>CM050401.1:32400000-33600000 GCA_027562975.1 Rhynchospora breviuscula | reverse complement strand
TCGGCATCATCAATATCAGAAAGTGTATCAGGTTCAGCATTCCCTTTGTCAACCTCATCTAGTAACACATCAGATTCAGGGCCTTCTAATAAAATTCAAGTAGGATGAGGTTCTAACAGTTTCTTCTTAAGACATGCAAAATGAAACAAGAAAAGCTAATGCCAACTAATTTAAGAATTCCAGATGGTCACCTTACCTTCTTTATCAGTAACACCAGATGCTTGTGTTTCATCTTGCATTTCATCTGAAGAAAAGCCTTTTGCTTCACCAGTTTTTTTGTCCTACAAAACAATACAAAAAAAAAAAAAAACAGATGAATTAACTAAAGAGAATGAAACCCAAACTTGCTTTAACATGTGGAGGAAAATGGCTGATGCCTCCCAGCCAACCCTTGCAAACATGACAATAATTAGGGGTTCGAATCTTATTTGCTAGCATAACACCAGGAAAAAACAGCAAAGCTCTCGAGTCAAGGTGGAACCAAAGAGACAGCATTGCCAAACTGTTAAATTTAATTGGTCTCATGCAAGTACTAGCCAAATCTATGCACTTTTCTTCTTTTACTTGGTTCTAGTAAAAATATTTACTTGGAAATGCATCCTTTTGTTTAAGACAAATGAGTGGGACCAACCTAGAAACTGACCGATAAATCCATTGGATCAGCTCTAGCTGGGTCAATTTGGGTTTGATTTAGCCATGCGAAATTGGATCAAAAGGTAGCAGCCCCACAATGAGGACTTACTTGCATGACAGGCATACTCTCTTCATCAAAGAGGGAAAAATATGAAGAGGGTTCTTCCATCTCAGCCTCAGCCTTTTTTCTTTTCATCTCAGCCTGTTGAAAGGCTGGCGGCTCTGCACCCCCATCTAAACCCCCTGATATTTTCATGAACTGCCGGGAAGAAAAAAACTAATTCATTAGATTTAACTACTTAAAATCATAAAAAAAAACCCAGTTCTATTTTATGTATTCATGCACAATATGGAAGCATTCAATTTAAAATTGTGATAGTGTTGACTGCAAAAACATAATTTACAAGGAAACAAGTGACTCTCATTTCCCTTTCTACTTTTGGAGTTCTATGGGTGTTTGCAAGCTGATTAGGCATAAACCATCAAATACCAGCCAAAGAAAAACATACAAAAAGGCAAAAAAAAAAAAAAAAAAGAAACACTCAGTGCTGAACCATACAAGCAGGTACCTTTTCAAAGCATTTCTTGCAAAGTCCATGTGCAAAATGGTTAACGTCCTTTTTTTCCTTGTGTTTGCAAAGAAGTCCACCATCTTTCTGTAATTGCTTTGAAATTGATTGAGTCATCTCCTTCTCCAATTCATCTGCTCGAACTAGAAATTCTTCAATCTATAGACAAGATACACAGAAAGGAAGAATCTACGTTCAAAATCACATCAGCCCCTCATACTTTACAGGTTGGTACCAAGTATAAATATCTCTACAAGATCATACATAAATTTGATCGAATAGAAATAAATGAGATCCTGAGATACTAATGGTGACATGCATGTGAAAATTTTCAGAAACAAAAGACAGACAGAGGCCCAGGAAACATTGTAAACAAAGGAGAGGGGAAGGGCTACCGTTAAGCAACCAGATTCAGTGTTTTCAAACTCAATAAGCCGTTTCGTCAGCGTTGCTTCACATACATGCACCACATTGACCTGATTAAACAAAAGCTTGTATTAGAATGGGAAATTTCGAAGTTATGAATTATATTATCTAATAAAAGAATAGAACTTACAATTTCAGATTTTGAATAATCAAGTCCATGAGAAAGAGCTGCAATATATAAGGCAGCACCACATAATCCACTAGGCTTCCTCCCCGTCTGCATAATAAAAAACATAAGAAAACAAAGGTATATGTGGAAGTCTTCCGCATTCAGGCCCTGATCAAAATGTTTTTTACGAGGGATTTCATTTCATTTCATTTGAATTGATTTCTCAAGATTTCGTTGGATCTAATTACATAAAAATTCCAATCAGATGGCGCCAAATCCATTTGTTTTGATCAGAAATTTGTAATGAAATGAAATGAAATCCCATCTTTTAAAAAAGGGAATTTTGATCAGGGCCTTGGAGGGTAAACTGCATCAGAATCAGATAAATAGTACTAAATTCCAATTTATGCCTTAAAACAGTTTTAAACCTTGGAGACAGAAAGGGTGCATAAAAAAAGCTCTTACTGTACGCTATTTTTAGTGTATGGATGTTAGCTAAAAATCAAACAAAATTCAAATAAAATTTCAAACTATAAAAAAGGGGAAAATACTAACTTGCATCCAGTCACGCTTCATGCTAGCTATTATCCTTAAAGCTGTCTCAGATACTGCATTATTCTTTTTGCCTAATAAACCTATAATTTTAGGAAAAATATTTTTAATATTTTTCTTTACATGTACCATTGTTTCCAGCACAGTACA
Organism: Rhynchospora breviuscula; assembly: GCA_027562975.1. NCBI lineage: Eukaryota > Viridiplantae > Streptophyta > Magnoliopsida > Poales > Cyperaceae > Rhynchospora > Rhynchospora breviuscula. Next base: position 33,597,561 of record CM050401.1, on the reverse strand, counting down.
CTAGCCATGCTAAAAATGTATTCTTCTGTGTGCCTCAGTTCAGGTCCTCTACTCCATGATGTCTACCACAGGGCCAATTTTGCATCAGAGTACCGTACCTAACTCTAGGGGTGGCAAAATCAGGACAGGTAAAGCACTATTATTTTATTATTTTGTCCTGAACACGATTGGACTAAAGCAGAGCCGCAAAGGGGTCAGAGATGATCCCATTCATATCTGACCCATCCTGAACCAACCTGTTTTTGTCTAAGAACTAATTTAAAATTATTAATTTATATGATTTGACGACAGAGTTGCCTAGGATAGTGGTGGAGTGGTCCAACTGATGACTCTATTTTCCCAAATTAAATATCTTGCAGCAGGCTTTTCATTTTTTTCCCTATCACTTTCCGTACCTGGCCCATTCTCCCATCAAGGAAAAGAAAGAACTCAGAAACAGATTGGGTTGGATCATGCAGGGCTGTGATCCAAACAGACCTGACAGGTAGCAGGTAAGAGGTGATGCGACCTGAACTTGGTCCATGTAGCCAATGGGTTAGGTTGGTCAATGATTGCCAAATTTACTTGACTTATATAATACTGTAACAGTTAAGACATAATACTTACGCTCAGTAAACCTGTGGATAAAAAGACTTGGATCAACGATCTTTTGTATAATTGGATGCTCTGAAAGCTGCAGAATTTTGCACAGTTGCAAAAATACGGCACCTAGCACGTAACTGAACACAAATTTCAACAAATAAGGAACAAAAATTCCGAGTTCAGTAAAATAATAATTCAACTTATGCAGCAAAATAAGAGAATGTTTTCTTACACATTTACTTGCAGATAGTCAGAGAAATCTATTAGCAGGTATGCCTTGTTGTTTTTCCTACAAAAAATACAAATATTCCAGTGACATTGTAATATTGAATTAATTTGACTTTCTATCAAGAAAACCGCACTAGTCTCTACTAGTTTGAACCCAACACTTAGTGGTTCAAAACAAAATTTCCTTTTTTTTGGATCTTATGGTCAAGCACTGACAATAAAGGAACTCTAAGGTAATCAGTTGGACCCTCGCCAACGGTGTATGAATGTCTTGTTTGAAGAAGTCTGATAATGATCCATAAGCCATAGGTAGCAATCTGAAGAAGGCCAAACATGCTTTTTCTGCAAGGTACAAAACATTCATTGACAACCAAAAGAAAGCAGTACATACCGACATGCGATGTAAAGGCAAGCAGCAGCAACATGAGTGGTCCTTCGGCCCCTTGTAAAATTCTTGTCGATGGCTATCTTCACTTCATTAAAAATTAAATTCAATATTATGTGTTACCACAGTAGAAAAATATCAGTATGCATGAATATAGAATTCAAATTATTTCCGAATACATCTAAAATTGTACTGCCCAAATTACACTTTAAAAATTGTTCTTCCAGAAGTTGTCATCACATAATGTGGCATGTTTTCTATCCATTCTTTTCAGATCGTTTCCTTTGAGTGGAGTGTGTAGTGGACTGAGTGGTACTTGAACAAGCAAGAAAGTACACAATGCATCATAGAGGTAAAATTCATAACCACAACAAAAAATTGAATGAAAAAAGGACCTTGCATGAAGCAGAATGAACAGTTCTTATGCAGTAAACAAATTATATTCCTTAAACGTCTGACAATGATGCAAAACACAACTTAACAGAAAGATATTTACTTCATAAAATTTATGAGCTTCATCGACAATTGAGTCTCCACCAGGCACTTCTAAGCAATTAACTATGTATCTGATCTCATCTCGACCTGAATATAGAGAAGGGAAAAAAATAAGACAACAATAACAAAAATAAGGGCAGTTCAAGCAAATTTTGTTCCAAGTTACCAAATGAAATGTAGCTCAAACAAAGGAAAGACAATGCCCTATAACACATTGCTAATATAACGATAACAAAATCAAATAGTGAATATTGTCATCACCCTTTTCCAATGTTCTTTCATGTGAAGCTGAATAGCCGCTCTCAATACTCCTAAGCACTGTACTACTCAAACGACTCTGTATTTTTGCAAAATAACTCAAAATTAAGATAGCCAAAACAAGAATCCTAAATAGAGACATCTATAATTTTGGTACGGCGCAAATGGAAGAAATAATGCGAACCCTTCCTGTGATCAAAACGAGCATAAATTTCAGTTTGTCGAAAGAAAGAGAAATTACCTAGCTAAGTATCATAGCTAATAAGAAAACATTACAAGCCAACAACAGTTACTAAGTTATTGAAAACTCGTGCTTATTCATACATTCTATCAGCAAAACATCTCAAATTGGCCTTCTCAAAATTCACAATTCATCAAACTACAGAAACCTATTAAAGTACAAATGTTCCCCTTAATAAAAGATCATGATACCTGGCCAGATTTATCCTTAACAAACGTAGGTTCTGAAGAATAGAGATCTTCATCGATAATTTTCCCGCAAATGCCACAACAGCTGATCGTCATTAAAAAAGGGCAGGTAAAACAACAATGACAAAAGTATTGTGCGAAACCGCTCAAGCTTAGATGAGCAAGAGAAACCTCAATTAACTACAACCAAGCACTAAACCAACATTCCTTAATTAATCACAAGATGCTCGAGTTCACACAGTTCAAACAAATAGATGCAAATAGCTTACAAGGTGTACGATGGGGAAAAAAAAAGATAATAATAAAACATGCTACATGACCAACATAAGCCTGATACATAAACTAATATGCCCAATTGGGCACAACATCAAATTATGGCAACCAAACTCTTCACTGAGTAGAAATATATACATCATATTTGTGCCCAATTGGGCATATTATGAATATATGAATAAACAAAAAGAGGGAAAGATAACTGACATGTAATTCTGTTCAGTCGGAATTGTAGGGGTATCATCACCACAGTGACTGCAGTACCCCATCTCCTCTCCTACCTATCTTCAAAATAGCCACAAAAAATTAAGATAATGAAGTATTATTCATCTATTAGGGACAAAAAACAAAAGAATCAAACAAACAGAGACGCAGAGGATATCTCATATCTGTGGTGTACTCACCGTTACTGAGACGAGAGCGGCGATGGCGCGAGACACGTGGTGATGACGGAGAGGTTAGGGTTAGGGTTTAGCGAGGCAAATTTCGTTTTTTTTTTTTTTAAATTTGGTGTGCTGTTGCCTGTTGTGGTCTTGTGGAGGTCCGATGGATACGAAGGCTGGATGAATCCTGTTAGTACATTTACGGCACACCGAGATAGATACGAAGGCAGATCGAAGAAGATCTGAAGATGGAAGGAATTAATTAAAAAACGGTTAGAAATTGATTTTGGGCCGGAAGAGGAATGGAGATGAAATTTTGGATTTGGGTCGGCGAGAATAAAAGGTTCACAGGCCACTTGGGGACCAGCATCCTCAGCAGACTAATAATCGGTTGTACCAAACAGCTATACCAATTTTTTTTTTTTTTTAAATTTAAAAATTCAAATGCTGAATCCAAATCGTTGATCTTGTTCAATTTTACGGGCAATGCGTTTTCATATAAATTTTATAAACTTTGGAGTTGATTTGATACTAGATCAAGTGGTCAATAAATGAACGAATCTGGTTAACTATCACTAATTAATTTTAATACGTTCATATTTTGGTCACTTAATCAAGTATCAAATCGACTCCAATTTTTATAAAACTTATATGAAAACACATCGTCCGTAAAATTAAACAAGATCAACGGTTTGGATTCAGCATTTGAATTTTTAAATTTTAAAATAAAAAAAATTAGTATGGCAGTTTGGTACAGCCGATTATTAGACTGCTGAGGAAGCTGGTCCGGCCACCTGGGTATTTCTTGTAGATTATGGTTTGGATTTTTGTGGGAGATATATAGTTGACCCTTGAGAGTTGAGATCTTGAGATGCCACTTTAGTTGCTTATTTTTCTTGCATATATCAGTATTGTATGACTTGTATTTTTGGATGCTGGAATTTTTGTAATTAATTTGAATTAGTGAACTTGTGCAATATAACATGATATGTTGTTGTTGCACGAGTCTTATATTATAGGGTTAATTAGGTTTATGCTACTGCGAAAAGTTGAAATTAGCAAAATACCATCACTAAATGACAAATTATTTTTATACCACTACAAAATAGTAAAAATTAGTTTTATGCCATTGGCTTATTGATATGACAATTTTACCCTTTTAAATATGCCACTACAAAAATTTAAAATTAGAAAAATACCATCACTAAATAACAAATTAGTTGTTAGGAACTCAAGTCCATGTGCAATTTTAATTTTTATTAACATTTAACAAGCAACTAAAACGCACGAAAAAACGGATCTAGTTATTCAAGTCATTTAACACGTAAAAGGAGAAGCGTAGGAGGTTACCTCTTCCGAAATCGTATTCGGAAGGCTTGAATCCAATCTCTTGGAGTCGGTGGCGTGCTCGTCACCCTCTTGACTGCCTCCGGTTACCTCGAGTCCACCTAGAAGATTAACCAAAGTCTCAAGACAAGTGCTAGCTTGTCCGATACGATAGCTAATTCCCTTTTGATTTCCTTCGCACGATTAACTGTTTAACTGGAAGGAGAATCGCTCAACGCATGAGCTAAGAGAGCAATTAAAAGAGAGCAATCAATAAGAGAAAACTATTTTTCTCTCTTGATGAACAGTAACCGTGAATAGTATTGCGGCCTAGAGAGGAAGAGAGAGAATGTTGCTAGGGTTTGTGCTGACTTGTTCCCAAAGAAACAATCAATATATATATGGAACGTTTCCATAATTAGATTTCTCTCTTCCTATTTTCTCCTGGACGAAATTGCCCTTATCATGGCTGAAATTTTCAGCCCTCATGTGGGTCAGGCCACATGATATAATGGCCCATTAAATCACTCCTTTAATTCGTCTCATATCGGACTTTCAGTTAACTGATTAACTAAAAAGCCAATTAGCTCAGTATAATAAATATGCGTTGAACTAACTTAATTATTAACATATTAATAATTAATTTGGAATTAGCATATGCATTATATTATTTCTATATGATCCATTTGAGTTAATTAATTATAACGGTTCATAACGGTATATAATTAATTAATCAACTTATCATATATTCGCAGTACTCGCTACTGCAAATAAACAAATAATGCACGTATGGTTAAAGTCCTATTTGTGTGACCCTTTGAGGATTTATGCTATGTTGGCCATGGAAAATAAATCACCATTTATTTCCATTAATCATAAGCGGTATCTAGCAACACGTTATGATTCCCAATTCGCATAAATAAATACTGTACCAATACAGTACTTCAATCCTGCATAAGAAAAAGTATCTTATTGTTCTGATTCCTATGTCACATGATATCCTTGTATAATCCAAGATAGGAATGTGTCATTCTTGCAGATTATACGTTTCTTGATCTAGAGTTGATCGCCTAGTTGCGCGCATACGATCCAACTCCATCAAGAGGCCCAGTAGATATCATCACTCACTAGGTGAACTAATGAGGGACATACGGTTGTCTTGATGACCAGTTTCTCCCCGCACAATTCAAGAGAACATAAATAAAGTCCGTATAGCAGCCCTTATCAGGAATCAGCGTTAGACGATATTTATAGAACCTATCCTCATGTGGAAAAACTGAACCATCTCAAACTCGGAATCAAACACGTATGAAATAAATAATGACACATAACACAATCCATATATTTATTTCATTGGGTCATGTCCTATACTATGTTCCAGTAACATATACATATGCAATTAAGGCGGTAACTCCTTACCCATGATTTGTAGAACTTAATCATCACTTAACTTGCATACTAATCTTATATGATAATTAATGTTCCTTGTTAATTATCAAGATTATGGACTCTTTAGAGATATTATTGTCATTCTGACGAATGATCCACAGAGATCTACAATTCAGATCCTCAACTTGAATGATCTGTCAATAATAAACTCTAGGAACAAATGATCAAGTATCATCAATAACATAAACTAATATAATAGCCACCGACTGATTGGCTTCTAGGACATATCTCTAACAATCTCCCACTTGGCCTAGAGTCAATCAATAATGACTTCTAGCCAGTGAATAATTGAGAACGATGTCATATATCTACATATATACATGTCTCGAACCTCAAAAGAAATAATACGCTTATAGCCAGTTACTCACACGTCCATTACGCATGGATGCTCAATAGCATCTCGTATACTGCTTAAGGTAAAGGTTATGTCAGAGTCTTCGTTGTGTTTGCGAAACTATCCATTTTTTGTTGAACCTACACATATATATACTCCTATATATATAGTCTTGATCATCATCATATGAGATCAAGTGATACTGTCATAGATCATAGTTGGATCACCAATCAGATATTGGGTTCTTCAAGACTAAGCTATGGTTCGAGATGCATAGAATCATATCAGCTTGACTGAGAACATCTTGATCCAAACTATTCTCTTTCGTTGCTTCACAAGTTGTTATCTATTTTGCTTTGGTGACGGAAACGGTTGTAATATCCCATTTAGAACACCTTCTAAACTTACAACACCACCTTTAAGCAAAATATGTAGCTCAATTGTGATTACATCAATCTTTCGAAATCTGACATTAGTGTAACAACTTACACGAGCTCTTTTTCATCATAGATGAAAAATATATCTCTCTTTCTCATAAGGTACTCGAGAATATCTTTTGATTATTGTCCAAATGCGTGTCTCTTGTATCCATTTGACAACTGTTTGTCATACTTCTTGGATACTAAATATTGGGGCATGTGCATAAGTATGGCGTATATTATGAAACTCATAATGAAAGAATGCTTGAACTGTTTCACGCACTTCTTCTCGAATTGAGTTGCAATAAACCGAGTTAAACTCAAGTTATATGCCATATGACGCGGTTCGACATAAAGTCCAGCTTTCATGTTTCTAGAACTCTTCGTCATTATATGCACATTCGCCGAAACCTAATATCCATCATAATCTATCTCCATAGATTTTGTTTCCTAGGATTTAGGTGATCTTGCCCAAGAAATCATTCTTCAATGAGATCTTGACAATATTCATTTAATCAATGTTATTTCCCAATTAATATCCAGCTATCTTGTACAATACAGATAACACAATTATGCTCCCACTGAATATCTTGTCTATACAAGATACTTTTGACGAAGATCAACTCCTTGACTTCCTTGTCAAAATATTTATTCCACAGTACTCTCTTCGATCCACTAATGGATCCTTGAAGTACGCATATGTTTCTAGCAATACGTCAATCAAGACCTCGATTTGTGTTAAATACACATCTTTTTTCATTCAATCAATGAAGGCGGTTTTGATGTATCTTTCCATATATCAATATATATGAAATGCAACTATTGCTAGAATGATCTTTATTAACTGACTTATAAATAGCTACAAGTGAGAAGCCATGCTTTGTACATAGTCAACTCGTCATCGACTTAGACATAGCTACAAGCGTGAAGCTGTGCTTTGTACATAGTCGACTTGCCATCCATGTCAATCTTTCCTTTAAAGATCTGAATGTTCTTGACGGATTGCTCCTTCATGAACATCAACAAAGGTCCATACCTTGTTGTTACACATGGATTGCACTTAAAGATCACATGGGTTCAAACCATACTTGTGGAATCGGGTTCTTCCATCGGTTCTTTAATTATCAACGGATCCTCATATGCCAGGTACGAGGATGTCGTGATGTCTATGCACCTTTCGGTTAGACAATCACTTTCGTTGACCTTTTGTAGGATTAGTGCTCGAGGTTCATGAACCTCTTCCACAACGATTTGTAGAATAAGTTCTCGATCCTCGTATGTACTGAGTTTTTCAAACATCATCAGCTCGTGAGATGTTTAAGTCATCATTAGAAGCGAGCGTGCTAAAGAACTTCTTCCTTTCACAACGGCTTGTGAATGAAGTTTCGCTCAACTCCCACTAAGCATCATGTATGGAGTAACAAGTTTTCCATAAAAGATACTTCTTGTAGTGACACATAAACTCCTTTATGCTCACCTTACTCCCACTACTTTATCTTGAGAATGTTATTCTCCAAGACTATGTCATGATGAGCAACAACTAGATTGTTCTTACCATGTTCGTAGAAGTAGTACCTTTCGATTAGTTTAGGCATCCTACAAAATATTAAGCGTCCTATTTGGGTCAAAGCTTATTAATCAACAAACCTTGAAATAAGCTTCTTAACACCAAATCTTGAGAAATAATGTACTTAGAGATCAAATCTCGTAAGATATCTTTCTCAATAGACTTCGATGGAATATTATTCAGTGTAAACAATATTGTCTTCAAGCATAAGTCCCTAATATGAGTCAAATAAGTCAATTTGATTTATTATCGATCGAACGATATCAAATAGTGTTCGATACCTTCATTCTTGGACACACTATTTTCACAATGTTCCTCATAGAGTGAGTTATGAAACGACTTTCACACTCTTTAGATAATATCTCAAATCATATGACTTAACTATTCACCATGATCAATTGTAAGACTTTTCTTTTCTTGAACGATCTCTTAACTTCACACTTGAACTCCTTTGAACTAGTCAAAAAGTTCACACTCATACCTTATCAAATAGATACGTTAATATCTACTTGGATCGTTGGCTAAGTGGTAAAGTCTCAATAACCTTTCAGTACACAAGTACTTATAGGTCTACATACATTGACATGTATAAGTCCTAATCAAGTTACTTGTCCTTGAACCTTTATAGGTCAAAGGCGCTTTTGTCATCTAACAAACATGATTCGCATATCTCTATTGATTCGAAATCGAATTGAGCCACGAGTTCCACGCTATGTAGACTCTCATAATGCGATTCTCGTTTATGTATGACTAACCGGTCATTTCACATGAAAGTTGAACACTTTATGTAAAGTCTTACGCATCCTATTTGTCATTCAAAACTCGTTTATCTATTTCAAGCATATTCAAGCAATAGGCATGAAATCATATAAACAAATCCATAATAAAAGAACATCGCTTGTCTTTTACAAAACGTAATCATCCATCATCTATATGAAATGGAGATAAAGTTTTAGAATGTAAGGAACGAGGTACTCGACCTACAGTTCCTATTAGTAAAGACAACTCTACGTATCCAATGGTAGTGGCTTAAACGAATAAGCCATATCCTTATACGGAGTTTACTTCACTAATCTCGAGCTTTCTCTCACTCTTCATTGCCTACACATTTCATTAAATGCGAGCATATGAACTAGTACTAAGTTACTGGTATTAATTTAGAGATAGCGAGATAATTTGAACGACAAATACTTTCGAAAGTTTAGAACATTTCCAACACAATAATCATGGTACTTCGGATAACCTTTTAAATGCCTCCATAAATGGCAAATGAAACATCTCATGTGACACATGTTCACAATTGAGTGTCTCGAAGTCTCAACTCAAACTTAAGCGAAGTATTTCTTAAATACTTAGCTAATTACCATTTGCACAAACAAGTTTGCGAAATGTAACATCATTTCCTTCATTTAATTAGGAAGAGATAGCATGATAATATCAACAGTCCTTGATATCGGAGATCTAATATCTCTAGTTGCCAATTAGCTACTCAAACATTTCAGTTCGCAAGCCATTGGAACCTTCATGTACCTTCTCAAAAGAAGTCTCTCTTACTTAATTCATGCTCCATTACTCGATCATAAATGATTGACTCAACATCTACTTTCTCTAAGAACTCCTTCTTGAGTAAGTGAATGCGAGCGTAGGAGTCATATCTAGTCCGTATGAATTCTATAATCCAAAGGTCTAGAGATCTAAAATGAGAATATCGGCATCCGCTTTATTGAATAACTTTTCGTAAAAGTTAATCAATCATCGCGATGCTACGTTTGGGAAGTTGAGGAATATTTTTGGGAATAAACATGCTCAAGTTTCTTTTCGCCAAGAACATGTCTTAGGAATCGATATTACTTCTCCAAGTAAATACCTTTAGAAACGAGATAGTTCAAATTCAAAGATTGATCGCAACGAAATTAATACATTTAGTATCTATAACAATTTCAATTTAAGGTCATTTAGTTTATGCAATGTTTTATTTATAACAATAAACAAAACTCCCACTACATTTATTTAATGTCCCAAATGTAGTTGGTTTTCCAAGATCCCCGTTTTCATCAAGTAAAGCCTACTATGGCACGTCACCCTACTTAACTAGACAAGGTAGGTTCTCCAACCAATCATATCAACCATATGACTCTTGGTTTGTGAATATCTATATATTTACAAACTTCGCCCCAATGTCCAAACTCTAGTTGGGTCCATCGATAAGCAACATCTCTCTATTTGCTCCTAACAAATCCATTTATTTGTACCCCGACTTTCGCATGACAACCATGACGTCCGCTTGGGAGGACCGCGCCATTAGAGGACAAGCGACGTGAAGGGGATAGAGAGAAGGAGGGCAGTCGACTTAATCAAATTAATTGGGACAATCATTATGCGACTTTGTTTGGTGGTCGTGTCAGCATACACCCATACCTATCCTATGACATTTCATAGTATGCAAACAATCACATAATAAGCATCTCAAGGCACAACCATTGTTGTGGGTTTGTATGGCTCCAACTTGCATATTAATCTTCGCTGCATCTCCATGTAGCAAGACTAATCTAATTCAAGCCCTCCTACTAATTATAATGATCATATCCTATAATTAATGGAAATAAATACATGTGAAAAAATTCTAATTCCCTCCTAGGCCTTAGGGGCATGCAAGCCTCACAAGTTACATTAAAATTAATCAAAATTAATTAATGGCACCAAAAGCCGCATTACACACATTCACACATGCATTCATTTACAAACCACAAGACATTGGAATCTTGAGCCATACTAAACCCACGATCCTCCTACAAAAACGAGTTAGCACATATACAATATACATGTTCCACTAGTTTTTAATTAACTTCATTAATTATAATCTTTGTGTATGCTCGTCGCTCGTTTTTCCAAATGCAAATAGGTTTAACATTACAACTACTTGTTTAAACTTTTGAAATTTAATCAACAAATCAAAAACAGAAAGGAGGGTATTTAAGGAGCGTTCTAATTAATATTTCAACTAATTTGATTAATTAGAATATATTTTAACTAATTAAAATAAGCAATTTGGGACCCGATAAAATCCGATATTTTTCGGTAACCAAAAATTCCGAAATAAATCCAGAGAGCTCCTTACAATGAGTGTAACTACCAGTAAAAATTTCAAGGAGAGATCAGCTACCATCAGGGAGAACCAAAAAAGACAAAATCCCAGACAGCGCGCATAGCGCTGTTAGAGAAAATTCTGTTTTGGCCTCAACCTTTCGGTCTGTGTGATCATCCCCTTGATATTTTTCAAGCAAACAATTTATATAGAAAAATACTTTACATACTAGGCTATCATTCCACGAAAAGAAAAACACCATGGTCTATTTAAAATCATCGAGTTAAACGGCAAACAAACAAGAAGCCCTGTTCTGAAACAGACTGACGACTGAAACCATTTGACCTAGTTGAAGCATCAAACCTTAATGGAAAATTATGAAACTAGTTTTTATAGATTTCTAACTCGAAATAGAACAATTCCATTCAAACACTTTTCTATAAAAATTTTTCAATAATTACAGTTTATCAAAACAAACAGTATATTTGGAAAAACAGATCTGACGACTTCGTTTCTTTTCATATTTGAACATCCATATAAAATCCGAAATATGCAACAATTTACATATATCCAGAAAGAGCATCAAGTTTAGAATAATCTTAGTCAAAAGTTACAGGTAGCTATTTTCCAAAAATACGTCCTTTTTGCCATACAAACAGAACTGTGCAGCAGAACGGTAGATCTGCGCACCGTTACCGTTTAATTCACTAAAAATTTATAACTACTTATAAAATAGTGAAACCAGCGCCAAAAGAACCATGACTCAAAGATCTACATCCTCCAATAAGAAAGAAAAAATTCCAGAAAGATTTACATCATGAAAAGCAAGCAACAAAGCAGAAAAACAGATTTTTTTCCAGACAGCAAGCAAACACATCACTAATTAACTTTGTTAATTACTAATTTCTCGATTTAAAAATGTTAAACACTTGAATAACGACCAGCGCTCTGATACCACTGTTAGGAACTCAAGTCCATGTGCAATTTTAATTTTTATTAACATTTAACAAGCAACTAAAACGCACGAAAAAACGGATCTAGTTATTCAAGTCATTTAACACGTAAAAGGAGAAGCGTAGGAGGTTACCTCTTCCGAAATCGTATTCGGAAGGCTTGAATCCAATCTCTTGGAGTCGGTGGCGTGCTCGTCACCCTCTTGACTGCCTCCGGTTACCTCGAGTCCACCTAGAAGATTAACCAAAGTCTCAAGACAAGTGCTAGCTTGTCCGATACGATAGCTAATTCCCTTTTGATTTCCTTCGCACGATTAACTGTTTAACTGGAAGGAGAATCGCTCAACGCATGAGCTAAGAGAGCAATTAAAAGAGAGCAATCAATAAGAGAAAACTATTTTTCTCTCTTGATGAACAGTAACCGTGAATAGTATTGCGGCCTAGAGAGGAAGAGAGAGAATGTTGCTAGGGTTTGTGCTGACTTGTTCCCAAAGAAACAATCAATATATATATAGAACGTTTCCATAATTAGATTTCTCTCTTCCTATTTTCTCCTGGACGAAATTGCCCCTATCATGGCTGAAATTTTCAGCCCTCATGTGGGTCAGGCCACATGATATAATGGCCCATTAAATCACTCCTTTAATTCGTCTCATATCGGACTTTCAGTTAACTTATTAACTAAAAAGCCAATTAGCTCAGTATAATAAATATGCGTTGAACTAACTTAATTATTAACATATTAATAATTAATTTGGAATTAGCATATGCATTATATTATTTCTATATGATCCATTTGAGTTAATTAATTATAACGGTTCATAACGGTATATAATTAATTAATCAACTTATCATATATTCGCAGTACTCGCTACTGCAAATAAACAAATAACGTATGGTTAAAGTCCTATTTGTGTGACCCTTTGAGGATTTATGCTATGTTGGCCATGGAAAATAAATCACCATTTATTTCCATTAATCATAAGCGGTATCTAGCAACACGTTATGATTCCCAATTCGCATAAATAAATACTGTACCAATACAGTACTTCAATCCTGCATAAGAAAAAGTATCTTATTGTTCTGATTCCTATGTCACATGATATCCTTGTATAATCCAAGATAGGAATGTGTCATTCTTGCAGATTATACGTTTCTTGATCTAGAGTTGATCGCCTAGTTGCGCGCATACGATCCAACTCCATCAAGAGGCCCAGTAGATATCATCACTCACTAGGTGAACTAATGAGGGACATACGGTTGTCTTGATGACCAGTTTCTCCCCGCACAATTCAAGAGAACATAAATAAAGTCCGTATAGCAGCCCTTATCAGGAATCAGCGTTAGACGATATTTATAGAACCTATCCTCATGTGGAAAAACTAAACCATCTCAAACTCGGAATCAAACACGTATGAAATAAATAATGACACATAACACAATCCATATATTTATTTCATTGGGTCATGTCCTATACTATGTTCCAGTAACATATACATATGCAATTAAGGCGGTAACTCCTTACCCATGATTTGTAGAACTTAATCATCACTTAACTTGCATACTAATCTTATATGATAATTAATGTTCCTTGTTAATTATCAAGATTATGGACTCTTTAGAGATATTATTGTCATTCTGACGAATGATCCACAGAGATCTACAATTCAGATCCTCAACTTGAATGATCTGTCAATAATAAACTCTAGGAACAAATGATCAAGTATCATCAATAACATAAACAAATATAATAGCCACCGACTGATTGGCTTCTAGGACATATCTCTAACATTAGTTTCATTCTATTAGAAATTAATAAAAATAAGTTTAATGTCATGTATAAATATAAAATTAGTTTTATGCCACTAGTGCATTAAAAAAAAGTTGCATAAAACAAAATTTTTATAGTTTTGTAGTGCCATATTTTAAATTAGCCATCTAACAAATATATACCTACTATAGTTTATAAAACTTTTTTGCTACCGATTAAAATTTGATAACAAAAAAAAAAATGTGCGTTCATCATATGTTAGCAGTAAGAGCATACAAATTTACATATATATGCTTTGAAGAACAAAATCTGATTTTAAATTCGTCAATTTTTATTGATATTTGTTTCCATAATTAGTCTGATTTTAAATTATTTATTCCTTCTACTTTATTTTTCCTTATTTGTACAATGTAAGGAGGGTAGTCTGGGAATATTTCAAAAAAGTGATAGATTCGAGAGTGGCATATTTATAATTTACTATATTTTTGGAGAAAATAATGGCATAAAACTAATTTCAACAATTTTATAGTGGCAAATCTCTAATTATAAATTTAACAATGGCGTTTCTCTAATTAACAAGTTTTTCCAGTGGCATAAATCTAATTATTCCTATATTATATTATGGTTTGATATATGTTTATAGTCTCTTGTGTATATGACAGTATGTTTACAACATTAAACGGGTCATATATTTATACGTCTTGGAATCAATTTACAACAATATATAATACATACAAATTCTTAAATAATATTGAATTTATTATTCAAATTTTGATCAGTTCAAATGTAACTAATGCTATACTAAAAGTATATATTACATTTTAGGAATAATTAGTCCTATACCCCTCTAATCTTGTCTAATTAGAAATATACTCCTCGATTCTTTAATATCGGATATATGCCCCTCTAATCATATCAACTATGTATATTTACCCTTCTTTTATATTTGAACTGATTTTTTTAATTATTAAAATCAATTTAAAAACAATCAGACTAAAATGCTCCTTTCTTGACCTCTTCCCTGCATAAATTAATGCACGTAATACCTTGTTTGACTTTTACCCTACCTCACTTTGCTTTATAAAAAATGCAAAAATGGTCGAGCATGTGCGCACAAGCACTAAACACTCTAACACACACACACATGCATGGATACACAAAATCCAAATCAGGTGGCGCGCGACACACGTGTAGCGCGGCTCACGGGCCGTCAGATTCAAATCGGATGGCCCCTCTTTTTTCCGGATTGTAAGGTCTGAAAAAAATTGACCGTCAAATCCAAATCGAACGGGCTACACGTGTGTCGCGCGCCACGGGATCAGGATTGTGGATACACACACAATAAACATGCAGTTTGTTATTTTTCTACGCTTTAACTCGTATTACCATTCAAGACCAAACTTTTCATTTGAATCAATACACGGTGAAAGTAAACAAGCTTAGAAGTTGGTACTGACCAATCTTTTGTTTTTATTTATTATTTTTTTGGGAGGAAAACTGAGCAACTTTTATTTTGATTTAATTAACATGTGTATTGTATAGCTAACATACACTGGCACAAACATTTATAAAAGTGAACATTTTTACTTGCACAAAAAATACACTATGGGGAACTCATGTTACCTGAAGTTATAATATAATTAATTATAATTAATAAAACCAAATGCGAGAATTTCAAGTGATCTATACTGCTGGATGCACTTTGAAGTTTGAAATGGAATAATAAATCCTGATTGCCGTGTAATTCTTTGTTAAATTGAAGGTGTAAGGGGACTGGATATTAATGCTAAATTCAAGGTTTTCACCGTGACTGGAGTTTACTTAGAATCAGAAGCAGTCAACTTTCCCACGAAAAGGTGGCAACTGGCAAGGGAAACCAGTTGAACAGCTTTCCAGCTCCAACCAGTTCTACCGTGATATAGTTACAGGTTCTATTTTATTCATATTTTCATCTAACACGTCTCTGAAATATACACTCATTGCATAGAGCACATTAATTTTATTCCATGTTTGCTTCATCTCATTTATACTTGACTCTTTACTTTCATTAATTTATAATTGACTCATTTATACTTGCATGATTTCTTCATCTCATTTATACTTCATCTCATCCCCAAATATTAGATTACAGCTACGTTGAATGTAGTATGTATAGTCAGTCAAACGATTATATCATCACCAGAACTGTAATGTTGTTGTTTTTGTTATACTATACATCTTCTATAGTCTATATATAGAGAAAGTTTAATATGCACTATGGTGCATAGGTCATTCTATGCATTGCGGCTTTTTTCATCAGAATTTTTACAATTTGACAAATCTAATTTAACCAATCTAATCTATATATTGAAATCTCCTAACAAACCAAATTTTATAATTTTTTAAAAATTTTATTACTATTTTATTACTATATATATTAGCGACTTAGCGTGCATGCAAGAT
This sequence comes from Rhynchospora breviuscula, assembly GCA_027562975.1. Taxonomy (NCBI): domain Eukaryota; kingdom Viridiplantae; phylum Streptophyta; class Magnoliopsida; order Poales; family Cyperaceae; genus Rhynchospora; species Rhynchospora breviuscula. The sequence goes on along the minus strand of CM050401.1, from coordinate 33,581,182 downwards.
TGTTAGTTGAAAGCATTATATTTACTTCTTTTGGAGATAATTAATAGTAGGCGAATCAACAAGGAATCACAACTAAAAATACAAAATTACATTATGAAAAGGTAAAAACTTAAGAACCCATCTTGTATATCTCAAATGCAACATGAAATTGTCCGTTGTCGCTTTCTTGCAAGGCCAAGCCTTTCAGAATCTTCCAGTGGAAGATATGAGTATGCAAAAACACCAATCTTCCAATGGAAGAGTTGGGTTTGTGTCCAGTATTATCATGGCCATGATTATAATTATATTATCAAGATTTCTACCATTAATAATTGTACTTTCGTCACATTTCATTGTTAATTTATATCACTATTATGATCATTTTGATTTTCATTACTGTATATATGAAATTGCGAAGATTAACATACATGGTATTTGGATGATACATACACAGGTCCATTTGACAAGCTTTCACAAGTGACCCTAGTTGCGCACCTTAGTGGATCACAATTCGTGCAAAAGGTGGCTGAGAATTGCAGAACATTTATGAAAAAGAAAAATTTGTATTCCCAAAAAGAAGAAAAGGCTGCTATAGAATTTGAGAAGTTATTTGAACCAATCGATTTGCCTCCGGGTTCTACCATATTTTTCACCCACTGTGCTTCTGGTCAGCTTAAGGTGAGATATTTTTGCTTTTAATCTAATTTAAAGTTTCATAAATCTAACCTTGACAGGTATTTGACTCTTCACAAACAATGAAGTCGCTTTTACAACTTGAACTTTTATTCGCGCAATTAATTAATGAGGAATATTGATCATCTCTTTAACTGACAGGTTACATTCTCTAAGGACACTTCTGTTCCTGAACTAGAGAACTGGGTGGTTGACTGTCCGAATCTGAAGGAGGCAGTATTGGAATCAATTGTTGGTGAGAATGGTGTATCACCGGAACAGAAGCGTTGCGCGCATGCATGATATTATAAACAGTGCATAATACCTACAGACCCTGAGTATGTTATAATTTATATTAATGTACCGTGCTGTTTGATAAACCCGATTTTGATAATCAGTGTTCTGCACTTCTGCTTGCTGATGCCAGGGCAGCTGCTGTACTATTAAATGATTTTTCATTTTTTTCCCTTTAATTTGTACTTTGTAGTTTGTACTATAGAATGATGAGGGCTCGCGCACTTATGCCAATGTAATACTAAAAAGATCTTATTTAGACAGAATAAATGATTTTTAGTGCACATTTTTTACGTCTTATGAGAAAATGGAGATGCCTAATACTTAATAGAAGCCAATTTTTTATGATTCCTCTGAGGCAAGTGGTTTTTTTTTTTGGGTGACAAAAAACAGGGGTCAATCCCCTGCCTTTTAATTTATTTCAAATTAAAGAGACTGTACAAATACAATATTGGAAATTGTATCAGGTAAACCAAACCCAGAGAAAAAATAATAAACCAAAGGAAAATAAAAAAAACAATGGAAATTGAACACAGTAGATGATCTTTGGGGTAGACGTTCTTGTGAAATCTCATTTATCAGTGCCTCAGTATTTTTTCCATACCACCTGCAAATCCTGTAACAACGTTCTCTCCATGTAACAAATTAAGTCACAGCAAGTATAATCTTTTGTTTTGTTTCATAGAATGGGGTAGTGCCACCAGATCAGCTGGCAAGCGAATTAAGATTACCTATTTAAAACTTTGAAAAAAAAAAAAAACGAATTTTACTTGATGAATACTGATGGGAAACTAAAATCAAACTTTGCTCGGATAGATGTTTTTACGTGAGATAAATAGAATTGCTTAATATAAGAAAAACTAAAGCTTTAGTTTGGTTAAATATTCTAACATAGTATCTCTCTGTTTGAGTACTATTGAGTCTTTCAGTTTGCACAAAAAGAAAAAATAATCTTGAAAGTTAGCTGTGTGCATGAAAAAAAAAAATTAGGAAATATGCACCGTATGTTAGATGCGGGGAGACATTACTTGACAATAGTTTGTTTTGACAAATTTTGGAATATGTTCTCAAATTTAAAAAAAAAAAGAAATGAAGAATTAAACAATGAAATTTAGAAATATCTTGTTGGTTATATAGATAAAGTATCAATCAATTTTTTTATAAACAACGAATAGACATGCAAGAAGTTTCATCATTTTTAATGCTAGCAGTTCATTATTTTTAATGAACTGTATGCTAGGCAGTTGATTATTTTTAAAAGTATGAACCATACATTTAAAAGAATTTAAGACTATATATTAAAAAAAAGAAATCACAAACTGGTATCAATACTAAAAATCAATGAAGCTCACAAGTCACAACGGACTGTTAACGGTGTCACAAATTGGTTTTGAAGAATGTTGCAGCGGTACATGGTTTTTGGAAATGTGCCGAATAAAAATTCCCTTGACAATTGTTAGTTGACTCCAATGCAATAGTAATTTATTTGACTACAACTAAAGGAAAAATAGCAATGAGTATTTTGTCAGCATTTTCCTCAATCCGCATCACTTTGAGGTTGGTGGAGATCATAAGCAAACAGCAAACTCAACCGTTATAATCAACAACAAAAATCTTGTCCCTATTTTTGACGTTTTATTGTACGAGGTCCTAGAAATTCTTAGGCATTGAAGAAGTAAAGAGGAACTCCCTGGAAATTTATACACTCAATGTTAGAATGTTCAACATCTTTATTTATTTGATTGGAATTAGAAAGGAAAGGCTAGTATGAAAGGGGCTGCTTTGGGCTACGCAGGTGTAGTCATTTTGCTATGAAAAGCCCAAAGGCCCAACCAGACAGTTTCTAGACAAGCCACAAGAAAATCCGAAAAAATTAAAACTAACGTTACTGTTCACACGAATATCGAAAAAAACGTTTAAAAATTCGAAATTTTAAAACTAACGTTGTTAGATCGGCAATCGGAATGCCGAGAACACAAATGCCTTTGATCGGCATTCCAATTGCCGATCAAAGCTTAGATCGGCATTCCAATTGCCGATCTAAGGTTGGACCATTTCTCACCGCTCAATTTGCTCTCTTTGATTGATTGTTAAACATTTGCAATGATTTTTCAACTTTGTAATAATTTTTTATTTAATTTAATTAGTTTAAATAGATAATTAATAAAAACATTTAACAAAATTTGAAGAAAATTAAAAAATTAGTAAAAAATCAGAATAAATATAAAGAATTATAATATGTAATTTCAAAATTTTTCATTTAATTTAATTAGTTTAAATAGATAATTAATAAAAAAATAGAATAAAATTTGAAGAAAATTTAAAAAGTAGTAAAAAATCAGAATAAATATAAATAATTATAATATGTAATTTGGAAATTTTTTATGTAATTTAATTAGTTTATTTATATAATTTAATTATTTTATTTATTTAATTTAATTAGTTAAAATAGGTAATTAATAAAAACATAGATAAAATTTGAAGAAAATTAAAAAATTAGTAAAAAATCAGAATAAATATAAATAATTATAATATGTAATTTGGAAATTTTTTATTTAATTTAATTAGTTTATTTATTTAATTTAATTTAATTAGTTTAAATAGGTAATTAATAAAAAAAATAGAATAAAATTTGAAGAAAATTTAAAAATTAGTAAAAAATCAGAATAAATATAAATAATTATAAAGTCAACCATAAATATTAAAATTACAGCCATCTTCACTGAATAACATAAAGTCAACCCTTAAAAAAAAACATAAAAATATTACATAAAACTAACGCCGGCCTCCTCCTGGTAAGATATTCATGAACCTTGATCCTAGCCGGGCAACCCCACGTCGTAGTCCCCCTCCTCCACTGCTTGTGCTTTGAGATGGTCCCCTGCTACTTGATGCGCCATGACTCTCTCTGCTACTTGATGCTCCGTGACTTGTGGGAAATCGGAGCGACATTGATCGGTCACCCAGGCTAATGGAATTTCGACGTGGTTGAATACCTTCTATCCCAAAACTGACGCGACTTTCATTGCGAGAATCAATACTGATAGAATTCCGGCTAGGTTGATCCGGCTCCCTAGAAGGTTCACTTTGGTTCCCTGTAGAAGATTGAGTTATGTTTCTTGCAGAAGGTCTTGTAGTCCTCCGTGTCCTCGGTGTGTTGGTAGGACGACCTGTACGACGACCAGTTTGAAGGTCCTCCATCGACATAGGTTGCTGAGTGTCGTTGGCCGCCGCAGCGTCCCTTCTGGTTCGGCGTCTCTGGTTTGCATGATTTTTATTTCTCATTGCATCCATCCACATCCAATCACGATCCTTTTTTCGCCTGCCCCGATTAATCATTGTCTTATCCGGATAGATCACGGGACCATCATACCCAGGCCACTTATCTTCGTCTTCGTAGCAGTGAAATTCACCTGTTGACCATATTTTAACCATATTCTCTGTGCTGTACCGTTCGTCTACAAAATCAGAAACATCCCACCTACAATGACCGCATACGGCAACCACATGAAGACATGGTATTCCTGTGAGTTGAGGTTTTCTGCACTTACACCAAGCACGCCTGCTCGGTAGTTGAGGATCTCTCGGTTGGTAATCTCGTTTGAGAAAAACTTGGTACTTCCACGTTACCCCCGGATCATTTTTTTCGAATGGCACTTGAGCTTCAAATTCTCCACGTTCAATGTCAACGGTGATAACGTTTATTGGCGCTGTAAATATGAATTTATATCATTATATATTTTAAAGATTAGAAGTAAATATGATTACATTGGAAGTACATTTAGTTCTTTAATTGATTCATAATCAGTTTGTGAAGTTGCATCCAAACTGAAATAATTTGATGGATTATATGGAGATTGATTAACGAAAACCGGAATGGAAATCATATTTCTGATAGTATTGAGAGTAGAGTGTTTGAAAATAACGGGTGATTTTCGAATTTGGAACGCCATGATCTATTTATAACCATTGAGAGTGGAGATAATGATGGACAATCAAATTAAATCACACTTAATGACACTGTTAAATCGCACTAAAATTCACTTTAGACCTTCGATCGGCATTTGGGATGCCGATTCAAGCCTTTTAATCATTAAAAACACTAAAAAATTAATGATGAAAAGTATAAAAAATAGAAAAATATTAAAAAAGGGACTTTAGGCGGGAACGCACTTAGATCGGCAATTGGAATGCCGATCTAAGCTTAGATCGGCATTCCAATTGCCGATCTAAGAGGATTCCCGCTCAAAATGCTTAAAAGTCACTTTTAATGCCCTTTTACTGATTATTAATCATGAACTTTTTGTTTTATATTATTATTAATTATTATTATTACTACATTTACTGAAAAATTCACTATCATGGACAAAGGAAATAGCTCTCACTCCAATAGTCATGATCCAAATTGGCGAGCAGCTACCCGAGATGAATATTTGCCAAATTACCAACATTCCCCTGCCAATACAAATGAAATAGAAAAAGGAGATTACCATGCAAGATGTCGCATATGTTTTCGCACTTTCAAATACAATATCAACGAAGATGACGGAATCGAGTTCGAGTTAAAAATACATTACCAGTGGCACATTAATGGTGGGGAAGAAAGAGACCACAAGGAGCACCTCCAAAGAATGCTGAGCAAACCGAAACCTAAGAATTGTGATTGGTACAAAGATTACTACAAAGAACCGCAACCAATTTCCGAACAAACACCAAGAGAAAAACCATATTCACCGCAAGAAGCCGATGCATCTTTCTGGAACGAAGCCGCTCAATTCGCTGACAACGCTGCTGTGAGTCAACAACCTGATGCAGCTTTCTGGAATGAACCCGCTCAATCCGCTGACAACGCTGGTGTGAGCCACCAACAACAAAATCAAGAGGAAGAAGAAGATCCATGGTGGGATGAAATTCTACAATATGTGGACACCCAGAATCTCTAAGTACTTTGTTTATTTAGTGATTTATTTTTTAGGTAGTTTTTTTTTTAATTTCGTGTGTTACTTTATATTATGGTTATAAAATTTAGTTGTTCTTCTAATGGTGTGCATTTTTAATTCTGAATTTCTTGGAATATTATTTTTCAATATAAATCATAAAAAAATTTAATAAAAGTATATGGACAAAATAACATATTTCAGTAATATAAGGCAAACATTACAAGTGACGACTGTCACACAAACTTATTTCACTAATAATGACCATAATAAGATACCGATGATAGAAACATAACACTACTCCATTTAGCGGAGATGGACAATATTTTCAGCTGCGGGATGATTTTCAAAACCAGGTGGAACTGCTGGCTGGTGAATCAACCAGGAACCTCCAAGATCAAAACCTCCATTCCTCTCAACCAAATTTGTAAAAAATTTGGGGCCCCTTACATGATATTCATTTCTTTCTAATTTCTTAACTTTAAATTTTTCTCCATGATATTGAAACATCAATGCAGAAAGCAATTGTCGTTCGCTCGTCCGCTCATCTCCGACCAAAATAACACCGGAAGAGACGCAGCTTGGCTTAGGACCCATTTGCTTAAAATTTCAAAATTAAAACTCCATTAGCAAATCAAATAAAATAATTTAATAATTAATTTAACATTATTACCTATAAAGAAGTGATATTGCGAATAGGAACTGATGAGGAGAAAGTTTATCAATTTCAGACTAACGAAAAAAAATTAGTCCGTGAATAATAAATGATGCAATTTTGAGTCTTATATAGAGAATTTTAAGAAGAAAAACGACAAAAAAAATTATTGCAAAGTTGAAAAATCATTGCAAATGTTTAACAATCAATCAAAGAGAGCAAATTGAGCGGTGAGAAATGGTCCAACCTTAGATCGGCAATTGGAATGCCGATCTAAGCTTTGATCGGCAATTGGAATGCCGATCAAAGGCATTTGTGTTCTCGGCATTCCGATTGCCGATCTAACAACGTTAGTTTTAAAATTTCGAATTTTTAAACGTTTTTTTCGATATTCGTGTGAACAGTAACGTTAGTTTTAATTTTTTCGGATGGAATTAATATAGAAAGAATGCTATCAACTGTTGCTGGCATATGCCACTGTGAGTCTGTGACTATGATCGGAACTGGGTAACTCGCTTTGGGCTTACTTCAAACTGATTGTTGAAGCATGTTAGTTTATTCTTGTGTCATGCACAAATTAATAAGATCACAAACATGTAAATAAGCTTAGTGATGCTGAGACACTATTTGCGATAATATTTACCCAAAAAAGAATAATGCGCTGATAATAGACTCATATTGCACTTGTGTTGGAATAGGAGTGCTCTTGAGTCCTGACTCTTGAGAGATTGAAACCTGGTACTAACAGCAGACAATTCTTTCTTAGAAAAAAAGAGGTGGCATTTTAGAAACAAATTATCCCTCATCTATCTTAAAAGAGTAAAATTGAAATATCCTTTGATATATTACTAAGATCCCACAACCTGAGTTAAAGTTATTTTTGAAATGAAAAAAATTAATGTGTAAAATATGTAAAACAAACTAAAGGGGCAGTGCCAAAATAACAGTTGGTATTGAGTTTATCCATTCTCCGAGCAAGTTTGGTGTTTCCCATTCTATAATCATGCTTTTTTTTTTTTTCCACTTTTGGGTAAACGGTTAGCCGGTTAACATGTTCATGTAATCATGATTTCTTTTTCTTTTAGTTCCTTCAATTAAAACTGCACGCTGCTTCTAGAATTGCATGATGTCTCCTTTATTTTGTTTTCCTACATACAAATTGCTTGGCTCTCTTGGGTCCTAATTTACCTCTTGTTGTAAATTCACTTTTGTGAAAGCAACTCATATTTGGACAAACACTGTAAGTCAGATGTGAAAGTAAGAACTAAAAGGCAGTCCCTTTTAATCAGTCGACCAATGAAAGTCAAACCTACTAACGCCCCACCCTGACCACAACACACCCAACACCAAATATTATTTCGAAAGAAAAGAAAAAGAGTAATATAAATATTTTTTTGTTTTTGTTAGAGGCAGAAAATAATTACTCAATGAGCCACTATAATCAGTATAATTAGTCACTGACAGGGAGATAAGAAATAACAACAAAGTAAGACAGCTGTTTTCAGGTTGACTGGCGTATAAGCTATCATAGTACAGCTACTTAGGATTTTCTCAAATATAATTAAATCAATTTTTTTTGGGTAAATAGGTCCAACGCCACCAACCACTAACCGTCAAACTTAATTTATCTCATTTCATAAATTCTGCTCTGTACCACTGTTACATATAGCTGTATCCTTGTGATGTCTCATCTTGTGTGAATCCAAAGAGGCACCAACTGTCCCAAAACCAAAATTCTTGAACAATGGAAAGGTGGACCTACAAAATTAATGGTAGCTTGGATTGAATCCCGGGTATTGTATTGGATTGGTATAACTTCTGTTTTTTATTTTTTTTCTGTTTCAAAATGGCAGGAAATAAGTGGAGCACTTTACAGTTAGCACATGGGGCTGTTGCTGCGCCGAATGTAGCTTGGTATTTTATTCCTTGGTATTATTTCCTGCCTACAAAAGCGGCACTAGTTTCTCCTGGATTGGCTTGGAAATTGCACCGTCGCACACAACTGAAATATCAAAAGCTGACAATGTTTGTTCCGAAATATGTTCTTTAGGTTGGAAAATTTAGATTTGGATATTTGGCTCGTTTTGAATGATATTTCAAAATTCAAGTCTCGCGCTGGCGTTTATTAGAATTGGAAAGCTAATATCAAATTTTGTCATCGGAAGAAATTTGACGGACTCTCTAATTTCTATTTTCAGTCCTCCAACTTGAGAGAGAAAGGCTTCAATCAAATCGATATGATCCGAGTTCCGATTAAACCCATCACATCTCAATTTTAAAGTTCAAATGACCGATCAAAACCATTCAATATGATATCCATATTGAAATCTCCTTGCACACCAAATTTAAAATTTTTTTGCTATTTTTTTAGAATTTTAGAAAATCGTTAATCTAATTTATTCTGAATCTTAAAAAAACTGCAGTTTTTAAAAATCCAAAAAAAATACTTCAATATTTTTAAAAAAATGTAAAATTTAGCATGCAAGGAGATTTTAATATGGAAATCATATTGAACGGTTTAGATGGGTCATTTGAACTTTAAAATTGAAATTTGATGGAGTTTAACCAGGACTCTGGTCAAATCGATTGAGTCCCCCCTCTCTCTCTCTCTATATATATATATGTTGGTCCTATGATTTTGCAATGAAGCCGTTAGAAAGAAGAACAATATAGAGCAGTCATTACGCCACCAAATGTGTCAGGACCAGTATTTAATGCAAAATAGAGATTTCTTGACTTAATTTAATAATCATAAAGAAAAATAAAGGAGAAAGTTTATTATGCACCATAGTGCATAGAGAGTTCTATGCACCACGGACTTTTTCGGGAGTATTTTCGTAAATTGACAAATTTAATTTAACCAATCTAATCTATATATTGAAATCTCATAGCAAACCAAATTTTACAATTTTTGAGATTTTATTACTATTTTTTTCGAATTTTTTAAAACCTGCCATTTTTGGAAACAAACTACTATTTACAAATTCCAAAAATGGCAGGTTTTAAAAAAATCGAAAAAAATAGTAATAAAATCTCAAAAATTATAAAATTTGGTTTGCTGTGAGATTTCAATATGTAGATTAGATTGGTTAAATTAGATTTGTCAATTTACGAAAATACCCCCGAAAAAGTCCGTGGTGCATAGAACTCTCTATGCACTATGGTGCATAATAAACTTTCTCAAAATAAAGTTCAAATTTGAGATTTAGTAGTATAGACGTCATCTATATAATATCGATGTCGTGCCTGTATAAATGATGAGATTTAATTATATGTTTGTTAATCATCAAGTAATTTAAATCTCTGATAACTTATGTAAAATTAAATTTGCATTTTCAATTTTATTGAATTGATTTTATTATGTATCATCAATTATTTTAAAAAATAAACTATTATATATATCAAGTGATTCCCCTCATATAAACATATGAATCAATCATGAAAAATATATATATTTAGTTGACAAGCGTACAATTAAATCTTCAAAATAATCCCATAATAATTAAAATCACAAATGTATTTCGTTTCACCTCAGATGAACATAATACACAGAAAGCAAAAGACAAGGACTTGGTGACCTAATGAATTATTTATGACCTAAGGGGCGTTTGGATGGGCAAAGAATAACTCTTCCTAGGCGGAAAATTAAGAAGAGTTATTCCTAAGCATCCAAACGTGTTAGGCGTAAGGTGGAAATAGTTCATCCCGAAATAGCACTCTTCCTAACACATTTTTTATTTTACCACACATTCATTCCTTATTTCTAACACATTATCCAAACAACATTTTTTCTTCCCAAAATAGCACTCTTTTCACGCTTCCCGAAATAACACTCTTCCTAATTTTTCCGCTCGGAATAATTTTTCCTTCCTTATTCCTAGCCCATCCAAACGCTAATGAATATAACTTGTTCCTGACAATAAAAACAGTAGGCGCCTCTTTATCATAGTTCTATTTCTTTTTTCCCTTCTTCCGTGAGCAAGTTGCTATATTCTTATCTAAACGCACCGATAGAGCAGGAGGTGTTATGATCTGGCGCAGGGACTTGGCAGTTGGAAGACAGACTCGGATACAGCCAACAAAATAGCTTTGTTAGACGCGTTTGGTGCACCGTTGCTTTCAGACTCTTGTCTGTCTCTTTGCAATCTCGCATTCCCTTTGATCTTCTCTCAATCGGTTGGATCCTCGCCAAATCATCTTGCATGGATGGATGGTATCAGATAGTACAGACCGTCCGATTTATATAGGAGAATATGTAATATTGTGTTGGCCAACTACTTGATGTATAGCAGGTGTACTAACAGCTTGTGGAGCTAGAAGCTGCTCTGCCTTTGGTGGTGTGTTTGATCAGGATCTGACGGTTCATATTTACCCACAAACTATCAAGCTTATTACGTTTCCTTTTTAATTTTTTAAAGCTTTCACATTATTTTTCAAATTACACAAAATTTTTGTACACATCTACACATAATATCTATAAAGTACAATTAAGATTTTTATAATTTTCATTCTTTTAATAAAGAATTTGATAAGATTGCAACATTGGCCCAAAAGCCCAATAATCAAAATCTAGAATTTTCTTGTATGTACTACACCGGCCTTTGTTTGCTCAAGTAAAATCTAGAAACAAGTAGTTTAATCTAATGTAGTTTCTAGACAAATTATTAACCGACATTTCACTAGTATAAATAGAGGTGCTAGGTTACTTGTTTGTATCATCCAAGTCAAGCCAAAGTAAAGGCAATCCAAGCTAAACAAAGCAAAATATAAATCCACTTGCTAAGAGTGCTAGTTAGAGTGTAGTAGTTAGGAGGTGTAGAAGAATATTAAGTAGTAGAGTGGTAATCTTGGAGGTATAATATTTGAGTAGTAGAGGTGTAACGATAGTTCGAGTGTTAATATAAACGCAAGTTTTAGCATAGCGCCTCGCCTCTACTCAACAATCTGGTATCAGAGCCGGTAGGAGCCAGTGGTGTCGGAGGATCGGTCGGGTTTCTCGTGAAGGTCACGCATAGTGCCGGGAGTGCGCGATTTCTAGAAAAAGCTTGCTAGACGTCGTCAACCTAGTTGAAGCCATGGATTTCGCAGGTACGACTAGTGGTCTTAAAAAATTAAATAATACCAATTATACAAATTGGAGAACCTGCATAGAGTCTTACCTACAAGGTCAAGACCTATGGGAGGTTGTCGGCGGATCTGAGACAACTCCGCCGGAAGTTGTAGAGACCACGGTACCAGTAGATGACTCAAACCAGACCCCAACCCAGACCGGAAGAAGAACCTCATCCGTGGAGAAATCGAAAGATATCGAGGCTCTACGGAAATGGAAAATCAAGGCCGGGAAGGCCATGTATGTACTCAAGACAACCATAGAGGAAGAGTTGCTTGTTTACATACGAGATGCGGCCACGCCTAAGGTCGCATGGGACACTCTGGCAACGTTGTTCTCCAAGAAGAATGATGCCCGCCTCCAACTACTCGAAAGCGAGCTCATGACAATCTCACAAGGGAGCATGACGATCAACCAATACTTCACCAAAGTAAAGTCGTTATGCAATGAGATTGCACAACTCGACCCCGAAGAGAAGATCAGCGAGCAGCGCATGCGGAGGATCATCATCCATGGTCTTAAGCCCGAGTATAGCGGGTTCATAGCGGCGATCCGAGGATGGCCTACTCAACCAACCTTATTGGAGCTTGAAAATCTGCTCGCGAACCAGGAGGCTCTAGCGAGACAAATAGCCGGAGTCTCGCCACAACAAGAAGAAGAGGCGTTATTCAGCAGCCGAAGAAAGGGTCGATCTGACAATGAGTCGAAAGGCAGACCCAATCATAGGTCAAACCAACAAGAAAGGCCAAAGGGGAGGAGTAACTCTTCAGGGGGAGCTCGCAATCAGAGAAGCTATAACCGCCAGGCCGATAATCAAGATGATAGATGCTACAATTGTGGCAAGAGAGGACATTATGCTCGAGAATGTCGGTCCAAGAAAAAAGTCCAGGGGAACGTGGCAACGTCGAAGGATAGTCGACATAACAAGAGTCATGAAAGTAGCAGCGAAGACGACTGGGATGTCGAGGCTGCATGCGCAGTTGCAACTACCGACTCGAAGGAGGAGCAGGAAGAGAAGCTGGAGGTTGCTCTGACTGTAGTGAGCAAGTCAGAGCGAATCAACTACGAGAGTGACTGGATTGTCGACTCCGGTTGCTCAAACCACATGACTGGCGACATCAAGAAACTTGAGGACTTGGAGAAGTATAATGGAAGGCAGGTGATCGTGACTGCCAACAATTCTAAGTTGCCAATCGCCTATGTCGGTAAGACAACGATTCCCTCTCGCTTCAATCCAGAGCAGATCGAGTTGCAACAAGTCTACCACGTTCCTGGTATGAAGAAGAACCTATTGTCGGTCTCACAACTGACTGCACAAGGCAACTATGTGTTGTTCGGACCGCAAGAAGTTAAGGTGTACCGCAATATAAAGGCATCAGGCACACCAATTATGGAGGGTCGAAGGATGGAGTCGATCTATGTGATGTCGGCAGAGTCGGCCTATGTAGACAAGACTCGAAAGAACGAGACATCTAATCTCTGGCACGCACGACTAGGGCACGTGAGCTACCACAAGCTGAAGCTCATGGTCGAGAAGTCCATGGTCAAGGGCTTATCAGACATAGAGGTACGCACTGACACAGTATGTGCGGGGTGTCAATTTGGTAAGGCACATCAACTTCCTTACCAACAATCGAAGTTTAGAGCTAAAGAGCCCTTGGAGCTAGTTCACTCAGATGTCTTTGGGCCAATCAAGCAAGCTTCCATAAGCGGCTCAAAGTACATGGTGACATTTATCGACGACTTCTCAAGGTACGTGTGGGTGTACTTTATGAAAGAAAAATCAGAGACACTTTCCAAATTCAAGGAGTTTAAAGAGAAGGTGGAAAGTGAGCTCAACAAAAAGGTACGGTGTCTTCGCACCGATAATGGAAGAGAATATGTGTCACATGAGTTTGACACCTACCTAAAGAAACACAAGATTCGACGACAGTTAACCTGTCCCAACACCCCACAACAAAATGGAGTAGCAGAAAGGAAGAATCGACATGTTGCTGAAACATGTCGAAGCATGATACACGCCAAGAATGTGCCAGGGAGATTTTGGGCCGAGTGCATGAAGACGGCGGCACACATCATCAACCGTCTACCTCAAGAGAAGATGGGTTTTATCTCACCATTCCAGAACCTTTGGAAGATCAAGCCCACAGTAAGCCATTTCAAAGTTTTCGGTTGCGTGTGCTATGTGTTCGTGCCTGATCATCTTCGAACCAAGTTTGATAAGAAGGCGGTACGATGTATCTTCGTCGGCTATGACGATGAAAGAAAGGGCTGGAGGTGTTGTGATCCTACAAACGGGCGTATCTACACCTCAAGGAATGTAGTATTTGACGAAGCCTCGTCATATTGGCCATCAAAAGACGTGATCCAGTCTGAAGCAAAAGACATGGAAGCAGAAATTGAAGAGATGGCAAAAGATGTACCACGAGATGATACCGAGGTCCAAGATGACGATAGTAAGAGCTTAACTCCTTCAAAATCCAAGAGTCCATGGCAGACAGGAGTGCACAAAGAAGTTGAAGATGTGACTCCACAATTGCCAGAAGAAGTTGAAGAAATACCTCCACCACTTCGGAGATCGTCTCGACAAAGACAACCTAACCCGAAATATGCAAATGCCGCAGTCATCGAGGATTTTGAGCCAACGTCCTATGAAGAAGCGGCGAAAAGCAACAAATGGCGAAAAGCAATGGTGGAGGAGATGACGGCTTTGAGGCAAAACCAAACATGGGAGTTGGTGCCTAGGCCAGAAGGAGTGAAGCCAATCTCGTGCAAATGGGTGTACAAGGTGAAAACCCGAGCTGACGGATCAATCGAGAGATACAAAGCTCGACTAGTCGCACGAGGATTCTCACAGCAGTATGGACTAGACTACGATGAGACGTTTAGTCCAGTAGCGAAGCTAACAACGGTACGTGTTCTACTAGCCCTAGCTGCAAGCAAAGGATGGAAGCTTTGGCAAATGGACGTAAAGAATGCCTTCTTACACGGAGAGCTTGATCGAGACATATATATGAACCAACCACAAGGGTTTGAGAGCAAGGCACATCCAGAGTATGTGTGCAAGCTCAAGAAGGCATTATACGGTCTCAAACAGGCTCCAAGAGCATGGTACGGGAAGATAGCTGAGTTTCTCGTAAAAAGTGGCTACACAGTGACAACTTCAGATTCGAGCCTAATCATCAAGGAAGTCAGAGGCAAGCTTGCAATAGTCTTGGTGTACGTAGACGATCTCATCTTGACCGGAGACCTTGTAAAAGAAATTCGACAAACGAAGGAGAACTTATCAGTCCGGTTTCAGATGAAGGAGCTTGGAGAACTTAAGCATTTTCTTGGGCTCGAAGTTGAGAAGACAAAAGAAGGTATGTTCCTTTGCCAACACAAATATGCAAAGGATCTTCTAGAGACATTTGGAATGTCAGAGTGCAAGCCACTGTCTACACCAATGGAGCCAAACCTCAAGCTTCGTGCCGGAGAAGAGAAGGACCTTGAAGACACTCGAATGTACCGACAATTGGTTGGTAGCCTTATCTATTTGACACTTACTCGACCAGACATTGCCTATGCAGTCTGAGTAGCAAGTCGCCATATGCAAAACCCAAAGAAGCCACATCTAGAAGCAGTCAAGAGAATACTACGATATGTGAAAGGTACTTTAGACTACGGCATCTTATATCGTCTAGGAGAATGTCAAGTGACGGGTTATTGCGATGCTGACTATGCTGGAGATTGTGACACGAGGCGATCAACAACCGGGTATGTCTTCAACTTAGGATCTGGAGCAGTGTCTTGGTGCAGCAAAAGACAACCTACGGTATCTCTATCCACGACAGAAGCAGAGTATAGAGCAGCAGCTATGGCAGCGCAAGAGAGCACGTGGTTGGTGCGACTACTAAAGGATCTTCGTCAACCAATAGATCAAGTGACTCTTCACTGTGACAACAGGTCAGCAGTTTGTTTAGCAGAAAACCCAGTGTTTCATGCTAGGACCAAGCATATTGAGGTACATTACCACTTCATAAGAGAGAAGGTCCTACAAGGTGAAATTCATATGGAGTTAACACCGACTGAAGAACAAGTTGCTGACATCTTCACGAAGGCTCTCAATGCGAAGAAGTTCGAAGAAATGCGAGAAGAACTTGGAGTTATCAGAAAACCGGAAGTCAAAGGGCTCAATGTTGAGGGGGAGTGATAAGATTGCAACATTGGCCCAAAAGCCCAATAATCAAAATCTAGAATTTTCTTGTATGTACTACACCGGCCTTTGTTTGCTCAAGTAAAATCTAGAAACAAGTAGTTTAATCTAATGTAGTTTCTAGACAAATTATTAACCGACATTTCACTAGTATAAATAGAGGTGCTAGGTTACTTGTTTGTATCATCCAAGTCAAGCCAAAGTAAAGGCAATCCAAGCTAAACAAAGCAAAATATAAATCCACTTGCTAAGAGTGCTAGTTAGAGTGTAGTAGTTAGGAGGTGTAGAAGAATATTAAGTAGTAGAGTGGTAATCTTGGAGGTATAATATTTGAGTAGTAGAGGTGTAACGATAGTTCGAGTGTTAATATAAACGCAAGTTTTAGCATAGCGCCTCGCCTCTACTCAACAGAATTTTATTATTTGTCACGCAAACAGATTTATTATTAATATAACCTTTCCTTTTTATTTTGCAGTATTTTTTTCATTATAATATTACAAGCCCCGTGGGACTATTTTGCAGCCTTCATTACTTGAACTGTCACACAACTCACACAAAGACGCAGAACTATTGGGATAAAATATTCTCTCAAACCAACCAATTACAAACTGTCACGTACAAAATTTCAAATTTGATTGATCTTTGTGACACAGACACTGAATTAATTAACTGATTGTCATGATGTTGACGCAAGTCTATAGTATATATATAATATATAAACCAGACAAAAACTGGCAATCTAGGATTAAGTCCAAACCAAAATACAGTTGCCATCATTGTCCTATTCCAGAAATTAGACCGGACATGCATGGATTAGGCCATAGACCATGTGAAATTTTAATTCCAAGTAGGGAAAGATCTTACCTCCACTAAACTTGTTCCTATTTTTTTTGTTTTCAATTACACTTGTACTAAACGATTAAAAGATAACTATACCAATTTTGACAAATATCACTCCGAACTATAGTAATAAAAAATTCAATATTACATCAATTATGAGCTGCGTCTACTTTAAAGAGGGTAACCATAAAAGATGTCCACGATATGATGCTTAAATCCGTTAAATAATGTGTAATTGCAGAAAGATGAAATTTTATATTGGGAAGTACAAAATATGTTGAGTGCAAATAAACAGAGTGTGCATATTAAAAAATAAATAAATAAACAGAGTGTGAACAAGAATAAACATAAATAATTAAGGAGGGTATTAAGCGTACAATTTTTTTGCAGGCCTTGGTAAAAGGTATAATAAGCAATAAACAAGAGCCGCTTACCTCCCATTAAAAATTTCAAGTTGTCTCGCTCAATGTTTGACAAGAGGAATTTTAAAGGCCATTTTATAATTACGAACGTGGCAGCATGTATGCATTTCCAATTTTCCACGCATTCCATACTAAATATATTTGGTTTTAAGTCCGCCCGTCCGTGATTTGAGCTCAAATATGTTATACCTCTTACTCTTAGGACCTTTCATGCATTTTTAATAAGAAGAAAAAGGGGAGATTAATACAATTTAAATAGCTTGTCTTCTTAGGAAGCACGAGTACTTATAGCAGCAATAATAATAATAATAATAATAATAAATTCACAAAATGCAGGGTGTGAGATTCTGCTTAGGAAAAATTTAGTCTGTCGCTCTGTATAAATATTGTTCCCTAGGTTTTGAATTTGCTAAACCAATATATGAGAAATTAGTTTTCGTAGTTAACTGATGAAGCGTAGATAATAGTCATCAATTGCTAGGTAGATCCATTCAATAAAAATAGGAGACAATGTCCCTTGATTTTTGTTAAATAATAATAATATAGTGATATATACTTTTGTTCTATACATGTATTTTTTAAGAAAATTCATATTCGGCCCCATAAAATATAAAAAAAATATGAAAATTGTTTCATTATTGATCCTCCATAACTGCAATCTAAATATGTTGACATAATTATTACATTGATATCAGTATTTGATTGTGATGCATAAATCTAAAATTTTCTAGCTCCTCCCATAATCAATGACAAAATTTGGACGTTGGTACATAACAGAAAGTGCGCATAAGAAACGTCATGCAATAATTAAAACAGTATAAACAACAGACTTATAGTTATACTAGTATGGTACAAATATACGTTATTTTTTACATATAATAAATTTCATAAGAAGACATTTTACATAAAAAAAAATAGAGAAATGCTACGGTCAAAGCGATTCGATGGATCGCTCTATCAAATTCTATTAGATTTCAAATTTAAAAGTTCAAATTTTTCCAATTCAAACAGCCCAATGTGTTCTTGAAATCTTCTTGCCAATCAAATTTTACATTTTTTTTAAATTTTTTTATTGTTTCGGATTTTTAAAAACTGTTGTTATTGGAGGTTTCATAATTAGATGGAGAATTTTTAAAATTCTATAAAGAAATAAAAAACTAAAAAAATTGTAAATTTGGTCGGCAAGAAGATTTTAATATGAAGATCGCATTGAACAGTTCAGATATGTAATTTGAATTTTTGAATTTGAGATAACGGGTCTGACGTAATACTCCGTCCATCTCGCTTTGAGCATAACATTTCTTAAAAAAATTTGAGATAACGGGTTTGACGTAATTTCCGAATTAGGGAGTGCCGGAGTGCATATTCTCAACAGTACAAAATATCCCCCGACACGTTTTTGGATTTTTTGATGATTTTTTTTGTTGCATAAATCCTGATGAAATAACACTCATTTATCTTAGTTTTTTTTCTTTGTTGTTACGAGCCGTTGAGATACATGGAGATTTCAACTGGCACGGATCTTGATATAAATCCAACGGTTCAGGTAACTATCCTGTCTCCACCAGATAGGTATTGAATGGTCCCACCCATGTGGGGTTTAGGTTTGTGAATTATGATACCGAGAAATCCCCAAATATATATATTTTAAAATTATTCTCACAACGCAGACGTTAAGATAAGTCATGTGCAACTTCCCTACAACAGAAAAATCTAGATATTGGTTTATTTCATTGAAATTCCTAAATTTATAAAAAAAAAAAATTAAGCTCTTGGACGTACTTTATATGGTAAGGCGAAACAAAATAAAAATATGCCTTACAACCACTAATAAACTGCCTTGTCCCCACATATTTTTATTATTATATACATCCACTGGTACGCGTCAGGAGATGTTATTATTTTTTTTAACAAAGGGACGGTGCCTTCTTTTAAAAACTTAAACCAGCTTATTAATCTCTCTCTCTCACACACACACACACACACACACACACACACAAACACACAGTTGCTGTTGTACCATCTCTGCAATTAATATCCCACCATCTTCGGTTTCTCTCGTTTCCATTGACCCCTTCTCTCTCTCTCTCTCTCTCTCGTTTGCTTGCTCTCTCAAGCTAAGGAATCGATCAACTTTCGGATTTTGGATTTTGGTTTGGATTCAAGTGAGTGTCAGATTCGGCACAAGGTTGTCTGAAGAAAAAAATCGGGATCTTTTGTTACTCAATCAGGTGTAGATCCAGCTAAATGCGTGGAAATCAATCTCTATAGATTAATTAAAAGGTACTACCATTCCCCTCTTTCTTCACCAAACAGTTCCTTTTTTTTTTTTTGGGTTTTAGGATTTTGTTTTGTGCGTTGCAATGTGGTTTACTACGGTTGTGTGGAAGTGGGTTTTTGGGAGGCTAGTTGCTGGGCTTCTTTTATTTTGGGTTGGATTAACTTCTTCCACAAAAACGAAAAATGAAAACCAGCCTATGTTATTGCTTTTTGTGAATGAAATTTGTGGTATATTGGCAAGCTGGATCTCGGTTGCTTTGAATTGTGACCTCTGAGCTGTTTCACATCATTTAAATTGTTTTCTTCTTCTCGCTGAATTATGATCGAATTTCTTTTAGTTGATCTCAATGTGTAGTTCCTTCTTTTCAATGGGAATCAAGATGCTCATTGGTTAATCTACTAATTTACTTGTTAATTAGCCACTGTAAGACATGCTTGTATAGTATATCAGCACTCCATAAATTACTTGATTTTTTACTTTAACCGCTCATCAAACTGTCTTTGAACCAAGCAAAGCTGTTTTACATTTTCACCATAGAATTTAGCTTTGTAGGGCTTGATATCAAAGATTATCAGTTGAAAGTGGCCATACTGAAATTGTTGTTCAAAAAAATTCTCTTTGAAAAAATTGCTATATTAGGCGGCAATCTGTTGAAATTGGTAAATTGGTTGTTTTTTTATAACTGACCTATTTTTTAACTTCATTTCAGGTCACAAAAATGGCAATTCGCAAGCTTCAATTAGCATTCTTTATCATATACACTATTTCATCTCTTCATCACTCCTGTAGGGCACAATACAGCCCACCTGACAGCTACCTGATAGATTGTGGCTCCCGCACAAACACTACAATTGGTCAGAGAACCTTTCTTGCTGATACCTCCCTCTCCTCTTCTCTTACAACCCCTCAAGACATTTTAGGCAGCTCCTCATCCAACTCTATTCCCTCTTCCATTAATGGCCCGCTCCTACAGACAGCCCGTATCTTTACTGGACCCTCCAGCTATACTTTTCAAATCCAGAAACAAGGCCGGCACTTTATTCGCCTCCATTTTTTCCCCTTTTCATATCAAAACTATGACCTTGCCACTGCCAAATTTGATGTCTCCACCCAAGATGTGGTTTTACTAACTGATTTTACACCTAATGGTAAATCTTCTGCACTTTTTAAAGAGTATTCCCTAAACATAACAAGTGACACCTTGGTTCTTTCGTTCATGCCATCCCAAAACCTTGCTTTTGTCAATGCCATAGAGGTTATATCTGTACCTGATAATTTAATATCTGACACAGCACAAGTTGTGAATCCAGCCAGTCAATATTCTGGCTTGTCAGAACAAACCCTAGAAACAGTGTACCGGGTCAATGTGGGGGGCCCTCTCGTGACACCTGACAATGATACTCTCTGGAGGACTTGGGTCAACGACCAAGATTACATGAACAACACAAAACTTGCAAAAGATGTAGTATTTACTGGCAAGATCAATTATATGAAAGGTTTAGCCACACCAGAGACTGCACCAGATTCAGTGTACAACACTGCAGCTGAGCTTGCTATGTCAAACACTAGCAATGCAGCTTTCAACATGTCATGGCAGTTTGATGCGAATGCGGGTTCATCGTACCTTATCCGGCTTCACTTTTGTGATATAGTTAGCAAATCACTTAATCAATTGTATTTTAATGTTTATATCGGCAGTTGGTTGGTGTTGCATGATATGGACCTTTCCACCCTTACTCAAAACAGCTTGGCAACTGCATATTTTACTGACTATGTTATATCCTCCGACAACATAGCGCAGTCAATCCATGTCAGTATTGGCCCGTCAACTCTAGACAATGTATTACCAGATGGGATACTTAATGGGCTTGAGATAATGCAGATAATAACTGGGTCTGGTTCTGCATTCACGGTTCGATCCTCAGGAAAGAAAAATTTATGGGTGATATTGGGGTCAGTTATTGGCTCTGTTGCAATCGTGATCTTCTTAGTGATTTTGGCTTGCATGTGCATGAAGAAAAAGAAGAAAATGGAGAGTCAGACTTCAAAGACTTGGATGCCCTTTTCAGTTAATGGTTTCACGTCTCTTAGCACCGGTAGCCGCACTTCCAATGGAACCACTCTTACACTGGGCCCAAATGGAAGTTATGGTTACCGCTTTGCATTTTCTCTCCTACAAGAGGCAACAAACAATTTTGATGAGAACTGGGTCATTGGTGTAGGTGGGTTTGGAAAAGTGTACAAGGGGATTTTGAGGGATGAAACCAAGGTTGCAGTTAAACGTGGTAACCCTAAGTCACAACAAGGACTTAATGAGTTCCGCACTGAAATTGAGTTGTTGTCAAGACTTCGACATCGCCATTTGGTGTCTTTAATTGGTTATTGTGATGAGAGAAATGAGATGATTCTGGTATATGAATACATGGAGAAAGGTACACTTAAGAGCCACTTGTATGGAACCGACTTACCTGCACTAAGCTGGAAACAGAGGTTGGATGTATGCATTGGTGCTGCTAGAGGTCTCCATTATCTCCACACCGGATCTGCAAAGGCTATAATACACCGTGATGTTAAATCTGCTAACATCCTTTTAGATGAAAATCTCTTGGCTAAGGTTTCGGATTTCGGGTTGTCAAAAACTGGACCTGAACTAGACCAGACTCATGTTAGCACAGCTGTCAAGGGTAGTTTTGGGTACCTCGATCCAGAGTACTTCCGGAGGCAACAGCTGACAGAGAAATCTGATGTGTACTCATTTGGAGTTGTTTTGCTTGAGGTGTTGTGTGCAAGACCTGTCATTGACCCGACTTTGCCAAGGGAGATGGTAAACTTGGCTGAGTGGGGTATGAAGTGGCAAAAGAGAGGAGAACTGCAACAGATTGTAGATCAGCGGATAGCTGGCACAATCAAACCTGAGTCATTGAAGAAGTTTGGTTTAACTGTTGAGAAGTGTTTGGCTGATTATGGTGTGGAGAGGCCAAGCATGGGAGATGTCTTATGGAACTTGGAGTACGTGCAGCAATTGCAGGAGACAGACTCAGGTGCAAACTCGGAGGTAAATAGCATTAACCGGATTGTTGAGTTATCTTCCCACGTGCATCATGTTGGGTCACAAGAGAGTGTGGATTTGGGTGAGCCAGGTACTTCTTATGCCCATAACGAACCCGACTTATCGGATGTGTCAATGAGCCGGGTCTTTTCACAATTAATCAAGGCCGAAGGTAGGTGAGTTCAAAGGGTTGGGGAGAGACGAGCTTAATAGTGTTTTTTTTTTTTTTTTTTTTGGGGTGGAAATTTGATTGTTCTTTTATATTATGTTGTGCTATAGTAGTACACTTGTTTTCCTAGATGTTATGTTTTTAGCACTATTAGAACGTTTGTTTATAGCCTCTGTATTGCTAGCTCAAAGAGATCTCATTAGGTATTTAAAGAACCACAAGAAGGAAGAAGTCTTGTTTCAATTGGTGAACCTTACATCCATTTTTTATGACGCATATTATTTCAAATCGCAAGTAGATATGAAGAGTGGGATTATAATGAATCATTATTCTGAGCACGTGTCCAGACTGTCATGTTGAATTGGATGTCATGTTCCATGGTAGTGCTTGTGCTTGTGTCTGTTTCGATTTGAATTCAGATTTGCGGTAGGTCCATACTAATGAATCCACTTGATTACCTTTCTTTCAGGTTCTCCTGTTTTCGTCATTATTGTCGTTTGACTTTGTTTCTTAATGATTAGCAGACCAAGTGTTGTTTCAAATTATTATAATGGAACTGATTGTATTGAACATTGTTGCCAACTAACCATCTTTTGCGTTAGAAAACTAGTAGAGAGTTTGAACTGGTAGTGGTGTGCACAATATAGTATTGCCTCCAGAACACCCAATTTTTTTTTAATCCAAAACTTTAAATATTTTGCGGATATTCAAAATGAAAATAAGGTTGTGTTTCTTATTATCTGTAATCGAGGGTTTTTATTTATTATTACTGTTGTAACCCTTTATTATTAAAATCAATTTCAATCTTACGAAATCGACTGTCGCCTCCTGGGCCGTTATTGTTTCATTTGCTAGGTATTTGATTTGCATGGCCACGCTGCCGCAAAACCACCTCCCACTTTGATCTCTACCCACCAAAGCAAAGTGAAAAGAGAAATTAAAGTTAACGGCATCGCGAAGACGCGAAGGCCTAGAATTTGAACTCAGAACCAGTGTCTGGAACGACCGAACGAAACATTATTTGTTTTTAATTTTGCTAAGAAATAATTTCAACGTCACATCGGGCCCATAAAACTCATGTCAGGTATAAACTCGACATGACTGTTTAAGTGTGAATGCCACATAGCTCAAGACCAAAGCAGCGTATATCATGTCCGAGTATGGTGATGGTGGCGGCCTCGCGAAACAAATGATAGTTCTTACCATACCAAAACACTAAAAACTGGCATGGTGACAAAACATTCTAGTATCACAAACTGCTGTTTGCAGAAATTTTATTTTCTCAACATCAACAAGTTACACACCAATAACTGTTCAACGGGAAAATAAATAGTGACTTTCTTTCCTTGTATATAAAAAATATCGAGTTTCTCATGTTTTCATACCTATGATCGCACTATCCTTTATGAAGAAAACAAAGTCGAACTCAAGTTTTTAAATGAAAAGAAAACAGATCCACCTGCACATCCCATCTGAAATTTTGCTGAACTTTCTTTTAGGTTTTGCTGTTTATTTTCACTGATGAGTTTTCTGTCATATGAAATTGTTACAGCAGCTATGTCTTTCCAATTTTACTATATAATCAACAGAATCAATAAACACAGCACACGAGCATCCTGTTAGAAAAGTCAACCCCTCATTCACAGTTAGTGCCGTTCAGCCAAAAAAGAACAGGTCTAGTCAATCACGACCACTCCCATCCTATTCTTCCTTTTTCTTCCTTGATTTTGCACTCTTACCAGTAGAGTTCAGGCACCGGCCTACAAACTTCAGCACCTCATCTATCAGTACCACAGGGAATGCAACAACTAAGACCAGGAGCCACTCATTGAAACTAAGAGGCACAATACCAAACACCTGTGCCAGAAACGGTACATATAATATAAGAAAATGAAGACCAAATGAGACTGACATGGCAATGAGGAGCCACGGGTTGACCCAAGGGGGCATGCTGAGAAGACTTGTATCCTCTGAAAGGGCATTAAGGGAGTTAAACATTTCAATAGCAACAAGCACGGAGAGGGAAAGGGTCGTAGCCTTCACTTTGCCAGATTGGAAATAGTCACACGGATTAGAGTCAAAAGAGAAGGTGTGAGTTCCTGCAGTGAATGGAGTCACTTCAAACTGTTCCCATGTGGGGCATTGGTCCCAGTTGGAGAGCTGGGAGTAAGTGACTAATGTGTGACCATCTCCAGCAAGGTTGATGCCTAAGAAGGATCCATGCGTAAACCATATGACGAAAATGCCAACCGTTGCAATTCCCACGTACATTCCAATTACCTGTGCAAAAGTAAATAATCAGATTGTAATTAGTGTTGGATCCTGTGGCACTAAGGAGCATACTTGTGTTTCGATACTAATTTGACAATATTTGCTTTTTCTATTTTTGTTCTGTTTTGTTTTCCTCTTCTAGTTCCTGCTGAGCATAACTTCAAATTCTAAGCCATTTCTCTACTAAGCTAAAGGCTACAAAGTATGTCTGCAACAACATAACATCATCTCTTAAAAAGGCAAACCTTTTTGGATGATTGATATTCAATTTAATTATCTTTAGATATTTTTCCAAAGTATACCATATATCTGAAGAGAATCCATGGAGTGATGAGGGAATCATCGCTCCTCCTTGGGGGTTTCTTCATGATGTCCTTGTCTGGGGGGTTGAAGCCCAAAGCTGTTGCTGGGGGACCATCGGTAACTAGGTTCACCCACAAAAGTTGTACCGGTATCAGCCCCTCAGGTATGCCTAGTGCCGAGGTAAGGAAAATGGAGGCAACCTCGCCCATGTTTGATGAAATCATGTACCTACATTTTTGCAAAGTTAAAGGTTAAATAGAGAGCATAAACACTAAACCATGAAAATGCTGAGACAATTATTCAACAATTATTACTAATGCAGAAATTTTCTAACGTCCACTATAAAATATTGTAACAAAACAAATAGAGAAGAATCTGTACTTATTCCTTTTTTTCCCAAAAAAATATTACCTAATAAAAGCTTTCATGTTGTTGTAAATTGATCTACCCTCACCAACAGCAGAGACAATGGTGCTAAAGTTGTCATCGGCTAATACCATGTCCGAGGCTTCCTTAGCAACCTGAAATGATGAAAGAAATGAGAACTGACAGAATAAATAATAAAATCAAATTGATGTGCACACACTGAAGGACAAGAAATCAATTAGAATATAGACAAAAAAGAAAAGAAAGGGCAAAAAAAAAAAAAAAAAAAAGCAATACCTCAGTACCAGTAATACCCATGGCAATGCCAATGTCCGCCAGCTTAAGTGCAGGTGCATCATTCACACCATCTCCAGTCATGGCAACAACCTCTCCATCTTCCTTGAGCAGCCTCACAATCTCCTGCTTGTGCTTCGGCTCAGCCCGAGAAAACAAGAGGCCTCCCTTCTGCCTCAGCAGCCTCTTTTTGTCATCCAGTACCATGAACTCTTTTCCTGTGAGGCTCTTCATGCTTATGTCTTCATTTTGACCAAACACACCTATGTCACGACATATTGCCTCTGCTGTTTCCTTATTGTCTCCGGTTATGACCATAACTTGGATGCCTGCTGCTCTGCAGTCTTCTATTGCTTTGTACACTTCTTGTCTTGGAGGATCCTTCAATTATTTTAATTGATAAAACCAAAGACAATCAGTCATCCTCATAGAAAATCAAAGCATTATGTACAAATTGTTGAGTACTTAGTTACTTACCCTTAAGCCAACTAAACCGACAAAAACAAGGTCACTCTCAATAGAAGAATAATTGGAGGGGTCAAGAAGAAGCTTGTGAGCAGGATGGTCCTCTCCATCATATGTAGCAAATTGGTCAAGTTCAGTTTTGTATGCAAAGCCCAAGCAGCGAAGTGCACTGGTCGACATGTCATGAAGAGTACCCAAGATAACATGTTTTGTATTCTCATCCAGTGGCACCACCGATCCATCCTGGAGCTGAACTGATATGCTTCTCTCCAGTAAATTCTCAACTGCTCCCTGAAAACAATATGATATTAGTTGACTTTACAAAAGCCAGCTTAAGAACTTTCTCAGCTTTTCTCCACATTCTGTCTCCATCATGCTCAAACCTCTAAAAAAGGTTAATAAGTAATGTCTAAATTTTAAATGAAAAGATCCCCATGCTGTTACAGGTGAGCATGCAATTGATAGCAACATTTGTGTTCCATTTCCACAGGATCGAGTGATATGTAAAATCAAATGAGGCGGATAATTTCTCATTGCTGTTTTCTCGTGCTCTTGAAACCACCAAAATGAGGAAAAATGTAACATCAAAGTCATCTTTTTTGTGATTTTGTTCTACAATCTTTTAACTAATTCTAGAAACCAAAGACAGTGATGGAGTAAGGAGAGGCCAAATAAACAAAGGCATTTGAGCCATCCTTCAAAGAGTGAAGGAAAAAAAGGTAGATGTGTTAGATTATGCTGGCAACTAATGATTGCAAGTTTACTCCGTAAGGAAGAATTGCAGAAAGGTAGATCACTACTCACAAGGAAAATAAACATTAAATAGTACCTTCACAAGTAAGGAATTGGCTCCTGATTTTGATTTCACTATTACTCCCATAGACTTTCTGGTACGGTCAAACTCAAGAGTTGCAAGACGCTTCTCATTAGAGTTCCACCACTGGCAGCATGCTGAGTTAAGAAAGCAATTAGGGGGAAAAAATGTCAGATTCTGTTGGCATGTATGTAGCCTATAACATTGATGGCGTATATTGGAACTAAAGGGAAGGATAGTGTACCTAATAAGTCAGAAGAATTGGACGAAAATCCAAGTCCATCAGGAAGCCCCATCTTTTCAGCTAAGACCTGAAAATAGAAACATTGCAAACCATGAGTGTCAAAGGCAGTTTAAAGACATCAGTTAAAACAACAATTGATTCTGTTCTATTCATACTGCTCCCAAGGAACGTGTGAACTTAATCATCCCCGTCCCAGATCAGTTCCACTGAATTGCCAAAAATGCTCAAAAACGAATAATGACGACCATACTGAATTGCCAATTTACAAGGAAAATTTGAAGCCTGTTGGCCTTTGTTACCTTAAGAGCTGCCTCAGTTGACATTCCACTAGCAATGACCTGATGTTCAGCTTGTGTAACGGTCGCATCATTGCAAACTGCTGCAATCTTTCCTATTGTAGCCAGATTTGAATCTAAACTCCCAACCGGCCAATCATGTATCTTACCGTCATGTGGGTCATATGTGGTCCCATCCACCTTAAAGCTCCTCACGGCACCAGCATGCTCACCCATTGCAACAAGCCTTACTGCTGACATCTGATTGGTAGTCAGAGTTCCAGTCTTGTCAGAACAGATAACAGTTGTACAACCCAATGTCTCCACACTTGGCAATTTCCGAACTAGAGCATTTTTCTGTGCCATTTTTCTGGTACCCAAAGCCAGACAAGTGGTAATAACTGCTGGCAAACCCTCTGGTATAGCGGCCACAGCAAGGGCCACAGCAATTTCAAAATAGTAAGTGCATTTCTCGAACGAGAATTTAAAATTTCGCGGCCAACCATTTTCAAACTCAACGGTTAAAAAGTATTTTACATTAATTAACCAAACCAATACACAAATAACCCCAATTATGGCGGTCAAAGCCTCACCGAACTCATTCAATTTCTTCTTTAATGGCGTGTCGTCATCCTCCTGAGATGCCTCGTGAATTTGCGAATGGATCTTTCCAATTTCGGTATTCATACCAGTTTGAGTAACGAGGCAAACACAGGATCCATTAACAACAGTCGTACCAGCAAAAATCATGCACTCTTTCCCCTGAATATCAGTATCCTCTGAATCAACCTTCTTGTTAGTTTTGTTAACAGATGCATTTTCTCCGGTCAAAGACCCCTGTTCTACTCTGAGAGTGGAACTGATCAGATACAGAACCCGCATATCAGCCGGAACCTTATCACCAACTCGTAATTCCACAATATCTCCTGGCACCAGATCCTTTGCGGGTAAGTCCCGTACCCACTGCCCGTCGCGCCTACACGTAGCATGCTCCGATTGGATCTCCTTCAATGCCTCGAGAGCCTTCTCCGCATTACTCTCTTGCCAGACACCAACCACAGCATTGGCTATAAGGATTAAAAAGATAACAAGCGGTTCGACGAAAGCAGTGATGCTGATTTCATCACCATGCTTGGTGCCATCATACCAGGCAAGGAAAAAGGAAACCACAGCAGCGATCAAGAGAATTCTAACAAGAGTGTCGTTGAACTGTTCAAGTACAAGTTGCCAGATGGACGGTCCAGAATGCTTCTCGAGTTCGTTGAAGCCGTACACTTGGCGGCGCCTGAGAACCTCGTCGGATTGGAGACCGTACGAGGAGGTTACCTTGAACTCGGCCTCGCATTCCTCGGGAGTTCTAGACCAGGCAGGAAAAGGTCCAGAAACTTCGACTGGGGTTGGTGGCGGCGTCTTCTTGCTCTCGTCACGGCCTCCTCTCCCCATGGCCATAGATAGGATACAATAATGCCGATCTGGTGTGAAGAACTTGAGAGCGGTTAGGGTTTGAGGAGAGAAAGACTCGGCCTTTCGTTACGGCTTGTCGTAATATTTTTCTTTTTTGTAATATCTCTTTTTTTCTTCTCTGAGAGAGAGAAGAGTTGTTCTTTTCTCGCGGCCGCCAGGGACTACTACTAAGGATTGCCTGCACGACCGAACAGCCAACGACTGGGGATGGTGGGGACCGTCTCTTATATTTTCGGAATTTTTATTATTTTTAAATTTAAACCCCAAAATTTGTTATTTCCAAATCAGTACGCAACAACTTTTCTTCCAAAGAGAATTTTAAATGTATTATATTTAACAACAAGTTAAGTTTCTAATTAGTATATATTTGGCAAGTTAATTTTGGTGTTTTGATCTTTTAGCACAGCATGTTTTTGGTGTAAAGTGTTAAAGTCCATGATGTATTGATGTGGACAGATAGGAATGTTTAAATTTAATAAGGGAAAAATGTGGGTGTGGGCGAAAAAGTGCATTGTTTTGTTATAGTGAAGCGCACTTCACTAACGACCCAAAAATGGAAATGCTGGACAGTAATTAACCAATTATAATTGGACGCATGGAGGAGGAACCGCACGCACACGAGAGTGCACACAGTTTGGTGGGGCTGTTTTGTCACCGTGCTTAATAGAATTTATTTATAGATATCATGGATTCATGGAATCATTTATAGATACATACTTATTATAGGAATCAATATTTGTTAAAAACGAAAATATTGAGTAGTGGTAATGTTTTGGTCATAAACTACAGCAATAATAAGCGGGGCCTGTGAGATATTAATTCAAATAGAGCTGCAGTTTTATAATTTAGAATATATTACATTTATCTCGGAAAAAATACATATATTATGATTCACTACATATATTACATTTGTTTTATTAGCTGTTCGTCATAATTTTAGCTAACCAAATTAAGAAATGGATTTTATTGATGATATATTAACTTGACAATGTTCATTAGGAAGTGAAATACTTGACTTGGATAAATTTCAGCACAAAAAGTATCAAAATTATAACATTGAGTCGATATTGACGTTATAATATTAAATATATTTGTCGTAATATCATTGACTACATAAGACGGTAACTGACAAAACTCTCACCTAACGTGTCAATGACGTACTATTGTTGTTTCCAATGGAAAAAAAAAATAGCGACACTATGTTATGCTTGATACCTAGCATTTGAACTCAGGATTTTTTAAAATCGGTTTGAAATAGCCACGCAATTACGTTATTTTTATTCCTATTAATCGAGCTTTTTTTATTAAGTGCCTGACAGAGCCCGAAAATTTTACAATTGGAATTTGTTAAATATATTAAAAATTATTAATATTATTACATCAATTATATAAAAGTATGATTTGTAACTAATGGAGTTCAATAGTGGAACAATCATCATAGTTTTATGGGTTCAAATATGTATTTTCTTAACAATATGCCTAATGCTAAAAATGCATCATAAATAAATTTATTTTTATAAAAGGAGGACAATGACACTCCTTTGGCCTACTTAAATACGTCTATGTTTTTAGAGTCACGGCAAGAGATACTGATGACTTCATTTATTAGTACGGGTAGATTTTAATTGCTTAGGCCTGTAATAGCTTTGTAGAACGAGTTAAACACTCGAAAAAGTATTTATTTGTGAGAAAGGGTTTGTGGATGGGGTTTCAAAAATTAAATCGACTTGTAATATATGGAAGTTGCTAAATTGTAATATTTTTATACTTATAGAAATGATGATCCCCCGAGAAAAATAATTTCAAATATATACAGTACTTTATTTTATTTGAGTAATGCATAATTAGCACGTCTTTGAGAATGGGGCATTACGGACAAGAAAGTAAAATTATTTATTCATAATATTTAACAAAGAACCTCAAGGAAGTAATATTTTACTTTAAAAGTAAATTATTTAGAATTCCCGTTAATACCAAAAGAATTAAGTAATTGGTTAACATGTCAAATGGTACGTGTAATATTATACATTTTTGTAACTCCTATATAGGATAGTTATGGCATAATGGCAAGACATCAATTCGCCTATTCTCCAATTAGGGTTCAAAGTGGGAGCCACGAAGCATTTAATTACTCAATGCGTCCGGGATATGCCAATAGCCCAATAGGGTTCGTGTGGTGGGGGAATAATTGAGATTTTATGATTTTAACTCCACTCTATATTTTTTACTTTATTTACACCTCTACACTGTGGAGAACTTTTATTGGCTGCACACAAGACCAACTATTTTGTAAAAGTATTCGTAAATTATAAAAAAGTGAGAATATGATTGCGAGGAATTAGGAGCGGAAGGAAGCTTCCTCGATGCCGCTTCTTATGACGCTATTAGGAGAGACGTCACTCATTTAAACTTTATATATTTTTTCTTTACCTTTTTGAGAAAGATATAGTTTTATACATCACCTTGCGAATTATTTTTTTTATTCTTTGACTTGGAAAACTCTACCACAAGAATTATAATTGCGGAATTGACAAAAAACAACTGGCTGAAACTGGTTGCTAATTTTCTCTAAATCCAGTCCGCCTCATGATTTTATATTTTTTCAGCATTTTTTTAACAATCATCTAAAAATTTTAATTAAAATATTTTAGCTTGTATCTAGTCTGTAATTAATCTACTCAAGTTTAGGTGTTTTTAATCTGTTCTTAACTTTATTCTGGTTCGACCAATTTGTAAAAAAATCGTGAATTCATTCCATCCTCTCGGTCTTATTAATTACAACATTACTGCTTGAGATAAATCATAAATGTAATAATATCATGATAATTTTATGTTAGAGTTCTTGTCTTGACCGTTCAATTTCCCGATTTTCACTATTTTGGGGATGTGTTCGAAATATGTGTTCTTTTGGACTCCAAGGAAATTTGCTCGGACAGCTTCTTTTCTTTTTTTCCCAACAACGTCTGGAGTCTGGACACTACGGCACGGGACACAAGAATCGGGGTGCAAAGAATTTTCCGGACTGATAACCATCTCCGTGGCTTGACGGTTGCAACACCAACATACAAAACATTTTTTCATTTTTTTAGAGAAAAATTAAGAGTCTTGTTTTCTGATTCTAAATATATTTATAATGATTTCTTAACTAAATTTTAAGACTTACTAGAAAGCATTGTCATTAGTAGAGTATCGGCATTAGTAACTAAGTCAAAAGATTCTAAATTTTTATTATGCAATTTTGATAATTTTACAAATAATGCGATGCAACGACTCTAAAGATGTTTATAACGAAAATGTAATCTTTCTTTTAGAAAGGCAATATATATTACTAGTATAGTCCTTTTGTTATTAACAAAAAAAAAATTGTCACTTTATTTTGATATAACTGAATTACATACAATTATGCAATATTTTGATATAATATTTTGGAAAATGTGAGATAGATGAAATTTGCTCTACTTATTACCAGCTATTGATTTTATTTATGAAAAGTATTACTGATAGTTATGTCTGTTGTAAAATTTTACCAGTCAAACTCCATTTGTATTTGCTAGCACGTTTGACTGTTTGAGACATAAATATGTATAATTTGTGATTCGTAGATATTTGGTTTTAAATACCATGATGTAAATAGAATTTAACCTATTAATAGAAACTAGAAAGTAAGATTTTTGAAGGTGGTGGGAGACTGAATTAATGTTCTTTTGCATAATGTTTTAGTATAACTAAAAATCCTTATAATTATAAAATTTTTAATTTTAACGGAGTCAGTTGTCTTCATTACACTTAGTGTGTATCTCCGTTAATAACAAAAAGTATTAAATAACTAAAATCTATTTCCGTGTTAATTAAACTCAAATCTGCATTATTTATCTTATTCTATGTATTCATGCTATCTAATTTCCTATGAAAAAAGAATAAAACACGATTTTTTCTATTGGCATATCATTATTTTCTTGAGTTCATTTATTTCTTCCTGCATTCACTTCAATTTTATTGTGGAGCAAGATACATCAATGAATAAAGTTGGTGGATTGGTCAAATAATACATAAATAATTGAAATACTTCATATTGGTCGATGACGCTATCTATTTATGTACATATATACAGTCATACAACATGAAGCATATTGCCATATTGATTGTCCACTTACAACTTTGAACCGTCCTAATAATTACAAGCATAGTGAGAAATGTGTCACAAGTAACAATTAATTTTTTTTGCAATAAATACATTCACAAATATCTTTTTGGCAAACATAAATATGTTAATCACTGTATGAAAAACATCAACAAGCAAAAGCTATAATAATTCAACTTCAAAGAACAACGATACATAACAAACTACGTTCTGTTGTTGTCAAGTCATCGTGAAAGAATTTGGTAGATCATTAGTGAAGCCATAGCATTCATCGCATATATTTATGCAGTGATTTGGCAAATAGGTAGGCAAGAACTGCACTGAATATAAAATGCCGATGTTCTGTTAAAAAGAAGAGTTGGTAGCATTTAAAATGCCGCCTTCTCCGAAGTTTCCCACCCTGACATCGGGTTAAGAAGGTGGCGTAATTAATTAATATATGAAGTTTTGACTATATGGATTATTTTTATTTTAATTATAGCTAGCTGTTCGCCACTGGTTAAGCATTGCCTGAAGGATTACTTTGACAATAAAATTATTTTAATAATTTTGACAATCTTATTATGTAAAGTGTAAATTTTAAATTTGGCATGTAGGCGTAATAATTTATGTTGAATATAGCAAGACTGTAAAAACATGATAAATATTAATATATGTTTTATCGTTTATCAAGTAAAGTTCGACGATTTAAGTTAACTTAAATTGCATATAAGCTAATTGTTAAATTATGTAGAATTTGAAGTTTAGTACGGATAGTTGTTGACTCTTTTTTTTTCCCCCCTTTTTCCAACAGAACCGGTGCAAGCCCAATGGGAGCGGAAAAGTAATAAAACAAGTTTATGTTTATATATCAGATTATGTGTCTCTAAAGAAATGAACTTTTGGTTAATTGGTTCAAAAAATATTACTGGACTATTTATACGCGTAATAATTTATCCAAAAAATTGCTTTTAAAATCTCTATCTCTAGCTTATTTAAATTGATTTAAAACACAATTATCAATATAATCATTATTTTTCATTATCCTGATGAATTCCCTCAATAAGAAATAGTATTCAAGTCTTCGAGCCAACGGCAGAAAAGGTGGTAAACTGGTAATTAACTAGTCTTCCAACATTAAATCGTTCTATGGAAATCACTATAACGATTAATAAATCGCCGGCTTTCTCCTGCAGTTTAAAGACCCCATTGTTCCATGAATTTACGCTGTCAAGAATGCATTTTTTAAGAAGCCCTTACAAATAATAACAATAACATGTATTGTTATTATAATAAAAAAAAGGAAGCATTCAGTGTTGTATTTTGGAAAAACTTTTATTTCAATAAAAAGTTTTCGAGCTTTGACCCCTTGCTTTCTTCCACAAAATAATAATAATGTTGTATCAAACAAGTCTTTAACTCGATTTGCCGATTTGTAAAACAACACAATTTTATACTAATCTCTTCTCTCAAGTGTTTGGTTAGTTTTAATTGGAACAAGATAGCAAAATCAGTTGTAGCACAAGCACAGGAGCCAATCAAGACTGAGAAAGATCAATTAAAAAGTCTAGAGTTCAAATGGTTGTAATTCTAAACTAATATCCTCATTTTTTTAAGTAAATGCTCAAAATTCGTTTGTAGCGTCATACAACGCTATATAAAGTCGTGTAACGTTTCATTGAACGTTACACGACGCTTATTAGGGTTGCACAACGTTACAGAACACCTCTCCTTGCACTTAATTGCAAAAACAACTCTCATGCGTTACACAACACCTCTTTCAGTTGTGTAACGTTTAGTCAAAGGTTGTACAACGTTTGATAGGGTTGCACAACGCTTTGATCAAGACAGCTTACTTTTGATACATTTCCAACAGTACGTTGTGTAAGGTTTTCTAACGTTGTACAACGGTTCAAAAATCAAACGTTACAGAACGCTTATAACTATTTTTTTAACGCTTGATTTTTGGCCAAAATGAGGTCGTTATGCCCTACGTTGTGTAATGTTTGTCATGCGTCACACAACGTCTGAGTTCAGAAGCGTTGCATAACGTTCTCTAGGGTTGTGCAACGTTTCTGACAAACTTTTTAACCATTAAACTTCCACTGTTCCAAGCGTTGCACAACACTTCTGACAATCTCCAAAGGATTTGTCAGAATTTATTTTAGTTAACGACTATTTTCATGCGTTGTGTAACGCTTGGTAAGGTTGTGTATGCTATGCCAGTATTTTGACTGGTTTGGAGTTCTTGGCGCCCTCTATTTATATCAGACCCCTTTGGGCTGTTTGATTGATTAAAAATCTTGCTAAACATCTCCCCTTGAGCTCCAAACACCTGAGATCATTCCTCTTTGTTTAATTGAGCATTAACTAGTAAAATTAGAGAGATTAGTGTGTCTAAATCAAACCCAAATAGCTTCTAGCGAAATCTTTGAGTGTTTTGATTTAGAGCCTCAATCTTTTGAGTGTTTCTTTGATTAGTTTAGAGGTTAGGCCGATCCACCTCGAGTTCCTTGTGACGAGGTGATTCGGTTCAAAGTTGTAGACACGTTCGTTGCGAAATTGAACGGAGCACGCCCTTTTCGTGGTTGCGAAACTCCCGTAGACATACGACTAAGGCTAGCATTTCCTAACGGGTCGGAACTCCGTAATAATATCGCGTGTCACTCCTCTCTTTCTTCTCTATTTACTTTGTCGTTGCATTGCTTGTTTGTGCTTTGGTATTATGAATTGTTGAATTAAATAAAAAATTGACCAAACCGGTTTAGGAAACCAAAATTGTGCCTATTCACCCCCCTCTAGGCCTTTAATTAGGGACAACTGATATCTCATATTTATGTACATATTTTGACCATACTTAGCACCAAAATAGCACTCAAACCAATACAATTGCTCATGATTAACTGTATTTTCCAAAATTTTGGTACTGCTGCCGTTTCTATCTTTATTTTGTAGAATTCTCGTGGAAATTGAAGACAAAACGCGCCAAACAAGAAGAATTGAGCCTAATCCTCAGCCGGACGACTCATTCCCGGCTCACACACATGTGCCAAGGACCAGAGAAGACTTCCATGGGCCGAGACAGATCAAATATCGCGCGAAGGCCTTGGTCCCAGCCCAATTCACCTCGTCAGCGCCTGATTTCGTTCGAAATGCTCCCATTTCGGTCCGAAATCCATGTATGGAAAGTGGATTTTGGAAAGTTTCGAGAAAGGAAAGGGATTTCCTTGCCCTAGCTGCCTCCCTGACCTTCCATAGGGGTATTTAGGCATGAATTTTCGTCCAGAAAGGGATTCCACATGATCCCTTCCTTCTACACCATATTCTCACAGATTTGGCTTCGTTTTTTGCTCTTTCCACGGGTTTTCTTCGAGGACCAGCAGTGTTAGCGTGCGACGGCAGTAACCTTGTGACTCTCCGTCGATTCCCCGCCCTAGAACAACGATTATTAGTATAAGGATTCTTCGGTTTACTCTTTTATGCTCATATTTCATTGTTTTATGGCTTGTATCTTTATTATTCGCATTATACTTGTTATTTTCTGTTTGAACATGTTAGGCTAGATTTTATGATGTCTTAGGGATAGTTAGTAGATTAGTTTAGTATTTTGTGATGACTTGATTACTTTATATTGTGCTATGTGATATGTTTTGTTGAAAATTATATCTTGCTTAGTTATTTTAATTGTTTGTTTGATTGTTTACCTATTGATGAACTGCAGCACCATTAGGACATTAAACTAGAACAAATTATTAGATAGTTAAGTACTTGAGGTAAGCCAATCGCTCGAAAGAGGAGGTTAGTTTACGATTGAAAGGTGTAGTTTTTACTGATCCGACAGGACTTTAAATACCTCTAGAAATCCAACCAAACATTCTTAAAACAACTAATATCCGACAAGAAAGTTTATGTTTAGTTATTTACGTGGTAAAAACCGAGTTCCAAACCAAGTTAGAACCAAAATCGTGACAGCTGAGGTTAGAACTTAGGTCTGGTCGTTTAGTAACCTTCATATAGTACTGTGTAAAAATTTCAAGTCGGAACAAAGGTCTAAAGCAAGTTTTTGCACGAAGAGCATGGGTCCGAAATCCATGCATTTCGGTCTGGCATGTGCCTCTGTCCAGGTGAAAACTGAAGGCAGAGGTGCTTTAGAGCTAAACTAATTGAACACGTAACCCTAGGACATTACTTGCATCTTTTTGAGTCCAGAAAAATATAAAAACGAACCCAAAAATATTTTATTATTTATTTCTTGAATTTTAATTGTTCTAAATTCTTATCAAAACCCCACAAAAACTTTTCTGTCTAGCTTTTAAGAAAGACTAAGTCCGGTATTTATTTTTACCGTCCCTTGGGTTCGACCCTAAGCTTAACTTGAACGACTAGTGAGGTTAGGTCTAGGTACAAATTTATTTGATCCTAGGGTTTAATTCCTTCATCAAATTGGCGCCGTTGCCGGGGACGGTTTCGATATCGAGTACTTATTTTAGTATTAAGAGACTAGATTCTTTTTATTTTATTTAATTTTTCGTTGTTTCCTTTTGCATTTCAGGTTGAGAACTGACTGGAAAGACTAAGAAGACCAAGTCAAAGCCTCAGATTTCGCGCAAATACTTCACTAGAAGGCTTGACAAAGATCCAGAGCTCAGCAACCAAGCGAACCTGAGCTCTAGCCACTCCGTGGATCAACCAGCGCTTCGACCAGAACCCATTTCGGTCCGAAATCCGGACGAAATCGAGGAAACAGCAGGCAAAATTGCAGGAAACGAAGGGCCAATTAACTTGGAGACAGAGGCTCAGCGATTGGAGGCCCTAAAACTCCAATTGGACCAGAGAGAAGCTCGTACCACCGCCGATCGAAATACTCTTGCAACTCAAAGGAGAGATTTCAAGGCCGAGCGACGGAGATGGACACATGAGGACGAGGCAAGCAACCACAACTCCGAGGACGAGGAAGATGATGATCAGAATAGGACACTCGGAGAATTTGGAGCTCCTAATGCCAAAGACGTGGGCGGACCTGTGGTGATTCCAGGCATCGAGGCCAACAACATGCAGATCGCCCCCAACCACGTCACACTTGTGCAACAGAACTCGTTCTATGGAGATGACAAAGTAGATCCCCATGCTCATTTACAAACTTTTATTGATTGCACTAAATTGATTAAGTTTAATGGTGTTCCTCAACAAACAATTAGGCTATTATTGTTCCATTTTTCCCTTAAGGATAGAGTCTAAAAATAGTATAAAACACTAAAAAAGGGGTCAATTTGGTCTTGGGATCAAATGTCACAAGCTTTCTTGGATAGGTACTTCCCCGCGGACAGATCTGATGCGATTAGAAGGGAATTAAACAATTTTGCTCAAAAGGAAGAAGAATCAATGAGAGATGCATGGGAAAGATTTAGGGATTTGGAGAACTCTTGCCCCCATCATGGGATTCAAGAATGGATGCTTATTAAATCTTTCTATGGTGGATTTTATGATAACATTAAGATTAACATTGATTCTCTTTCAGGTGGTGCATTCAAGCGACTTGACGCGACACAAGGACGTGATTTGCTCGACTATTGTGCAAGGAACTACACGTGGTATCCTATGCCAACTCACAGGCGTCCGAACAACTCTAAGCATCAAGTCCATGAGATCACAACTAAAGATGCAAGGATATCCGAGCTCGAAGCGGAATTGGCGGCATATCAATCGTCCAAGGGCACCCAAGTGAATTACATTAATGATGGGGCCTCTTATGGTTCAAAGTACTAATATAGAAACCAGAACCCACAAAACTTGTATAGAAATGTGCAATTCAATAACAACAATGGAGACCAACCCTTTGAAAGAAAATCTGTTGGCAATAAGGAGGATGTTCCAATTGTTATTCAAGAATTTATGTAAGAGCAAATAAAATTTAATCAAGTTATGGTCAAGGATCTGAATGAACTTAAAGCAAATGCAGGTGCTTTGACGAGAATTGAACGCATGATGGAGGCTCATTTCTCACGACAACCAGGAAAGTTGCCAAGTCAACCGGAGGTGAACCTGAATGCTCAGTGCAAAGTCCTGCACACTTTGCAAAGTGGCACACAGTACAAGGACCCACCAATGCCACTTGGAGCCGAGACGCATGCAACTAACATGGGCGAGGGGGCCAACGAGCAAGGAGAGGCAGTTCTGGAGCAAGTGCTGCCTTTTCCACCTCTCCAGGGCGCAGCAGATGCGACGGGAGCTCAAACCGGTGCACGGACAACACAAAAACCTCAACCAGAGCTTGGATTTCGGTCTGAAATGCCAGGTCCAGAGGGAGAAAAAGTGATTCCAGAGAAGAAGAAAATGGAGAAGTCAGTTCCAGAGGCTCCCTACATGCCTCCCTTACCTTTCCCAAAGAGGATGGCCAAAAAAAAGGAAGCTATGTTGTTCAAGCGTTTCTGGGAGATGTTAAAGGAGGTCCACATCACGATTCCCATCGCGGATGTGTTCACCAAAGTACCCATTTATGCCAAATTCCTCAAGGAATTGTGTACTGGAAAGAGATCCCTGGAAGAGTTGAAAACGGTGGCCTTGACAAATCAAAGCAGTGAGGCTCTAAAAAGCAAAATGCCACCTAAGTTGGAGGATACAGGAAGGTTCGCTTTGCCCTGTGTGATTGGGAATGTTATCATCAAGCAAGCACTGTGTGATGTGGGAGCAAGCGTGAGCCTGATGCCTAAAACAGTCTTTGAGAGGCTAGGATTTGGAGAATTGATGCTCACCAGCATAATAATACAGCTCGCAGACTCCTCAAAATGCCTACCCATGGGTGAAATTAAGGATGTCCCTGTGCAGGTTGGGAAATTCTTGGTGCTAGGTGATTTTGTTGTGATGGATATAGAGGAAGACAAGGAAGTACCAATCATTTTGGGACGCCCGTTCCTTAGGACCGCAGGACTCATGATGGATGCTAGGAATGGCACGATTTTGGTGAGAGTTGGAGGGGAGGAGCTGCGCTTTTCAATTGACCATGCGATGAAATGCCCAGGCCCCACCAACACGTGCTTCACGATCAAGGACATCGAGCCAACGATAGAGGAGGCACTCGAGGAGCAATACCATGATGTCCTTGAAAGTTACCAATCTTCTCTTTTTAATGTGCAGGAAGCCATAGGAGTCGAGGAGACAAAGGAGGAGCTGAAAAACGATCGAAACGGTGATGATACGTCCCTGTCAGAGGAGATTTCGGACCGAAATCCACTAATTTCGGACCGAAATCTGTCTCTGGAGGAGGCCAAAACAGCAACAGCAAAGGATTTTGGTCCGAAATCAGACATTTCGGTCCGAAATCAAGCACCTCAGGTCGAATTACAGTCCCTTCCAGGAACTTTCGAGGGTGCAATTGGCCATTCCATTTATGATTGGAAGGGTATCAATCCCTCAACTCAAGGGCATGGGATTCTCTCGAAGGACGTTCTAACAAGAGATATCACTAACGAGGGATATGACAAATAGCTCGCCGTCTCGCTCTCCGAGTCCAATCAAATCAAGACTTAGCAAAAAGTGGTCAAGCTAGGGACCTAAAACAAGCGCTTCTTGGGAGGCAACCCAGGACTTTCTCTTTTAATTTTCGTTTATTTCATTTTTAATGTTTCAAAAAAAAAACAGAAAACCAAGAGAATATAAAAAAAAAAAATTAGAAAAATGAGAAAATACAAAAAAATTAGTTCTTAATTGTTTTCTTTTGTTTTTATGTAGGTGACAAGGAATCGATTGGAGCTTAACAAGACAGCAACTCGTGCTAGAGCACTACGGGCCAGTCAACAATGGCCCTCGCACGACCTCATGCAAGTTGCACCATGCCGGACTTTGGAAAACACACGAAATGAAGTCTTTCCTAGTGAATTTTGAAATTCTAGTGCCGATCCTCCGCCCTTCTGATTTGGTACAATTTCCTTTCCCTTCTTGTTTTAATTTCTTATGTGATGAATGTATAGCACTAAGGACAGTGCTTAATTCAAGTTTGGAGGGGAGGAACAGGAGGAAAACGAAATTTTGAATTTATTGAAATTTTTTTAAGTAAATTCGTCTCTGTTTCGGCCATTTTTGAAAATTTTTTATTTCATTTCGGTCCGAAATCGTGCCATTTCGGTCCGAAATCAGTCTCTGGAATTCAAAATTTTGAGCATAACTGTTTGAAAAATTTGGAAATCAATTTTTAATGCATGCTTGATCTCTGTTTGGACTTAATTGATTGGATTTCTCACTGTTTGGAATTTTAAAGTATTTTTGAAAATTTTTCTCAAGGACTCTTGCTTGTTTAAATACTTTAAATTGAATTGTGCACCAATAGACCGAATTGAAAAATAGTTTGAAGATAAAAGAACCTGAATTTGGACGCTTGAAAATTGTCAAAATGATTTAAGTCGATTCTCACAAGTTTTTGTCGAGTAAACGATTTTGTGTCTTACAAACTTTTGTTCAAAAAAAATTGTATGAATTTTGAAAATTATAAGATGAACCTGGATGTGCTTTTGAATGCTTGAATCACCAACGAGCAAATTTTCTAAAGTGATTGAAATCTAAATAGTTGTGAAAACGAGGACGCGTCGAGACCTTTTCCACCAACTCATCCACAAAAATTGGAGGCTTAAGGTACTTAGCAAAATGCTTGAGTCCGTAGTGGTCTGCAGCGAAAAAAAAATGCGTAAAAACCGGACCGACCTCCCTGGTGCGACA
Source organism: Rhynchospora breviuscula (assembly GCA_027562975.1). Lineage (NCBI taxonomy): Eukaryota > Viridiplantae > Streptophyta > Magnoliopsida > Poales > Cyperaceae > Rhynchospora > Rhynchospora breviuscula. The sequence continues at coordinate 33,539,254 of CM050401.1, read as the reverse complement.
TGTGCCAGTAGCTTTTACAAGGTCAATGACTCGCATCAAATCCTCTAGGGTGCAAAACCCCACGACTCGACTTACACAATAAAATTGGTGAAAATGAAGTTGATTTTGAGAAGGGTTCATTATAAAATTTTCAACTTTGATAAAATTTCTTTACAAATTTTTGTGAGACATGAAAAAAAACGGACGAATGAATTTGAGTTTGCAATTGTTTTGACAAAGAGAAGCTAAGATTCTTGCATTTGAGAAGCGAAATTCATTAGGGCTAAGAGAGGTACAATTTCAATCCAAAAGAGAATTAAACCATTGTCCTTGAATTGAATTTTTGAACTTGCTTTAATTTTCTCGGTTGTGTGAAATCTTTGAGGAAATTTAAAAAATTGGTCTTTCATTAATTGGTTTGAGATGGATTGATCGAAGGTATAAGTATAGTTAATTCCTTTAAGCTTAGGATGTTGTTTGAGGACAAACAAAGATTTAAGTTTGGGGGGATTTGATATCTCATATTTATGTACATATTTTGACCATACTTAGCACCAAAATGGCACTCAAACCAATACAATTGCTCATGATTAACTGTGTTTTCCAAGATTTTGGTATTGCCGCCGTTTCTATCTTTATTTTGTAGAATTCTCGTGGAAATTGAAGACAAAACGCGCCAAACAAGAAGAATTGAGCCTAATCCTCAGCCGGACGACTCATTCCCGGCTCACACACACGTGCCAAGGACCAGAGAAGACTTCCATGGGCCGAGAAAGATCAAATATCGCGCGAAGGCCCTGGTCCCAGACCAATTCACCTCGTCAGCGCCTGATTTCGGTCCGAAATGCTCCCATTTCGGTCCGAAATCTATGTATGGAAAGTGGATTTTGGAAAGTTTCGAGAAAGGAAAAGGATTTCCTTGCCCTAGCCGCCTCCCTGACTTTCCATAGGGGTATTTAGGCATGAATTTTCGTCCAGAAAGGGATTCCACATGATCCCTCCCTTCTACACCATATTCCCACAGTTTTGACTTCGTTTTTGGCTTTTTCCATGGGTTTTCTTTGAGGAGCAGCAGTGTTAGCGTGCGACGACAGCAACCTTGTGACTCTCCGTCGATGCCCCGCCCTAGAACATCGATTATTAGCATAAGGATTTTTCGGTTTACTCTTTTATGCTCATATTTTATTGTTTTATGGCTTGTATCTTTATTATTCGAATTATACTTGTTATTTTCTGTTTGAACATGTTAGGCTAGATTTTATGATGTCTTAGGGGTAGTTAGTAGATTAGTTTAGTATTTTGTGATGACTTGATTACTTTATATTGTGCTATGTGATATGTTTTGTTGAAAATTATATCTTGCTTAGTTATTTTAATTGTTTGTTTGATTGTTTACCTATTGATGAACTGCAGCACCATTAGGACATTAAACTAGAACAAATAATTAGATAGTTAAGTACTTGAGGTAAGCCAATCGCTCGAAAGAGGAGGTTAGTTTACGACCGAAAGGTGTAGCTTTTACTGATCTGACAGGACTTTAAATACCTCTAGAAATCCAACCAAACATTCTTAAAACAACTAATATCCGACAAGAAAGTTTAGGTTTAGTTGTTTACGTGGTAAAAACCGAGTTCCAAACCAAGTTAGAACCAAAATCGCGACAGCTGAGGTTAGAACTTAGGTCTGGTCGTTTAGTAACCTTCATATAGTACTGTGTAAAAATATCAAGTCGGAACAAAAGGTCTAAAGCAAGTTTTGGCACGAAGAGCATGGGTCCGAAATCCATGAATTTCGGTCCGAAATGTGCCTCTGTCTAGGTGAAAACTGAAGGCAGAGGTGCTTTAGAGCTAAACTAATTGAACACGTAACCCTAGGACATTACTTGCATCTGTTTGAGTCCAGAAAAATATAAAAACCAACCCAAAAATATTTTATTATTTATTTTTTGAATTTTAATTGTTCTAAATTCTTATCAAAACCCCACAAAAACTTTTCTGTCTAGCTTTTAAGAAAGACTAAGTCCGATATTTATTTTTACCGTCCCTTGGGTTCGACTCTAAGCTTAACTTGAACGACTAGTGAGGTTAGGTCTAGGTACAAATTTATTTGATCCTAGGGTTTAATTCCTTCATCAACAACAAATAATAATAATCATAATAATAATTGTTGTCCCTAATTAAAGGTCTAGAGAGGGGGTGAATAGGCATAATTTCAAGTTTCTAAACCGATTTGGTAATTTTGCAACAATTCAACAATTCAATTCAATACAACACAAGCAATTCAATTAGCTATAAAGTAAATAGAGAGAAGGATGAGAAATTGAACACTCGATGTGATTACAGAGTTCCGACCCGCTAGAAAGAGCTAGCCTTAGTCGTACGTCTCCAGGAGTTTCGCTACCACGAAAGTGTGCGCTTCGTTCAATTCCACCAAGAACGGGTCTACAATTTCGAACCGGATCACCTCGTCACAAGAAACTCGAGGTGGATCAACCTAACCTCTAAACTACTCAAGAATTCAACTCAATTACACAAGAGATTGATGCTCACAATCAAAACACTCATTATTTGGCTAATAGAAGCTATGTGTTTGATTGTGGCTAACTAATCTCTATGATTTAGCTAAGTAAATGCTCAATTATCAACGGGAATGAAAAATCAGGTGTTTGGAGCTGAAAGGCAAGTGTTTAGCAAGGTTGGTAAGTGAGAAAATCAACCCAAGAAAGTCTGATATATATAGAGGGCGCCAAGAACTCCAAACCAATCAAATTACCAACTTAGCGTTGCCTGACGCTATCTAGCGTTACACAACAGAACAATATATTCGTTAAATAAAACAAAATAGGATATAGTCGTTGGAACGTGTCAGAAGCGTTGTACAACGCCATCATGCGTTGTATAACACAAGGAATAGTGAAATTCAAATGGTCAAAAGCTGAAGATGAGACGTTGCACAACGCAACCAACCGTTATATAACGCTTCAAAAATATACCGTTGTGTGACGCAACTCAAGCGTTGTACAACGTATGCCAGAGCGACCCCAAGTTTGCTAAAAATTCATCCGTTATAGAACGTCAGGAATGCGTTATATAATGCTAAATTTTTGTGCCGTCACGTAACGGAAAGGAGCGTTACACAACGTATAGTTCAGAGGCATCAGCCTACCAGTTGACTTGGTCAAGGCATTGTGTAACATAACTTACGTAACCAATCGTTATACAACACTTGACCACGCGTTACACACCAGAAAGGGGCGTTGTGTAACGCATGATTGCTGATTTCATAGTCACATGAAGGAAAGGTGCTTTGATAGCATTGTTCGACGGAATGAAACGTTGTATAATGCTAGAATTGAATTTTGAGCAATTTACTTAGAATTCAAAGAAGATTAATTTAGAAATAAAACCAAACTTAAGCTAGACACTTTAACTAATCTTCTGCTATCTTGTTTAGCTCCATAACTTGTGCAACAAAGAATTTTGCTATCTTGTTCATCATAATTACTAAACAAACACTTAGAGAGAGAGAGATTAGTAATTAATTGTGTTGTTTTATAAATCGGCAAATCGAATTTAAGAATTGTTTGATACAACAACAACAACAACAATAATAATATAAGCATAATGAAAATTCAATTCGTTATCTTAAAAAAAAAAAAAACAACAGAGCCGTTTAGTTACTATCTGTATTGAATTCTCACGTTCAATATCTCTGCATAGTTTAGAATATCATGTATTAGACGATTACAGCTATAGTTTTTCAGACTTTCATCTTCAAACACACATCGCTTCTGATTTTTTTTTTTTTTAAAAACATTATATGAGATAATACATAACATTGTTGACTTTTTGTTTGAAAAAGTCTAATATGCTATGATTCACTTTATTAAAAATCTCTGTAATAGTAAGATATTTAGCACAAATATATGATTATTTTATCGTCTCAACTTTTACTTTTACCAACAGAAAATTAAAGCCGCCAATTAATTCATAACGAAGAAACAATAGACAACTTCGCCATTTTTTTATCAAGTAATATATTAATATAAAAATACTTTTAGTATAAACCAAAATTTATTTATATATTTTTTAGATTTTTACTGTTGTTATTGAATAGTTCAATATCTTGATCGATTATTTCTTAAAAATCTTACAAAATAAAAATTTGAAAAAAAATATAAAATTTTGTTTCTGATGTGATTTCAATATGAAAATCACAATAAGTAATTCATATCTGTCCTTTGAAACTCAAAATTGAAATTTGATCGCGTTAGACTATTTTCAAACACGTTTGATTCTAATATTTTTCATATATTTTTTATTGACCATGTCGTTACAATGTATTGAATTTGATGTGATCATTGGTGTATGAATCACATTTAAAAAAATTTCTAATTTTGTTCATGCCAAATTGCCAATACATGTGGTTTTTAGTGCAAGACTTCAAGTACGAAGAACAACAGCTGGCGTTGCCACTCATTTCATAGAAAAATGAAATTATAGCTGACATCTAAAATTAAGAACGAACAAGTTACATCTAAAAAAAAAAGAAAAGAACAAGTTAGACGTGACATCGTGTCCACACATAAAGAAATGGAATCAGGACATTTTATCTGTACGACAGGGTCGGTAACCCATGTCTTAACCCACACAACACAACTCGCCTACCCTCCTTTTGAAAAAGTTCCTTTTTGCAATAACAGTTATTATATTCTAAGAAAAAGTTACCGATAGAATATAATTTAATAACTTCAGTTTTCCTTTTGTTTAGTTTTTTATATATAATAAACAGGAGAATTCCTACACACTTTAAAGCGCACTATGACAGAATTTTCTTACCAGCGATAGATAACAAGAATAAGAAAAGGAATATATTCGGTTTTTTATTGCACCATTCAAGCTTCTATACCTTTCACCAGTTCAACTTATGCACAATTCATCTGGATTAGAAACCTAGTATGATTTAATCAGAGATAAGTGAGGCAGTCGAAATTAAATATAGTTCTTATGGGGCCGGTACGGAAGCAAGGAAGCTATCTCGGTTGATGAAGCAGGAAGAAAACTCACTTAAAAAAAAAAAATCTTATAGGGTGTGTTTGGATGGAGTAGAATAAAGCTTGAATAAGAATAAGCTCCAAATTCTTTATTCTTGTGCAACCCAAATAACATAAGAATAAGAAATTTGGGCCCTTATTCTTATACTAACAAAACCATGAAATTTGAATAAGAATAAGGATTGGCACGAGATTCTAAAATTTTTTTATTCTTATCTTATCGGGCCTCCATCCAAACACACCCATAGTTAAAATGTAATCGACAAGTTTCAGAAAATTGGTAATTAGTTTTTTTCTTAGTAAAAGAAAATTTGGTCTTGTAAGATGATCTCATTTTTTTTTTTTTTGAGGAATATCTCAATTATTGGGTTTTTTTTTTATTTTTTTGGAGATACATTCAATCATTCTTACTTGGGAAAGAAGATATCATATTAAAGAGATGCCCCCACAAGCTAACAACCAAAAGTCCAAAAGGGAAGAGCCTATCTTTTGGTTTGCAAGGGCTAAATTGCAAATTCCCAATAAATAATCACATACAATTAAGTTTCCTAAAAGTTCGGCAATGTTTGCTAAGACAGTGACAAGTTTCAGTGACCCTTTTAAATTTCCTTGTCCTTGTTTATATGATGCTATGCTATGACAGTGCTAGATCGGTCAATGCAAAACCCATTTAGATTTTAGGCGCTTTCTCAGCAGCTTCCTCGGAGAATATTTTGTTAATGGATCGGTTCGGATCTAGTTTGTTTCTCGGATTTGGTAAAGTCCAAATGAAACCAATGAAAATTATTTTGCTTTTTTCATTATTTGGGAAAAAAAATACTAATATAAATAGAATTTTTAATTGGCCATTCATGAGCAATTATTCATATAATATAACTAATAATATCATATGTTTCCTTCATAATTTAATTAATTTAATTACGTACGTAGAGCATATACTTTTTCCAATGGATTATAAATAGTCGTCATTTGTTTACGGTGATCCGATACAAACAAGAATTGAGTAGGTATGGGTCTGAAAGGGATCGAGTCAATTGACACTCACCCAGTGTCAATCAAAGAGAAATACGTTTTGCTCCGATACAAACAATGAAATTCGTAGTCAAGGACCTTCCATATTAATGCATATGTTCGCAAAAAATACCAAGTAATATTTTTTGCTCGCAAAAAAAAGTTTTAAGCCTAGACTGGAATTCTTATTTTCTCTTTTGCAACTCTGGAAGATATGATCAAAGATTCTGATATTTGATTTAAACAAGCAGATGGTCACAAAGCAGTAATTAATAAATTAATAACCACATATATTTCTTTCTATCTAAAAAAACATTCGAGTGACCAATTAAAAAAAATTGTCATGATTAAAATGTTGAAAATAACTTTTCGTTCTGAATCATTTGATGTATTGATTTATAGATTGTTGACTTTTCACTTCCGAGTCAATATAAGTTCTAAGTTTTATGATTCATATGAATTGGCTACTTTTGAGGTAGCATAAGAACATATTTCATTTAGACTTAACTTTAGAATCATTAATAAAAATTAACCCAAGCAACAATAAAAACAAAGAAAATATATGAGTTTCTCACTACCTTTTGTGTGAAAAATTTAGAAGATCGATAGTAAATCAGTGGCGAGGCCAGAAATATTATGAATGGGGTTCACTCAAATAAATAATGAATGAATAATTAATTTTTATTGAAATCGATAAAATTATCACGTCAAAAAATTTAATTTTATAATTACGGGGGTCATCAATGAAATTATATTTGTATTTTTATGTGGTCCAAATTGTGATTTAATAAGAAGAGGAAGGTTCGCTATGAATATTTTGGTTTCTTCCAAATGCCAATATTTTGCTATTAAGTTATTTTTTTCAAATTTTAAAATTCAAATATTTAATCCAAACCGTTGATCTTATTTAGAATTTATTTGATATTCGATCAAAGGCTAAAACATGAACGCATTAGAACGAATCTATCATAGTTAACAATGTTTGTTTGTTTTTCTATCTATCGATCGAGTATAAAATAAATTCCAAAATTTATAAAATTTATATGAAATCGCATCTCTCATTAAACTAAATAAGTTGGTTTGGATTAAACATTTAAATTTTAAAATTTGAAAAATTAACTTAATGGCAAAATGTTGGCATTTGGGGGCAACCAAAATGTTGGTAGCAGAATCTTTTTCAAGTAAAAAAATAGTCCATATAATAATAAAAAAATATATAAAAATATTTGATTGGGAAAAAAAATGGGTGACACTGCACCCCATTCACTGCATTTAAACCTGCCTATGTAGTAAATAATGTTGACATTGCATACGCTAGAAAAGCTACTATGGAGTAGCTGTTACATGCATCAATAAAATATAAGGTGACTACTTTGCATTTTTGCAGTATTTAAACAGCGATGTTTTGAGATAATATTTCGATTTTGTCATGGGTTGACTTTTTTGACACCTACGGCTGTAAGACTTTCGTTTCAAATTTTCTTTTGTTATTTAAGTATAAGTATGAACCTAAGAACACTTGGGTGTATTTGGTGGGTTGAGAAAAGTAAATGTGGATTGTTTTATCTTACGATTTATGAGGTGTCAATGTGTAATCATACATTATTATATCTTACGATCCATGAGATGTAATCATACATCTTTACTTCTATCTCTCTATTTGTTTTTTAAAATTTTCCACGTTATCTCCTCTCGTACTTTTTTTAATTCTGCCTTCAAAATTTTCAACGGAACCTAAATATATACTACAGTATATACTTTCACACAAGCACACTCATGTATCATTAATTGATTGAATTTTTTACCTACGGGTTTCAGTCAAAAAAAAAAAAAAAATTGATTGAATTTTTAGAAATTTCTGTTACCCGATCCCCCCCCCCACCCCCCTAATTTGTTGAATTTTATAATTAAGGAAAAAAAGCTTTGAATAACTATTTTCATGACAAGTGTTTGATAAGGTATATGTATTCCATTTTTCAACAAAAACACTACAAGATTATAAGAAATAGTCTAACTTAAATTAGAGTACGTATCTCATAGAAATATGATGTATTTGGGTTCTGTAAACAAGCTAATATATAGATTCTTTCTTGCATAAGAAAAATACTGATTGTAATTAAGCTAAGATATAGATTCTTTTGTTAAAAAGGACAACAATATTATTGTCAAAGAAAGTGAATCTGGGAAGTTGCATTAGTTTTTTTTTTTTTTGATACTAAGAGCCCCAAGAAGGGGTTCCAATCTATTCAAAATCCAAGAGAAAAATATCCGAGTCACTCAGGTGACTCTACAAAAAAACCTGCACAAACAGGTAAAGCCCGTGCAAAAGTAAAAAAAAACAAAAAAACAAACTAAACGACTACCAGTATTAGACTATTATCCAGAAACTCAAAAAACAAGCTATCTCCAAATCATCTAAAACCATGCCCATGCATAAACCGTCTTATGAAACCCCATAGCAATTAGAGGTCCAACAGATCCTCATCTGAATCTCTATCCATATGTTCATCTGGCTCCTCATGCGCAGCCTCTGAAGAGGTGATTCTCCCTTCTCCTGTTGGTCCCTGGTTAGTTCGAGTCCAAATCTGCCCAGATTGTTGGAGAACTCCGAAACCTGCATAAGTGTTTTGCCCAGCAACTAGGGAACGAGATAAACCAATTGAGGCATCAGCTACATTGGTCTCTAAGCGAGTAGCCATACCTGTCCAATTGAGAAAGTGATTAATTATCTGAAAAGTCACATTTTTGAAAGAGTTGCCCTTAAAATCCCTGAAAATCACATTGTTCCTCTCTTTCCATTGAATCCAGAAAACAATTGCAATGAAACTAAGAGCAAACTTTCTGTTATTTCTTGGGAGAGACATACAACTATTCCACAAGGAAGCAACACTTCCAGCGTTTTACTTTACTTTTTTACTATTTAAATTATTGAAAAAACTCCAAATTTTGTTAATCGAGGGGCACTGAACCAGAAGATGGTCAACATCCTCTTCACTAGCACTAAAAGCACACTTACTAGGGCCAATCCAATCTTTTTTTCTCAAATTATCTTGAGTTAGGATCTTATTTTTAACTACCAACCAAAGAAACAATTTTACTTTCAGGGGCAGATTTATACACCAAACGGAAGCATGAAGATCTACCTTTATGCCTCCATTATTTAAAAAAGCATAAACAGAGCTAAACTGTATAGTGCCCTTTTGGTTCCCAAAGCCATCTAATAGAATCTAAATCCTCTGAAAAGGTAAAATTGTGGAGAATTTGGAAAAGCTCTACCTTTTCAGTTCTTAACTCATTTGAGACCCCTCTGGTAAAGAAAAGATTAGGGCTTCCATTGTTCCAAATTTCGGCGACAGTAGCATTTGGTTTCTTAATTTTTTGAAAGGCTAAAGGAAATCTTTTTTCGAAGCTCTCTAAACTATACCAATTGTCTGTCCAGAAATGAGTAAACAAACCGTTACCAACAATCTTTTGAGCTCCTATTCTAAACCAAGGAATTAGAGAGTTTATCTCTTTCCAAAAGAAGGAACTAGAACTCGAACATCTACCTTTATATTTACTTAACACTAAATCTTTCCAAATTGCTTTGTGTTCCGAATAAAAGAACTTCCAAAGCCATTTTTCTAAAAGAGCTATGTTCATTTCGGCCAAATTTAAGATACCCAACTCCCAAATTCTTTTTTCTTACAAATCATATCCCAATTAACTAAATTATATTTCCTTGAGGTATTGCCTTGACAGTTTCCCCAAAGGAAATTTCTTCTAAAGTGGTCAATTTTTAAAATCACCCATTTAGGGCACTTGAAAACGGAGAGATGATAGGGGCCGTTTGGATCGCTTAGGAATAAGAGGAATAGCTTATTCCTAGGCGGAAAGTATTGGAAAGTGTGTAATTTTGTGAAGAGTTTGGATTGTTTATAATAAATTTATGCCTAGGAATATGAAATTCCTCATATTCCCATGTGATCCAAACAGCCCCATAGAGAGGTAGGGCTGAAATGACAGAATTGGTAAGGATCAATCTACCTCCTAACGAGAGTAAATTTCCTTTCCAATTAGCTAACTTTTTTTGTATTCTATCTATTAAAATTGACCAATCAAATCTATTTGGTTTCTTCCAGTAAAGAGGTACTCCTAAATATTTCACAGGAAGAGAACCAATTTTGCATTGAAGCATATTAGCTAAATTGGAAGCTAAACTAGTGGAAATGTTAAGAGGGACTAATTCAGACTTTGCATAATTGGAAGCTAAACTAGGGAAGTTGCATTAGTGTTTAGCGTAAAATTTGCTTTTCTATTCAAACAAGGACATTTTATATTGTATATCACTTGAGCAAGCATGGAAGGCTAATAAAAAAAAAAAGAAGATAAAGAGTCATGGATCAACGTAAACTTTAGAATAAGGACGTCAATAATTTGTACGATTCACATTGTTATAGATACAACCAAAAGGTGTCATTATAATACTGAAAGTTGCTCATAAATTAATCTGATTAGGGGAATTTATAATCTAATATGAAAGTGCTTTGTTCAATAAATAATTAAATATATATTTCTTTTTAACAAAATATTCTCAAGAATACAACTACATAATTAATCAAGTGCTTTTGTTAAATATAAATATGCATTGTTGGAATATTTTGTCTTACAATATAACTCAAGGCCGTTTAATTTTACTAGCAGCAGTGCCCGCTCAATGTGCGGGCAATTTTTTATTTGATATATTTTAATAAATTAAAGACTTTTAGTATATATTTTTTATATGAACTTTTTTGTTCTTAGAGAATTTCGCTACACATGATCGAATAACAACTTCTATTATCAAATGAAATCATAATTTTTCATGAGATACCTTCAGTCCTATGAGTAAAAAAAGAAGAAAAAACCTTACTCAATTCATGATGCGATATCAAACAATGAACACATTGGTGTTATAATGTGAAAAAAATATATAAATCAAGTTATAATTAAAATAATAACACATGGCAAATTTTTAAAACAAAAAATATTTTAATTTTTAGAAAAAATATTTTAATTTTAAATCATGTGTAGCGAAATTCTCCAAGAACAAAAAAAGTTCATATAAAAAATATATACTAAAAGTCTTTAATTTATTAAAATATATCAAATAAAAAATTGTCCGCACATTGAGCGGGCACTGCTGCTAGCAATATAAAAAAGTACACAATTTTGGCATACAAAACCAAATTAATTATAAGCTAGCCTCAATTAATTTGCATCCATTAAAATAAAAAATAAAGCAAGATATAACAATGGTCATGATTCTGTTATTGATCCCAGGTCCATCAAAATTAGTACTAATTCTCTCCAGGTCCATCAAAATCAATCATCCTGCGCTTCTTCTTCTTCAGCTCATACATTTGTTGCCTGAGAATTTTGGTTTCGGACTTGATATCCAGGGATGGGTTCTCTTTGATGGATTCAATTTCTTCCAAAATTTCTTCCACAATATTTTGAAAGTCTTGAACCCGATATTTTGTCAAATCGTTCACCAAATTACTCAAACTCTTTATCTTCGGATAAGGCCACTTTTTAAAACCTAGCTCCCGACAATGCAACTTTAAGGTAGACGTGGATAATTGAAAATCTTTTGCAGCTTTACCTATTGGCGCATTGAATTTTTACGCCACTTGATTGAAGTTAAGTGCAAATCTCCTAGCCCTGAAATATATGAAGAACATTAATGAAACGAAAAGCTAGAAAAGACTAATAATTTTAGCTAACACTGGTTGAAATATATGAAGAACATTAATGAAACGAAAAGCTAGAAAAGACTAATAATTTTAGCTAACACTGGTGAGGAACATACCTTGGGTTTGGTGATATATCTTGAAGCATTCTACGTCCATTGGATTGCAAAGGCTGAGACCCACCTCTTCCATTTTGACTGACAACAATAACAAAAGAAATTTGACACACAAATTATTGAAAATAAATAGTACTTGTCAAATGGTAATAGTAATAAGAAAGATTAGGATGACAATACCGAAAACAGCATGTAGCTGTATGGCCACTGGTTCTACTAAGTAATATGATATTAATAAGCCAAAACAAATGGTCAACTTTTTAATTCCAGAATTTTAAACCGATCGTTGTTTCAAAAATTAAAAAGGATAGTCCCCATGTTTTAAATCAAGCTTTAGTCGTGAATACTTACTAATCAAGCTTTAGACGAACAAGGAGAAGGGGGAATAGAAAGAGAGGAGATGTGGCCATGGTCAAGGAGAGATGGTATGGTGCTTGTCATGCATGTTTTATGTAACACGTTGGAGAGAAGCCATTACCTTGTGCTTTGGGTAAGTCCCAAACAATGATTCCTCAGTTTAATGTATTCAACTCATGAAATCTTTTCAGAGGATAAAAAAAATTGACTTGATTCTATTTGTGGGACATAAGAAGAAATCTCATAGAGATTCATTTAGTGGCAAGCGCATCAGATGCTACAAATGTTAGTGTATTTTGCTCTGTATGTATGTGTTCATTTGTGTTGTTGGTTGTATAAAAGAGGGGTTCTAAATTATTACAGTAGCATGACATGTTAGTATGTTACTTACTATTCCATGACCATGAGGCAATAATAATTCAAAACTAAAGCGAATATTGATGTTAAATCATCAAAGTGAGTTACAAACAACAATTACCTTGCCATAAAAGGCATGACATCATTGGTCTTAGTTTTAGCATTTGTGTCCCTTATCGCGTAGATGCGCTGGATAGGTTTGAATGCATCCCCCATTCTATTTAACACCTTCAATCAAGAAGCAGTTATCCATTAACATCATGGGGATTTAAATAAGACAAGGGGTTAAGGACATGACTGATATTTCAGGTTGATGTGGGTTGGTACGGGTTCAGGTCTTGTACCAACTACTGGTACGATTTTATCTGAAATGTTCCTGCATAAAAAATAAACTGAACAACTGGTGTATACAACTTTTTAACTCTAAAATAAAATAATACTTTTGGATGTTTGATAGTGACCTCAACGCCCACAAAAAGAAAAGTTTTATAAACTTTTTATTAAACAATAAACTATTATGATACATAAATTATATCTGTAATTTTAAATAGAAAATAACAATAATGTTAAAAAAATTAGACTGAAACAATGTGATGCACCAGTCTGGTACACATTTCAATAAAAACGTTCCTGATCATTTAAGTGTAAAAAGCCTGACAATATAGTCTTAAAGCACTTTCATGCAAGAAAATAACCCCTCAATATTAAGAATACAATGTACTGATGCACTAATGCACCTCTCCTAAATAGTACATGCACTGATGCACCTCCCCTAAATAGTACATGCTTGATTGTTCATTTTAACTGACAATATAGATCTTCCTTATTGCTTTGATTTGCAAAAATAAGGGTTTGATGAAATGGGTTAGTTCAACTATTACAGAAGAAAAAGGGAGGGGTCATACATTGCATTTTTATGATGTTATAAAAAAGAATTTGCTTGATGCTCTTAAATCTGCAGCTCATGTTCTTTACAATCTGTTTGATGCTCTTAAATATGAATTCCAATACCAAACCAAAAAAAAAAATACAAAATTAACAGATCTAGATCAGGGTAAAAGTTACTTACGAAAGCAATAATCGATCACCCTAATTCTTCTCTCGCACCGAAATTTGCTAGAGCAAAAAAAAAAACGAATCAAATTAGTTGATTGAATAGAGAGACTTATTGAAAAAAAAAAATAGTACTAAAACAATACCAGCAATTCTAAAACCAATTATAGCTTAATAAAGAGCTTCAAAAGTACAAAAGAAATACTTGTCGTTCTTATCAAATTATGGAAGACTCAATCAAACTATTTTGTCCTATATATATTAACATAATCAATAAGTTCTTGGTTTTCATCCTGACTACCGTGACCTCTCCAGAGCAAAACACATCTCTGTTAGAAAGTGCTCAATTTTCAATTTTAGTTACTAATAAACTTAATTAAACATCAAGCACAAAGGATCTTGCTAAGCAATCAACACATACATGAGAAAATGAAAGGAATCGATTACCTATCGCGGAATCGTATCCGCGAGGCTCGACCAATGCATGGGAGTTGATGGCGTGCTCTCCTTCGTCTTCTCCTCTGTCGACGGCCGCCTCGAGTCCACCAAGAAGTTAAATCACCTCCTCTTTCAACTTGTGCTAGCAAGGAAGATGAGAGCAACTAATCTCCAAGGTTTTCTCTCTTCTACCTTTGTCAATTAACTAGTTTAATTAATGGAGAAGGGAGAAATCTCAACACATGAGTTAGATGAGGTGGAAAAGAGCAAGAGAAAGAGATGGAAATTCTGAAATTTTCTCTCTAATTTTCGTTCTAGGAGGAAGAGGGAGAGAAAAGGTTATGGTGGCTGGGGTTTCTCTCTCCAAATGACCTCCTTTTATAGACCAACCACTCCACAAACTTTATGGACCTTTTTACCCCTATTAGGGCAGCCACTATATGGGCTATCAAGCCCATTTTGTGGTGTGTTAAATGTCCACTAATTCAATTAATTAATGGACCTTTCTCTTGTACTCAAATCGGACCTTTAATTTACTAATTAAATAAAGGTCCATAAGCTCTATTTAATTCCTATAATTAAATTGTGTTGAACAAAATTAATTATTAACTTATTAATAATTATTTTGGAGTTAGTTAATGCATTAATTTATTTCTATATGATCTCCTTGACTTAATTAATTATAACAGTTCGCAACAATATATAATTAATTAATCAACTTATCATATTTTCGCAATACACTGCTGCGAATAAATAAATAATGCACTGTATGATTAAAGTCCTATTTGTGTGACCCTTTGAGGATTTATGCTATGTTGACCATAGAATTAAATCGCTATTTAATTCCAATAAACATAAGCGGTATCTAGCTACACGTTATGATTCCCAATTCGCATAAATAATGTACTGCTACAATATCTCAATCCTGCATAAGAAATAAAAGTATCTCCTTGTCTGATTCTTATGTCACATGATATCATCGTATAATCCAAGATAGGAATGTGTCATTCTTGCAGATTATACATTTCTTGATCTAGAGTTGATTATACAAGTTGGCCAAACAATCCAACTCCATCAAGGGGCCCAAACAGATATCATCACTCACTAAGTATACTAATGAGGGACATACGGTTTTCTTGATGAACAACTGTTCCCCGCACAATTCAAGAGAACATAAATAAAATCCGTATAGCAGCCCTTATCAGGAATCAACGGTAGACGATATTTATTGAACCTATCCTCATGTGGAAAAGTTGAACCATCTCAAATTTAGAATCAAACTCATATGAAATAAACAATGACACATAACACAATCCATATGTTTATTTCATTGGGTCATGTCTTGTACTATGTTCTAATAACATACACATATGCAATTAAGTTAGTAACACCTTACCTATGATTTGTAGAACTTAATCATCACTTAACTTGCATACTAATCTTTTATAATAATTAATGTTCCTTGTTAATTATCAAGATTACGGACGATTTGGATTTATTACTGTCATTCTAATGAATGATCCACAGAGATCCACAATTCAGATCCTCGACCTGAATGATCTGTCAGTAATAAACTCTAGGAACAAATGATCAAATATCATCAATAACATAAACTAAGAAATTAAGTCATTAAATATTGACTTCTATGACACAACTCCAACAATCTCAACATAAAGATACATCAAAAAAATCAACTAAAAAGTTTGACCAAAAGATTCACAACCTGATAAGCTAACCGGTACCATTGATGAACAAGAAATAGTTATTATCTGATGAAAAATTATCAAGAAAATTAATAATTGACCAAAAAATCAAATCAGGAATTCAAGCATTACCTTTATGGTAGTGCCTCTCTTTTAACTTCTAGCCCTTGCAAAACCTACAAATAGCAAAAAGAGTTATGCCCATTAGCAAATTGAACACACCAAAATATGCATGCTAATGACAGTAGTACCATGAATTGGTAGTGGATAACACGGTAACCTATTTAGTAAACACTTTATAAAGGGAAAAATAATTAAAGAACAACAGCGAGTTGTTGATTAATGATCATAGTATTTATTTAATTTGAACTATTTTCAAAATTATTTTTTGAAACTGCTCTGAATTGTTATGTTAAGATTAGATAATCTTAAGAAACTCAACCATTACAATTAGTTTTTAAAATAATGTCTTATTTAAAGACAAAAACTGGAACAATAATTCAATGGTGAAAATTAAAATGGAACAATAATTCAAGCATAATAAGTTTAAAATCACTTTCGGTTTGGGGATCAACAGAGATCTCACACGAACAACACATTGCAATCCAAAAAAAAAAACAATATTTATTAACCAGAAATTCCAAAAAAAAAAAAAAAATTAAGTGATCTAGGTTAGAGTAAAAGAGCACTTACAGAAGCATTAATCAACCACCTCAGTTCTTCCTCTTGCACCGAAATTTGCTGGAACAAAAAAAAATAACCAAAATGAACCAAATTAATTGATTGAATAAAGAGAGACGTTGAAAAGAAATAGTACTAATTGACATTTTCATGTTCACCTATTGAAATCAAGAATTGGTGAGAAACAACCAAGAACGAAGGAATATATAGGGCAATTCTTCCGAATTTCAAAATCATCGAGCGGCAAAAAAGAAAAATATTTCCATACTTCGTCGCTTGAGAGCGCCAAATGAAATTTTGAAATTGTTTACAGAAAATGAAGCTTGAATTTTGGCGGTGGCGAGAAAACCCTAGCGATTGAATTTTGTTCCATCTGATTTTCAGGAGGTGCCGCGCTTATGAGGAAACAAGAAAGAGGCGAAGAAGGAAAGAGGCCAAGAATTAGGGGGGTGTGGATTGTGGAGGCGCCGAGCTTTCCTTTTTTTCTTTTCGTATTCAGAAGGGATGGGGGAGAGGATTAGAGCAGCGTATCTCTTTTGGAAATTTCCTTTTCCGATATATGAGAGAGGAGAGACAGTGGGGAAGGGTCTGGGAGCATGAATTAAAAATTTTAAAAAATAGCGCATCAGAAATAAATGCGAAAAGGCAGAATCGAACATCTGTGCCTCAACGCATGAGACAATAGACATTCCATCCAGCGACATTGGCTCTTTCAGTCTAAAAGCCAGCTTTTTATCAGATATTTAGATCTGAACCGTAGATTAACAAAATTAATGATCCATATTTAATTTTAGAGATTGTTTACACCTTTTAATCTGGCATGTTTACTCTTTTTATCTGAAATGTTTACTCCTTTTGATGAGTGCTTTTATATATATAAGTAGTAATGATTTCTTGATATTTCTTCTATGTATCTTTTTTAGTACAAATAACTTTTAGTTTCAAAAAATTAGGCGTAAAATTACAAATAACATCTCCTGCGTCCCATTTAGTACATTCCAATTAGACCTCTTCTCCCCTTTTTTCCCCTTCTATTATTGAGGAAAGGTCTTGTTGCTGTTTCCAACTGTTTTTTTTCTTTTTAAAAGTTAATTAAGAGAGTTTCCTGCTGATGCGCTGCTCGGCTACTCCATCTCACCAAATTGCGATTAAGAACTTAATGGGACAGTTTTTGTGTCTCCATCTGTTGGCGATGAGTTAGGACCGCAACAGAAGGATCTTCAACTCAATCAAAAGACACTTCCTCTATCAGAAACAAAGCCAAAAATTTTAAAAAAAGAACGATTTGAGCAGATAAAAAGGGATTAATGCCTCAAGTGGCATTGTGAATTTGTGATGCAATTGCCATTTTTTTTTTGTTTTAGCGCTTTCATATGGTTTCATCCTTTTTTTTTTAATCTTCTTCCATTTCCAATCTTTGGGAGTCTTTTTTTTTTTTTTTTCAAACAAACGATCCTGACCGTTATAACAATCGACATCAAATTTCTTTAAAATAAAAAACTATAAGTGATAATAAACTATTAACAGCGATATCATTTATTAAAAAAAAAAACTATATAATAATATTTCCATTGCTAATATCGGATTTCAAATAAGTTTGCCATCAAACCGTAGAACTAGTACCGATGGCTATAAACCTCAATCTTTTTATGGAGACAAGCATGTAAACTTGTCACAGAAATACATTTACAAAAATATATAAATATCAGATTTAATCGTGTCCTTGTGCTTCAAGAAAATAAGTTTGCGATCTGCCTTTTCCTATTTAATTTCTTCCCTGAGGATGTAGTGAAATTTGGGCCTTTTAGGGTCCATTTGTGGATAACAACTTTTGGATCCAATGGAAAAGAAACTCATAGAGTAGGCCGTTTGTGAGCTGCAGAAATCAGCTTTAAAATGTTATAAATGAGTGAATTGCTCACTTGTTTTTAATACTTTGAGCTGATCTATTTTACTACGTTGCGATGCCGAGCAGAAATAAATAAATAAATAAATAATGAGATGTTGAACTTCAAATATTCGAGCTTGTAACCCAAGCTATTGGGATCTATATCTGATAGAAGAAAGGATAATTTCTTATTTTGGGCTTTGGCCTAATCAGTTGAAGATATCTCCTGATGTTGAAATTGATTCTACTCTGAGGTAGCTCAATGGTAGTAAACTAAATCCAATGGGAGGTTAAGTAACTAAGTTGAATTTAGGATTCAGGCTTATATTATTGTTGTACGATGGGTTGTATACTTTGGTTTTGGGTTTCATTATATGTACACTTGTACAGTGAGAAATTGTCTTAAAAATTAAACTGCCACAAGTGTTATATAAGTTTAATGAATTGTAGGTGTTATGGTACATTTTTGACGATTCATGTAGAAACATCAAACATCAGAAACAGGGTGTTGAGCTCGAACTCTAAACATTCGCAGAAGTCTATAAGGGAGGTTGAAGGGAAGACAGGGATATGTATACTCTTCTAAAGTACAATAATTAACAGAAAAAAAAAGTGAAAAGTCATTAATTACTTTGTTGCGAGAAATTAAAAAGAACAATTATGTAGAAATTTATTCAATAGAAATGAAGAATAATAAGATGTACTGTACAACATGATGATTCAACAAAAAAGGGGGAAAAAAAATGAAATTTAGATAATACAAATTCAAACTGAACTATCTAACTAATTAAGATACGCAGCAAAAAAATTACACCCATTTACTAAATGATTACAAAAAATCTAAAACTTAATCATATTTTTTATAACATCAGACAAATGTACCAAGAAATTAAGGACCACATAATAAGATATACAAAATTAATTATACTTATAGTTCGAATAATTTTAAAACCCCGGTCTTTTGTTTTTAACGATCAACCACATCAACCGAGGCTGCACATGTGAGAAGGCGGTGAAATATCAACCAAACAACATTGCAAGTAGCCTCGCGAACATTTTTAGCTGTTACACATCCTTTCCTTTTCTTCTTTCTCTTCTTCACTTCTTTGGAACTAACAGATTTGCTACTTCTACAATCAAAGTTCTCATCACTCTGTTGAAGAAAAGGAAATAATGCCATTTTATCTCTAACTCTTCCGAAGCATTTCACCGTTTTTTCTGGCACAGTTTCCTTCTTAGAGAATGTATAACTTCTCAAATAAATTTGTCTACATGAATAGCTATCCACCACGACCGGGTTCGGTCCATGCTTTCTCTTCTCATTTCGTGAATAGTGGGTACCTAATTGGTGATGTCCCTCATGAGGATGTACCTTTTTCACGGCTAACGACCTGACAAATTCTGCATCCGACTCTGGCCACCTGTAAAGGTTCATGTATGTTGCCCGCACCGGCTCACGTGCTTCAATGCAACAAGCTGCTGCTTTGCATGAAGAAGCCATTTTGCAATTGATGTTCAAGGGTTTAGAACAAATTTGTAAAATGTAAATAGGGGACTGGTAAGGGGGTGGATACCTTATCCTCTTGTGTGGTTATGGATTTGGTGCTTTTAAGGGGGAGTATAAAGGTGAATTAAACGAGGGAATGGATGAATGTAGGCAACAAGACTTTGGTTGCAAGGAAAGTTAATTGATTAAAGAAGAATAGATTTTGTAAAGTGTTTAGCAATGCTTAGCTTTTTATACGTGTACTATAGAAACCAGAGGGGAAGAGGAATGGGCATAATTATGTGTGAGCGTTTCTTGTGCAAACTCACTTTATTAGCCCCGTTTGGATGAAGCCGGGATTTGCAAGAATTGCAAATTCCGGGCATAAAATATGCCAAATTTATTATAAACAATTCAAACTCTTCATAAAGTTACACACTTCTCAATAAATTTATGCCTAGGAATTGCAAATTCCCCAAATTCCTAAACGATCCAAACGGCCCCAAAAGACTTGTATATATTTAAGTTTGGTCATGATTAGTACACATGCTTGTCTGGAGGCAGGGTTAATGTAAACATAAATACTTCCCTCGAAGTTTCAAGAACCAAGCTTGTCTTTTGTTAATTGCAATCAAAAGACATATTAATTGTAACATTAGTATTGAACATATAAAACAACATTTAATTTGGGCCTCAAAAGTTTCTCTACAAGTTTAGTGCATTATTTTGGTCCATTTTATTTTATTTTATTTATCTCAAGGAATAGTTGTAAAACCTATTAACTAGGCAGAAAATTTAGAAACCCCGCCTAGCGCAATTTGTTATCCACATCATGAAGATAATGTCTTTTGTATATAAAATTTAAAATGAAACTGAGGTAATTATCTACGTGTATGAATAGGGATGCATCACCTTTTATTGATAACCGACCGGATGGAGAATAGTTAATTAGGTATTGTTGTGCATAATTGGGCATGCATATGCCAACTACACGTGTTCTACCATTGAGAGAATTGGATTGGACAGTTGAAATTGGTAGGAATTTGCCAAAATGGAAAGACGTATGTGTGACTCTATGAATTAGGTATGTATTATATGATTATATCTAGGCCCAAATTGAATGTTTCCTGCAACGGTGAAATCAAACAGACCGAAAGCGCAGAATGCTAGGCTATTGCTTGGTTAAAAGTTTGTTTCTACTTAGTATACGTATATAACTGTAGTGTGTGTATATGATCTCTCCAGCAATACGTTATGGTTTGTGCCTAACTGAAAACTTTTTGCTTTCCTTTTCTAATAAGAACATCTACAGAAACTCCTTCACTCCGTTTGTCAAAGCATGGACATATCCAGTCGCTCCAAACACTAAGGAGGCAAGGACATCGCCATTTATAAATTAAAGAGAAAAGGAAGAGCCAGTTCCAAACAGCACACATGGTTTATCATTGCTATTACTCCATTCTCATCATTAACATCAAGGTTTATATGAAAAGTAAAGCAATAATTTAATTCCAAGGGTCACAAATCATAAACACACATCTTAATCATTACGCATAGCTTGGATGTCCTAAACATGTCTGAAACGAAGCATGGAGAAAACAATCACGGAATGCCATATTATATATAGTATATTGCTATGCTCAAGTCTGCATAGTACTGGCCTACTGGGGTCTCAATTTATCTCAATAAAATGAGCTACAAAATTTTTTTTTTCGAAAGCTAATAAAATGAGCTACAATTGGATTGTATATGGGCCGAATTGGACAATACTAGAGGCTAGTGGGTTTCACAAAACATAGAGGTCTAACTCATATTACAAAAATTGTAAACGGTGAATAATTAGGAAAAAAATATGGGAATTTAAGAGCCCAGTAAGCTCAAGAAAGCTCAATAGGCCTAAGAAGAAACGTGCCTAGAGGTGGAGACGTGGAGTTATACTAGCCCAACTACCCAGGTGCACCAACAAACCAGATCCATACTTTAGAGGCGCCCGTTGGGGTAATATATATATCTAATATCTTTTATGTCAGCGCAGCTGAATTCCCAAAGATAGTGACAAAGCAACCATGTCAGACGTCTCATGCACCCCACTGACCTATAAATGCCATTAAATGTAAAACCTTAGGCGCATGCTTGTAAGATAAAATCTTTTTAGTTTGGTGAAAAGAGAAAAAAAAAAAATCAAAACCTAAATGTAGAAATCAAATTTAAGAATCGAGGCATCTAGGCATGCGAGGCGGACCCAACTATGCTTGCATTTTGAGACATCAACAGGGTGCAGTTATAATATTCTTTGTTAAAAAAAGAAACAGAGTACAGTTATGACTGCATTAATTGCTAACATAAAATTATTGGATGTCCTCATTCAAAACTCCCACAGAAGGATATAATATGATATTTATCTCAAGGTTTTATGTTGAGATCTGTAGCAACTATTGGGTTCACTGCTGAATGAATTTATAAGAAGCAGAGCACTATTGGATTTGTTGAAATAGTATACGTGGAAAGAATTGTTGCGTCTCGATTGCAATTACGTAGTTGGGCCTTTTTTGTTTTTGTTATTACTTAGTTTTAACCACATTGGCACATCTCTGCACATATATTGTCTTATATAGAGACTAAAAGAAAGTTACGGTGATTTTCATGCCTATGGAAAATTAATGCAAGAAGGTTGTACAACTAGCATGGCCAAACATGAAAATTTAACTGTACGTTGATCGACTAGACTTGTTAGACTAGTTAATTTGTATACTACAATGCTAACTTTGGGAGTTCAGTTCCAACAACTAAATGTCATAAATGAATCTCTATATATATTCTATTGGAGTGTCGCTCAATTTTAATAAACCGCCAACCAACCGAATAGAACTATTAATTGAGGAGAGTATGACCATGACATGAGACCTGTCTTCGGTATGTACTCTATTATAGTCTCGCTCAATTTTAATAAACCGCCAACCAACCGAACAAAACTATTAATTGAGGAGAGTATAGCCATCACAGAACGTATCCTCTGCTCACCTTTAAAAGGTGAGCATGATGTCTAACTTTTTTTCGGCCCTTAGATCCTAATCTAACGGTGCGGTCACAAATAAAGATAAATCTCTGAAATCCTTCCCTTTGAAGGAGACGGATCTTTTTTTCTCTCGTTAGCGGATTCATTCGGGTTTGGCTCCGATAACCATTCTGACCATCGACGGCTCCTATGACAAGGGTCTATGAAATCGTAGAGGCTAGTGGAGAACAACTGTGGCCTTTGTTTCAGTAGCGTCGGCTTAGATTAACAGTTTCAAGCGATTATTCGCTTTAGTCCCTACAAGTTTATTTTCCATTCTAGTGATCGCCGTCGTCGCAATCCGTGAGGCTAGATCCGTTGAAATCACAGTAGAAAAGAGAGCATGGAGGTACCCTTAGTTTGTCTTGCGTTGCTCTAATTTGGTGGGAGTCCCATTTGACTGGTACGGTGAAACCAAAAGCTGGTACCAACGTATCAAAATGTTATAGAGGAATTGAATTACAAGCAATAACATGAACAAGCAATGTATCAACGTATCAACGTCCACTTTGAATTGAGTCACTGTTAATTACAAGCAATAACGCTAATTACATTCCTTTATAAGAATCACTTTGCTTGTTTTTCTTTATTGTTATACAGGAACAAGCAGTAATTTACACACATATAATACATTTCCAAGGTGACCTCATGAGCTACTGTACCAAAGTAATGGTTAATGAGTAATGCAAACAGGTTGATTAGTAAGAAATGATCTAATATCAGACAGAAATTAAGCATGACTTGGGGTGTAACCCGACATATATTTCAATTTGTAACCCGACATATTGTTATACAGGAATGATCTAATAGTTTGGTGGCAGGGCCACAGGGTATTGACTGATGCATGGCAGCAAGGCTTGGTATCCATCGCTTACGAGATATATATATATATTTTTTCAAAAAAAGATGAATCGGAGAGGAGAAGAGGGCAGTCGGGCAGGGAAGGATTTTCAGCGATTTATTGTAGCCTCCGTGCGCGTCGTTGGATCTAATCCAAGGGTCCAAAAGAAAGTTAGATACCCTGCTCACCTTTAGCAGAGGATACGATTCCAACACATGAGACCTCTCCTCTGCTACAAAAACAGTAATACACGCCTAATTGTATCATTTTCTGGAGGGGCTTGAGGAACAATCGCCATCCAGATAGACAAAATCTTGCTAATTAATTTGTTATATTTTTGAACCTAACTATCTCGCGACTGTGATCAGTAACTATAATCCTTTTTAGCTAATACATACTTTTGAAGGCAAAATAGAAAAACAAAAATGAGAACCAGCTCTTGGCCTAGTGGCAAAGAACAATGCATCTTAAGTGAAAGGTCACAAGTTCGAAACTCGGCTTGGGGTCTTTGGACCGGCCGGTCTAACCGGTTCAATCGCGAACCGGACCCCTATTTGGTCCAAACCGAGTCGGTTTTTTGGCTGTTAGCGAACCAAAACGAACCAGTCGGTCTGGTTTTATGCAGAACTTGTGAACCAAACCGGACGGTTCAGATGTTTTTAATCGTTTTTTTTTTAATTTTTATCAGCATTAAAAATAAATTTTACCAAAATGTGTCCAGCAAGGTTCGAACCTAGGTTGTTAGGCATAGAAGAAAAGACCTTTAACCACTGAACTAGAATGGTTTTTGTGTTAAATGATATTTCTATTATTTAAATATCATATCGTTATATTGACATAATCCGGTTCTCTCCACCGGTTCGACCGGTTCGACCGGTTCGACCGTTCGAACCGATTGAACCATTGAACCAACAACATTACCGGTTCGATGTCCGGTCCGGTTTTCAAAACATGGACGAACACAACATAAAGAAAAAGAAAAGTGTGAGAAAGACGAGCAAAGTGTGTTATTAGAAATAGAGCCAAGCAGGCTGTGCCTTTTAAGTTGAAAAATTCACATAGTACATTTTCTTTTCATCCCTGACA
Organism: Rhynchospora breviuscula; assembly: GCA_027562975.1. Classification (NCBI taxonomy): domain Eukaryota; kingdom Viridiplantae; phylum Streptophyta; class Magnoliopsida; order Poales; family Cyperaceae; genus Rhynchospora; species Rhynchospora breviuscula. The sequence continues at coordinate 33,514,439 of CM050401.1, read as the reverse complement.
ATGAAAGATATAAACACAATAAAAAGAAAATAATCTAGGAATGCATGCCAATTGACCGAGAGAATGTAGGAAAGTTGGTCCCTTTTTATTAACTTTTTAGAGGCTCGACTAATTAATTACCAAGTCAAACTAAGTTTCCGGAAATCTATTTTCTTTTGTTCTTATTACCTACAAGCAATGTAATGTAAAAGAGGAACCTATACAGGAAACCCCATGCCACGGTCACGAACAAACAATTCCACTTGCTCAGTTGAGTCACTGCTTGGTCTTTCAAGATGTCTGACCCGGTTGTTATGCAAGAGGTAGTGGTCAGATTTGATTGCAAAGCCTGGCTGATAACATCAAGCACCTTCTCTTGTACCGTCTCGTTCATCTTGCCAATCGGGGTACCGTAAAACATCTGCACACCACGTGAAAAGCAAGCATTTGAGCTGTCAAATTCATTTTGAAGGACAGCCTCATATGGGTATTTGACAAGAGATAGATAATGGAACCAGATCCAATAATCAGGGATCCTGTCACGGTTCATGAAGAAACCAGAGAAGAGAAGGAAGTATGCAATGATTGCCACAACTCCAGTATAACCAATCATGACATGTGGGACCACAGAAGAAAAGAATGACACAAATCCGGTACCAGCCCAAAGTGAGGCCAGTATAATAAGTACGAAGAAAAGGAAGGCCGAGCCACCTCCTGCTAATCCTATCGGAAAGAATGTGATCAATGCAAAGGCTAAGGAAAGGAATATGAGAGGTGGGAATGCAACAATTGCATTGGATATCACATAAGAGGCCTTGCGGTATGCATTATGTGAGGTTTCACGAAGATATATATAGCGCTCTTGTAGAAACACCTGGAGTGCATCAGAACAGACATAGAAAGTAGTCGACATTCCCATGGCAAAGAAGCCAAGTCGTTCCTGCACACCTCTTGGGGATGAGTCGAGTCTCCAAAACAAAGTGGCAAATATAAATGCTGTGATCACAATCGTGCCGAGTCGCATCACAAAAAGTTCAGGCATCCGCTTTGTGTTGGTGAAGGACCGTTTGGTCAAAACCCCCACCTCTATCCAAAAAGGGTTTGCGAATTCATCCAATGATGCCCCAAGTCTGCCCCGTGAAACACTTGTAGCAACTGCATCTCTCAAAGTCAAAGGCGAAGCAGCGTAGGATGGTTTTGCTGGTTTGCTTACTCGTCCTTGGTACATTGAATTGAACTCCACGAGTGATTTAGCCCCATTAGAGGGATCTTTGTTCTCAAGATCCCGAATTAAATCTACAGCAAACTCAGCTGGGTTCTCATTCTCAGGTATCGGTTGACCATATTCCGAAAAGAAAGGGTATAGGCCACTAGGTGGACCGCTATAAACTGTTTGTCCACGAGAGAGAAATAGGACATGATTAAGAAGGCCAACTATGCGATAGCTGGGCTGGTGGATTGTCATTATAACAAGACTGCCACTCTCTGCAATCTGTTTTAAGACCTGCACAACCATGAAAGCACTCGAGGAGTCGAGACCAGATGTGGGTTCGTCAAGTAATAGCAAGATCGGGTCATGAATTATGTTGGTTCCGATTGAGACCCGCCTACGCTCACCGCCAGAAACCCCACGATGGCTCTCATCACCTATTATGGTACTTGCAGCATTTCTCAGACCCAATTGGTCAATTAGGTCTTTAACACGAGCTTTCTTCTTTGAGGCTGGTAGAGCCCGTGGAAGGCGAAACTCAGCAGAGAACATCAAGGTTTCTTCTACAGTAAGCATGGGAAAAAGTAAGTCATCTTGCATCACGTATGCCGAGATCATTTTCATGAGACGGCTATCAATGGGTTCTCCATTGAGTGTTATGCCACCACGGAGGCTCTCTTTTGAGATCCGGTCTGCCAGTGCATCAATCAAGGTCGATTTACCTGGAGTTGAAAGTGAATAATACTTAATATCAAGGATTCAAGTACATTTTTTTTCAAATTTTTTGACTTCTAATTTCTCTTTATATTCTTAGTAGCTATTTGAATTTTTCTTTTTAAATTTTCTATTCCTTTAACTTGATGTAAAAATTGCGAATTTAATTTATTATTTCCCCACATTATTTGTATTAATTCACTTCTTTTCTATCCTTTCCTTGGATAATAATTTATTCTTGACTTCGAAAGCTAGCCAGACTAAAACAGTTTATAAACCAGATTAATATTGTTATGAGCTCAATATGATAAAACTTCAGAAGCAAATAAAACAAAATCATAGTTAATATTATTACCAGACCCGCTTGCACCAAGGACTGCAAAGATCTCCCCTTCTCTGGCCTCGCCTGAGATGTTATTAAGAAGAACTTTCGTCCGTGACAAGTCAGCAGTGGGAGTCACAATTTCTGAGGCATGACGGTTTTTGTGCAAGGGCAGAGAGAAGCGAGGCCTAAACTTCTGGGGCTTCTTGACACTATAGTAGAGGTTGGTGAACTCGAGCATAAAAGGAAGTGGTTGTTGCATGTTGCCAAATCGATCACCACTGACTGTATCAGAAGTCGACCCTGATTCGGCAACTGAACCGAGCTCTACATCGGAGTTGCGTTTGGGAGATAACAGATGAAACAATGGTAGTCTGCCTGCAAATCCGGACATCTGAGTCAAGTATAATTTGGAAGAGAGGAGAGGGGATGATCAGGGTGTTAAGACTGATGTGGTTCGTTTAATCAGTAGTGTACCCAATACTGCATTTATAGTCGGACTTGTGTTTGGTGACATTCATCATACTCATACCTAAGGAAAAAAAATATCTAGTTTTGAGTCAATCATGGGAAAAAAAAACGTGAATTATTTTATTGGGTAGTGCTACAGTACCGGAACAAATACGAGATAAAAAACTTTCATTTTATTCACTCATTTATTTAATTATAATCCATGCAGTAGTTTTTTATGTAGGTATTTTTCTAAAAAAATACTTGTATTTTATTTTTATACAACAATTAATTACTTTATTATTGATCTTGATAAAATAATACTTTATATATAATGCCTGTCGATCGTTCACTTCCATAATATCAGCCACCGCATTCTAGACCTTTCAAAGAGGTTCCTTTGTTAAAAAAAAAAAAAAAACGAAAGATATTGATTTTTAAATTATTATATAGCTATGTTGCATGGATACGGGTATGAGTACCGTACTCGGTACAATTCGGGTACAGCGTTACGAAAATTTTAAAAAATCTCCGGTACGAGTACGACGATATATATGTATAAGTTGAATATTTTATTGATTTATAATTATATTATATTATATTATAAAATATAATGTGTATAACATAATTTTGTTTAGTTAAGGCTTGAATTTACACAAATAAATGACATAAACACTAATATCAACACATTGACTATTGACCGTTGACCATTAACTGACGTACCGAGTACGGTACCGGTACCCGATTCGTACCCGGTACGGATATGGCTGATTTTCCAAAGTACGGGGTAACCTAATTATATAGTTTTATTATTTATAAGCGTTTTCGTCTTGCACTCTGTCGATCTTGGCTGTGCTTCAGTCGGATACGTAATAGGAAGGAGGGTAAGCAAGAGTAGCGGAAGTAGGTTGAGTATTGTTTTGTACTTGCTCTAGTATATGAAACATGAGGGAATAAAAGTCACCAGTAAAGATGTACGATTCTTTATGTGTTATCAATTCAAACATAAACGTTATATGTAGTTGACTATTTAATTTTGCCCTTGTAAATTAACGGAGCTAACATACTTTCTATGCGATACACGTTTCTTTCTATATGACATTACTTTCATGAGACCCTCAAAAAAAGACATTACTTTCATGAGGCATTAATTACAAGTGGGATAAGATCTAGTACCAAGTTACATCCGTTTATATTGATGTATAAACATCCCCTCTCCTACTAAAAGCTAGTATAGGAAATTAGTGAACTAATATCTTCGAACTTCTTTTTGCTAATATATAACTCAATTATGACTAGGCATCACCACACCAAGGTAGCTCAATTCAGAAATATGTCTTATTTTAGGTATACAGTATGCTTAATTACCAGAGAAGAAGAATGATCGATGAGATAAAATTCACAAAATAATCCAAAGTGCCTTGCTTACAAAATCATCACAGCCCATAAAAGTCAGAAAATAAAAACAATCAAAATAAACTTAAAAGTACATAAATCAATTCTCTCAACAAATAAACACCTACCAAATATATATATAATTTAAAATAAGATGGGAGTTAAGTTCTCTAACTTATTACAAAATTAAATGTCACAAAAAATTCTCCAGTCGAATTTCGAAACCGCGACGTACCACAAATATTGTTAAAAATATATTAAGAAACCCCACAATCCCTTTCAAAATAGTGTAGCCTCTGTATAGATCGATCTTTTATCAGAGTTTGGTGCTGGAAATGGCATGGAAACTGATTCCTGTTAACAGATGATGAACAACGGATGCTTACCAGCAAAAGTGTCCACATGTTTGTGTCAATTGCAGATTGCCTGTGCATATATAGAACCTGCCACTAGCTGTACCTACGTGCCGATGTGCAGCAGTACTAGTCTTTCCCTCTAGACCCGCAGCTGAATTCATTAGCTGGTCCGGACTATAACAGTACTGGCCCATTCCATTTGAATATGGTTCTGAAATTGTGAATCAGATTCGAACTCAGATTATTAGTCACATGAGTCGAATCGGATGACTTGAAAAAAATCGGGTGACTCGGATCGAAAACTCGAATTTTTACGAAAAATCTATTTTTAAACTAAAAAAATTAGAAAAAATATGAACATGTAAGTATTCTTCACAATTTAGTTAAAAAACCTAAATATTATAAGTATAAAATCAACAAAAATATAAAAATAATAATACAATTATGGAACCTGAAGACAAATTTAGTAAAAAATAATTTTTTTTATGAAAACAAATTTGTTAGACAATCTTATAATATTAGTTAGAATATTAGAGTACGATATTTATAATTTTTTGTGTTGTTTGATTAATTTTTGAATGAAACATTTTTTTTTAAATTGTTTTCGCTCTAGAAAAATCTGGACCATTGATAATTAATTGAAAAAACCAAACTGGACACATCCAGTTAGTACCCATGCTTCCCGGGACCAGTATCCTCTGTAGACCTTTTTGGGGTCTGCAGAGGGCAAACCTTTGATTCGAACTGTCTGATCTAATCTCGATGGGCAAATTTTTATAGGCCACACGAATCTTGATGGACTTGGTATTAATCGTGGAGCATCCAACATTGATCAGACGGTTTAGATCAAAGATCTGCTCAGAGGATGTGAATTCTTGATTCTCCAACTCTCTTTTTCTTCCTGTGCTCTGCATCCCAAAAAAAAAGGGGATCGAATCCCCCTCATTAGGAGGTTCCATGACGGCCCACGTAGTTTTCCCACCCCTAGACACCCCGGATGGTGTTTCGCGCATCTAACCATCTATATATGTTAATATATAAACCATTAATGGCGGTTCAAACTTAGTTTCTGTTTCAAATCGAAAAAAATCGACTTGGTAGGTGCTGAGTCAGTTCTGACTCGCTCGAGTCTTCGAACCATGCATTTGAAGAAGCAGTACAATAGCCATTTGATAAACATGATTATCCCTTTAGTAAATCAGCTGATGTCAATTAACCCCTGCCAACTGACCAAATTACACCAAATACAACTCGTGGCCATTGGTCAGCAAACTTTTTTATTTTAACAAAAAGAACAGCAGCAAATGCTGTGAGAACTAAAAAGAAGTATATTTAAGATGATATCAATCTAGGACTTCCCCTTTCTGCATTAATGTGTAATTATACGGTTTGGACGACTGATCAATATTGATGTCTAGAATTTAAGATGCATGCAAATTTATATCAATGATTGGTTGATTTGAAAATGAGAAAGTTTAATATGCACCATAGTATATAGAGCTTTCTATGCACCGCGGAGTTTTTCAGAAATATTTTTATAAATTTACAAATCTAATTTAATCAAACTTATCTACATATTGAATTCTCATAGCAAACCAAAATTTACAATTTTTTTAGATTTTATTACTATTTTTTTTTTGAATTTTTTAAAACATGTTATTATTGGAAACAAACTACTATTTACAACATTCCAAAAATAACAGATTTTAAAAAATTCGAAAAAATAGTAATAAAATTTAAAAAATAGTAAATTTTATTTTGCTATGAGATTTCAATATGTAGATTAGATTGATTAAATTAAATTTATCAATTTACAAAAATACCCTCGAAAAAGTCCACGGTGCATAGAAAGCCCTATGCACTATGGTGCATATTAAACTTTCTCTTTGAAATTACCAAAGCAGTGACACTCTTTTTGGCTGCCTTAGCATAATAACAGTTTGGATTAAAAAAAAATGATGTACTCTTGTATTTCCATTAGACAAGTTTGTGAGAGATTAAAGTCCATATTTGGTAAAGTAACTCGTGGAGTGAGTTATGTCACGTTACTGTTGGCTACTGGTCAACCAGCCTTAAAAAATAATAATAATAATAATAATTCACGTTTTTCTTGTAAATTTAACTCATGTGTCAGGCAGATATAGATAGCGAGAATAACTGTTGAGTAACTTATATTAATATATTAATATTGATTTTTCTTAAAGATAAAAAATACTCATTACAAATTAATCATCGAAAAAAAAAAGTTGAACCTGAGGCGTTCATTGCGTGAAGCAATTAACAATTTGACCGGCCATGTACGCAATTTCAAACAGAGCGGTTCTATTTGCAATTTGACCATGCAAGCAAGACTCGGACTTTTTAATCTCAACAGGCGCTTTTCTTTGCTATATTTGTAGGCGCAAGAGCGCAACAGATTTAAAATTCGCCATCAACTACTAGTCTACATCTACTACACCACTGCACCACATCAACAGTTAATTTTCTTGGTTACTTCACCATTTTTAATCCACGTTTGAGAGAGTAAGTGTTAAGTAATTGCGTTACTCTACGAAATTATTCTCCTGCCAAACAATACGGAAGGTATAAATCTCTCCACGGTATTCTTACGCTCAACTGTTCATGGGTCATGACATAGATAAAGATACGCTTCTGCAACTAGACTAGATAAATTATCCTAGACGACGACGAGTGGTTTCTAACTAATCGGTCCGTTTGATTCTCTCAATGTTTCCAAACTAATTAATTTCAATCCATTATTTTAGAAAAATATATATTAATTTATAATCAATATAAACTAATTTAATTTGCTTTCTTCGACACGTCACACGTACTTTTGTTTCGGAAAGAAAGTTGGCAAAAAATTCCATAATATCTGAATAAATTAAACAATAAATCTGTAAAATATATACAATATATAAGTTGTACCTTCAAAAGATAAAAAAAAACCCTGCTAGGGATAAGGCAATAAGCACAGGTCGAAATTAAACGACGCTGATTGATGTTTGGATATTAGTTCATATATCTAGAAACTAAAAACGTGTTACGGTTTCTCTGTTTATGCAGTTTGCCCACCGAACGGACAAATTATACACGTTTGCACATCCTACCTATTCTTATAGACCAGGACTTCTTTCCAACATAAATTTAAGTTCTTAAAAAATTAGTCATATTAAATTTCAAGTTCTTATTAACAATGAAAACGTAATTTGAGATTTCTCCACTGTAAACCCCCAGATTTTGGCAGTTCTTTAGAATTAAAATGATTTCTTATATGTAAAAGTCTCCAATTTCATTAATAAATTTAAATCTTATTTTATGAATATTTTTGCTTTAAAAAGAAAATACCGAAGTTCTCATGTGTTTGTTCCAAGTATTTTTTCTGTATCATTGCTCAATTTAATAGGGATTTCCATCGAGTCCATTTAACCGGCCCTTTTGGGTAAAAACAAATATTTAAGTGGTGTCATTATCTTTGATTTAAGGCAAAATCGGATATAAACCCCTCAAATCTACTGCAATCGGAAATAAACCCCTGCAATCTTCAAATTCGGGTATAAACCCCTCTAATCTTATTTAGTATGGATATAAGCCCTCCTTATTAGTTTTAACCATATTTTAAATAAAATAAATAATTTTCAATACTTTTTGACCAAATTGCCCCTGCCTTCTTTCTCTGGAATTGAGATTTCGACAACATTAGAGGAAAGAACGTGGATTATATATACAAATAGGATGGTATTGAAATTAAATTAATGCTCACTCCCATCTAAAAACTGAGTCTATTTACTAAATACTACAGGAACACAACCAACGTAACTCTCTTCTCTCCGCTGGATTCTCAGTGAAAATTTTTAAGGAAAATTTTGAGTATGGGAATTTTCTGAAAGGTTTAAAGAACACAAATTAGAAAATTGTTTAAAATAGTCACGTTATCTCTAATAGATTGATACTTTGGCCTAATGCTAGTTGCATAATCTCTTTTAAAGAAAATCGTGCATCAATTTCTACTTTTGCTTAGCGTACATTGACCTTTTAGAAATGAGCACGGAGACAAAGTAAAAGGACTGCTCAGAAAATGCAGGACAATGTGCCAGGTTATTGAAGGGTATTTCGGCCATTATTTTTAGATTCTGATTTTTTTCATTTAAAATATGATTAGATTTAACAAGAAGGGCTTACATCCATACTAAATAAGATTAAAGGGGTTTATATCCGAATTTGAAGTTTGGAGGGGTTTATTTCCGATTGCAGCAGATTTGAGGGGTTATATCCGATTTTGCCTTGATTTAATTTCATTTATATATGGTATTTCCTAATGTAACCGTCCAAAAAGGAAAATGATGTTCATAATCATCACCCGTTTAACATGCCTTGATTCTTTCAATTTATTTTATTATTATATTATTATTTGTTTAACCATATCTCTCCAACGACTAAATTCCATAACCGTTCCTATCTCCTATTATGAATTTCCATCAATAAAGTATCTGTGCAATTTTGATTGGGCGCCATTTCATGAAAGGGGAACGAAATTTATGGACTCGATCTTCTCTCCTCATTGAAATTTGATTGGCTGGACATAATAAATAAAATTATAACTTCCTCAAAAGGGTCCGTTCTCTCCATCATGCGTAGGGGTGAGCAAAAAACTCGTAACTCGTGAGCTAACTCGAACTCGATTCAGAAAAAGTTCGATTTTAACTCGAGCCAACGGAACTCGAGTTGGTAGAACTCGAGCTGAACTAACTCAGTTGGTTGACGAGTCGAGTTTGAGTTGAGGTCAACTCAGCTCGCAACTCGTGAGATGACTCGTGACATAATAAATTTATATTTCAGATATATATTATCAACATAATGTATGAGTATTAAAATTTTATAATTAATAATAAGAATTTTCTTCTTATATATTTATATTTTAAATAATATTACATATGATAGATTGAGTTTCAAGACATATTTTGTTTCAAATTAATAGAAAGAATATAAAAGACAACAATTTTATTGTTTACAATATTGTATATGTCAAAAAAATTTAATACTAGAATAACATATGAATTAAATAAATAAAAATTTGAAGGATATATGTTTATTTCAAGCTAGCTCGTGAGCCCACGAGCTAGCTCGAGTTGAGAACAAGCCGAGTTTGAGCTAGCTTAAAAAGCTCAAAAGTATTTCTAACTCAGCTCAACTCAACTCGAGTTACAACTGAGCTGAGTTTGAGTTGTCCCCAACTCACTCGAACTCAGCTCATATACAGCCCTAATCATGCGCAAATCCATGGAACCTTTCATTTTGGACATCTATATTATTCATTTGCTCCATACTTGTCCAGGCGTCCGAAACCCAACTTCCATTCAAAGAAACAAAAATAATTGTTTTTCTTATCTTTGCTTTTATTCTCCGAATGAAAAATTATACAAATTCGATCTATTCAATTGATATTTGATGGTTGATTGATTGAAGTCCTGATTCTACATCACGTATAAGTCTGGATAACCGTTGCAATTTCATTATGATTCATAAACTGTTATTAGGTAACCGAACTTATAATTTAATTTTCGTATTGATTGAAATATTGTTTGAGTAATTTGATTGAATTGATATATGAAGGTTGCGACTAATGTATTTTACGAGTCAATAGATCTCTGATGTAATTTGATTTGAAATGAAAAGTGATATAAAATGTGAAGTAATTAGTGGAATCGTCTAATGAGGGATTCACACAAAAATGAAAATGATATGAGAATATGATTTGAAAAAAACTTGACTCGTTGTTCTTTATAAAATATATATTATTTATTTGATATTGTTCTATGTACTAATCCAAATCGTTTTAAATTTTAGGAATAATTAGTTATATGCCACTATGAAAAGTTGATAATTAGAGATATGCCACTCTTAAAATGTAAATTAGTTTTATGCCACTATAAAATGGTTAAAATTAATTATGCCATTATTTTCGGTGAAAATTAGAGAAATGCCACTCAAATTAGAAAAATGCCACTCTAACTTTTTAAAAATGTCCAAAATACCCTCTCATTAAGAAATGACAAAGAAATTTATTGAAATGAATTAAATTTTAAATTTCAAATTTCAAATTTGAAAATTTTAGATTTACAAATTTTGGATCTTAAAAATTTTTTAATTTTGAACTTTCAAATTCAAAATTTTCAAAATTTTTAAAATTTTGAATTTCAAATTTAAAAATTTTTAATTTTAAATTTTCGAATTTTAAAATTTAAAATTTAAAATTTTCAACTTTTGAGATTTTAAATTTTAAAATTTTGAAATTTAAAATTTAAAATTCAAAATTTTATTTCTTTTGTTGAAGGCGTAAATTCACTTATTTACTTAATGGTGACATATTTTAAATTTTAATATTTTATAGTGGCAAATTTCTAATTTTATTATTTTAAAATGGAAAATTTAAAAGGTATAATGGTCAAATTAATTATCTGGTGGTATAAATCTAATTTTATCATTTATTGATGGCATAAAAATAATTTGTCATTTAGTGATGGCATTTCTCTAATTTCTAGTTTTTACAATAGCATAAACCCACTTAACCCTAAATTTTATTATGCAAATTAGTTATAGAGAAGCTACGTCATTAAATAATCGGTTACTCGATTTTGTAGCTAATTCCGTTTTTCTTTTATTTCTCGTGACGTAGGTTGATGGACCGTCGAATTGATGCGAAAGATACTGTCTCTGCTCACGCCTCGTATTTTAGATACGAGGTGTGACATATATCTTGGTTGTTATCAACCAATTATATCTTGGTTCATTTTCTTTCATACATATATCAAACCCTGAACACGAAATACGAGGTGTGAGGTGAGACTGTATCTTTTGCATCCATCCGACGGCTATAAATATTATCTAACATTGATTCCTAATACAAGGCACGACTTATCGCGAAATGTTAAAAGCAAGTTCATAGTATTGACTATGAAAACCTTCTCGCCTATTATCATATTTAAGTTAATTCGAATTTGTTAAAAAATTGCGGCATTTTATGATTATGAGGATATGGTAAATGAATGTTAAAATTGGACCTAAATGGAAATTTGGAAGAGTAAGTATATATGACACACAACTCGAGGATTTTGTGGATCCAAAGAATGCTAACAAAGTATGCAAGCTTTAAAAGTCCATTTGTGGATTGAAGTAAACATTAAGGAGTTAGAACAAGCACTTTGATGAAAATGTTAAGAAGTTAAACTTCGTGTAATGCGAGAATGAATCTTGTGTATACAAGAGGCTAAGTGGGAGCGTGGTGGTTTTTCTTGCCTTGTAAGTGGATGATATACTCATGATCAAGAATAATGTTTCCGAGTTGAATGGAGTCAAAACTTCATTGAAGAAAACATTCTCAATGAAAAATTTGGGCTAAGCCGACTATATCCTAAGAATCAAAATTTATGAGATAGATCAAGAAGAATGATATATTTGAGCCAAGATGTATACATTGACAAAATATTGATAAAATACAAAATAGCTAGTTCTAAAAACTATGTCACATGGCATACACTTGAGTAAGACTCAGAGTTCCACAACCGATGTAGAACAGAAATACATGGAGCGGTTCAAGTATCCTTTTGCTGTGGGTTCTATCATGTACGTCATGCTATGTACTTGCCCTAGTTGATTCCAAACCAACCCTGACATGACACATTGGACTGTAGTCAAGAACATCCTAAAGTACCTCGAGAGAACAAATGATAGTCTTCTTGTATATGGTGGAGATGAGGAGCTCGCATTACACCGATGCTAGTTTTCAAAATCGATCGAGATGACTCAAAATCACAGTCGGATTATGTGTTCTTCCTCAATGGTGGTACTGTAAGTTGGAAGAGTTCCAAATATGATAGTACAACCAATTCAATCACTGAAGCATAATACAGAGTCGCTAGTGAGGCAACGAAAGAAGATATTTGGATCAAGGAGTTCCTGTCCGAGCTAGATGTGGTTCCAAACATCTCAAGTCCAGTGTATCTCTACTGCGATAATATGGAAGCCATAACTTAGTCCAACGATCCGAGATTGCATTAGAAACGAAGCACATCCAATGACGATTTCATCTCATCATGAGTTTGTGAATAAAGGGTGGGTAAAGGTCCAAAAGGTGGACGATACTGCGAACACAGCGGACCCTCTAACAAAACTTTTACCTCGAGCCACACACAAGTTGCATGTTACATCTATGGGGATTAGACACATGCTTGAGTGTATTTTTCTTTTGAGATTTTAGTATGGGATATGTACATTTTGATGTTACATTAAGTATTTTTCACTAGCTATAAGTCATTGCCGATTGACTTTAAGCCAAGTGGCAGATTGTTGGAGTTATATCCTAGAAGCCAATCATTTTGATGGCTATATGTTTAGTATATATTATTGATGATAGTTGATCATTTGTTCTTTGAGTTTATTATTGACATATTATTTAGGTTGAGGATCCAAATTGTGGATCTCTGTGTTTCATTTGTTAGAATGACAATAATAAATCTAAAGTGTCCCTAATCTTTATAATTAATAAAAAATATTAATTATTCACACAAAATTAGTATGCAAGGTAAGTATGATTAAGTTTCGCAAATCATAGGTAAGGAGTTACCAACTTAATTGTATATGTGTATGCTATTGGAACATAGCACATGATTTGATCAAGTGAAATAAATATATGGATTGTGTTATGCATTATTATATATTTTATATGAGTTTGATTCTAAGTTTGTGATGGTTCAATTTTTTTACATGAGAATTAGTTCTATAAATATTGTCTAACACTGATTCCTGATAAATATTGCCTATAAACCGATATGCTGGAACAATTTCATTTTTTATAAACCTAGTTTTTATTATTGTAAACCCAATTGACATAAATAAATAGGGGCAATTTGGTTTATGCCACTCCAAAAGTCTGAAATTCGAGATATGTCATAGCAAAATAACTAATTAGTTTTATGCAACTGTAAAACAATGGTAATTAGTTTTAAGCCATCGGCCGATTAAAATGACCATGTTGCCCTTTTAGATATGCCACCACAAAACATTAAAATTTGAAATATGCCATCCAAAAATAACTAATTGGTTTTATATCACTACAAAATAATAATAATGAGTTTTGTACCATCGACAATATAATCAATTTCTTATTTAACCACATAATCACCTAATTTGACACAAGTTGCTACCAGTATCTCTATTTACATAAATAAGATTTGTTTTACTCAATTTTATGGGACCTTCTTTGTATATGAAAGAACTAAGATAATGTACCAGGAGTTGTCCTTTATGAAGCCAACAAACGCATACAGAAACACATTAGCTAACCTATTAAAATAATCGAATAAGCCCTCATAAGTATACATCCGACAAATTATGCCTAAAGTTTATGTATAATAGGTTGATAGAAAAAATCGGCCAGAGGGGAGGGAATTGAAGCAAAGGCAATTCATATGGAAAGGTTGAAAAAAATAGGTCAAAAGAGAAAACGATGGAAACAAACAATAGAAAGAAAAAGACAAAAATATCAGTAGAGATGAAGCAAAGGGTGGAAACGACAAAACAAAATGAAAAGGAAACTCAACTCAGCGGATCCATGGAAAGGTTACAGTTAAGGTTTGGGAATAGAGTACCAATAGAGCGTTCTTCAGAGCAGTGGCGAAGTCAGAATTGTAACATAGAGGAGGCCGAGGTTTGATTAAAAAAATAAAATAATAGATAATTATTATTACTTTATTATTATATTAAAAAAGGCCGGTAGATGTTATGTAGATTTTCAATAGTTTATTGCAAATTTAAAATTGTCCTGTTCTTATTGAACTATTTTTTAAAAGTATTTATTAAACTAAAATTAAATTTTTCGTGCCAAAAATTTTGAGAACATCTCATCCATCTCATTGATTATTTGTAATATTTGAAAACATTTTGAAGGATATCATCGTAATATTTAAATAAAATTCAGAATATTTCCATGTTTAATTTAAGTGTATGAAGTGGAAATGTGGAACTCTAGTAGTCTTCTATATATTATTTTGAGTTATTTCATTTAAGTCTTTTGTGATATTAAGAAATAATAATTGTGCTTTTCTGTAATGTATCGAGGAGTATAGATGTTTGACTCGTTACAAAAACTTAGGGGAGACCAAAGCACATCTTATGTTCAAATTAATTACACCATTTAAAATTTTTTTTTTAAAACACAAATCATAGGGGATGCCAGGCCTCCTCCAGCCTCCCCCTTGGCTTCGCCACTGCTTTAGAGTTGGGGGTCGCTCAGAATTTCGTAGCATCACTGTCGCTGGTGTTCGCTTATCTCCTCTTCTAGCAAAAGGGAAGAAAGGTCTAATTGTGCAAACCTCTGTCACGAACACTTCCGTGAGGGTATTTCAGGAATAGTAAAAAATCTGACATTATAAAATAATTTACTTTTTATAAATAATAATTTTTAATATGTTTTACTTGAAAACAGTCACATAAAACCAATTTGTGTTGTTTTATGATGGCATATATCTAATTAGTTATTTTGTGATGGCATATTTAGAATTAGACTGTTTTTGAGTGGCATAAAATTGATTTTCTCAAATAAATACTATACTATTATAGTTTTTTAATCCTACATAATAAATATATAATTTTCCTGTCTGATTCTTATGTTTCATGATATCATTGTATAATCTAAGATAGGAATGTGTCATTCTTCTAGATTATATATTTTTTGATTTAGAATTGATTGTCTAGTTTGCATGCATATAATCCAATTCCATCAAGAGACCTAATAGATATCATCACTTAGTGGTCTACTAATGAGGAACATACGGTTGTCTTAATAAATAAATTTTTTCGCATAATTCATGTGAATTTAAATAGAATCCATATTACAGTCCTTATTAGAAAATCAACGTTAAACAATATTTATAGAATCAATTCTTATGTGGAAAAGCTAGACCATCTCAAACTTAGAATCAAACTTATATAAAATAAATAATAACACATAACACAATCCATATATTTATTTCATTTGGTCAAATCATGTGCTATGTTCAAAAAACATACACATATGCAATTAAATTGGTAACTCATTACCTGTGATTTGCGGAACTTAATCATACTTACCTCGCATACTAATTTTATGTAAATAATTAATGTTTCTTATTAATTATAAAGATTAGGGACACTTTAGATTTATTATTGTCATTCTAACAAAAGAAACACAGGGATTCACAATTCAGATTCTCAACTTGAATAATCTGTCAATAATAAAAAAAATAAATGATCAAATATCATCAATAATATATACTAAATATATAGCCATCATTTTGATTGGCTTTTAGGACATAACTCCAACGTTAAGATAGGCCAGCATATTTAAGTCGTTTTCTTTTTTGAAGTTCTGTGCGAAGCCGCATCTGGGATAGTAGTTACGAACTTAATATTAATAAATGGTAAATAAGTGAAAAAAAAAAAATCTTCCGTTTATTAAAAACGGAATTGTGTTGATTATACAAAAAATTAAGACGCAGAGGTAATGTTTGCTCCTTTTGACACACAAATGACACAATTGAAGAATTTTGACCAAGCTTGAATGATGCATTAGTATGAAAGGCTCTATTAATTTTGTTACATGCTTAACTTAGATATAGGCACAGAGTTTAGCAAAATTTATACGAAACACTATATTAAAGTAAGAAAAAAGAATAATATACTAAAATATCAAGGATAGATATCTAACAATGTTCCTTTTGTACTGGTATATGATCTCAGCGATTTCGTTATATTTAATGAACCGTCTAATATACATTGCGACTATTAGAGAAAAGATGCACATGTTCAAAAAGAAAAAAAAAATGATAAAAAAAATGGAGAGAGAAAATTATATAAAACTAATATCGTGCTAACCTTAGCCGCCTCTATTATGTACAAATCATTTCACTTTCACCATTATGTTTCATTTTACTCTCTCCTAATTAAGGCCTGAAATGTTGAAAAGAAAGGAATTTAATTTGTTGAAAGCTAAAGGAAACTATACAATCAATCAATCAATAATCAATAAGCAAAATAAAGTTGAATTTATTACAAAGAAAGTCACCAGACAAAGTGATAAACAAAATGTGATTATTTAAATTCGGACTATTTATAGTCCATTTTGATGTTTCAGGTAGAGTAAGGGAATTAAATTAAAGGCATTTTTTCTAGAAACAAATTAAGGCTATCAATTTTAATTTGCATGAACATACAAAAGAATAAAGGGAGGTGCTTTGGACACGGAACTTTTCTCTGGGAGTATTCCGCTGTAATTTTTTGGACAAATATGCCCTTATAAATAAAGCAAGAACTTTTGTTCTTTCCTTCCGGTAATTATGTTTCCTTAATTGAATTACAATCTACACAATAATAAAAGAATTTCTAACCTGTCATTTGAAGAGCCAAATCTTACCGGATTTTTTAAAATTCATTTACACTCTTAATAAGTTAATTATTTCATCTAATCCTTACATCCTTATATCCTTACATTTTATAAATGCACGTATTAAAAAATGTATCACCTCTATATCTAGCATGTAACCACTTTATGTACCGTTTGATCAATTTGATTTGTGGCTGAATTTCAATGTTAGACCAAAAATATTATCATTATGTTTTACATCTAGAATGGAAAGATCATTAGTTAGAATAATCAATTTTTTTTTTTGAAAAAAAATGCATATGAAAAACTTTCATCACCTATAATTTGTCAAATATTTTTGTTATAAAAAAATTTATATTTTTATTAAATTATGTATCTCTTGTTGATATTTTTTATTTTAAATATGTTGTTGGGAAGCTTTTTTTTTTTTTTTAGAAAATATAAGCCGTATAGGCCGTAGGCAAAGTTGGACAACTATATTAGATTGGGAGTGTTTGAGGACAAACTTGTCATTTTAAAAATATTGGAATGCTCCTAGTGAAAACTTTCGTGCCCAAAGCACCTCCCAAGAATAAATTGTGCTGTACTCTAATGTCATGTCGTCTCCCATCTTCCTCTTTCGTTCTCTCTCAATTAATTTAATTATCATAATTTTCTCACATAAAAGGAAACTGAAGCGCGCTATCTCCTCTAAATAAATGAAGGGTGTGTTTGGTAAGCTTTGAATAAGGCCTTATTCCAGAATAGGCCCTAATTCAGTGTAACCAAACAAGAACTCAATAGCCCGAATTGTCAATTGGAGGCCTTATTCTAATTTCAAGCATCGCACGAAATTAGGTCCCATGAACTACGATCGCCGAATAAAAAATTGTTTCCATCGTACGGTCGTCAATTAAAAAAATGTTCCTTGTGACCGTTTTATCCCATCTCCTTCGTCTCTTTCTCTCTCTTCCATTATTGGCAACAACAACAACGCCGCACAACTTGTGTCCACTGCAAGATAGATCTACGGCGATCGGCGGAGCAATAGAATAAATCTTTGCCATACTCGAGTACTTCGCAAGACGCTGAGTTTAGAGAGCTCTAATTTGTTACCATCTGAGGTATCTTCCCTTCTATTCTGGTTTTGTACTTTTTTTTTTTACAAAAATTGAAACATTTGTGTACAGATTTAAGTAGGAAAATGACTGTGGTTGTTAATGTCTTTTCTAATTATTGTAATATATGAAGGATGTGGTGAAATGCGGATTTTAAATAGATCAGTTAGATCTAATTATTAAATGCAACTAGATAGTACGAGGTTTATGTTGTTGCATATTTCTCAGGGTGTATAGGTCTTCATTTTTTTTATTTTTCGGTTGATTTCTGGATTGAGACATTTTTTGTTGTTGCTTTTTCTATATAATTTCTTATTTGTTTCTTCTAGCAAGAGATGCGACAGGGTTTCAATTTGTACAGAGGAGACAATATTTGATACAACTATTCCTTCTTATTTTTTCCCCTTTTCAGCAAGTAATTTCGTCATGTTTTCATTCCCGTATCATAGGATTTAAGTTGGAATTTTACAAGTGAAGTTAAGGTTTCCTTTCAGGAAGTTGGATTTAAGTTTTTTCTCATTTAAGGTTTCCTTATTATCAGGAAAATAACTTCACACTATCGATTACTTTCAAGTATATAGTTGTAAAGAAAAATTATTTACATCATGATTTAGATGATGGGGTGGTTAATCTCTGTAATCGAGTACTCATTTAGTTACACTGTAAGTAGTCGGGGTCAAGCTATTGACTTTTGTAAATAAAGGTTGGCTTGTGCCAATTGCATGGTAGGTACATATTAGTTAGATTGCTATGTAGATACCGTCTATGATGAGGGTATCTTAACTGTACTATTAATTGATCTCATAAGAATCTGGTCTACTAGTTAGTGTTGTATTTTACTTACAAATCAATTAAATTAGGCTTAATTAAACTGGTACACAAATGTATAGTCTTCCTAACAGACAGTTATGTCTTTAGTTCAATGGAATTTCAAAGCCTCTCAATTTCAACCAAAAAGAAGAAAACCAATAAGGGAAGCTTGCCTCCAAAAATTGAGGTTAAACGACTCCGCAATTGGACCGACGATGAAACAAGACACCTCCTTGATGCCATCGACGAAGTTCAAACCAACAGAGGGAAAGTTGGTTTCAAATTTGACAGCACAGATGATAGCGATGACTCAGATGCTGAAGCTCCATCTACTTCGACTAATGTCTTTAGGGGCACGGATGCTCAAAGGGGGGGGGGGGGGGTGCACTCAGAGACAGTATTAGAGATATGCTATGGAATGCAAGACAAACGAACTGAGGTGATTTTAACTTTCTTTGGTGCATTTCTCGTATGGTAATATCTCTCTTAATAATATTACAAAAATTGTAGTGCCTGACCATGGAAAAGATTAGAAAAATGCTTTACCAAACTAAAAATTTCACTTTATCAATTTTTTTGAAATATGGATGAGTTTTAGTCTTTTAGATAACATATGGATATACGTATTGTCACATATTTTCACATTATATAGCCGCTTTTGAGCTTTTATAGTTGCATAACTATTTAACAACATATCCTTCTTTCTGTACAAGGGAAAAAGAGGCTAATAACAGCATGGGTCAATCCATTTTAAATAAATTGTTAACCAATTGTTTTTGTGATATATGTGCAGGTTCAAATAAGTTCTGTGCAATCGATTTTCAACTCTTGTAATGTGTTGTTAATTTCAGATTTATGTATGATGAATTTTTATGCATTGTTTGTTTACTGTTACTTTTTTTCGTTTGTTGTTAGTTTTTCAAATTTTTATCGATAGTTTTTTAGGCAGCAATGGATGGTGCGTAATGGTTGTACATTTGTGAGACTTTCAGTGTAGGATGTTTTTATTACATATGGTATTGTTGAAAATGCAGAGATTTTTAACTTTGGCGCATGGGTTTGTATACAATTTGGCGCAAAATATCAGTGAGGAAGTTTTGGCTGAAAACAAAAAAAAAAAAACAGTTAGTGGCTGGTAGCCAAGAAAGTTTGTGCCAACCATAATTATGGTAGCAATAAAATAATCAAATACTCCTTTATTCCTATTCATACATATCATCCAAACATGAGTGAATAAGAGAATGAACAAGCTATTTCTCAATAGCTAATTCAATGCTTATTCAAAATCAGTCTAATTTAATTCCAAATCATTCTTATTCGTGACACATCCAAACACACCCAAAATTGCCATAACTGTCTCAATATTAGAGATGAGTTGTAATTGCCATAACTGTCTCAATATTAGAGATGAGTTTTATATTAAATATGAGCAATTCTAGTGCCACCACTTTTGGTTGCCACAAGTTGTCACAACTTCATATATTATCAATATTTAAAAATAAAAAATTCAAACGTTGAATCTAAGCCGTTGATCTTGTTCAATTTAACGAGCGATGCATGTAACTATAAGATTTATAAAATTTGGAGTTGATTTGATACTCAATTAAGTGATTAAACGATGAATGTATTAGAATTAATTAGTTATAGTTAACTAGATTCTTTAATTCATTAACCACTTGATCGAGCATCAAATCAACTCCAAATTTTATAAAAGTTATATAGAAATACATCGTTCATTAAATTTAACAAGATCAACGGTTTGGATTCATCATTTGAATTTTAAATTTTTTAAATATTGATAAAATATGAAGTTGTGGCAACAAAAAATGATGGCAATAGAACCTTACTCATTATATATATAATCGGACGGCGGCCAACAAGCAACAAAAGGTGGATTTTTCAGGGGTTTTTCTTTTTCCTTATAATGCAGCATTAAGTGTATAATTTTGTCGTTTCATGTCCTATTAACTTTTTCAACTAAATAAATAAATAAAAAGCTAAGAGCCTAAGACAGTGATGGTTTATATTTAAGCGCAGAAAAAAAAAATATCTTCAGAATGATTAAGATAATTACATGATATCTCACGTTATGCTAGTGATATATAGAAGTGATATATATCACTTACATATGTATTGTCCTATTTGCATGTAATCACTGGAAGGCAATTTGTCAGGAACGAATGTGACTTGAGTTTTTATGCAATTTTTCAGTTGTTACAAGATTCAAATACAACTTTACCATCCAGGGTGTAGCTAATATTTCGTGTCAGCAGGGTCTATATTTCTGAAAATATATATATATATATATATCTAATATAGATATAGTCTGATAATATTTTTTAAATAAACAACTCTAAATTAATATAAGTTAAAAAATCATGAGAAATTAAATATATATTATAGAGAAAGTTTAATTTGCACCATAGTACATAGGGTTTTCTATGCACCGTGAACTTTTTCGAAGGTATTTTTTGTAAATTGACAAATCTAATTTACCAATCTAATCTACATATTGAAATCTCATAGCAAACCAAATTTTACAATTTTTGAGATTTTATTACTATTTTTTTGAATTTTTTAAAACATACTATTATTGAAAACAAACTACTATTTACAACATTAGAAAAATGGTAGGTTGTAAAAAATTCGAAAAAATAGTAATAAAATCTCAAAAATTGTAAAATTTGATTTATGGAAGAGTTCGGTCACTATTCAAACCATAGTATTTTGGATCGTCAGTGGCGCTCAGAATTTTTTTGAGGAACAATGTTTAGAATTTTCTGTGGAAGTTTTTATGTAATAAATATCCGAATAGTATTTTCAATCTTCTATGGTGGCTTTTGTTTATAATGTCATAAATTCACAAAACATTATATAGACGAATCACACGATGTGAGAGATCCGCACTAATATGCTATAAGTAAACATTCACCCAAACATCTCCCATTCTATTCGAAGTTTAGTCTTAGTAAGATTTATTACGGAGGAAGGAAGAAGGCAATTCGTCAAGAACCAATGCTATTTGAGTCCCATGCGATTTTTTAGAGGTCGTTATGCAATTTAAATCAAACGCAACATGTCCACCCAGGCCCTTTAAATTTCTGAGATGAGTTCTTAACTTCTTGTGATTTTTTTTTCTTATTTACAAACAAGTACAATTTTAAGTTATTTTTTTTTCAGGTGGGTCCTTGGACCCACCAAACAGTACATAATTTTGCCTTTGTTGTCATCTGGATCCTTCAGATTTCTAAAATTGATTCTTATATTTTCTCTTATTTACAAATTAGTAATTATTCAAGTAATTTTTTATTTTTTTCATGGACCCTCCAAAACCATTATAGCTCCGCGTTTGCTGGAAGGAGCGGATATCTTGATCTTCTATTCTTATGTTCGGTTCATTCTAGTGATACGGTATATTCTACCATAGGGCTCATTTGGATCGTATGTGAATAAGGAAGGAATAATGATTTTAGAAATAAAACATTGGGAAGTGTGTAACTTTAGGAAGAAAATATTGTCTAGGAATAAGTTATTTCTAGAAAGAAGCTATTCCTAAGCGATCCAAACGCTCCCATAAACGTTATCTTTAAAACCGGACGTACCACACTAGGCTTGACCAAAGCAGAAGGTTCATCACATTTCTATTGGGACCATATTTCTTTTTAGCAAAAAGTCTTGCTTCAGATCTAATATCTCAACTACTATTTCTGAAATTCTGTTATAGTGTAAAGACAAACGACATGTTTTTGTCATTTCTACAAGCAAGAGCCTCAATAACAGGGGAAATAGTTTTCTAAATAGCATTATATCCTGACTTATCAAACATAGATTAAATTTTTCGTATACTACTCTTTTATTTGGACACGTTATCAATCTTTTTATTTGGAACACGTCATTAATGCTCTTTTCTTTTTTAAACTGAACGATACAGGCGGTTACTTTTTTTGCGCATAATTTTTTTTTATTTTTCTTTTTAAAGAATGGTTGGGCAGCGGCTGCCAAACGAGAATTTTTTGCGCACAGATGCTAGCCTTCCCGTTCCTGCGATACCGGGGAGTGCTTTGGGCACGGTAAAAATCACGGGAGCATTCTACTGAATTTTTTGTGACATATATACCCCTATAAAATAAAGCAAGAAACTGTGTCATTTATTCCCTGCAATTATATCACAGTTTCCATAATTGATTTCTCTTAAACAAAAATCCCACCCTTTTTCATCACTTTTCATTGAACTGAAATGTAAAACAACTTACATCAGATCTCGGTAATAGGATTGTTTATTATAATCCACAATCAAATCAAAACAATATTCTTGCTATCTACTATCAAGCAATAGTCTCCATACAAATGAAATGTACCAATTACAAACTTCTTAAACAACAAACAAAATCATAAAAAAAAATAGTCACCAGGGATCGAAATCCTAGATTTTTTATGGTTTGGCTCGCGTGCCAATTTTTTTAGCTGTTGTTGTTCCTGCTGCGAGTTTGCATGCCTCGGCACAGCGTTCGGCGGCGTCGGCACGCTTCTCGACCTCCTCTTCGTGTTTCTTAGCGGCGCTAGACTGGGGGTGTATATTTTTCTTTGAAAAGCAGAAACCTCAAGATTTGACGATTGCACAAATTTGTAATAAAATTTATCACACTAACAAAAATTATATACTGTTATGTCAAGCTAATTGTACCATATGCAGAGTACGATGCAATGATGTGAGCTGAGGCATATCTGATTAAGTAAAAGTAGGGCTCTGTGCTGTCGTATGCATCATAGGGAGTTGGGTACCTATTCCTAATGGCCAAGTTTGATAGAGGAGTAAACTGTGAAGTCGCTTAAGGAGAAGTAAATAGTTAATCTACTTTACTTCTTCAATTTTATATCATGTTTGGTTTGAAAAGATAGAATAAATATGGAGTAAGAGACTAAAAGTAACTTAATAATAATAATTATCTCTTGATCCATGTGAACTAATTTTACTCCACCTAAAATGATAGAGTGATTTACTCCTTCCTACTCCACACTACTCCACCAAATTTAAGTCATATTTGGAAAAGTAAAAATGGATTAAATGAGTTACTCCACTCTTAATCGTCTACCAAATATGGCCAATGGATTTAAATAGAGTAGTTTCTCCCTGAAATTAATGATTCAGCAGTATGTTCAAAATTCAAAATGGATTCCTTGTTTCCACAAAAAAAAAAAGAAAGAAAAATAGATTAGGGTCTGGTTCAAACTGATCAAATCAAAACAAGCCTTTGCTCACAATTTTAGGTACAATGTCAATCTCGTGGTTTCCAAAGGTCCAAATTCATGGTTGGTATGCGAGAGATGTCATGAGCTACCTTTCGAGCTCGGATGGAGATGGATGGCTGAAGGTGGAAGGGGAAGGACAATTGGACAAAGGAGAAGGCGCATCGGGGAAGAGGCAGCGGGAGAGAGGGATTTCTCTTTTCGAGCCTCGCATCCGTCGTCTCCGAGATGGGGAGAGTGGAAGAGGCAGTGGGACCACTCAAGTTAGACAATCGAAGGGCAATTTTGTCATTTCAAAAATATTACGCTGCTCCCAGTGATTTTTACCGTGCCCAAAGCACTCCCCGTGCGATACCTATTGATTCGTTCCTCGTTAGTTGTTACTCTTTAAATTGCTCTTCCATTCTTTATTTACCTTTTTAAATTGTTTTCGTTACTATTCTGTAATTATGTCTTTTATCACTTATGCCAAAGACGTGAATAGTTATTTTTTCTCCCTGAAAATCTAGCCAGGTGAACCTTAATTTTTTTTCAACCCAAAAGATATTTCTAAAATTTTTTGGATTAAGGTAGCATCATTAGTTAAAAATCAAAATTATTTAAGATCATCCCTTGCTCAGCGTCATCCACATCATTATGCATTTTATCCTCATCCTGCCTCCCATTCAACGTACCCAGCACTTACTTTCACCCCATTGTTGCCAACGTAGCACCCAGTGCCTAGTACCTACCTACCCCCCCTCCCTTGCTGTCCCTTTCTTCCCACACAGTGTCCTATAAAATAATACTAATTGTCCTAGATTATAAAACTAAATGCCATCATATATATCTTAATTATCCCAGCAAATAAGGCCAATTATCCTAGAATATGGTACTAATTGTCCTCATACATGTCTTAACTATCCAAAAAAAAATAGTTCTAATTATCCTCATATACATATTAGTTGATCTTAGAAAAAAATACCAATTGTCCTCATATACATCTTAACATGAGGTGGGAGGAGGAAGGGAAGCATTTTTTTTTTTTTTTTTTTTTTTGATTGTTAGGAAGGGGAAGCATAGTTGCCATGAAGGAAGTGGTGGGTACGCTCTGGATGACAGAGATGAGCATCATAAACAGAAAGGATGATCGACTCGCTGGGAAAATATTCCAAAAATAAAAAGAAGAAAATGCGTTATGATGGAGATGATAAATTCCTGTGATGGTCCCTATCACCCCGGTTCAAAAATAATAATTGTATATTCCAAAAGTCCTTTATTACCCATATTGAGAAATATTGCAATTTTACCTTTTTTTTTTCAAATTTCGAAAATTGATTGAATTTATTTAATTATCACTAACTGCCGAAAATATTGTTGCCGTTTAATCATTGGTACTTCTGGTATTTACACGATCTCAAAATGAGAAATATTAATTAAAGATCGTTGGTATTTCTGGTTTTTACTTGCAATCATTTAAGAATTTCATGTATTTGATCCCTATTACTAACTGGTATTTATCAGAATTTCAGGTATTTATTTGTTTAGAAATAGTAACAAGAATATGAGTCTTATAACTTAATAGTTACTTCAGAACTTTTCACTTTCGTAATCTTTCTTTGTTACCTTTGTAAATTTGCTTTATTTTTAATTTTTTGAAGTAAAAATTGTTTGTGATCATGTTGCTCGAAACAAAATATTAGGATCTTGAATAAACCATCTTTTTATTTTAAGAAAAAAGATAGTTGTAGTTCAAAATTAAGAAATTCTAATTTACCTTCTTCTACAAAATATTACATTTTGAACGCAATTATTTTTCTAGTTTTCTTCCATAGTAAACATTTCATTTATCATACAATCTGGTATGGTATATTAGGCGGACCTGTTGGCAAAATTGGTGGGGATCTCAGTTTTTTTCTTCCCTGTAGTTGGGAGATGGAAAATGAAAAACGGTAGTTTCTCTATAAAGTATAAACCCGACATCTGAGTCAAAATTCCCGCTCTTCTTAATTTCTTTATCAACAACAGAAATTTGGAAGAGAGGATTGGGGAGATAATTAAGAGAGTCACTGATGGTTCGTTTAATCACGTGTGCCTAGTACCGTATTTATAGTCACACTTGCCTATGCAACAGTATATTGTTTTGAGTCAATTATGATAAAAAACACGCATGCAGATTATTTGTTTGGTAGATGATACAGTACCAAGTATTATTTTTAGCAATACATAACCAAATGTGCTGACTTCACGAGACTATGCCTTTGACTTGGTTGCGGGGGCGGAGACAGGATTACAACTAGGAGGTGGAGGGAGGGGGGAGGGGATCCGAAAGTCTGAAACATAAAATTAAATATAAAAAATAATATGATAAATTAGTTAAACAATTTTAATAAAAAAATATATAAAACCTACCATTTATAGAAAAATAAAGATTAATTAAGATATATTCAAATAAAGCCTACAAAACAAGCATCAATTATTTTAATATTGCTTAGTAAAAGTATGGAATTATATGATTAGCATATGTCGGAGAAATTATTTTGTGCCGTATAATGCCATTTGACAAAAAATCATTAAAAAAATATGTTGTTTTATCATTGTTTTATTTGATTTGTATAAAGAAATCATTTTTTTTTTAATTTTGTAAGGCATTGATGAAGACGCTTGATGCACCGGGAAAGAGAGAGTAAACGTAGAATCTTTTTTTGTTTGAACCTTGAAAAAAATTACGTTTTTTAATTTGAGCATTGAGCCACTAAATTCCAGCTTTATTATGGGGTCTATACTGCACGTAACAAAATAAATCAATCATATGATATTTTTCAAACATAACTCAAACATTAGTGGGGCCAAGCCCCCTTTGCCCCTATTGCCTCGGAAGCAAATCCAATGTAGCGCGGAAATCTAAATCCTTCAAAATCAATCTAACGGTTCTCTTTCGTTTCTTTGGATTTTTCTATCACAAATAAAAATTGTTGAATTGATTTTAAAAGATCTGGATTGTTGCGCTATATGATGTGTAGATCCTGACTTCTGAGTTGATTATGTCCGCCCATGCTTGATTGTACTCTATTTTTTTTTTTTTTTGGCAATACGCCCGTAGGCATATTGATTGTA
Organism: Rhynchospora breviuscula; assembly: GCA_027562975.1. Lineage (NCBI taxonomy): Eukaryota > Viridiplantae > Streptophyta > Magnoliopsida > Poales > Cyperaceae > Rhynchospora > Rhynchospora breviuscula. Next base: position 33,487,345 of record CM050401.1, on the reverse strand, counting down.
ATCTATTAAATGTCATACATGCACGTTTCTTTCTTTTCTTTTTTGGTTTTTCATTATTTATGACCGTAGGCCCCACTCACCCGCATTAACACCAGGCTGCTAAGGTTGACATCGAACTCTTATCGGTTGCACAAGGCAGCTTTCAGCATGCTCAGTTCTTGTTGGTTGGCTATATGTGACTCACCCGCATTAACACCAGGCTGCTAAGGTTGACATCGAACTCTTATCGGCTGCACAAGGCAGCTTTTGGCATGGTCAGTTCTTGTTGGTTGGCTACATGTGACTGATAAGGACATCAAAACACCAAAAAAAATAATAATAATAAAATAAGTCCCCATTATAGGAAAACACTAAGTAAACAATTGAAATGATTTTTCTCATTACACAATTACAGTATCGCTCTCGGTTATAAATCAGACGAGCTCTTTAATTAATTAATTTATTATAAAATTGTCACTAACTCGTAACTGTGTTGGAGAACTTGACTCTCATATTATCTTTAAATTTTAAAAAAAAACTCTTAACTGTATATTCTCTCCTTTTTCATCCGTACTGGACTCATCCAGTTCATTAATCTGACACTCTCTACACCCATTTACTAAGTGGAAGTGCTGTCCTGTTTCTTTCTCATAAAAATGGGGTTTTGATGATAACCGAAGTGTCAGGTCTTTTCTGGAGAACCTGCATACAAAAGCTTTTCAAACTTATTTGATGTAATAGAAAATCATTTCTAGGGAAATTCATGTAAAAGTGCACATACTAGTTGTCATTTTCGGATTAGGACGCATTCTTATTTTTATATTTCAGTCTGTTTTAGCATTAGGAACATTTTTTTTTCTTGAATAAATTAACGTCAAAACATAATGAGGATAAATACTGGGGCCCCAATTGATCTCAGGAATATGAGTTACAGTTGGATTCTATATGGGCCCAATTTCACCAATGCTAGCAGGCTGAAAGGAGGCCCCCACAACAGCAACAACAATGAAGTTCCAATACTTAAGGGCCTTAGTCAAATGTAGCATTTAAGAGTCCAGTAAGCCCAGAATACCTAGTACTGTAGTACATCAATGAAGTAGATCCGAAGTTCAGGAGAAATGATAATTGATAACTGTATCTTGTCATTTGTTGTTATCGCTTGAACAAAATGAATACATAAAATAGACAAGTGAACATATAGATGATCAAAATAAATATATAAAATTTTTTTTTGTCATCCCTTGTTCAGATTTTTATATGCATATTCAACATATTTATTTGTATGTGTTTACTTTAATCATAATGTTCACTTTGTATATTTTATGTGTTTATTTTGTTCAAGCGATGATAAAATTGCAGTTGACAGTAATCAATTTTTAAGTTTAGAGCCTTAAGTTAATTGAATAACTATATTCTATGCTTCATGGCAGTACGTTTTGACGGTCTCAGTCGAATTCTCTAAGGGTGTGTTTGGATGGAGTAGAATAAGACTTGAATAAGAATAAGCTTCAAATTTCTTATTCTTGTGCAATCCATAACACAAGAATAAAAAATTTGGGCCCTTATTCTTATACTAACAAAACCATGAAATTTGAATAAGAATAAGAATTGGCACGAGATTCTAAAAATTTCTTATTCTTATTCTTATCCGGCCTCCATCCAAACACACCCTAAAAATATAACCTTCATGGCAGATTGGCGGTATAAGTAAATTCTCAAACATAGTGACAAAGTAATCATGTAGGTGCAATTACCTTAAGGTAAATTTGTCTACAAATTACACATTTGGTGAAAAAGGAAGGTTTAAACCAAATGTTGAAATTATCTTTTAAGAATCAGTAATGAAGGCATTTTTCGTGGTCCTAACTATTGCATGTATTGAGTGACGACAAGCTGCAGAGTACTTGTAGATTCTTTTTTTCTTTATTGTGTAATGTCAGTGAATATTTAGAAATGGAGTAAGTTATGCTGATATAGAAAAAAATGATAATCTCCAGCGTATTTTTGCTTATTCTCTTATGTATTTTGGCCTTAAGAAAAACTATTTCTCCGTAGATTTGGCAAATGACGAAGTGAATAATGATGCATTATCTACTTCAAAAGCTGGATGACATGTGTATCATATTAATTTAATAATATCAATCGATTCGTATCTGAAATTATTTTCATTTTTGTATTTAATTGATATTTTTAACTGACCCAATTTGAATAGGAAATCAAAAGTAGCATTATCTGATCTTTATCCAATTTGTTTTTGGTTTTCACTGTTAAGTAGTGTACATGCACTAGATATGAAAAAGCCTGGAGCCATGTACATTTCTTTTTCTTACAATAATATAAAAAAATTCATTTGTTTTTGCGTTAATTTCTCCCTGATTTACGGACTTATGTGATTGAAACATATACACCAACTACTCCTAGGCTCCTAGCCCATTTATATGTATTATTTAAATGGTAGGTCCCCTAGATATCATATTTCTACCAATCAAATGACAGAGAAAGAGGTAAGCAACATTCTTTTATGGAGTCCAAATCATCACTTCCGTACGTCTTGAATCATTGGCAATTTGGCACCTCTGCAAATATGTAGTCAGTAGTCGTATAGAACTAAAAGAAAAGTTACAATGATATTATATTATGCGTATGTAAAAATTGTTAGTTGTTTGCAACAAGCATGGCCCAAAGTTGAAAATTGAACTGCAGTTAGTTAATTTGTGTTCTATAAGCATGCATATTATAATGTCTCTTGAACTTTTGGTATCTCCAAGTCTCCAACTACTAAAACAAAATAATAACCAACTTAGCTTAGCCTATACCAACAGGAATTATTTGTTTAAGAATAGTTGGGCAGTGGCTGCCTAACTGATACCAACAGGAATTTTAAATAATTATTTTGTAAGGAACCAAAGAGAACGATAGTGAACTTTGTCCTTTGCACAGTCTCTTATTCCAACCCAGGGTTTAATTAATACTCCAGCACATAAGAGTCAAGATGGTCATAAAATGAATGCGCATTCTATAAAATAAGCTAAGAATTTAAACATTTCAATACTTCTTATAATAATAATTAATCCTTGATTATTTGATCTACATCAAGGACTATGCATGAAACCAATTAAATGGTAGAATATTTTTCTTTTAGTCCAAAATATTAGCCCTTTTTTTTTTTTTACAACGAAATGCCCGTAGGCTGTCGAAAATGTTCAACGGACAATGCATGATATATAGAATAATAAATAATAAAAACTAGGAATAATTAGATATATGCCACCATGAAAAATTGATAATTAGAGATATGCCACTCTTAAATTGTAAATTAGTTTTATGCCACCATAAAATGGTTAAAATTAGTTTTATGCCATTATTTTTAGACAAAATTAGAGATATGCCACTCAATTAGAGAAATGCCACTCTAACTTTTTAAAATGTCCAAAATACCCTCTCATTAAGAAGTGAAAAAGAAATTTATTGGCATGAATTAAATTTTAAATTTAAAAATTTGAAATTTCAGATTTGCAAATTTTATATTTTCGAATTTTGAATTTTAAAAATTTAAAAATTTTGAACTATCAAATTCAAAATTTTCAAAATATGCAAATTTTCAAACTTTAAATTTTAGAATTTTAAAATTTCAACTTTTGAGATTTTAAAATCTGAAATTTGAAATTTTATTCTTTTGTTGATGGCGTTAAATCACTTATTTACTTGGTATATTTCTAATTTTATTATTTTATAATGACATATTTAAAAGGATATAATTGTCAAATTAATTATCCAGTGGCATAAATCTAATTTTATCATTTAGTGATGACATAAAAATAATTTGTCATTTAGTAGTGGTATTTCTCTAATTTCTAATTTTTATAGTGGCATAAATCTAATTAACCCTAAAAAATAAGTTGTACAACTTTATAGCAATAGATAATACCGACATAAAATTCTCTCAAGTTACGTGGTGAGATCCACATGTTAAATGCTATTATCATGAGTGAGTTTGGATTCTCTTCAAATTTTCAAAGCTTTTATCTCTCTAAGAAAAATCAAATTATCATTTTTTTTTTGTGTAATCTGATGTTGTAAATTAATATATCATACAAATTTTGATTGGATAAGTTTATGACTAAAGCAATTTTATTTAATCCTACAAAATTCATTCAACTCTTCCATATTTTTCCCATAAAGTCTATAAATTAATTATCAAAATTATCTGTGTTGAATGAGTTTAATTCTTTTGAATGTTTAAATCTCAATTTTAAACTTCAAATCTGATTAAATTGTTTAAAAAATTTTCTTTCGTCTTTACAACAAAATAGGCTCAATATTTTTTTTTTATTAACATGTACTTCTGTTATGGGACGAAATCCGAAATATAACCTTTTTTATTGAATCCGAGATATAATAAAACCTACAACATATGAAATACCGAAACGTACAATAAATCTGTCAAATATATATGCAAGATATGTACCTTAAAAAAAATGATTGGGTAAGCAGATGTCGAAAATTAACTAAATTTTTCCTGAACAATCTGATCAATTGGGTAATATAAGACAAAGTATTTCGATATTACAGAAATAAAAAACGTGTTAGTTTGGTTTGCCCGTCTTTCCATTTAGCCCTCTGAATGGACAAATTATACCCGGTGGGTCGTTGCATATCCTCTCCATTTTATGGGGACCCGAGACTTTTTTTTTTTTTTTTTGAAGATTGGCTTGAAATCAACTATTTTGTTATAAGAAATTTGAAAATAAATTGCTCTCTATGATTCGAACCAAGGACTACTTACTTTACAGGATAAAACTAAATCACTTGACTGAACAACCCAACTTTCTTAAGAAATTAAAAAAAATTAGTCATATATTCTAGTTTCAGATTCTTATTAACGTTGCTAACGACTCTGAGATTTCTGCTTTCCATAGAAAGAACACCAACATGAGCTTGTAACTTGTAAATAACTGGCCCAAATGTGTGCAACCCTCCAGCTCAAATCGCAGCCATCCGTTCAGAAATCAAGGGCATCCAACCGGGGGGGACTATTCATTACTGTTCATCCCCCCATTCCAAATTCAAGTCTTTTTAATATTCAAGATGCCAAAGTATGATGCTTTATAAATGACAAGTACATAGATAGGCCAAGTATGATGCTTTTTATTAATTAAGTCAGCCAAACCGAAGTTGGGACAGTATGACTTAGAATTGATACAGGAAGATAAATAAAGATAAAAAAAATTCTTTTGTATAAAATATTTGGAATCAAGATGGTTATGTATAACATTAACGGTGCAAAGTATGGTGCTTCATTGGCACACAATTGAAATATTTACATGTCCGACATTATTCACACAAGGCAACAGAGGCCAACAAGCATAAAAAATTAGAGTTTTTAAGTGTATAATTAAGTTTTTGTTTCAAGTTCTATGCAACAGCGCATTGCATTTTTTAAAAATAAATAAATCATTAATGCAAAAGAGCCTAATTAAGACAGCGATAGTTTGTAATTAATTATGCGAAGAAACAAAATATCTTCCATCTACAAAATGATTAAGATTACATCATTATTATTGCATGCTGTGCTTCAAAACTTAGGTGTTAATTATATATATCACTTATATATGGTCGATCGTATCTATATGCAATCATTGGAACATGGGGATACCCTTGGTCTTCTATTCTTATTTGCAGTTCATTCATTCGAGTGATACAGGATTTTCTACCATTGATCTTATCTATCAAACTGGACGTACCGTACGTACCAGGGTTGACCAAAGCACAAGGTACATCACATTTCTATCGAGGCCATATTTGTTTTTAGACAAAAGTCTTGCTTCGTATCTAACCATCCCAACTATTATTTCTAGATGAGAAAGTTTGGTTTAGATAGCTAGCAACGACATGTTTTTGTCATTTCTTTTAAGATAGCCTCAATGACAAGGGAAGATAGTTTGATAGATAGATACCGGGACTAATCACTTATTTCCTTTCATACTAAATATGTCATATATTATATCATCTATATTAATTGGTCATACTGTTGTGAACTTCTGCTTGTGCAGCACAAGTGACTGGGCACAAATTAAAACTTTTAGGATCTGAATAGTTCTATATTAAAATGTTAGCTAGGAGGTAAACAAATATATTAAGAATTAAACTTCGATACAATGTTATACTCTCAAACAAGTTTGGGTAAGAAGAAAAAAATAAAATTGTGATTGATAACCCATAATTTTTCTAACACTTGCTTTTCTTGTTGCATGAAACCAAAATGGAAAATCAAATGAAATTAATCTGAGATTTGCATGACTCGAGCAAAGCAATTACCATGATATTTCTCATCACAATCACAAACACAACAATAAAGGAAAAAAAATAAAAGCAAGAGCAGTAAAAATGTTCTTTTACTTATGAAAACTTTACATTATATATTTGTTTCTCTTCAACAAAAACACAAATAAGCAAAATAAAAAGAAACCAAATCTAGTAATTTCAATTGACGTCGTATAGAAAGAAGGAACACATTTCCGTTTGATTAACATTTTTAAGAACTTAATAATTACCAAGCTATACTAAATGCCCTGAAATCTATTTTCTCTTGTTCTTATTACCTAGAAGCAAGATAATGTAAAAGAGAAACCTAAACAGGAAACCCCATGCCACAGTGACAATCAAACAATTCCACTTGCTTAGTTGAGTCACTGCTTGTTCTTTCAGTATGTCTGGTCCGGTAGCGATGCAAGAGGTAGCGGTGAGGTTTGACTTCAAAGTCTGGCTGATAGCTGCAAGCACCTTCTCTTGTACCGTTTCGTTCATCTTACCAATCGGGGTACCGAAAAACATTTGCACGCCACGTGAAAAGCAAGTGTTTGAGCTGTCAAACTCATTTTGCAAGACAGCCTCATATGGGTATTTGACAAGAGAAAGATAATGGAACCAAATCCAATAATCAGGGATCCTGTCACGATTTATGAAGAAACCAGAGAAGAGAAGAAAGTATGCAAGGATTGCCACAACAACAGTATAGCCAATCATGACATGTGGGACCACAGCAGAAAGGAATGAGACAAATCCAGTACCGGCCCAAAAGGAAGCTAGAATAATGAGTACAAAAAAAAGGAACGCCAAGCTGCCTCCTGCTAATCCAACCGCAAAGAAAGTGATCAGAGCAAAGGCTAAGGAAAGGAATACAAGAGGCGGGAATGCGACAATTGCATTGGATATCACATAAGATGCTTTGCGATATGCATTATGTGAGGTTTCACGAAGATATATGTAGCGCTCTTGTAGAAACACAGGCAGTGCATCAGCACAGACATAGAACATAGTGGACATGGCCATAGCAAAGAAGCCAAGACGTTCTTGCACACCTTTGGGGGATGCATCGAGGCGCCAAAATATAGTGGCAAGAATAAACCCCGTGACCATGATTGTGCCGAGTCGCATCACAAATAGTTCTGGCATGCGCTTTGTGTTGGTGAAGGACCGCTTGGTCAAAACACCAACCTCTAGCCAAAAAGGATTAGCAAATTCATCCATTGATGCCCCGAGTCTGCCGCGTGACACACTCGCGGCAATTGCATCTCGCAAAGTCAAAGGTGATGCAGCGTAGGATGGCTTTGCTGGATTACTTACTTTTGCTTGGTACATCGAGTTGAACTCCACCAGTGATTTGGCCCCACTTGAGTGATCATTGTACTCAAGCTCACGAATTAAGTCTAGAGCAAACTCAGTCGGATTCTCATGCTCTGGTATTGGTTGACCAAATTCGGTAAAGAAATTCTGTAGGCCATTAGGGGGACCGCTATAAACTGTTTGTCCACGAGAGAGAAAGAGGACATGATTAAGTAGGCTAATTATGCGATAGCTGGGTTGGTGTATTGTCATTATAACAACACTGCCACTCTCTGCAATTTTTTTAATGACCTGCACAACCATGAATGCACTCGAGGAATCAAGACCAGATGTGGGTTCATCAAGGAATAGCAAGATTGGGTCATGTATTATGTCAGTTCCGATTGAGACCCGCCTACGCTCACCACCAGAGACCCCACGATGGCCCTCATCGCCTATTATGGTACTTGCGGCATTCCTCAGGCCCAATTGATCTATTAGGGCTTCAACACGGGCCTTCTTCTTTGAGGCCGGTAGAGCCTGCGGAAGGCGGAACTCGGCTGAGAACATCAAGGTTTCTTCTACAGTAAGCATGGGAAAGAGTAAGTCATCTTGCATCACGTATGCAGAGATCGTTTTCATGAGACGGCTATCAATGGGTTCTCCATTGAGTGTTATGCTACCACGGAGACTCTCTCTTGAGATCCGGTCTGCCAGTGCATCAATCAAGGTTGATTTACCTGGAGTTAACAGTGCTTGATACTTAATACCATGGTTTGAAGTACTTATATTTTCTCTATTTATAATAGTTTTTTGTGTCAAATTTTCCTATTCACTTAAAATTCAGAAGCACTATATTTTTTCTTTTGAATTTTTTTCCCTTAATTTGTACTTAATTTCCTTTTCTTTGTTCAAATAGTCATTTATTGTGAGCTCAATATGAGTTGAATTGTAGAAAATACAGAAAAAAAAAAAATCAAATTCAGTTAATATTACCCGAACCGCTTGCACCAAGGACCGCAAAGATTTCCCCTTCTCTGGCCTTCCCAGAGATGTTGTTGAGAAGAACTTTTGTCCGAGACAAGTCCACAGCAGAAGTCGTGGTGTCTGATGCAAGACGGTTATTGAACGACGGCAGAGAGGGAAGAGGCATAATCTTCTTAGGCTTCTTGACACTATAGTATAGGTTGGTGAACTCGAACAGAAAAGGAAGTGGCTGTTTCATGTTGTCAATCTGATCACCATTGGCAGTCGAGCCAGTTCCCATGACAACCGAACCGAGTTCTACATCAGACTCACCTTTACGCACAATTTCCTCGGTTTTTTTCTTGTGGTTGGGAGGTAGCTGATGAAAAAATGGCAGTTTGCCTACAAATCCGGACATCTGAGTCAAGTGTAGGATGTTTGGTACGCCAATTTTTTGAACAAAGTACCTGTGAAACAATTGTAATAAACTAATAATTTAGGTACAACTTTATGAATTTATTTGCCACCAAGAAAATAGGAACGCAGGAGAGGAGAGATGAGGGAGTTAAGACTGGTGGTTTGTTTAATCACTAGTGTATCCAGTACTGTATTTATAGTCACACTTTTGTTTGGTGGCATGAAAATTGCTCAGTACGACTCTTGTTTCTTGAATTCGACGAGTGATACACGTGGCATAAGATGGTTGGTTGTTTGTTTTGAGATGAAGTTACAAGCTTTGTTGACGGCTGGAATAGATTAGCAATGGTTGATATTAAATTATTAAATAAGGAAGGTTGGTCTGCTGAGGGTAAAGTGCCTCAAAAATCTTGAAGCATATACCGTCAGAATTGATTATTCTCCAAGCTCACTATTTGTCAGTCAATTATCTCTTAACAAACAAAATATTAAGGGATACCACCGGATGATCATTATTTGCTAGTCATCAATAGTTATGTTTAACAAGTTTTTTTTAGCTTGTGACTCAATTTCTTTCAATTGTTTATATTGGCTCCATTTTTCTTTCTTAATTTTCCGAGGTAACTTAAATTATCAGTTTAATATTTCCGTTTAAATATTTGTTCAACAACATAACGGACTCATTCATTAAAAGATTGAAGCTTCGATCCTGTATAATTTAATATATTTCAAGAGTGTAATTTATGATGTTTATTTAGATGTCTTTATCTATCTATATACATTGATAAATCGTTTCAGTCATTTTAGAAAGAAGCTCTCATTTTCTTTGACTAAACCGGCGGTAAAAAGGTACTTAATCCATTCAATTCTTCAGCTGCTCCTCCTTTTACATATTTTTTCTAATTTGGTGGGAAATAATTTGAAGTATATCTATTCACACTAAGAGGCGCTGATCAATCAGTTTTAATATAGCTAGCGAAGGTTGCTAAAATTTCTTTATGTTGGTTTCTGTGATTATACTCATTGAACTAACTCTGTTAACTTCTTAGACGCCGCTTGCGGTTTTTTTAATTACTCAGTAAATCGTTTTTCTCACGTTTGGAGCTCCTCTGTCTCTGTTTCTTGGTTGATTATTATTCAATTTAAGGGGAATTGCATCTGAACACGATAAAGTACCGTTAGTTCGACCTTGTATGATTAAAATATGATTGTACCATGGTGGTATCTTTTGTTTGACTTCAAGTCTGTTGGTTTTGTTCGACTTTCTTTGACTTGTTCCAATAATAGCCTGGCATGTGTAAATTCAGTCCGTCCACCTGAACCGAACTGAAATTACTCTATCTATTTTTTTTTTTTTATATGTTTCAGTATATTGGAATAAATTTAACAGGAGATCGATTAATTTTATCTGGTATTCATTTTTTATTCATTCAGCTTTTAGTATGCCTAACTAATTTATAATCATTCAACTTCATTTTTATCCAAATTGAACTTTTTTCACTAAAACGAACTCAGACAAATAAATTTTCAAACTAATAATACCTTCATGTACACTATTATAACAAATTAATAGTTTTATAAAAATAATTTGTGAGAAGATATGCAATATAAAATTAAGATTTTGTGAAATTTTAAAGTCCAACACATAGATGATAGGACAAATGGGGTCCTTCCAACATGATCGTTCTCGTGTTTCAAATTTCAAACACTGATCTAAATCGTTAGATTGAATCTTCATAGTAAGAACATGTATGAAAAAAATGTATATTTTTCTATTTTTTTACTATTTATTTCGATTTTTTTATAAGATCCATGAAAGAAGAATTATGGAATGTTCATGATTTTTAAAAGTACTAAATAAAAGGTAAAAAAAATGAGAAAATATTTAATTTGGTTTCATACAAGTTCTCAATATGAAAAATCAATCTAATAGTTTCTATCGGTCTTCTAATATTTGATACGCGAGAAGGATCATATTGGATGGACCACAATTTGGTTTAACATTTTTCTATATATATTTTTTTTATAACGGTTAGACTTTTTATACAAGAATAGCAGAATTATAAGAAAAATATTAGATTATCGCTTCCTATGTAAAATTTATGCTACATATAAGTTTGAAAGCTAGCCTGTTGATAGAAATAATTTACAATTTGTTGATGAGACGAATTATTTTAAAATAGAAACATTAGATCAATTTGAATAAAATTTCAGTGAAATCGATAAATCAAATTTAAATGCAAAATAAATACGTAGTAAATTTAAATGATATCTACCAAAATATATCAACAAAACTGTGAACGAAATTAAATTGGATATATAGCTAGGTCTTGAATATGGACCATTTGTGTTAACGTGACAGCATTATGAAAGAAGACAAACTGAAAGATTTTTTTTTTTTTTAATCTATATGCTTGACGATAAAATAGAAAGATTGTATCTAACTAGGATAAGCCTATCCCAATTATTGTAGCACCATTATCCAAATATATATATTGTAGCACGTTGGGGGTTCATGACCCTGGAAAGTGACGTACCTGTTGCTGATTTATTCATAGTGTTAATATAAAACTTTCCTTTATTTATTTGTATTGTGTTCGATCTCTTAAATTTAGGATGTTATTTATTTTAGATATTTTAATATCAGGAGGTCTAAAAACAACTTAATCAATTTAAGCATCGTTTAATCGTGTTTTGTGAAAGCTTGATTGCAATGCAACATTATAATTTTGGTTATGAAATTATCTGTTCGCAATTTTCCAGCTCACCTTCATAAAATGAACCCGCATGTCATTTGTATATATTATTGTATATATATATGGTACGACAAGTTTCAAATAACCACCCAAACCAAGGAAAGTTTAACCATAGAAAAATAAATCTATAATTGACGAATAGATACAATCAAATAAAACTTTAGACCTGATGAAGCTTTTAGAAACGGGTGACAGTATTTAAATGTTTGGGCTCCTTTTATAAAGATTTTAACAATTAAACGGAGATAACACGGACGATAGATCACAATACCGACATATATTTAACAAAGTTAATTTTTTTTCTCAGTTTTCGTATATTGAAATTACAAATAGGCGAATAGCACATCTCTATATTCAATAACACAGAATATCAATTTCGATTTCTAACATTATAAATTCTGAAGGTACTATACTATAATAAACTAGCACGTAAGTATTATAAAATCATAAGTTCATTGGACAATGACATTTAAATTAATCGATACTACACGATCTCAGAAAAAAAAAAGAAGAAGAGAGAATACTAATTATTGCTTAACAAATAAATTAATCTTCAAAATTCTTTAAGTAGCCCTATTCAGCACTAAAATTATTTATTTTAGTGTTAATTGTTTAGTTTATTTGATGATCAGAACCTAATTATTTTCAAGAAATTTTATAACTTCGGAGTATCAAAAGTACGGTTAAACGATTTAATCGTGTTTCTCAAAAGCTCAGAATTAACTTATACCGATATAATTAAATGGTAGCAGTACGAAAGAAAGGTACAGAAATGTGGTTAGAATATAAAACTATACACCTCAAACATAGCTTGGCTCTCTTTCACATGACCTTTGTGCTAAAGCTTTGTGATTTTTGTTTTAAAGGTAGAATGTCATTACAAATTAAAATCAAGCTTCACGGAAGCGGTGGATATATGTATTAAATGAACTTATAATTGTTGAGATTTCTATTTAATTAACGAACTTACTGCACCGAGTCATGCATTGTGTTGGTTTCTATCACTTTCGAGGAAAAAAATTAGTTGCCAGCTTTTCTGACGTTATTGGACAAAAGCAGATATCGACAAAGCAATTTTGGATTATATACTTGACTTATATATAATAATAAAATTAAGCACTGATTAAAGGGGGAAAAAAACTGATAATTGTCGTGACATTTATTCGAACTTTAAATAGTCAATTCTCCTATCAAAACATCAAACTAGTCTATTTTTCCCATTGCAACTCTACAATCTTTCATTTATCCTTTTCTTTTTTATACTAAATATAATATAAACATTTGTGCACATGTTACTTGGAGTACAGTACCATGCATCACACGAATTCTTTGTGGCTTCCAAACTAAGGATAATGCATTGCTCGCTGTGGTAAAAGCAACAATCCAACAAAAAAAAAAATTAAATTTACATTTTGAATGCTATTCAAATTATAAGCTCTTCTTTCCAATTACGAAATGTACTTTTCCCCTCTCTCAGCGCACAGTAAAATACTTATCCTAAGTTCTCATCATTCACGCTGTAGCCTCTAGTCATTTCTTTTTTGTTTTTGTTTTGTGTTAGTTGTGTAAATTTGTTCATTAGTTTGTTTTCATATAATTTTTTTTGTTTTTGGCTTCACTCTGACCCCTCTTTGCAGATGGCTTCTGCCAATCAACTCTGCTTGTTTTCTTTTTCCTAGCATGTTGGATCATTATTTAAGGTAAAAATTGGCTGCCTAAACTACGTATCAACTTAGAAAGTTAGAAGAATGAGCCTATGTTAATTTTAAGTGGAGCGCTGATCGCAGATGAATAACTTAGAAGAATGAACCTATCATGAAAGATTAATTTTAAGTGGAGCACTAATCATTCATGAATTTTAGACAGTTAGTGGGATGCGATATTTCGACAATGTCTCATAATCCTATTTTTTTTTTCTTTTTTTAAAGTTTTTTTTTTTTTTTTTTGAATGAGATTTGTACCGAATTTCATGTAATATAAGTTTAGAAATCTTTCGCTGTCCAAAAAAAAAAAAATAGAAAAGAAAAGAAAAGAAAGAAAAAAGTTAGCCCATGTTAATCAGCCTCATTCCTTCAACTTTCCACCTTGATCAAGTCATAAAAGGGTTCAGTGAAAAGTCAGTTCAGATGATATTGGAACCTTCCGGTTTTACAAATTCCTTTATATTTTGGAGCGGAGTGTTTAAATTATATAAGGTTACTCAATCTGTCGAGAGTTTTGGAGCATCTCTTTTGATGACAGGTGAAACCTTTTGAGTACTTGAGGGCTTAAATCACCAATATCCGATTTATTGCATACTAAATTAACTAACAAAAAAAAAAAAAATCATTCATTATCGATGTCGTCATCATCATCTACAATAGTAGTCTTTTTCTGCTCGGCACGAATCCTGCCTTGCTGGGCACTAATCCGTTTGTTCTTTTCACTTTCACCCTTATTTTTTCCCCTTCTCTTTGCCTCCAGTTTCATTTCCAAATCTCTTACTCCTCTTCTCTTATACATCTTAAAACTGACCCCTCTCTCAGCTGCCATTGCCCGGACCTTATCTGTTATCTCCTTTGCAATCTCTCTGTTATAAAGCTTCTTTAATCCCTTCATCAGCTTTGCAAAGGTATCAGGTTGTGGCATCAGACCTGAATCTAACATCTCTATGCAATACATGCAGGCTTCTTTTATGTGCCTCTTTGAAAATAGAGCATGGATCCAAATAGTCCATGCACACACGTTCAATTCGCACCTGCTTTTCACTACAGAATTCCAAATTTCTTTTGCTAACTCCACCTTACCTTCCCGTACTAGTGAATTTAGTAGGGTTTTTAAAACTCCATAGTGAGGCGTAACAAAAAGGTCTTTCTCCACCATCTGCTTAAAGAACCAACATGCTTTAACTGAATCACCTTTGTCCGCAAGCCCATTAATAATAATTATAAAAGTGTCAATGCTCGGTTCAACCCCACTACTTTCCATATGGTTCCATAAGTCACAAGCTTGCTTCAGTTCTCCTAATTTACAAGCCAATCTAATTAGTACATTATACACACGGTTATCAGGTAAGCAACGAGATTTATTCATCCGATCTAATAATTCTAAACTCTCCTCCAATTGATCCTTCTGCTCATGAGCTATAAACAATGAAAAATATGTATCTGGATCTAACCTCAAGCCTTTTACTACCATAAGATCCAATAACTCATATCCCCTTTTAACATCTCCTGATTTGCAAAACCCACTAATTAGAGTGGAGTAAGTAACTGAATCAGCACTACAACTCACTCTAGACATTTCAACGAACACCCGCATGGCTTCATCCATGCGGCCTTTCGTGCACAGACCCTGTATCACAGTTGTATAAGAAATCACATTTGGTTCGCACCCCTTCTCCCCCATGTTTTTCATTAGCTCATAAGCATCTTCCATTTTTCCTGCTGCAGCAAATCCCCCCAGTAATGTGTTGTATACCACGATGTCAGGTTCAAACCCACATTTTCTTATCTGGACTAGAACATATTTGGCCTCCTCTAGTTTCCCTGCAATGAACCAAGTTTATTTAATATATAAGAGAATCATGTAAATGCTGTATAACAATATTAGAATGATTTAAACCTGCAAATTACAACTTATTTTTGAGTTACAGGTTTAATCAGGGTTCAAGTTGCTTTTAGTTTCTGAGCAATTAATTTCATATTGGGGCACATCAGATCATTTGAATTTTCAAACCTATATCATATCAGATTGAATCAGGTTGTTGGCGTTCAAATTATCAGATAAGGTTTAGCACATATCCATTAACTTTTTCAAATTCTTAGATCAGGCCCGGTTACGAAATTCTTTGGCCAGATCATATTCAGATTGCATTATGCAACCTGTGATTTGAGGTATATAATCTGCCATCATAACAGTGTATCTCACTTAAGACCCAACCATCATTGTGATAACTGGCATTATTACCTAGTTTACACCAGCCATACAGGAGAGAGTTGAAGCATCTAAGATCGGGCTTGAACCGGTCTCGCATGTGTTCAAACAAATCTGCAGCCTCCTTCACACTGCCCTTCTTGCACAAGGAATCAACCAAGCATCTAAACATCTCTTCCTTCTGATTCTCACTGTTATCGGCACCAATTGGCATTTCATCGAGCAGTTGAAGGGCCTTAGATAAAAGTCGGGGTGTAGCCATGCGGCGAAGGAGGGGAGCAGCAAGCCCTGGAGAGACAAGGGAAGGGGGAAGGGAGGAGAAGAGAGAGAATGCTGAATCGAGAGGGAGGGATTTGAGCACATGGCGAAGAGAGGCGGTAGAAGGAGGGTTGGAGGTCGAGGACAGAGCGAGAGAGAGCTTAGATGGGGAATGCAAATAGAGACGGAGGAGGCGATCGAGTTGATCGGAGGCGACCGATTCCTGCGAGGAGGCGCTGGAATTGGCGGAGGAGCTGGTGGAGAGGGAGAGAAAAGAGAGAGGTTGGAGTTTGAAGAGATGCACTGCTCTTCTAGAGGTGGGAGAAAGCATTTTTGGACCCGGCTTCTCTTTGAAGGATAACAAATTTAATTTCTGTTTGTTCGGATTCTCCGTTGGCCGTTGCATAAACCATTTTGATTTAGTTCCGAAATTTATAATTAAACGGTATAATTATGATAATTTTTTAAACAAGAGAGAGGCATAACTAGAAGGATTCTGATATGTTAATAAACAAGGCCTACTCACATTTTCTTTTGTTTTGATTTGCTTACATGGGCTAATTTGTTTGTCAAATAGTAAGCTGAGTGTTGAGTCTGGACCTAGTTTTTAAACTAGGCCGTAAAGTTGACACTATCTTTATTTGACCATATTTATAAATTTTTCTGGGCAGGATCACCGGATATTCTATATAACATCCTAAGGATGGCTTAGGACAGGGGCGGAGGCAGGAATAATTTTCTGGGGGATAAATTTGCAATTATTTTACTTTGGGGGGTCAAATTGCTTACTTCATACAAAATATTACTAAAAATACCTTACTAATCCTAATCATTTACAATCCACGGGGGGTGCTAAGCCCACCTGTGCACCCCCTGTGGCTCCGCCCCTGGCTTAGGATGTGCCATCCTGCCATCCTTACGGGCTAAAGTCCATTAATTTCTCCGTAGTCACGTGCATCTCACGTGAGACAATTAAATCACCACTCAAATCTTTCCGTGAACTCATCTACTCGATCAGATCTTTCTCTCTCAACGAGCCGGTGTGCTCTTTCTCTCTCTACGGAGCCAGTGCGTTCTTTCTCTCTCTACCAGATCTCACACGTTGTCTTTCTTCTCTCTTTTAAGGTGAGTGTATCCCTATTTCGATCAGATCAAATCACAAGATCTTCATCAGTTTCGCAATTTTCATTCCTGTTGTTTCATTCGTGCTTTTTGTGTGTTTAATTCTTAACCAGATTAGATTTGGAACTTCGTTTTGGTATTTAAGAGACATATTTGGCATCAGTTCGGATCAGGTCAGTCTATCTCTATCTCTATCACATCAGATTAGAAATTCTTCACCACTTTCGCAATTTTTCATTATGTTGTTTGATTTGTGGTTTTGGCGTGTTTAATTTTGGCTTGAAATTGGAAATAGGTTCAGATCCATTTTAGTATTTCAAATTTCTTTGAAAATCAATTCTTCGGAATCGGATCTAGGTTTTTACATTTTGTTTGAAATCAATTGTACTGATCAATTGTTCGAAATCGGATCTAGATTTTTTTACATTTAGCTGTAGCATATGAGTGAAAATCGGATCTAGGTTTTTTTACATTTAGGTGCAGCATATTATTCACTCAGTTTTTCATGTGTTTATTTATATGTATATAGAAGATTATTTAATTATATAAACTGTCAACTTGACCTTCATTGCAATTGCTATTGCCACCAGCTTCATCTCTATTGCAATCGATAAGATGGCTTCGTCTACATCAGTAATATGGTTTTATTCAAGGTATTGATCTCAATTCTCATGAATTTTACTTTGACATTTGAAATAGATTCTCAATCTTTTGAATCGTTCAGATCCAATCTAGGATATACTATGAGAGTATATATCAAGATGATGCATTATTAGTATAAGCCAGTAAATATATAGTATAAGGGAGTATATTGCAAGATGATGTGTGCGATTCAATTGAAATTTTTCTTAAATCATTCCCATAAAGTAGAATTGTGATAGGAATTAGGTGAGAGAGAGTAAATTATATTTTGGAAAGGAGTATATAATATTGAATAATGGCTATTGATTTTTGTAACTGTGTAGTTAGCAGTGTAAGTACTTCACAACAAATGAGTAAATTATATTTTCGAAAGGAGTATATAATATTGAATAATGGCTATTGATTTTTATAACTGTGTAGTTAGCAGTGTAAGTATTTCACAACAAGGGAGTAAATTATATTGTGCAAAGGAGTATATAACATAGTACAGTGGCTATTAATTCTTGTAACTGTGTAGTTAGTGTTAGGAAGTCTAAGTTTTCAAATTTTTGTGCTAATTAACCATTTAATAAGCAATCCAAACGACTTAGACCTCGAAGGATCTAGTCCAAGCATTCACACACAAGAGAGAGAGGTTAGGAAGGCTACCTCTCCTTGTATCGCAACAAGGAGGCTCGAATCCGGCGATGTCGAGGTTGTGCGCACCACCACGCGTGTCTCGGCCTCAAGTCCACCAAGGTATTAACCAAAACCTCGATCTATGCTAGTAGATGAGAGGTTAAGCCTAATCCCTTCCTTCCCTTTGCCTTAATTAACTATTTAATTGGATGGAGGCAAGAGGTGCTCAACACATGAGCTTAAGAGAGCAATGGTGGAGAGGAAAAATTCTGAAATTTTTCCTTTAATTTTCGTCCAAAATATTAGGGAGAGAGAAAAAGGCAATGTGGCTAGGGTTTTGGCTCCCAAAGTGGTCCTTTTATAGACCAACCACTCTCCCAAAAAGTTGTAACTAATTTACAACTATGCCATCACTAGGGCACCCATAAAATGGGCCTAAATGGGCTCCATCAATTATTTAATTGGTCCTCTAATTCAATTAATTAGTGGCCCAATTAATTGCTCTCAAGTTGGACCTTTAATTTACCATTTAAATATAGGCCCGTTAGCTCAAATTAATTACTTTAATTAATTCATGTTGAACAAATTAATTATCAACACTTTGATAATTATTTAAGGATTAGAATATGCATTAATTTATTTCTATATAATCCGTTTGACTTAATTAATTAATTATGACGGTTCGCAACAGTACATAATTAATCAGTCAACATATCATATTGTTGCATTTCTTAATACAACCAAATAAATAATGCACGCATGGTCAAAACCTATTTGTGTGACCCTTTGAGGATTTATGCTCTGTTGGACATGGAAAATAAATCGCTATTTATTTCCAATAATCATAAGCGGTATCTAGCAACACGTTATGATTCCCAATTCGCATAAATAGTGTACTGCTACAATATTTTAATCCTGCATAAGAAATAATAGTATTTCCTTGTCTGATTCTTATGTCACATGATATCATCGTATAATCCAAGATAGGAATGTGTCATTCTTGCAGATTATACGTTTCTTGATCTAGAGATGACTGTATCAGTTGCTAGCAAACAATCCATCTCCATCAAGGGGCCCAAACAGATATCATCGCTCACTAAGTAAATTAATGAGGGACATACGGTTTTTTTGATGAACAACTTTTCCCCGCACAATTCAAGAGAACATAAATAAAGTCCGTATAGCAGCCCTTATCAGGAATCAACGGTAGACGATATTTATTGAACCTATCCTCATGTGGAAAAGTTGAACCATCTCAAACTTAGAATCAAACTCAAACGAAATAAATAATGACACATAACACAATCCATATATTTATCTCATTGGGTCGTGTCCTGTACTATGTTCTATAACATATACATATGCAATTAAGTTGGCAACTCCTTACCTATGATCTGTAGAACTTAATCATCACTTAACTTACATACTAATCTTATCCGATAATTAATATTCCTTGTTAATTATCAAGATTACAGACCTTTTAGATCTATTATTGTCATTTAATTATAAATGAACTACAGAGATCTACAATTCAGATCCTCAACCTGAATGATCTGTCAATTAATAAATCAAGGAATAAATGATCAAATATCATCAATAACATAAACCATAGAAGTAGCCATATAATGATTGGCTTCTAGGACATAACTCTAACAGTTAGTACTGTGAGTACTTCACAACAAGAGAGTAAATTATATTTTGGAAATGAGTATATAATATTGAATAGTCGCTATTGATTGTTGTAACTGTGTAGTTAGTATAGTAAGTAAGTCACAACAAGGGAGTAAATTATATTTTTGAAAGGAGTATTAATTCATGTGTAAGGGAGGAAATAAAATTTAGAAGGGAGTACATATCAAGTTTTATGTATCCTGAATGTATATATAAATTTTATATATTATCTTTTTTTTTATTTCAGGTCATGTCATCTATATTGAAAGTTGTTAGAAAAGAAATAAACAACAAGAAGAAGTGGATTTCCATTGACCCATTTGACCTGGTAATTTAATTTGATATATACATCCTTAGATAATTGTTATGACAATGGAAAGGAATCACACATACTTACTTTCATATGTTTTCTATATGCAGAGAGCATTATCTACTGGTTCTGTTTCCTTTATAAACCGAACAAATCCTGATCTTCTGGGTCCCACTTTTGATAAGTCTGATTTTCTCTTTATTGTGTCAAGCAACAATGTTCAATAGTGGATGTACATTGTTGATAAGAAAGCCAATTTGGCTGAAATCTATTACACAACAGCGGAGGTAAATGCCTTATTGGAGAAGATCGAATCAGATCTCAAGTACATCAAGGCTTTTCTTGTTTGGCGCGCATTAGGCGATCAAAGGTGGAATGGCATGGGATGTGCCTAGGCTGAGAACATCCCACAACAAGTTAGAGCAGAAGACAGTGGTCTGCTCATACTGAGGATTCTCATTTGCAAGTTACTTAACAAGCCAGTACCATCTTCTCAGGTAATTTACATAAGGGATTATGTATTTGTTAATGTGAGATTAGATAAAGGGAATAAGGGATCTTTAAGTAGCATGTTGACAACTTGTAATAAGTACATTGGATAAGGAACATTCTATAAGTACATTATGGCAGTAACTTTTATTGCTTTAAGGGAGTATATAGTAATTGTGTATAAAATTTTTGTAACTTTGTATTTGGTACTGTAAGTACTATACAATTAGGGAGTAAATTATAAAATGTATTGAATGA
The DNA here is from genome assembly GCA_027562975.1 of Rhynchospora breviuscula. Classification (NCBI taxonomy): domain Eukaryota; kingdom Viridiplantae; phylum Streptophyta; class Magnoliopsida; order Poales; family Cyperaceae; genus Rhynchospora; species Rhynchospora breviuscula. The sequence goes on along the minus strand of CM050401.1, from coordinate 33,466,339 downwards.
GGTATTTGTTTTATTTATTGTATTGTTAAATATTAGGTGATGAATACATTCATTAAGGGAGTATATATTCTAAAATTAGACAATTGTATGTTTTGCAGATTAATGTTACTAATGATAAGCGTGTTGCTTACCGGTTATTATTAGATCCTATTAATGAAGTGAAGCCTAAATTCAGAAATGCGAGTGAATGTGTTCTCCTGGATCTTGAGGAAGAAAATTGAACTTGGTGCTTGACTGAGAAGATTGCAACTTGGTGGTTGAGTTTAACTTGCGAGTCAGCAATTATACATTTTGAGTGTAACTTGGTCGTTGAGTGTAATTTGTTTCTGTTTGTTTGTTGTTCAGTGAATTTCGTTTAGTGAATAGTAATATTGGTATCTTATTTTAACAAGGTTGGATGGAATTTTAGTATTGGATGCTTATTTGAACTCCTTATGAAGAAGTTTATATTCCATTTTTAAGAATTATATACTTCCTTATTATATTGAATTCTTATTTGCATAATTTTTTGTCTGCTTGTTAAATGCTAACTTGGTATTCCATATGTAGAAGTATATACTCCCTTACGGAGAAGTATTTACATCCTTAATATTTTCAATTCTTATCTGTTTATTCTTATTTCAAATTTATACGTTGAATGCTTATTTGAACGTTTTTAAGAAAAATTATATACTCCCGTATGGAAAAGTATGTACTCCTTTAAGAAGAATTATATACTTCACTAATATTTTTAATTCTTATTTGCACGATTTTATCTACTTATTAAATGCTAATTTTGTATTCCATATGTAGAAGTATATACTCCCTTACGAAGAAATATTTACTTCCTTGTATTTCCAACTGATAGCTCCAAACGACAGAATTTGATATATTAATAATATTATTAAATTTTTTAATTTTATTAGAAAACACATTTATATACTCCTTTATACTAATTGAAGTACTCCCAGTTTTTGAGTGACGTCAGCGTGATTTCAGCGCTCTTCTTTTTTGGACCAGCGCGCCTGTATTTTGGGCCAGCGTCGCATGGGATGTCCTGGGATGTCCCATATCAGCTCCGGGCATTTAGCATTGGTAATTGATATTAATCTTCCATCTAATAACCATCCAAACCATCCACCAACGCTATCCCAAGAAGCGCTCCCCTCCTCTTTCCGCGCATCTCCCTTACTTCCCTTCCCTCCTCTTTGCCTTCTCTTTCTGCCCCTCCTTTCTGTGCTTCTTCCCTCCTCTTTCCAGCACCCCTTCCCTCCCTTCCTCTTTGCACCCCTCCTTTTTAATAATTCTATATTCTCTAACAGTTAGTAGCACTAAGAAATTATTTAATGGACATCTCGGGCACATCATTTATCTCTGACCCATCTTATCTTAATTGCTTGTCTAAAACAATATCATGGATATAGATAATAAATTAACGAAATCAAACAAACATAATACCAGAATATATTTGTTTTATTTCCGGATATAACATATTCCTTACCAACTTGGCAAGCTTAAACAGTACTTCCTTTATACCTCATGCTGTCGCGAGATGGGAGTTGGACAGGCTACGTTTTTTATTAGATTTATCTAATATAGCAAGGTCGCAAAAAATTTCTCAGATGCGCTACACTTAACTTTATGTTTAGATGTTTAGAGAATGATAGATGTTAGGATAGTTGGATAGGACGTCTCTGTCGGACCCCTTTTAAGCTACTTGTATGCATTGTTTGGATTAATTAACCCCTTTTAGTAGTACCTTCCTATCAAACTTTAATATATGTCTAGGGAGCGTTTGCCAACGTCAAAGTTTAGTGGGATCAAGGGTTAAAGTTAGTATTTTTTTATTAGTGTTTGAGGTTAAAGTTAATAAAAGTTAGTACTAACTTAAAGTTAGTAATTGTTATTTGACATGATAGGTTAAAATTAGTGATAAGTGAATGCATTCACCTATAATATTCATTTTAATCTAGATAATTTAGAATTCGAAAATTTTAAATTTTTAAATTTAAAATTTTGAAGATTTAAAAAGTTGAAATTTAAAAATTTTGAAAATTTTTAAATTGTAAAAGTAGAAAATTTGAAATTTAAAATATTAAATTGGAAAAATTAAAATTTAAAATTTGAATTTTTTAAATTTAAATTTTGAATTTTTTTAATTTTGAAATTTTGAAATTTGAAATTTGAAATTTGAAATTTTGAGATTTGAAATTTAAAATTTGAAATTGCAATTTTGAAATTTGAAATTTTAAAATTTAAAACTTGAAATTTGAAATTTTGAAATTTGAAATATAAATTTGAATTTAAATTTGAAAATTTAAAATTTCCAAATATAAATTTGAAAATTTAAAATTTCGAATTTTAAAATTTGAAATTATGAAGCGATGGCAAATAATATATCTGATAGTGCTGATCAATATGGACATAAGCTAGAGAAAGTTTAATATGCACCATAGTGCATAGGGAGTTCTATGCAGAGCGGACTTTTTCGGAAGTATTTTTGTAAATTGACGAATCTAATTTAACCAATCTAATCTACATATTGAAATCTAATAGCAAACCAAATTTTATAATTTTTGAGATTTTATTACTATTTTTTTCGAATTTTTTAAAACCTGCCATTTTTTGAAACAAACTACTATTTACAAATTTAAAAAATTGCAGGTTTTAAAAAATCGAAAAAATAGTAATAAAATCTAAAAAATTATAAAATTTGGTTTGCTATGAGATTTCAATATGTAGATTAGATTGGTTAAATTAGATTTGTCAATTTATAAAAATACTCCAAAAAAGCCCGCGGTGCATAGAACTCCATATGCACTATAGTACATATTAAACTTTCTCCATAAGCTATGGCAAATAATATGCCTCATGAATAGTCCAATTTTAAATTAAAATAGTTCAACAAAAAACAAATTGAAACACTAATCAAATTAAAATTATAATATGCAATATGGACATGAGGAGGCGCTATCACAAAATTCGGGAGATAGTGCTGATCCTGTTGACCCCAAAGTTGTTTGGCGATGCAAGAACGACAGGTTGACTCGTTGATCCAAGAGTCAAACTAAACTTACCACGGCCAAACGAGCCTTAGTAAGCAGTTACGGTCAATGTTTCCAAATGGACCAAATTTGTCAATACGTATCCATGTATGTTGTTAGTTTTCTAATTCAAAATTAAGACATTACAATTATAAAAGAAAGCGCATACTAAACTAGAATCATACCACAACCATATAAAGTAAAGAAAGCACATACTAACTTAAAACCATGCCACTATCATACAAAGTAAAGAAAACGCATAGTAATGTACAATCATACCACTATCATACTAAGTTAAGTGACCAAAACGTACAAAGGAGCACAAGTTCACCTCCTTTGAAAGCAAATTAGGATGTCAACATGCAAAAAGAAGAGGAAAAAGGAAAAGAAAAAAACTACATTCAATGCTTTCTCTTCCTTTTAGTACTTTTGTTAGATTTGGCCCTTGGTTCAACCTTCCTAGAAGAAGAAAGCGATTTGGACCCCATTGCTGAGCTCCATAAAGCTCGCTCCACATCTGTAGCTGTGAAGCATTCGCCTTCTCCGCTTAATTCCTTATAAAATGGAGAATGGAACGAGAAATTAGTATAAGATCCACCATTACGTGATTAAGCACCAAATAATGGCACACATTAGTATTGACCATCACATAAAACTCATTAAGTCAAAGAATTTCTTTTTACAAAATAACACCTAAGATTCTCTTATTTGCATATGTATATGAAATATTACATTAGTAGAAGAGAACAATAAGAAACAAAACGGTCTGAGCAGTCTATCACCATGGTCCTTTTTTGTTAGCTATAAATTAAAATAATAACAGTAATAACCTTCAAGCTTATCTAATTCAAGATTTACTGTTGAAGTGCGCATTTGGTACTCAACTATGTGTGGAGGACAATTTGATCATTGATCTGTTGAAAGAAAATATTATTTGACCCCTGGACTACCAAACCAGAAATCAATGTGACCCTTCCAACACTAATGAACCAAAATAAAGTGACAGTTCCAGACATTTTTGCTGCCAACAATGGAAGAGATCTGCTATGTTGAATGGAAATAAACAGATAACATTGGTGAATGAATCAGGAGAATTAGGGTAGGCTTGGTGAAATGAATTTTTTTTTCATTAAAAGTGCTCAAGACTATTCATCAAAAGGGGACATTTTCGAACCACCAAAAGGGGCTTCAAAAATCTTGGGGCATTTTGCAAATTTAGACAATAAATGGTAACTCTCTGAAGATTTCACTTAAAAGAAAACAGTCACACCTTGGCTTTTTGCTGGAGCTTCTCAGCAAAGAACATATACTGCTTTAAGGTATACTCCTTCACACTCCCCATAGCTGCCATCATGGCCTTAAAATAACACCATGAACTTGGTTAAAGAGAAATACAATGAAAATTATTATGTTTTGCACAAAATGCGTGTTCTGGTGTAATAAACATATAGATAGATTTCACCTCATCTGACATGAATGGTGCAATGTCTGGTGCATAGGCAGCAAGAATAGCAGATGCAGTGGCAGGACCCACACCCTTCATAACCGTTAAACTAGAGATAGCTTCAGAGAGGTCAGGTAGAAATGCAAATCCTTTCTTTGAAGCTGACTGTACTTCCTCTTCTTCCAGTGATGAAACAAAATCTAATAGTCTTGGCCTGACATCAAGTACAAATTACAGCTTCAAGAACATATTAAAAAACACCTATTACTGAAATTTAGAAAATGGTAAGTGTATTTCTGCTAATATTACAAGTGATAAAGCTCCCCATATTAAACTACAAGGAAAAAAGGCAACATTATTTCATAAATGTGGCAGCAATACCTTCTTTCGTAGGCTTGTCGATTGCTTATAAATTGTAATAACAAAATATTCTAATAAATAAAAGGAACTATCTTAGTTTAGTAATGACAAATGATTTATCTAAATGCACAATTTCATGTATGCCCTCCAAAAATTTGGGAATTTCGTACTTATTCCTCAGTAACTCAATAATATCAGGCAAGGCAAATTGGGAATTTCATATTTGTTCCTCAATAACTCAAAAATATCAGACAAGCCAAATTGGGAATTTCATATTTGTTCCTCAATAACTTAAAAGCCAAATTGTTTGAAAAATGCTCACATAGTTAACTCCTTTAATTGACCATCAAGTTTTGCCGAACTTATTCATGTCTTCTAACTCCTGATTCTTTATAAGACAAACTATGCACTACAACTCTTGTTCCCCGCAGATAACATACAAATCTGACAACCTCTTCTTAAAAAAAAAGGTTACTCCTTTTCGAAAGCATAACTCATATCAATAATGTAGTACTTCAGTTTTTTATATAATCATTTGATTGAGTAAGATATATTTTTCACTTTCACTTAGTAAAATTATATGTGTCAATTGTCATATTAATAGCAGTGTGCCAGAAAGTTTCAAAGCAATTTATGACTGTTCTAAATATTTGTCAATATAGTTTGACCATCTTTAATGGCCAGGCAAATCAATAGTCAATTTATTTAGAACAATTTTAATTTCAGATGCTCATAGCTAACATATCAGACTGGCTTTTTAATCAACAAATTTTAAGGACCTTACAAATCAAGCTATATAATAAATGAAAAGCAGCCAAGAAAATTCTTAAAAAGCCTACTGGCTTTATATTTTAAAAAAAAAAAATTCTTAAAACCCCTTGAGATGATGAAAGTTGTCCAAGCAAACTGAGTTCCATTTAACTTTTTACTAATATTTTAAGTAAAATATGGGCTTGACTACTTTTTCATATTAGTTAAATTAGAATGGACAGGTTCATTTTCTGGTCTTGGGAGTAACAGTTTCTTATTAAATCACTTAATTGGTGAACTTCGTACAAATTCATTCAACCATATATAAACCGTAACTACAGATGAGAATTATCAGTAGAATTAGAAATTAGAGAGGCATAAGAAATTAACAAATAGTTGAGAAAGATCAAAGACCGATACAGTAATTGCTTTCTTCAAAAAAAAAAAAAAAAAAAAAAAAAAAAAAAAATAACATGAGAAGTAACTGACCTCCATTTACCACGAGAGAGTTTCCATCTCATGAGGCGAACGAGCTCGGCCTTGGAAAGGAATGGGTCTGGGTCCCGCTGGCGGAGGAGGAGTGGAAGCTCCTTCCGATAGAAGGAATCGAGAGAGATGAGGTCCGCTTTGGCTAGCGACTCCAAGCGGCTCTCGTACGCCTCCAGTTCGGCCTTCCACTGGGCTCTGTCGTTACTAGAGAAATCCATGGCCTCGGTGCCAGTTCCTTCTGGGAGATGCTAGAGAGTAGAGAGGAACAAATTTATTAAAGGGAAAATTGGATGTAACCCCTTTAATCTTCTTCAATTGGATATAACTCCTGCAATCTTTGAAATTGGATCTAACCCCCTATAATCTTCTAAACTCTGGATATAAACCCTCTTGATTAATTTCAATCATATTTCAAATTAGAAAATTTTGTATTTAAATATGTGGACAGAAATACCCATAGTACTCCTTTCTCCTCCGATTAAGCAACGAGAATTTACCTTTTGTAGATGTAGCTGTATCTAGATAACAAACTCCACCAAACTTTTGACTAAATATGGTTGTAATTTAGTAAAAAGCTGAGCAATAAGTACACAAATTAGAAAGACCTTTTGACGGGAATTGGTAATAGTTGAGAAATAAACTCCCATGAAATTGAGAAACAATTTTAACTCAGAAACTTTCAGAGTAACTTTCACAAGAAAACAAATATATGAGTGATTCACTTTGTTTTTTTGCTTGTTTGTTTTCTCCCATTATACGTCTGTAGACTGAAACATTTTGCTTTCATAAAATTAGAACATTTTGCAATAAATGAAAAGCTACAAGCATATAAACAAATAATCTAATGGTGGGAAGACGAAAGGACTTTACAAAACAATGGAGGAGCATAGGCAAGGGCATTTTCATCCAAGTCTGTAAAAATATTTTTTTAGATTTAAAATATGATTGAAATTAATCAAGATGGTTTATATTCAGAATTTAGAAGATTATAGGGATTATTTCCAATTTCAAAGATTGCAAGAAGTTATATCCAATTGAAGAAGATTACGGGGGTTATATCTAATTTTTCCTTTATTAAATAATCCCCGCTAGAGAGAGTAAATCTGTAAATGGCTGAGGCGGGAACTCCGATGAGTTCTGTCATCGAATTCCATGATTGATGATTCCAACACAATATAGCATTTTCTAGGCCCAAAAGGCCTATAGATACCCAATTCTGTCTGCGCAGTTGGTTTTAGGCCCGCTTAGGCGGGAGGATTAAAAATAATTGATACATGGCCCATATCTTTTACGCTTAAATAATCGAACTTGCATAGTTGCATCAGTGAATGAACGAACATATACACCTGATCGGAAGTTTCGGAAGAAGACAGAGGAGGGAGAGAAAGTAGGTGAGAAAGATAGAGGGGTTGGATAAAATAGGAGAAAAAAATGACCGATCAGATTTCAGCAAAAACGAATGAATGGTCAGATTTTCGTGTCGCTGACGGAGAAAAAAAAACGGACCACGACACCCACGGGTTTTAATTAATACTATAGATTAAGAGATTGAAACAGAGAAAAAGCGTATCCAAATCCCATGCCGTGGGGACGGTGCAATGCACCCATACCAAATTCCCAACTGTCCGATCTGATCTTGACGGTTAACTTTTTTCGGGCCTATCAATTTGATATTATGCACAAGACACCCATCATAGATCGAACAGTTGGAATGGATGCGCTGCACCGTCCCACCTAGGAATCCAAATCCTCCGATCTGATCTTGACGGTTAACTTTTTTCGGGCCTATCAATTTGATATTATGCACGAGACACCCATCATAGATCGAACAGTTGGAATGGATGCGCTGCACCGTCCCACCTAGGAATCCAAATCCTGTGGCGCGCGACACAGCGTGTAGCGCGGCACAGGACCGTCCGATCAGATCTGGATGGATGAGGGAGCCCTGTGCATGTAACCAGATTGTAAGGCCCGAAAAAAATGAACCGTCGAGATCTGATCGGACGGTCCGTGTCGCGCGCTACAAGCTGTGTCGTGCGCCACAGGAATCGGATCCCCCACCTAGCACTAGATCCCATTTAAAAAAAAAAGCAGGGAGGAATTGCGCTTGGCAAAAGTTGGAAGTGTTGAAATCTCAGAGCCAATTTCTTTCGAGAACAAAATTTGGTAATAGTTCAGATCCACCATTTTTTGTTTAATTAAAGTACCAAATGAAAAAAATATATACAGATATATCATAATGTAGCTAACTTCTTTTCTTTGATTAATTTGTAGCGTTACAAGCACTTTAGCCAGAATTTGTATTTAGGAATGAATTTTTGTCAAATCTTACAAACATCAAATAATAAATAATAATTAATAAAGAAAAAAAAAGGTTTGGAACAAACAACAATAGATATAGAAGGGGACAGCCAACAATGTATTTCATATTACGCTTCACTGGTACACAATTTGTCTGTCCCGGACAGAACAGAACTGTTAAAAGCAAACCAGCCAAGCTTCTCTCTGCGAACTATAAACAAAACAAAATTGGGTGTGTTTGGATGGTTCACGAACAAGGGACGAACTAGGGACGAACAAGGGCCCACGAACAGGCCCACGAACTAATTCCAGTTCGTGAAAATCGGGGAACTACGAACTAGCCAAGAAGTTCACGAACAGCCTAGTTCGTGGGTTGTTTGGTTCTCGCGAACTAGCCTAGTTCGCGAACTTCTAGTTCACGGATGGTGCCAAACACACCAAATTTTAACTACAACCAAATCTAAATCACTTCTAAACCAGCCATAACAAACAATCCCATCAATCCAAAATCCACCAATTTTCCTCAACATAACCTAACTAAACTAACCACCAAAGCCATAAAGAGTACGGCCCTGGCGTTTGAGCGCATAGACCACGTCCATGGCAGTCACAGTCTTCCTCCTGGCATGCTCGGTGTAGGTGACAGCATCACGAATCACATTCTCGAGAAAGATCTTGAGCACGCCACGTGTCTCCTCGTAGATCAACCCACTGATGCGCTTCACGCCACCACGCCTCGCCAGCCGTCGGATCGCCGGCTTCGTGATGCCCTGGATGTTGTCCCTGAGCACCTTCCTGTGGCGCTTCGCTCCACCTTTTCCCAAACCCTTGCCTCCCTTTCCTCTTCCCGACATGGCTTTTGATTTCTTCGATTCGGTGTTCTTTTGTTGTTTTCTTTCGATTTTTTCTGGTGTTACGAGGGTTTATATTGAAGAAGGAAGAAAGGGATTGGGTTTTAGGGGAAGAGATATGGACCGTTGGATGGAGAGGTACGGACGGAAAGGATGAGTTTATTGGTTGAGGTCGCGGATCGATGACGTAGCGCGGAGTGGGTTTGACCAATTTGAGTTTGACAGAGGCACAGAGCGGCAATGGGGAAAATTAGCGGGCCGAATCGAGGTTTGGAATGGATCGATTATGGGCTTAATTTGGGCCCGCTTGAGTTTTTTAGAGCGATACTGTTATGTTATAATTCTCAGTGCTAAGCTAAGCGCGGTGTGGTTGAGTAGATAGGAGAGATGGGGGTAGTACTAGTGCTGCGAGGAGCAGCACCTCTGAGAACACACCTCCGACCATTGTATCTCTCTTCTCGCCTGCGCTGCTCACTCGCCTCCTTCCCTTCTCCTACCTCCACTCAGGTCTCTCGTTCTTTCTCACTCTCACTCTCTTTCACACAGACGCACATAGTCACATAGAGACGAGCTTTAGCATCTGTATTCGTTGAACTCTCAGATAATCTCGGTTGAGTCTTTTGGACAACTAGAAAGATTTGCATGAATGAAAAGATTTGTATAAAGTATTCGAATTGGGAACACCTTATAGTCAGATGTTGGCATACTGTCATCCACTGTTAGAAGTGAGATTTTTCGTGATGGATTGGGGTTCATTGGCAGTGATTTAACATGAAAATTGTTACTATTGTCAAAATTAACTTTTAAGTTCGAAATTGGACTTGCAACGTGAAAAAACGATGGAATTTGATATGTTTTACCTTCATCAAATCACTAAATTTGCAACAGTTTATATTTTAGGCCTTGGATGAAATATTAAATGATATTTAATCATAGAATTTGAGAGTCTACCAATCTATAAGGCCAACAACATGTCCATAAACTTTTATATTTTAAATTTTAATCGATTTAAAGAAGTTTGTTAAGATTGTCGGGTTAACCTATTGTCAGTGTGTATCGTCATTGATTGAGATTGCCTGATGCATAGCACGGTTTGTGTAACTGTCTTGAGATTATGGCAGAGGATAACAATGCATCCTGACCCTTTTATTTACTTATGGAATTTATCAGAGCAAAGAGGTTTGCAATTTTAAGGAAAATGATGATTTTTTGCAATGGTTGCAACAAAAATCTGGTACAGAGATCTCTTCAGTCCTATCAGTTGGGTCTTCAGTTTTTGGCAGGTACTTCAAGCACCATATCCTATTCATATAAAAAAAAATTGTAATTGTGTCCTCGAGAATAATTAACTGGAATTTGAATCAATTTCTGTGATTTATTTCTCTTTTGCTGAAATCCTTCAGATCGTTATTTGCTTTGAAGCCAATTGAAGCTGGAGATTGCATATTGAAAATTCCATTTAGTGCTGTATGTTCTAAAATAGTTTATAATTTTATCATTACTGATGCTACCACTTGTACAATAAGATTTTCAATTGATATAGTTTTCTTTTCTAATTCTGAGTGTGTGGTCAGCATATTTCAGTGGATAATCTTCCTTTGGAAATGATGCCATTAATTCCAAATGAAATTGACTCTCAGTCACTTGTTGCTGTGGCACTTTTGGCAGAGCAGAACCTGGGTCAGGTATCCTTTTTTATTATTTTATATATAGAATAGATATAGAAAAAAGGAAATGAAACCAAAGTCCCCTTAACTAACAATGAACTTGTTCTCTTTCTGGTTCTTTGATGAACAGAAATCTGATTGGGCCCCCTATGTCAATTGTCTTCCAGGCTTGGGTGAAATGCATAGCTCGGTATTACTATGCTTCTTTTTATCCAATCAAATTTAAAATGAAGAGAGGAAGCTCTTTTGTCAATGTGTATGTTTTCTTTCCGTTCTAGATATTTTGGAGTAAAGAAGAACTTGAGATGATTCGACCAAGCTTTGTTTACAGGGAAACAATTGAGTGGAGAAAGCAATTTGAGAAGGATTTCTTAGCATTGAAAACAGTTTGTGATATTTCATCAGTTTAATCTGAATCCAAATTGTCTCTAGTATTATCAGTTAGATTTATCAGTTCACTTTTTTCCCCTCAGGCAATGGAAAACTTTCCTGATTTGTTTGGTAATGTTCAGTTGGAGAATTTCCTTCATGCTCGTGCTCTAGGTACTTGTATATTGTATTTTTATTGCAATTATGCTGTTCACATTTTTCTTTTACGAGTGGAATTTGATTCTTTTTTTCCTTTTCTTTGATTGTGATGTGCAGTATCTTCTCGGGCTTGGGAAATCATAAAAGGAGTAGCTATGGTAAGCTAGCTTTAACTTTATTTCTTGATCGAAGTAGTTGGCCTGACAAACCTATTTTTAGATCCCATTTGCAGATTTTCTTAATCATGATGGCTCGTCAAATTCAGTACTGGCAATTAATGTTAAGGAACAAAGAGATGAGGTACATATTCTGTTTTAAGTGCTTTATTTTTTTTTCTGTTCATCTCATGTACAAAGAAAAACTGTGATATCTTGGAGTTTAATTGACAATTGAGAATCTTCAAATTACTGAAAAACATTTCTTTATTTTTAATTCATAAAACTATGTTGAGCAGGTTGTTGCTGATAGGAGCTATGCTGTCGGTGATGAGGTTAATTTCTTCTCTCAGTCTGGTTCAATTATTTTGATAATTCTTTCTATACTTCTAATGTATTATTTTTTCTGTAGGTATTTATAAGATATGGTAAGTTTTCCAATGCAACACTTCTTTTGGATTTTGGTTTTACCCTTCCTGTCAACTGTTATGATCAGGTTTGTGTCCCTTACTAAGTAAAGGGTCTCTACTTAGTAGAAACCCTTTACTTTATTTTTATTATTGTGATTCTCTAGTGACAAGAATTTTCATATGCATCAGTACCAATGTGCCATAAAGAAGTAATTAGAATTTTGATTCCTGCACACATTTTCTTTTTCTTATCAGGTTCGAATTTTGATGGATGTAACCTCAGATGACCCTTTATATACCCAAAAATGTCAGCTATTGCACGAACATTCTTTGCCAACAAAGCTAAATTCAAATACTCTAAAGAAAAAGGAAAGATCTTACCTTATCAAGTAGGTGAAGTAATACTGATCTTAATTTTATTATTAGGCTCATCAGTTGTGCATGTGCCTCTGCATTTCTGTATAATAAATTTAATATTATTAGACACTATTTGATCATTGAGTTTACTTGTAGGCAAGTGAGAACTTCTAAAGGAAAAGTGAAGGGCATTCCTCTGGCTCTCCGTGCATTTGCCCGGGTTCTATCTGCCACTTCAGTTATAGGTTTTGATTTAAGAAATAAATAAATAAATTATAAGCATTGTATTTATGCTGGCGCCCAATTGACCTGGCATCATGCAAAATGCTCCTTTCGAATTATTATGCATTTGAAGTTCAACCTAGAGGATTGGTTTATTGCCAACTTATCAAATTTCCAGTTATTTGAAATTACAGAGCTAGAGGAGATGACTAAGGAAGCAGCTCAAAGTGATGGCAGGTTGGCTAGGAGCCCTTTGAAGAATCGGCAGAGGGAAATGCAAGCCCATCTTATCCTGTTTCAACACCTGGATAGAAAGATTCAAGGCCATCTTGCTGCTCTTAAGGTAAATTTACCAATATTTTTTCACCTTCTGTTGTCTTTTCATTTTTAACAATTTATGTATATTGCAAGTATAGTTAGAACTAAAGTATGATGCTGGTATGTAAACTATTTAGAAAGAATTAAGTGTTTGCTAAACACATAAAAGAGCAATGTGGTCTTGTTGTGATGAAGTGACTGGTTTAAGTTTTTGGACCACAATTGAGGTTTTCTTTTCTTTTTGAAGGAGAAAGGCTAAATACTTTTCCATCTAATATGTTACGACTTCACGACTTGCCAGGGACTGCAAAATATGAATATTCCTGACAGTAGTGAAGCATTCTCCACCAGAAGAAAGATGGCAAAAGATTTATTGAGCGGGGAGCTTCGTGTATTGCACTCCGCACATAGTTGGCTTGCTGCTTACTGCAAAGACATCAGCTCCACGTAAACTGTTACTGGCGTTTAACACCAATTTTGTCGTTGAGAGTTCAACATAGTAGTTTAATTTCTGTTAAAGATTCTGAATAAACAGTAATATCTGCTAATTAATAAACTAGTTAATTAACATCGAATCAATCTTTTTTTCAATTATCTGTCAACAAAATTTCGTCCACATATCAATGGTACAACAGAAGGAATTTCGTCCACAATTTCATCCAAATAATCAATGGTACAACAAAATTTCGGGTCAGGGAGTATTAGTAAAGAGTGAAAAAAAGAAGGAAAAGCAATGTATTAACAGAAATAATGGACATGGTACAACAGAAGCAGAAAGCATCAAAATCAGAATGGTAGTAACATGTCCAGCATAAAGCACAAACATCCAATTCATCATTTTATAAAAAAGGTGCAGTACTGAAATAATTAAATGTCTAGCTTATCTAACAGAACAACAACAAAAGGACACAGCACTAACAGTACTGACAGACATGCCCATATTACATTTTTAAGGTTCTCATGAGCGACCAGAACACTCCTAACTGTCAGGAGAATCACTTCCTCTATTGTTACCAGTATGATTGTTGTTATCACCATTCATAGGGCTAGGGCTGCGGCCGTTGGTAGCGGGGCTAACATCCTTCCTGCGGTCAGCAGGAGAAAGGCTGCGGCTGGTGTCACGCCTAGGGCTGCTGTCTCCATTGCGGTCACTCCTCCCCTTGGTCACTGGACTACCACTGCGACTGCGGCTGCGGTTCTCAGCAGGGGAAGGACTACGCTTGCGGCTCTTGGAAACAGGGGAATGTCCCCTTGGGCTCCTGCTATCATCACGGCTCCTTGATCTTTCTCTACGGTCATCCCTTCGGTCTCTCCTTGGTGACCTCGATCGGCTGATAATAAAATTAATTCAAAAAGGTGATTTAATGGAACATTAGTCAGTACAACACTCTGCATTAACCCATCTTATTTAATGGATCATTAGTCAGTACAATGCTTCAGACATGTTTTGTAAAATGCTGCTCAAGCAAACAAAATAACAAAAAACTTAAATTATACCCAACTAAATTTTATTATAAACGAACCTGTAACTACGGCTCCTGCTGTAACTGCGGCTGCGACCACGGCGTGGAGATGGTGATCGTGAATAGCTCCTTTCTCTTTCACGCCTGAATATATTCACAAGCTTATTCTAAAGATACATCTTTGCAAGGGAATACTATGAACTTAAGCTTGAGCCGATACCTTAAGTTCTTGGGGCTGTTCTGACAGTTCCTTTCAATGTGGCCCCTCTCCCCACAGCGGTAGCACTTGTTTTTCCAGTCACCTGCCTTGCAATCCCGAGCCCAGTGTCCATCAATACCACAGTTGAAGCACCGTCCAGTACCAGGAGGCGGCCCTCTTCCTCCATAGTCCCTTGAGCCACCCGATCCACGAGGTCCCTGCATGCCAGTTAAACATCCATGTAAAATACAATGCAATTGTAAAAGAAACAATAAATAAGTTACGTTTCAGATCCAAGGTTGTGGCTCCTTATAGAATTGAAGTTTTGGATGATAATAACGTTGAATCTGATGGATGTGTGCTTGATACCAAATGATTAAATGGTCTCCAAGAAGCTCTTCTAGAATAAGCAAAGTGGAATTTGCTTGTATACTTTGTTGTAACCTTTTCACACTGCAATGGCTAATCACAAAGGATTGGGTTTGCTGGTTGTTAGTATGTTGCCTTTTGCAGAAATTGAATGGCCCTGACTATGTGTAGATGGCTTAACTTTTTTTCTGTTTATATGGGATATATACACCACGTCTTTAAAATTTTGACAGTTCTAGTATATGTATCTACTGAGCAAATACAGAGAAAGACTAGTAAATTACCCCTCTAGCAAACTCAACAATGATACGGGCTCCATCCAGTTCACGTCCATCTAAGCTGTACCTCGCATCATCTGCATCGCGGGGATCACTGAACTCCTGTTTTTTATTGGATCATTCACATATAACAGGAAAGCAGCTTATATTTGCAAAATTATATCAATATATGTTAATCTAGTAATTACTGAATGAAGTACACTATAATACAATCAGATAAACTATATTGAGAGAGAGAACATACGACAAAGGCATAGTCATGCTTCAACTCCACATCGCGAACTCTGCGGGGAAATGGATTGCCACAAACAACAGGTAAGGGAATATGATCAATCATGAATCATCATCATCATTCATCACATCATCAGATTTTGATATATAGAAGTGAAACGCTTCACCAACATCATTAAGAGATTGGATGGACTAAACACCCCCAAACTTCGTGTGATGGGTTGCGGTTTCCACTTTTAAACATGCACTAATAAAACAAGACTTTTCAACCGGCACATATCAATCAGCACCACCACAAAATTGAATGGCCACCAAAACATAGCAACACCACCAACAGGGGGGGCACCACGTTCCACCATTAGAAAGACCACCCCTCCATCAGGTCGTGTGTAAAAAACCGAAAAACCTTCAACCAATATCGGTAAGTTAATAACACATGGTCTTTGTGGTCTAGTCTCAAAATCATAAACAAAAATAAAGCACCATGCAGTACCTAATATCGTAGCAATTTTCTAACAACTCAATAGGTCGTTTGTGTGTTCAAGCCAAATAAATGCAGTATTAGATTCAACAATCCATTTCATTATTCAGGTCAAGAAAGCAATTATCATAAGTGATTAAATTCAACAACATCTAATTGTATAAAGAATAATTACCTCCCATATCGGCTGAAAAGGTACTCTAAATCGCGAGATCGAGTGCGAGAGGATAGACGGCCAACATACAGGCGAGTGTTGCCATACCGGTCATCATAACGAGGCATCTTGACACTGCACATACAATAAGATAATAAGTTATCTTATTAGTTTCGTGAATAAATACCAACAATCTATACACTGAACACCAAGAATTTGAAGGTGCTGAGAAGAAGGTATTATTTTCCTTCGTATCTTTTCAATTGAAAATTAAGAGAATCCAATTTTACGAAGGAAAATACAAAAAGAAACAAAAAAGAGGCCCGATAAACATTAAATCAACGTTCAATCAGATCTGGGGGTTTAATTAGTGAAATCAAGAACAAATTACAATCCAATTTACGCAATTATGCTGAAGCAATGCAAATACTCTATAAAAATGAAAGATTTAAAAATCCAAGATCTACACAAACCCACAAACCTTTGTTCAATCAACAAAAATGACAAAAACGAGGAAAACGAAACTAAACAGACGGAAGAACTATTATCTCAGATTCGAACCATTAAACTTACAGATCTATTAAAGGGGGTCGAATAATTCAAATTGATGTAATCAAGAACTACAGAAGAGATAAATCGCACGAGAAATCTAAAGAAGATAAGAGAAGAAGAAGGATACCTGCGACTCCAAAAGCGAATAGAAACCCTAGCCCCAAATCCAACTTTGAACAAAAAAAATGTACGGCGTGGAATTAGGGTTGTCTGGAGATTTTATATGGGCTCTTTCCTTTGGCTTCTACGGTTTGGATCTATTTCCTTTGGATCCAACGGCTGAATTCGCCGAACTATTATATGGTCGTGACTCATGCCTCTTGCGTGGGAAATATTGAATGGATATGGACGGCGCACTACACCGAAGACGATCGCTTCATGTTGTCCTGTTTAAGAAAATCTTGTATGTACTTCGCTTGAAATCTGGTAAATTGATAATCCTCAATCCTCCTTGGATTAATTTTACTTATTATAGTTTAAACATTTTACTACGACCGAAGGATGAGAATTTTTTTCTAATTATATACATATACATTGCAATATTTTGCAAACGATTATTTAGCCTTCATAAACAGAAAAAAATATCATATTTATTGTTAGACAAAATATAAGATTTATCAAAAAAAATTATTCCAAAATATATCAAGTTAAATTTTTAATTATTTTACATACAAAAATTTTTAAATAAATTTAAAGTTATATTTATAAGAGTAAGTGCCGAAAATTCTACCTTTCAAAATTAGGCATTTTAAATATTTTTCTTTCTTATTTTATTTTTTAAACAAAAGTCCACACTGTGTTTCCGTGCAGGATATCATATGTATATCTAGGTTTTCATTTCGTTTTTCTATTAATAGCACGATTATCAAGCAATTTGTATCACTTGACTTTTATTGGAAGTCCATACAGTTTCTTATGAACGGATCAAATTAGAAACCCTAAACCCTAAACCAATCCTTCGGAATTTTGGACCGATCGAACGAAACTGCAACATTGTGTTTATTATCAATATACTTGCTCTATCTGATTTATCTCCGGATAACAACTTTAACTAGAATATTTTTGCTCAATGAAAGTGTATAATTCAAACAAAATTTCTGCATTGCTAAAGTTATAATTCTAGTTTTTGTCGAAAATTGATATTTACACTACGACTTTAAATTTTGGGTTCCCGGATGATTTGACTCCGCCTTGATCGAAATTTCATTTCATATATATAGTTATTTATTTCTTTTCTAGTTAATAAATTTTGTTTCTTTGCAAAGAAAAAAAAATGCTTAATCCCATTGCTTCATAATCAGGAGAAAAACTACAAATCAAATCGATATGACGATGCACTCCGTCAAACTAGATCATATCTCAATACGAAACATTTCATATGACCCGATCTGAATTGTCTGATGTGTCTTCACATTGAAATCTCCTTGGCGACTAAACTATGTATTTTTTAAAAAAAATTTATTATATTTCAAACTTTTAGAAAATCCACGAACTAATTAAATTATGGACCCTGTAAAAATAGCAGTTTTAAAAAAATCTGAAAAATACAAAATAAAAAATAAAAAATATATAAGTTTTGGTCGGAAAGAAGATTTCAATATGAAAATCACATTGAACGGTTCAGATGTAAACTTTTCAATTTGAGATGTAACCAAGGTTAATAAACGATTCTTCAAATAGATTTACTGTAGCATTCTCCCATAATCAGTGCCTCGTCATGCTCTCCTTAAAGTTTCTATAAATTCTAAAAATGTGAATCATAAAATCAGATCGATTGATGCAATTTACATCCTAAATGCAGTAAACTCATGTTTGCTAATTCAAATTTAAACATAGCAATCATCATTCAACTGATATAATAATCTTCTTTATAATCAAGTTCACGTACGATGGGTGAAATATGTTCGGATATGGGCATGATTTTTTTTTTTTCCGCAAGTGCCCGGTGACAATTATTGAAGAAAAAAGGGAAAATTATATTGCTTGTTGACACGTGGATCATGGTTATAGGTTAGCTGGAGATAAATCTTCTATAGGAAACAAATATTTTTTTTTTTTTTGTTCCCGTGAATGTTTTATCCATCCATTGTAGAATTATACACTCATTGTCTTTTTTGTTGCAGCATCCTTTTTCAGATTTCGTTTGAAAAAGGGAGTATTTAACAATGAAAATTTTAATTATAGAATAATAAGATTTTTAAAAAATGTTACCAGCAACATATTTTGCGTACAAATAAATTTTTTTAAAAAAACACAAAAGACATCTGTAGTGAAAAAATAATACAATATGTGATATGAAAATTCATGTAAGAGAACACAAAAATAATTGTATTATCATTCTAAAAATTTTATTTATCTTAATCACATCACAAGAATCTCATTCAAATAATAAAAAGAAGCACGAGAACACTTGAGCGGTCTCATCACAATTAATTAGAAGAGGAAAACAAACTGGTTTGTTGATAAAGTAGATGGTATGATATGATAAAAAAGCTAGAAAACTAAACCATATATATTTTACAGTTCTATTAATAGTTCCAAACATTATTTTATATTTTAAATATTTTAGAGAAGAGGGGTGCACCCGTGCACACATATCTTGCTAGACCTTACACATTAATTTTGTGAACCTATTTGCTGCTTGAACTTTTTTTTTTTTTTCCTCTGTTCCTTTCATTTCATTTTCACACTAAGGGTGT
This sequence comes from Rhynchospora breviuscula, assembly GCA_027562975.1. NCBI lineage: Eukaryota > Viridiplantae > Streptophyta > Magnoliopsida > Poales > Cyperaceae > Rhynchospora > Rhynchospora breviuscula. The sequence goes on along the minus strand of CM050401.1, from coordinate 33,447,038 downwards.
GTTTGGCAACACATCCGAATAGCTTATTCAAGATTTAGAATAAGCTTTTCTCTCTCCTCTCTCATCTCTCCTCTCTCCTCTTATTCGGAATAAGGGCTAATTTCATCTATGGGGTCGAATAAGAATAAGGTTTTGAATAAGCCCTTATTCGGAATAAGGCTTATTCAAAACACGTTTGTTATCATCCCGAATAAGCCTTATTCGGAATAAGGCTTATTCAAAAGCAACCAAACACACCCTAAAGTTAGAGGCTTAGAGCTAGTGTTCTAAAAAAAACACGACGTGTCTGAACACGGCACGACATGACACGACATGGTACGGAGGTGGCACGACACGGTAAAACACAGACACGACACGGCACGAGAACTTAAGCGTGCCGTGTCTTTAGATTTGTCGTGTCCAACTTTGATGGCATAGACATGGCACGACACCTTTAAAGAAAACACGACACGACATGACACGAGGACACGAGGCGTGCCGTGTCCTTAGACGTGTCGTGTCCATCTCTTAGAATTTAGACACGACACGACACAACACGTGAAATATTTAGACATGACACGGCACGATAAATGATCCAGACATGACGTGTTTGACACGGCACATATTTAGAACACTATACTTAGAGCATGCTTGACTGCAAGGAATAATAAGTATTCGACAATCGACTGACATTGTTGTTGGTATGCTTACAGCTTGAATTGTGCAAGAGAGTTGTCATATCCGATCAACTAGTCCAACATCAGTATTATAGGGGTCGTTTGGATGGGCTAGGAATAGCCAATTCCTAGGAATTTCATATTCCTAGGAATTTCATCTCTCTCACAAAGTTACACACTTCCCAACGAAAATCCTTATTCCTTCCTAGGAATTGGCTATTCCTAGCCCATCCAAACGACCCCATAAATAAAAACCTGTGGGAGTCGAATTTGTTTTTGTTAAAATGGACCCGACATGGCAAATAATTTTTTCCTAAGCGTTCAACTTTTTCCGAATGTTTGCAACGAAATCTCTATAGTCATTTTTGTGCTGACTCTTAGCGTCAGAAAATTGACTCGCTTCTCCGATTGTTGTTTAATTGGTAGCTCAGTTTTTTTTTTCATAGGCGTCTCCTATCTTTTTCCATCGCCTTCTTCTCTTTGGGGTCGTTTGGATGGGCTAGGAATAGCCAATTCCTAGGAAGGAATAAGAATTTTCGTTGGGAAGTGTGTAACTTTGTGAGAGAGATGAAATTCCTAGGAATATGAAATTCCTAGAAATTGGCTATTCCTAGCCCATCCAAACGACCCCTTTGGTGGTCCGGTTCTTCGCACTTCATATTCCTTTCTTCTCTCTCCCAGAAATTTTTTTTTTGCACGACACCTCTTTCTCCGTGCTCCTGCCTGAATAGAGATACAGTAGAGAGGGATGGCCAAATAGAGATAAACAGTTTCCCTTTCATTTTTTTAAATCGCCTCTTTCTCATCAATTTCCTTTCTCTCTTTGATCCTGATCTCGCTTAGCTTCTCTTCTGTTCCTCTTCTATCCACCACCTCACCTATCCCTCCACTTCCTCCGTAGCCTCTTCCCTTTTTCTTCTACCTTCTGCCCTCTCCTAGCCTAACCCCCCCCCCCCCACCCACGCCTCCTCACCTGGTCTGCCCCTTCTCGACTCTCCTTGCTTCCTCTTCTTTTGTCGCATGCCCTTCTCTTCGCCGTCAGTGCCGAGCCCACACTCCTCCCCGAACTCGGCTTCCTGCTCCACTTGCTCCCTGCGATCCCATCCTCAGACCCTTCTCCGTAGACGCCTCTCCGACGACGGAAGGAAGGTGATGAAAGTCACAGAGGAAGGCATGTCTCCACTAGACCCGACTACGGTTCCTCCGCAATTGTTTGATCCATCTGTGGGTGCTCCTCCACCTCCGGTCCCTTCCCTCTTCTGTCAGCTCTAGAAGAGAGGGTGCAGGAAGACGAGAGACGAGAAGAGACAAAGATAAAAAGGGAGTCACATCACACAAGGCCTTCCCATCGATGCTTCTCATCTCTCTACACCCATATATTTTTGTCGGCTGAACTCTTTGCCTCCGTCCAAGCCTTGCCAACAACTTCTATGCTAAATTAAGGTTGTTCTTTTTTCTTTTGTTTACTTAGTTGTTCCTCTTTTGCCAACAGCCTCTCCTCATCGGTGCTAATTGTCTAATTTTTAGTTTAGCATACTTGACAAATTGATAAAATATATTGTACTCTAGATTTCAATTGATCTGTTAACTTGATTTCTTTGTTTAAACAGTAATCTATTCTTTATCGATTTAAATCGGTGATAGGACTTGATTGAACTAGCCAATTAGGTTGTTGCAACTGCATTTTAACTATCCATCTTTTAAATTTACTAAATCGTTGGTTAAGGTGTGTTTAGTCTTTAAAAATTAGGTACTATTATTGACTGTGAATTTCACAAATGACGATTAAGGTTCAGGACTTCATGAAAAATTTGTGTCCAAAGCTTTTGTGAACATGGTGAATAGAACGCTGTTAGACTATATTGGAAATTAGGAATAAGCGTCACTGACTGCAATGATTACTCAAGATACTTCTTCGAACAACTATGAGTTTTTAGGGTTTACGAGATTTTTGTTGGTGATAGAGCTATTTCGTGGGGTTTATAATTTGTATTAGCTTTTTACTTATCAGTCAATACTCAATATATCTTCATTTTGTATTCACAAAGTTGTCTGGTTGGTACAACCATTACTTCATAATACTGCTGAAATTCAAAGTGGCAAGAAAATCATAAGCTTGGTAAACTCATTGAGCATACCTATTGTATAGTACTGTTGAAATTCTTCCTTACCACTTTGTTAATCTTCTTTGAGATAAATGAAATATTGAACTTTTTAGCTAACAGAGTATTATTATTTCGAATAGGTACAACCCAATGGCCGCATCAGCACATTATTTCCCTCTGCACGCATTTTAAAAAAAAAGGATCACCATTGCAGCCCCTAGATTGATCGAGATGCTGCTAACAGAGTTAGTAAAGCACTATCCTATTACCTTATTACAATTCAATTTAACCCTTTTTAATAATTTTAGTTGGAACTTTCACAATTGGCTTCAATTTAACCCTATTAAACCCTATTACAATACAATTAAACACAAATAGTGTTCTGCAACACTAGAACAATTAGATTTTGGAACTTTCACAATCTCATATTTTTTTTTTCTCGAGATATACGTATATGATTGTCTTGCAGTAAATTTGTTTTATATTGGTCCCACCTCTCAGGTAACAGCTGTTATTTTCTTTTCATGCATTATTTTGTAATATTCCTCTAATTATACTATAGAAATAACAACTGGTACCTGGGAGTCTGGGACTAATATAAAACAAATTTAGTATGTTCAGCGGCTTGAATGAGAATAAAAACAAGGGCATAAATGAAAAATTAGGAACCAAGTAATAATTTATCAATCATTAGGGAAATTAGTTAGAAATTGAAGCTTTATCTTAGTTTTATAGGTACTTCCACTCCATGGCTATTAAATCCAAATGCACAGCTTGGGAGCCACCAGCAAATGTATAAGGAGTGCGTGAAATCCCACTTGGTAGCATGACTTTTACCAAATACACAGGGTAATGTGCTATGACAGAATTGCTCACTATATTGTATAATTGTAAGTTTAATATTTTTTTTCTCTTTTCATTTCTGATAATTATTTGTAATGAGTACGCCCTTATGTCCCTCTAGGTGTCCTTTTAAGAAGCCAATGCTGGTTGTCAACGAGAGATTAAATAAAACCTAATTCTTACAGCAACTAAAAGGTAAATAAATGTTCCATATGTTATTAACCATATTAAATTGAAATTCTTACATGTTGGTTTGTTTCTAGATGTATTTTCATTTTTTTCCAACAATCGATTACTAGGTGGAAAGAATGATGCTACATATATGTTCAATTATTGTGAGCAAATGTATGTTCAATTTCTTTCAGGGAGAACTGTAGCGACAAGATGGAACAATTTCTATAGAGATGCTTTTATCACTCGGGACCATATGGCTGCACGTGTGGGTTCTATTACCTCAGGTCTGCCTCCAATCTGAGCAATTCATTTTTTCTTTCAGCATGAAGTTGGTTTGTTATTATTATTTTTTTTTTGGAATTTGTATTTTTTTGGTATCTTCGTGAAGCGGTTCTGTTTAAATTGGCTTCTTTTTTTTATTTCTTTTTTAGGAAATATTGGTATTCATACCACTCTCAGAATTCCAATTGAGATGGTGCCTTGAAGGTGTTTGAAGAAATGCTCAGGGTTCCAATTTGACTGATAATGTCTTGCTCTTCCCCTCCTGATATCAACTATGAAGGTCTTTACTATCAATTCTATTGCTTCTCTTTGAAATATGTAGAAGAACTCATTATTAATTTATGGTATTGACCATCAGATCCTATTGCTTCTCTTTGAAATATGTAGATGAACTCATTATTAATTTATGGTATTGACCATCAGATCTGGTCCAGTATTATGGCTCTTAGATTATTAGGTTCATAATCTTGGGTTTATTTGCTTATGATATATGATATATATAATCTTGGTTTTATTTTCAAGGAATCATTTCCATGGAATTTCTGTTGTGGTTATCATAATATTAAGATAAATATATATATTATAGTATTTATTTAACAAAGTATTTGTCATTAATATATATTTATTTTTAAATATCTCAAAAATATTAATAATTATATAATATTACTTAAAAACTAATTTTAAATATGTATATGTATTATTTTATTTGTATATATATGTATATATATTAATTATTTGGCAATAATTATTATATGGAGGACAAATTGTTCGCGCAATGTGCGACATTCTCCCCTAGAATAAAACCAAGATTATGAAATAAATAACATAAACAAGCTAAGTTGACTGTTAAATATTTAATTTGGGGTACTTGCAGCCGTTGCAGTCATAATAGGGAGATAAACCATGGTACAGAGGCAAGTAGCTAGAATTGCAAATTTTGAAATATTTTTGGGGATGTAAATAGTACACGAGAGAAAAAAAAATTTAGATATTTTATTTATTTTTGTTTGTTTAATATTGTAGTATATAAAATATTGAAAATGTAAATGTTTTCTAAGTTTGTACTTCATGTACTATTATATAAAAAATATGCAATTCTTTGTATGGAACAACCTCATGTAGAAAATGTTTATTTTATTGTTAATCGTATTATCAACAATAATTACTTCGTTCAATTTTTAAAAAATTTTATGTATATGAAATCCAAAGAGGCATTGCAGCTCATATGCAGTATTTATTGGCGCCTCTTCAGTCACAAAATTAATTGCTTCCTAATAAATTTTTTAGACTTTAATGTTTAGAGAAGTCAAAGAGCCATCGCAGAAGAAGAGAATGGAGAGTTTTAGAAGTATGAAATGAATACTATTTAGTGCAACACCATAAGTGAAAGTTCAAAGAGAAGTCCATTCTAAATAGAATTTTCTACATTCTTTGATGAAATTGCTGAAAATTGATACCAATTCAACTAAATTAATAATTTGAAGAAATTCATATATCGAGAAGCTCGATGTGCCCCTCTAGTAACCAATAAACCAAATGCTGGACATTAAAATATAACGAATTGGAGAAAACTAGAGACCGCGAATTATCAAATAACAACAGGTTTTAATATGTTACCATATATTAAAAAAAAAAGATAAATAATACTAATGTCTTAAGTAAGTCATTCAATCTTCCTTTACCATATTCTAATTCTAACACATTAAACACCTTTTGGTAAGAAAATAAAATAAAGAAAAACTTTGATAATGAAATAAAAGTTTCTTAACCATTTCTAAAATTTCGTTGATTCTTACGAATCAAATGGGCCTCATGAAATGGCGCGGTATGGCACCAGCCAATGAGCCAAGCTTGCAATAATTGCTTTTTCGCATCGTCTTAGACATGATTCAAATTCTCCTACTTTCAAGGGGAGCAATAGTAGTACATTCCCTTAATTTAGCAAAGATAATAAACGGAAGAAAATAGAAAAAATAAAACAGTCAAATAAAATTTTCATTTTTTTTCCATTTTCATCAGCCCCGGTCCCCTCTCTATTCTCCTCCTCCCTTCTGTTCCTTCCATTTTGAGGAATAGAAAGGGGAAGGAGGAAAGAGAGAGAAACCATTTATCCAAAAAAGAAGAAAAATAAAAAGGAAAACAAATAGAAGATGTTACAAAGAGCGGCGAGCAGTGCGTATTCATGGTGGTGGGCCAGCCATGTCAGGACCAAACAATCCAAATGGCTCGACGGCAATCTCCAAGGTCTCTCTTTCGTCTACATTTTCTTAATTGTTCCCTGGTTAATTATATATATAAGTTGCCTACTTCTCATTTTGGTTCTCAAGCGTTGGTGATTGCTATTGAATTTTACCATTAATCGAGTCAATGAATAAATGTGTCATACCGATTAGATAGAAATGCAGTTTCTGTTTAAAATTGATAATTTCAAATAAGGGATGGTTAAGGTTGTTGTTAAGATATTTGAATGAAACAGGCCCGAATAAATAATACAAAATCCGATGTTGTTAGATGATTTCTTTTTTTTTTTTGAATGTTAATTATACTGCCAGCCACTTGTATAGGTTGAAAAATGATAACTTCGAGATAAATCGAATTAATAAACCTCTCTGGGCGTTCAAACAAATTTTGTCCTCGTGATTTGATAGTTTTGTTTGGGTTATGTGCATGAGCTCTTTGTGACAATTCGTCATACACATTCTGTGTGTCCAGGACAATACACAATGTATCTATTTGGATACTAAAATAACCACAATACTTAAGATATCACCATCTTAATAAGAGAGATAAGAAATGATAGCAATAAAAAAAAACACTAATTTCAAGTAATCTGCTTAGACCTTCAGACGAGAATGCACTGGCAAGATTTTAGTTTACCAAAAAAGAGGTTGCAAGATTTTAGTAAGCTATGTACCAAGCTCATTCCCTGCTCCTGATTAACCTACAGCTAAACTATTTTAATCGTTATTGATTAGTCCTGTTGTACCGTTCCAAACTCCTATTGGCTGCAAACTAGTAAGGTCTCTCTCTACTATAGTGTTTCCAACTTGTTGGAATATCGTCAAGTTGCTTTCTAATAAGGAATGTTTTGATTTCGTGTTTTCTTTAATAAGCAGAGATGGAGGATAGAGTCAGATGCATGCTCAAACTACTTGGCGAAGAAGCTGACTCTTTTTCAAAGCGGGCTGAGATGTACTACAAGAGACGGCCTGAGGTAATAACTTCAGTCGAGGAAGCGTACCGTGCATACCGTGCCTTGGCTGAGCGCTATGACCATATTTCAGGTGAGTTGCACAAAGCCAACCACACAATAGCAACCGCTTTTCCTGACCAAGTGCAGTATGCAATGCTAGAGGAAGACGACAATTTTCCGAAGGCGATAACTCCTGTTGATTCTAGTAAAATTCACAGGCAGACAGTAGAGGGCTTAATGAAGAAGAAAAGAGATACAAAGTTATCCGTCTTAAAGGATAAGAAAGGTACTATCTTAAAGGATAAGAAAGGTACTTTCTAAATAATTGTACCCACCATAATGCTTGGCCTATTATTTAGAGTTGTAGTCTTGCTCTTAAGACCAGGGGAAAGGCTTATGGTACCACTTTGTACATTCCACTAGCAAATGTTGATACTGGAAGTTTTTGGTGTTTTTTTACAAGCTTGTGGTTGTATTGACCTCAACTCAATCTTATTGTGTGCTGAGTACAGCTCCAGTGAAGAAATTGTTGAGGAACCTAGAATAATAAAAAATTATATTTAGCATTTGTCAGACTGTTTTCCTAACATATTGAATTTTTGTGACAGGTATAAATAAAGAAAATGCCCAAGAGGAGATAAACAGGCTCCAAAAGGAGATCCTTGTCATACAAACTGAGAAAGAGTTCATCAAAAGCTCCTATGAGAGTGGTATCGCTAAGTACTGGGATTTGGAGAAGAAAATGGCTGACCTGCAAGAGGAAGTGTGTTTTCTGCAAGACATGTTCAGTGCAAGTGCTGTTATCGAGGACAATGAGGCCCGGGCTCTAATGACGGCCACAGCTCTTAAATCTTGTGAGGATGTTATTTTTAACTCACAAGAGCAGCAGAAAAAATCACTAAAATTAGAACAAGTTGAAAATGTAAGGGTTAAGGCATTCAGAGAAAGATTAAGAGCTATTAAACGCAACTATGGTCAAACTGTGAACGAAATAGAAGACCAAAATGATCTAGATTCAATTGAGTTGGGAGGAGAGGTTTATGAGTATAAGCAGGAGAGACTTGAGTTGGAGTCCATACGTGAGAAAATTAAAAGTCAGTTCGAGATGGATCTTGATGGGTCAGTAGGTGAAATTGCAGACAAGATAAACCAGCTTGTGAATAAAGTTGTTGATTTAGAACTACTGGTTTCATCTCAAACTGCTCAGATAAATAGACTTAATTTTGAAAATGGCGAATTAGAGAAGTCTTTGGAAAACTTGGAAAATGAAAAAGAAACTTTGGTAAATGACTCTCAGCAGCTAAGCCAGCAGCTAAGCCAGAAGCTCAAGCAAGCTGATGAAGAGTTCAGCAGGGTTCAAAATATTCAAAAAGCTTTTAGAAAAGATGAGAACATGGTTCGCATAAATTTTTCTCAAGCAGTGAATAGCCTCGGTGATATTTCAGAGAAGTTGAAGTCTCCTCTTGCTGATGTAGAGTGTACTCATGAATCACATCCGCCCAATCAGCGAGGAAATGGTGATATGAATGATACTAATGAACTTGTTGAGAATTTAAATGGATCTGTCCAGATTGAAGACGGAGGTCCTGGGTCATCAACTGGTTTTGAAAAGTTTGTCAAGACAGAAAATGGAGATGATTCTAAAGGAAATGGTTCTTTGGAAAATTGTTCCAATCATATACATCTAAGCGACTCAATGAAAACTGAGGATTTGACTTCTTCAGGCAAGGGGACGAGCTCTCCTTCAAGCAATGAAAAGTTTGTGCAAATTGGGGAAGGTGTTTCAGATAAGAGCAAAGAAAGGAATAACCAACAGAAGGATTATGCTACTGTTTTAGAAGATTACAAAGAAATGAAGGAAAGGCTTGCCGAAATAGAAACCAAAAATCAAGAATATGTTCTCCAGCTTACAACCCAAATTACAGAACTATTGAATGTAAATGCTAAGAAAGATGAAGAAGTTCTCTCTCTAAAACGACTCCTGGACACGGGTACTTCATCTAATGGTAGTACTACTGAACAAGAAAACTCTATTATAAATACAACCGGAGAAATACCTTCTACCAATGGGAACGAAATAACTCATGAAAGAGATTTTATCCCATCGAAAGACATCAATTTGGAGTACTTGAAGGAAGCTGATGCATCAAATGGTGCACAGTGTGGTGTGTCACCCCTCGAGGAGAAGTTCAGAACAGATTTAGATGCATTGCTGGAGGAGAATTTGGAGTTCTGGATGAGGTTTAGCTCATCCATCCAGAGGATACAAGAATTCCAGACCAAATATCAAGAGCTGCAAAAGGATGAAAAGGTCCATGAGCCAAATTCAACTGGTGGTGTGACTAAAGACCTAAGAGCTTTGAAGACCGAGCTACAAGTGTGGTTGGAGCAAAATGCATTGCTTAGGTCTGAGTTGCAGTCTAGGTTAACCTCCATCTGCAATGTGCACGATGAGATAAAGCAAGCTGTGGGACCTGCCTTCACCTCTTATCAAGCTGCTAAATTTCAAGGAGAGGTGCTAAACATGAAACAAGAGAATAATAGGGTGGCAGATGAGTTGCGTGCAGCTCTGGATCGAGTAAGAGATCTTCAGGGCGAAGTGGAGAAGACATTGGAAAGGCAACAGGGGAGCATTAACATTTCCGAGTCAAAAGATGGGACCCACAGCAGCCAACATTTTAAAAGTAACCAAACCAAGGGCCGGGTCCCGCTCCGATCTTTTCTTTTCCCAGCAAAAAATAAGAAGCCGTCGATCTTTGCTTTAGTAAATCCGCTGCTTCAGAAACAGAACAGTGGCAATAGAAAAAATAATTACACCAGATTAATTGGATTAGGTAATCGGTTCTAACTTTGTCAAATTTCTTTTTAAAAATTTTCTATTGCAAGTAACATCACTGACCTTTTGCAACAGAATTATCTTGCACATTGCATTATCATCTATAGTAACACACAAATGAATGGCACATGAATATTGATAATTAATAAGCACTTTCCTCGTATGACAGATACTAGGTTCTGACATGTGGTCTAAAGGAGCAGCAACCTGCCATTTAATCTAACAATGGCTTCGAGCTTTTCAGTCATTTGAATAAGTACCTTGAATTTGATTTCCTATCTACATGTATCAGGTTCAAGGTTTTCTATCTAGGCCTTTGCTGTAATTTCAGTTTCAACACCAATCACTACCTGTATAGTACAGTCACATGTATACTTTATTTATATTTCCATTGTGAATGATGTAAAGGAATGCTCGCACATTTGTTAGAGCTAAGAAATGTTTCTAATGGAATGAAGTAACTTTCTCATTTACTACTAATAGTTGTAAATCTGGCCTTTGTCAGTTAACTAAATGAGAAGAGTGTGATGAGATTAACATAATTTCTCTATGCTCACACATTTGAATGAGTTCGAACTTCTAATGGGCATCAATAATAGATGTAAGAGTCGCAAGCTACTTCATAAATTAAATGGAAAACGGAAATCAGCTATATATACATTTTTTTTTTTTTTTTGGAAAGAACATTTCAATAATCCGCACTCATCTGTCTCTCTTGTAAGTTGTAACCCAAATGGTAAGAAAGAATATTATGAGATGACAATTGCAGAGAAATTTAGCGGATGTGATCTATATGATCAAATCAGCAATGTCTTCACTTCTCATGCTTCCACCGTGGTTCTTTTTTTCTATATTATTGACAAAAATATTCCACTAAAAAAAAAATCCGCTAGATGGAACTCCATACGCACAGAAACAATTACTACACTTTAACTTTATTATGATAAGAATAAGAAACTTGAACATTCAATATTAATTAGAAAATAGTTTACATTGGTTGAATCTTGCAAGCTCTAGTTCCGAACAAAATAATACCGAAATATTGTAAATTATCATATAGGCACAGAGAAAACGACATAAAATACATCTATTGATTTTATCTTGACATTTGAGCTTTAATATTTAAGCTAATTAAAGTTTCACATTTTGAACACAGTGAAGGTTGAAAAAGGAAAATTGAACCCTTCCCATCCATCATTAGAAAAAATTGGAAATACACAATGAACTAGTGACAAACTGTGATTGTACATGTTAAGTTTTAGCCTAACCTCCCCGCCTCCCCGGCGTTCTCTATCAGGAATTAAACTTTCTATTCTCTGCGATTGAGGGCTCATAATTTTATGAAATTGAACATGCTAAGCTTGCTCCCTTTCACCCTTTGAACATCTCGAAACAGGTTAATTCTTCGGGCTAAACATGTACACCTGGTTCAAGGAAATTTTGGGCTTTTAAAATGGGGACGTACTATTATTTTGTGTAGGACCGAGAAAGACGTAGGAAGCCCATAAAATGAACATGAGAAAAATGAATGTGAGTATGTGACTATATTTTCTGCACTGGTATTTTTCTTTCTTTTTTTTTTTTTGGAAAATTTCTGCACTGGTAGCTCGAAGCAAGGCAGACAGTAATAACAAGGTTGAACTTTTTATAATGAATTTATTTAATAATTTAAATGATTATAAACAAATAAGTCTCATTTTTGAAAAAAAATGTGGTATATAAAATATTGGCTATACTCTATAGGACCAGCATCCTCTGTAGAGGGTAGATCTTTATCCGAACCGTCCGATGTAATCTCGACGGACATATTTTTACGGGCAACACGAATCTCGACGGGCCTGATACTAATCACGGAACATCCATCATTGATCAGATGATTCAAATCAAAAGTCTGCCCTGCAAAGGGTATGGATTCATACTCTATATCATATACATTATAGAAAATTTTTAAAATTGATTGCAATTTTACCCTAAACATAAAACTTGAATTATTTTTTATCAAATATATTTGAGAATAGTTCAAATATATGAAATTTGATGCAAACTAATCTATAAAACTTAACAACATGTGTATAATCTTTTTCTTTCCATTTTTAATTTAATTTTAATTTTATTTGAAAAGGTATTGCCAATAAATTATAAAGTTAAGTATTGTCAACTCCGTCTTAATAACAATATTTTAACATAAGAAGTCTAGAGATTTTGGCTGTCATAATGCGGTTAGGGGCATTCAAATTTTCATGTAGAAGCCTATTGGTGGAGTACGTACGTAACTCCGTATATTATGAGAATGCAGGTTGTCATAAAATCATATATAGCAATTAAACATCTTCAGACTCATTAATGTAAAAACAAAATTTTGCCATCAGTTCTATTTTGTACGATTTAGCCTTTATTTCAAGTACAGTAAGTCAAGGGATAGAATCTCTGAAAAAATTAAAACTAACGTTACTGTTCACACGAATTACGATAATAACTGTTAAAAATTCAAAATTTTAAAAGTAACGTTGTTGCATCAGCATTCGGATTGCCGATCTAAAAATCTGCTTGGATCGGCAATTGGAATGCCGATCCAACCTTGGATAGGCAATTGGAATGCTGATCCAATTAAATCCACCATATTTAGGCACTCGATGCCGTATCTAACTTTTGCACTTTTTTTTTATTTGTAATTTTGCTTTTTAGCCCTCAACTTTTTTATTATTATAAAACATATAATTAGTGATTAGTAATTAAACATAATTGAAACTTCTATAATGAAATATAAGTATATAATTAAATTATTTATGTTAAATACATAATATTGTATATGTGTATAATACTAATTTATACATATATATATTATGTATCATATATTTTATATATTAAATACATATTATTGTATATAATTAAAATATATGATACATATTATTATATGTACATAAAATGTACATATATTTCTATGTATATTTATTTATACATTAAAAAAATTTATATATTAATATCTACATTTAATGTATAACAAAAGTTTTTTATTGGACTGTTAATCTGAATAGCATTTAATGTATTACTATTTCGTTTCAGATTTAACAATCAAATTCTGAATAGCAGTTAAAAATTGTATCATTCATTCCGACTTGTGTCATTTAAAAAATGAGTTAGCACTGTTAATCTGTTATTGTTACTTCGACTCTTTATCTAAAGTCGGTTTGAAAAAAAAAATAAAGTGTGAGTGTGAAGAGGTTTACATAAATTTGTTAGGATTTTTTTTATTTCAAAACAAAAAAACAGACATTCAATTCATATTAATTAAAGTATCAAACAACAAAAGAATTAAGTGGTATCGATCGTCAATTAAATATTTTTTTACTTTTTAACTATCAGCATTTATGAATTCCCAATTCTTAGTTGATAAAGCATCAGTTATCTGCTAATAGAGAACCAACCAAACTTGTGCAAAATGTCAGATTGTTAAATTTAAAGTTAGAAAAGTAGATAAAACTTTTTTGCCTGTCCAACCTAAAAAGAAGGTCATGGAAAAGGTAGAAGATTGCATTATGGAATTTTTCTGTCACGATATATGCATCATTTTAATTAAATAATTAAAATGACTATTATCATAAAAAATAAACATTTTTCCTAGCCATGCAGCACCTGATACCAACTGATGAATCTAATGAAATATAATTATAAATATACATAAATATACATACAAATATATATAATTATAAATATAATATACATGTATAAAATTAAATATAATTAAATAAAAATTTGTATGTACAACAAAAAAATTTTATATATTTTATTTACATTTAATGTACAACAGAAAATTTTATTGGACTATATTGTAAAAATAATAATTTTAGGGTCATCGGCGAAAAAATTGAATATATTTTTGTTGAATTTATTCGCCGATGAGCCTAATATTATTATTTTTACAAAATAGTCCAATAAAATTTTCTGTTGTACATTAAATGCAAATAAAAATATATAAAATTTTTTTAATGTATAAATAAATATACATAGAAATATATGTATATTTTATGTACATATAATAATATGTATCATATATTTTAATTGTATACAATAATATGTATTTAATATATAAAATATATGATACATAATATATATATATATATATATAAATTAGTATTATACACATATACAATATTATGTATTTAACATAAATAATTTAATTATATACTTATATTTTATTATAGAAGTTTCAATTATGTTTAATTACTAATCACTAATTATATGTTTTGTAATAATAAAAAAGTTGAGGGCTAAAAAGTAAAATTACAAATAAAAAAAAGTGCAAAAGTTAGATACGGCATTGAATGCCTGAATATGGTGGATTTAATTGGATCGGCAATTGGAATGCCGATCCAAGCTTGGATAGGCATTCCAATTGCCTATCCAAGGTTGGATCGGCATTCCAATTGCCGATCCAAGCAGATTTTTAGATCGGCAATCCGAATGCCGATCCAACAACATTACTTTTAAAATTTTAAATTTTTAATAGTTATTATCATAATTCGTGTGAACAGTAATGTTAGTTTTAATTTTTTCGGGAGAATCTGCTATATAATTATGGTAACCAAAAGCATTATATAGAAAACTGCACTAAATTCAAGGTAAAAAAAAACAAAGAAAAGTCAAGGGGTAAATTTTGTCCACGGATAGATAGGATTGTCAATAAAACTTGTTTACCCGTTTACTCTTTCGGTGAGATTTTATAAGATTTTATTTTTATTAGACTAACAGGTATGGGTATGGATAAAAAAAAAAAATTTCGTTAACTTATCGGGTACGGGTATGGGTAAGGACTATTTTGTACCCATTATCTAACGAGTAAAATTTTACAAACATATATGTATATATAATCATGTTATTAGCATATTTTGTAAAATATGTTATTAGTTTTGATCCTCATCCAAATTTATTTATGTTGATGAAAAAAATTAATTTGCACTCTATTATATATATTATAATTTATAATTAGTTATATAGCTTTGGAAATTTCATTGATATGAGAATAAATTTCATGATTTTTGTTATATCTAAAGTATTATCTAAATATTATACTTTATCCATATATTTATTTGATATTATTTATTTAGTCCATTATATATTCTTCATTAAATTGATAATACTATTATTATCCATTATGTACTGTTATTCTATTCTTACCGTTAATTCTTTAACAGGTACGGTTAGAGTACGGATAAAGTCATTTTTTATGAATATTGGTATAAAAATACCTTCTACCGTACTATACTATACCCATTAATTACAGCCCTATTGATAGAAGTTTGATTAGATGCTAATCCGAACCAAGATACGGAACGATATATATCAATAATGAAAAGCATATCTACACTTTAATCATAGCTACATCCTCTCCGTTATTTTAATGAGAAATTAGGCTGATGTAATGAAGATCAGCGCGTGTGCAAAAAAGGAAAAAAAAAAAAAAAAAAAATCACCGGAGCATGCAATATTGCCAGACGCACTTAGATCTTAGGTGTCCAGATTATATGAATGTAAGTTTTTAATAATTGAGCTCGTGTTAGACTTGAGTTTGATACGTGTTTGAATTAACTCGAGTTTGATAACTCGATATATTTTCAGCACAATTTCGATATGGCTCGATTCATACATAATTTATTTTTCTTTTTTTTGTTTTATCTAAGGGTATTTATTCAAAGAGGCATATCATTATTATCATAGTCATTAAAGTATTCTTTTTCTCTCCACGTCCAGTGAACAGTAAACCTGTCAACTTTAGATATCAATAGTACTAAACTCCATGTTCTATAATCCAATTAAATTAGATAGTTATTGCTGGACCATGGGAGCATGGTATAAAAACAGGAGCACTGCTATAGCTGTAGGAGATTTGGTTCTATGTGAAAGAAATATCGTTTTGTATCTGTATGTATGTATGAGCTCCGAAAAGAAGAATGGTCCTGGATGCATTTTGTTATCCGTAGACAAGATTTGGTGCATGTATACGTGGACGCATTTACCAGGTCAAGCGTGGCGTTTCTACCGAGTAGCGGTGTTTCTCTTTCAAAGACATTTTTTGTGTAATGTGCATCGATCCTTTGAAATTCAAAGTTTATGGCGAAGAATTCCAGAGCAATGCACATGTTTTGAGCTCAACATTTACCTCTTATGAAAAAAAAACTTCCGCAGAGATTTTTTAATATTTAAACTAGAAATGTCCACATTTCTTTTGAGAAAATAATTAATTAAAAACTTTCTCGTGGCTGCAGACCTGTATATATTAATATATATAGTTCTTCAATGCAGATTCTTTTTTCATTCAAAACTATATTCATTAAAAAAAATCGATTTTTATCAAATTATATTTTTTTGAAGATTCGGTGAAAAGACAGAGTTATAAGTATTTAATTAATACAAGACTTAAAATTATATATAATATTGAAAAATGGAGAAGAATAACTTCAATGAATTACAATAGATACCGATTGTGATTATCGGAAAAAAACGATAATTTATTTCCATGGACAACATGACTTAAATCCTTCCGAGTGTCACACACTATGAAGCTCTTAATCAACACTGCTTTAAGTTTAGTTTATTGCATTGGATAATGCAAATATGATATGTTGAATATTTAATTATAAATATCGTTATGATTAATTATTTCAAGAGAACATATGAAACCAAATTAATATTTGTCTAATCCATTAATAATTATCAAGTGGTTGATATTTATTTTTTTGTCTCAACACAATTAATATAATTATGAGAATTATATTAATTTAATATGTATCATATTGTATATTGAATGGGCTTAATTTAATGCATTAAATAAATGATGAAAGATGACAAAATGGGCCTTAAACCCATTAAATTTCAGCCATGAAGGGAAGGTGACCACAAGTAGAAGGGATTAGGTATTAGCTATATATACTCCCTTCATTTTGTGAATTAGGGCAACACAAGTGGCCACCTTCTCCTCTAGGGCTATCAATACCGTGACATTTCGTACGTTTTTCATTCCGTTCCGTCCAAACGGAACGAAAATAGAATGGTATATGGATTGCGTTTTCAGAAATAGAATGGAAACGAAACTACCGTTTTGGTCCGCGGAACGCTGAGACCGAAAATTTCAATGTAAAATGGACGCGGAAAGAAATTTTCGTTCCGTTCCATCCAAGCGGAATAAAAACGAAACACTATGCCTATTTCGTTACCTAGAATGAAACATAAACGAAATCACGTGGTTCCGTACTTTTTCTGAACATTTGACAGCACTATTCTCCTCTCCTTTAAGAGGCAGAAAATTTCATATTGAGATCTAGTTTTTGTGCCTCCAATTTCATCATGTCTTTCATTAATTAGATCTTATGTATTGAGATTAGTTCCACTCAATTAATTGGTGAATTAATTGAAGAAGGAAACCAAGGATTAGATTCTCTCTTTTTGAATTACTAGCATAACCAAGCAAGAGGCTGTTTAATCTTTGTGGACCTTAGGTGTTTGCATGAGGAAGAAGAAGAGCATGCCACCACCTCCAAAGCCAAGAAACGAGCCTTCACGTTACGATACGAGAAGAGGTACCAGTTCTATTTCCATCTTTTTGTCAATTTGCACAATAAATTGCTTATAACTACTAGGTCCTTGCTTCTTGTGGGTTGGATGCATAAAAATTTTGATTTAAATTGCTCAACCTCACGCAACTATTTTTTTTCCAGACGTGTTGTGTTGGAAACTTTCGAACGTTGACACGTTTTAACACGCCAAGAGTTGACGCGTGACACAATGATATCTCTTATTTTTATACTCATTTTGACCATGCTTAGCATCAAAATTACACTCAAACCAATGCAATTATCTCATAATTAACTGTGATTTCTAGGATATTGGTACTGCCGCCGCTTCTTATTTATTTTGTAGAATTTTCGTGGAAATTGAAGACGAGATACGACAAGCAAGAAGTATTTGAGCCTAACCCATAGCCAGACGACTCATTCCTGGCTCACAGACACATGAAATAGACCAGGGAAGACCCACAAGCACCAGGACAGATCAAATTCCTCACAAAGGCTCAAGTTTCAGCCCATACTTCGAGAAAAGAGCGACATTTCGGTCCGAAATCCACAGATTTCGATCCGAAATTTATATATGGAAGGTGAAATTTGGTAATTCTGCAAGAAAGGAAAGGCTCTCTCTTGCCCTAGCCACCTTCTGGACTTTTCTGGGGTATTTCTATGCGTGATTCACAGGCAGACAGACATCCTACTTGATCCCACATACTTTTCCACCTCTTGCACAAGTGTTTTTCGCTCTTTCCACGAAGATCGAAGGCAAGACAGCAGCTTTGGGTGCGACGGTAGCAAGGCGAGCAGCTCTCCATCGATTCCCTTATTAGAGTTATGTCCTAGAAGCCAATCTTATATGGCTACTTCTATTATTTATATTATTGATGATATTTGATCATTTGTTCCTTGATTTATTTATTGACAGATGGTTCAGGTTGAGGATCTGAATTGTAGATCACTATAGCTCATTTATAATTAAATGACAATAATAAATCTAAAAGGTCCATAATCTTGATAATTAACAAGGAACATCAATTATCAGATAAGATTAGTATGCAAGTTAAGTGATGATTAAGTTCTACAAATCATAGGTAAAGAGTTACCAACTTAATTGCATATGTATATGTTATGGAACATGATACAGGACATGATCCAATGAAATAAATATATGGATTGTGTTATGTGTCATTATTTATTTCAATTTAGTTTGATTCTAAGTTTGAGATGGTTCAGTTTTTCCACATGAGGATAGGTTCTATAAATATCGTCTACCGCTGATTCCTGATAAGGGTTACTATACGGACTTTATTTATGTTCTCTTGAATTGTGCGGGAAAAAACTGTTCATCAAGAAAGCCGTATGTCCCTCACTAATTTACTTGGTGAGTGATGATATCTGTTGGGGCCCCTTGATGGAGATAGATTATTTGCTAACAACTTGATATAATTATCTCTAGATCAAGAAACGTATAATCTGCAAGAATGACACATTCCTATCTTGGATTATACGATGATATCATGTGACATAAGAATCCGACAAGGAAATACTTTTATTTCTTATGCAGGATTTGAATATTCGTATCAGTACATTATTTATGTGAATTGGGAGTCATAACGTGTTGCTAGATACCGCTTATGATTATTGGAATTAAATAGCGATTTAATTCCATGGCCAACATAGCATAAATCCTCAAAGGGTCACACAAATAGAGTTATAACCACACGGTGAATTATTTATTTATTCGCAACAGTGAGTATTGCGAAAATATGATAAGTTGATTAATTAATTATATACCGTTGCGAACCGTTATAATTAATTAAATCAAAGGGATCATATAGAAATAAATTAATGCACTATCTAATTCCAAATTAATTATTAATAAGTTAATAATTAATATTTTTCAACTTATTTAAATTAATTGAGCCATTTGGACATTTATTTAAATAGTTAAATAAAAGTCTGAATTTAGGATGGTTAAAAGAGTAATTAAATGAATTAATTGATGGGCATAAAATACAATTGTTACAGCCCAATAATAGCCATTTCCAGGGCCGGCCATAGAGGGGTAAAATGGTCCATATGTAATTTTGGAAGTTAGGTTTAGAGAGGTTATAAATAGGGGTTTAAGTTTGGAGCAAACACCAATTAACTTCCCTATTTTTCTCTCTCCCTCTTGCTGGCCGAAAATTCCCAAGAGAAAAAAATAATTTCAGATTTTCTTCTTGCTCTTTTCTCCCATACTCTTGGCTCATGTGTTGAGCAATTTTCTTCCACCATTAAATAGTTTAATTGAAAGCAAAAGGAAGAAGGGATTAGTCTTGATCTCCAATCGCTAGCACGGTTTTCAGATCGTGGTTAATCTCTTGGTGGACTCGAGGTCAACCATTGGAGAAGAAGGAAGAAAGGCGCAGCATCCCATCGACTCCTACGCATCAGATCGAGCCTCACGACTACCAATTCGTGAGAGGTATACTCGTCCTATCTTTTCTCTCCTTGAACTCTTGTGTTGAAATGCTATTTGCAATATCCTTGATGTTGTTTGGTTTTAATTATGGTTAATTAATAGTAATTAACGGAAAAAATTAAAATTAGGCAATAACTAACAGTGGTATCAGAGCCTAAGGTCGTGCTTATGCTTTTAACACATAATTAAGAGAGAAGATGATGGTTAACCAAGTTAATTAGTGTTGTGTATGCTTGCTGTTCTGGAAAACTGGTTTTTCTGTCTTGTTTCTTGTTTTTCGTGATGTAAAGCCTCTGATTTTTTTTATCTTTTACTGAAAGTTGTAGATCTATGAGTTGTGGTCTTTTTGACATGAATTTCACGATTTTATAAGCAGTTATGATTTTTTGGTGAATTAAACGGTAACGGTGCGCAGAACCAGTTTCTGTCTGCACAGTTCTGTTTGAATGACGTGTAGGACCTATTTTTTTGAAAATAACTACCTGTAAACTTTGGCTATAATTAAAATAGACTTAATACTCTTTCTGGTCATGTATATTTTGTTGCATGGTTCGGATTTTATATGGGTGATTAAGTATGAAAAGAAAAAAAAAAGTCGTCAGATCTGTTTTTCCAAACAAACTGATTGTTTTGATAAACTGTACTAATTGAAAACTTTTTCTGGAAAAGTGTTTAAATAGAATTGTTCTATTTTAAGTTAGGATTCCACCAAAATTAGTTTCATAATTTTTCGTGGAGATTTGATACTTTAACTGGGTCAAAAGATTTTAACCGTCAGTCAGTTACAGAACATGGGTAGTTACTTGTATGACACTTAACTTGATATTTTAATAGACCTTTTTAGTTTTCTTTTCATGGATAGTTAGCCAACTGCATGTACTAGGTTTGTTGTGTAAATAGTTTGCATAAAAACTGTATGGAAGATGATCCTACAGACCAAAAGGTTGAGGTGAAAAACAGAAAATCTGATAACGGTGTTTCGCGCACAAAGTCAGATTTGTCTTTTTTTATTCTCCCTGATGGTAAGTGATCTCTTCTTGAATTTTTTTTCTGGTAGTTACACTCATTATAAGGAGATTGCATGATTTATTTCGTATTTTTTTTGGAGACCGAAAAATTTTGAATTTTATCGGGCCCCGTTTCGTATTTTAATTAGTTAAAATATTTTCTAATTAATCAAACTGGTTGAAAAGTTAATTAGAGCACTCCTTAAATAACCTCCTTTCAGTTTTAGATGGTTGAATTTAATTTCAAAAGGTTTAAACAAGTTAGTTGTTAAAGTTGAGCCTTTCTTTGCATTTAAAAGCGAGCAACGAGCATGCACAAAGATTCTAATTAATAAAGTTAATTAAGAACAAATAAACATGTACATTATATATGTGCTAACTTTGTTTTGTAGGAGGATCATGGGTTTAGTATGGCTCAAGATTCCAATACCTTGTGTGTTGTAATTGTGTGAATGCATGTGAATGAATGTAAGGCCTTTGGTGCCATAGTTAATTAAATTAATATTGATTAATTTTAATGTAACTTGTGAGGCTTGCATGCCCCTAAGGTTTAGGAGGGAGTTAGAAATTTTTCATATGTATTCATTTATTTAATTCCATTAATTATAGGATAGGATCTATATAATTAGTGAGAGGGCTTGATTAGTTTAGATTCATTTTATGGAGATGACGTGGAGCTAAAATGCAAGCGGCAGCCATACAAACCCACAACAATGTTTGAGATGCTTGTGATTATGTGATTGTTTGAGAATGCCATGAAATGTCATAGGATAGATATGGGTGTATGCTTACATGACCACCAAACAAGAGTCACATAATTGTTTGTCCCAATTAAAACGATTAAGCCAAAATCACTCTCCTTCTCTCTATCCCCTTCACGCCGTATGGTCGTCCATTGATGCATTCTGCCGACGCGGACATCATGTTCCACCATAGATAGTCGGGGTGTAAATCGGATTTACAAGGAGAAAATAGAGAGGTGTTTCTTAACAATGGACCCTAATCGGATTGGACATTGGAGTGATGTTCGCGACGCGAACCAAGAATCATAAAGTTGTATGATTGGTTAAAATGAACCTACCTCATATTAGTTGTGTTGATGTTGTGCCGACGCCATCATCATCTCAACGAAAATGGGGGTCTTGGAATTCACTACATTTAGGGACATATTTTAGTGTAGTGAAAAATTTTACTTTATGAAAATTAAAACCAAAGCATAAACTAATTGACCTTAATTTTGAAAATTATTGTAGATGTCTTCCTCGTCTTTTACGCTACATTCTATTCTTGAGAAAGAGAAACTCACTTTCAACGGAGCCAATTTCTTGGATTGGCACCGCAACCTAAGGCTAGCCCTTAGGTTTGAGAAGAAAGAGTATCTCTTGACCACCCCTTTGCCCGCGGCACCCAAGGACGATGCCCCTAAAGCGGACAAAGATGGATATGACAAGCACGTCAATGACGACATGGAGATGTCGGTCTTGATTGTTGCGGTCATGGAGTCCGAACTCCAAAAGGAGTTCATGGACAGTGGTTGTGGTGTTTATGACATCGTCTCTCGTCTCTCGAACATGTTCCAAACTAAGGCCAGCACCGAAAGGGCTCGTCTCATCAAGACCGTCGCCAATACTCGATTGGCGGAGGGTCATGAAGTCGGGCCACACGTCATGAAAATGACGGGATTGTTTCAGCAGCTTGAAAGGCTTGATACGCCCTTCCCAACAGGGGCGATTAAAGACTTTATTCTCAACTCTCTCTTTCCTAGCTTTACCGGTTTTGTTGTGAACTAACGGATGAATGGCATGGACAAAAGCATGGATGATCTCCAGAACATGCTTGTTGAAACGGAGGAAAGTCTCAAGAAAGAGAAAGGACCTAAGGATGTTCTTGCGGTGAGCGAGAGAAGCAAGAAAATCAAGAAGAGGCCCCGCAGAAACAGAAAGGGCAAAGGTCCGATGATGCCCCAAGGTTCAGCCAAGGGAGCTCTCATGGGTTCCAAGAAGAAGAAGAACCCGGCCACTTCCGAGACCGTTTGCTACTACTGTAGCAACAAGGGTCATTGGAAGAGGAACTACCCCAAGTACCTCGCAGATAAGAAGGCGGGAACTGTCCAGCCTTCCTCCTCAGGTATATTTGTCATCGAAACTCTTCTCGCTACCTCTGACATAGACTGGATATTTGATACTGGTTCATGTGCTCACATTTGTCGAAATGTGCAGGTACTAAAGAGTAGGAGGCGGCTGGAGAAAGGCGAAGTTCAACTCCGCATCGGTAACGGCACGTGCGTCTCCGCTATGGCCGTTGGGAACGTAGAGCTTACTTTGCCTTCTGGTTTTATGTTGGAACTAAAAAACGTTTATGTAGTTCCATGTATCACTCGTAACATTGTTTCTATTTCATGTTTAGACTTGGATGGATTTGATGTAGTAATTAAGAACAAGTGTTTGACTTTGTTTCGTGATAATGTTCGTTATTGTGATGCGCATTTATTGAATGGTCTTTATTTGCTTGCTAATGGCGAACTTGTTTTGAGAGTTGAACGTGACAATAGAAAACGTAAGATTTCACATGAGAATGCAACTTTAATGTGGCATTGCCGCTTAGGGCCTGCTCCAGAAACAAGAAGGAAGAGGAAGAGTAAGGGAAGGAAGTGTAAGGGAGCCAAAGAGAGATACACCTCAAATTTGGGAGTAATCTTGTTTACTCTTTTCTTCTCAATTTTATAGAGGGGTTCACCTTCATTCCTCCCCATTTTCTTTGGTTTCCTTTCAAGTTTTTGATTTTGGAGCAGATTAACTGGCTTGGGCAGAGCTTGGTCAGTTAACCTTCTCCTTCACTCTCCTTCGTTAATCCCTTCTGGAGCGGACCCTTAGGTTACATCAACGAAAAACGCATCAAGAGATTACAAACCGTTGGTCTCTTAGATCAATTCGCTTTCGAGCCAATTGACACATGCGAATCATGTTTGATGGGAAAGATGACCAAAGCACATTTTCCCAACAAAGGGACTAGGGCAAATGACCTTTTAGACCTCATATATACTGATGTGTGTGGACCTATGAGCATTTGCGCACGTGGAGGTTACTCATACTTCATTACATTCACCGATGATCATAGTAGATACGGGTATATTTACTTGATGCGGCACAAGTCCGAATCCTTTGAAAAGTTCAAGGAATTCAAGAAAGAAGTTGAGAACCAACTTGGTCGAAAGATCAAGGTCTTGCGATCCGATCGAGGTGGTGAGTACTTGAGTCATGAATTTGGTGATTATCTAAAGGAGTGTGGAATCGTTCCACAACTCACTCCACCGGGAACACCACAATGGAATGGTGTATCCGAAAGGAGAAATCGAACTTTGCTAGACATGGTTCGATCAATAATGAGTCAAGCCGATTTGCCTAAATCATTTTGGGGTTATGTACTAGAAACCGCAGCTTTTACTTTAAACCGTGTTCCCTCAAAGTCCGTTGAGAAGACGCCTTATGAGCTTTGGTTTGGTCGGAAACCAAGCATGCTTTTTCTCAAGATTTGGGGTTGTGAAGCTTATGTGAAAAGGCTAATGAGCGATAAGCTTGGACCCAGATCGGACAAGTGTTATTTCGTAGGAAACCCTAAGGAAACGAAAGGTTACTACTTCTACAACCGTGTCGAGAACAAGATAGTTGTTGCACGACATGCGGAGTTCTTGGAGAAGGAGTTTCTCTCAAGAAAAAGTAGTGGGAGTAACGTGGTTATTGAAGAAATTCATGAACCACCGCAAGATGTGCCTCAAGTAGGCAATCTAGCGATTCCCAATATGGTGCCAAACGAGGTCGTAGTCGAACCCGTTCCGCAAGCCGTTGTGGAAGAGGTTCAAGAGTACGCTCCCTCAAATGAGGACTCGAACATATCGCGAGTCAATAGTGTTCAAGACACTCAAACTATTGAGGACCAAGAACTAAGTCCACAAGCCGTTGTGGGACAAGTTCAATAACCTCAACCCCAAGCACCAATCCTACGAAGGTCAACGAGGGCAAGTCATCCACTCGAAAGATATTTGGGTTTGCACGATGTTCTCGTCATTGCGAATGACGAACCTTTGACCATAAAAGACATGAAAGATAAACCAGACTCTAAGGAATGGCTTAAAGCCATGGAATCCAAAATGCAATCCATGTATGACAACAAGATATGGACCTTGGTTGACTTTCCCGATGGAGTAAAACCCGTTGAGAACAAGTGGATCTTTAAGAGAAAGGTCGATATGGATGGTAACTTGACCATATAGAAAGTACGACTAGTTGCGAAAGGTTACAAGCAAGTTCATGGTATTGACTATAAAGAAACCTTCTCGTCTGTCGTCATGTTCAAGTCGATTCGAATCTTGTTAGCAATTGCCGCATTCTATGATAATGAGATATGGCAAATGATTGTCAAAACCGCCTTCCTAAATGGAAATTTGGAAGAAGATGTGTATATGATACAGCCTGAGTGTTTTGTGGATCCAAAGAATGCTAACAAAGTGTGCAAGCTTCAAAGGTCCATTTATGGATTGAAGCAAGCGTCGAGGAGTTGGAACAAACGCTTTGATGAAGAAGTCAAAAAGTTGAGTTTCATTCAAAGTGAAAAGGAACCTTGTGTTTACAAGAAGATTAGTGGGAGCGTGGTTGTGTTTCTTGTTTTATTTGTTGATGACATACTCTTGATCGGGAATGATATCCCCGAGTTAAATGCAGTCAAAAATTCATTGAAAAAGGTGTTCTCAATGAAAAACTTGGGCGAAGCTGTCTACATCCTAGGTATCAAAATCTATCATGATAGATCTAGAAGGTTGTTAGGTTTGAGCCAAGATGCATATATTGACAAAGTATTGAATAAACACAACATGGCTAGCTCCAAGAAGGGCTACTTACCTATGTCACATGGTATATTCTTGAGTAAGACTCAAAATCCGACAACTGATACAGATAGAGATTACATGAAGCAGTTCAAGTATCCATCTGTGGTCGGATCGATCATGTATGCCATGTTATGCACTCGCCCCGATGTGGCACATCCGATTAGTGTGACTAGTCGATACCAAACCAACCCTGGTATGCCACACTGGACCGATGTCAAGAATATCCTCAAGTATCTCAAGAGAACAAAGGACAGCATTCTCGTTTATGGTGGAGACCAAGAGCTCGTTGTAAGTAGTTACACTGATGCTAGTTTCCAAACCGATCGAGATGATGCAAAGTCACAGTCCGGCTATGTTTTTCTGCTGAATGGTGGTGCCGTGAGTTGGAAGAGTTCCAAACAAGATACTACGGTCGATTCCGTCACCGAAGCAGAATACTTAGCGGCTGGTGAAGCAGCGAAAGAAGGCGTTTGGATCAAGGAATTCTTGACCGAGCTGGAGGAGGTTCCAAGCATCTCAAGTCCAGTGGATCTATACTGCGACAACACAGGAGCCATAGCTCAGTCCAAGGAGCCTAGGTCTCACCAAAAGACCAAGCACATCTAACGACGATTCCATCTTATCCGTCAGTTTGTGAACGACGGATGGATCAAGCTCAAGAAGGTAGACGGTGCCGCGAACACAGCGGACCCTCTGACAAAGCTTTTGTCTCGAGTCGCACATGAGTTGCACGTTGCATCCATGGGGATTAGGCGCATGCCTGAGTGGTTTTGAGTTGTATCTTTTATTTTGAGGCTTTAGTATGAGACATGTATATTTTGATAATACATTGAGTACTATGCACTTGCTAGAAGTCACTGTTGATTGACTCTAGGCCAAGTGGGAGATTGTTAGAGTTATGTCCTAGAAGCCAATCTTATATGGCTACTTCTATTATTTATGTTATTGATGATATTTGATCATTTGTTCCTTGATTTATTTATTGACATATCGTTCAGGTTGAGGATCTGAATTGTAGATCACTGTAGCTCATTTATAATTAAATGACAATAATAAATCTAAAAGGTCCATAATCTTGATAATTAACAAGGAACATCAATTATCAGATAAGATTAGTATGCAAGTTAAGTGATGATTAAGTTCTACAAATCATAGGTAAAGAGTTACCAACTTAATTGCATATGTATATGTTATGGATTATGATACAGGACATGACCCAATGAAATAAATATATGGATTGTGTTATGTGTTATTATTTATTTCAATTTAGTTTGATTCTAAGTTTGAGATGGTTCAGTTTTTCCACATGAGGATAGGTTCTATAAATATCGTCTACCGCTGATTCCTGATAAGGGCTACTATACAGACTTTATTTATGTTCTCTTGAATTGTGCGGGGAAAAACTGTTCATCAAGAAAGCCGTATGTCCCTCACTAATTTACTTGGTGAGTGATGATATCTGTTTGGGCCCCTTGATGGAGATAGATTATTTGCTAACAACTTGATATAATTATCTCTAGATCAAGAAACGTATAATCTGCAAGAATGACACATTCCTATCTTGGATTATACGATGATATCATGTGACATAAGAATCCGACAAGGAAATGCTTTTATTTCTTATGCAGGATTTGAATATTCGTATCAGTACATTATTTATGTGAATTGGGAGTCATAATGTGTTGCTAGATACCGCTTATGTCACACCCCAAACCAAGCCGCAATCTGGGGGTGACAGCCCCGCCACGCGTACACACTCTACTGTGCACACGTAAGGCTATAAAACAGTGTCACAGAAACAAATAATCACAAATAAACAGAAAATCACATAACAAAGGCATTGTTTGTTCATACAACAAAGGACTGGTAAATTATACACATATCAAAATTTCCAGTCATCATACAAACAAAACAAAATAATAATGCACAGCGGATAGTGAATATTCCAGCTCGGCTTGGTCTTCTGAAAAGATCTCCTCTGCTAAGTCTGCCAAACCTGAACCTGCTCCACAAGCAATTATGTGGGCTGAGTACGCGAATACTCAGTGGTGGTAAAAGTAAGTCAACAAGGTCTTGGTTAACATCTAGTTAGAACTGAACCATACTTAAGTTAATCACTTTTAATTCCTACTTGCAATTCTATGTGTATTTCTGTACATGGTAGAATACTATTCTACATGCGATGACATGCCAAGAAATCTGAAAAATATCTGGAGAAGTAGAGGAGATATAATAGCATACTAATATACGGATATATAAATATAATGTGATACGAGAATCAAGCACCCACACTCAATGGTCCAATCAAAGTCACATAAATCCAGAATCAATCTCACAAATCCCAAAATGTCATAGCTATGCCTACAGAACATCAGGAGCCCGAGGCCACCTCGTCTTGACCCTAAAGGAAGCTCCTACCTCAAACCCGGGCCACAGGGAATGAGCAGTAATACGCGGTACCCGTAAACTGACGCATGGAGTGACGAGAAGATGTCTGATTATAATGGCATACATCCAAAGTCCAAGTCAAGTTCAAAAAGGAGATATAATACTATATTGCAAAACAAATAACCATTGAGTGACCGCAGTACCGCCTGACGGTCGGTCTGCTGAGTGATCATCAGAAACGCGTTGCTCGAGATCGCTATCATAAGGAGCCCACCGGCAATGGCTGGGGTGCAAGCTCCCGATAATGGAAACCGCGTGCAAAACGCTCTTATCTCACTCGGTCTCACTATCCTGATCCACACCAAATGCAAGTGTTGATTTAAGCACTTTTAAGTTTATTAATCACATTTTTAATATGAATGCATCTCCTATATATGCAATACTAATCTTTAATTAATGCCATGCGCTTAACTGTCTACTTAATGTTAATGACATGATATGCACACAATTAATAAATGATCTAGTTACTAAACTAAAGATTAAACAAAACCTAAGGCAACCAAATAAGTCATAAAAAGACTACCACACCTGGAAAAGTCAAAGGTGAAGCGACTACTCCTCCGGATGGTCGGTGAAATCCTGACCAGCCTCTACTGCCTCAAACTCGGGGTAGTAGTCGTCTGCAGGTCCTGAGTACTCCTGCTGCTCACCTGAGCGAAAGACTAACTAATCAGAACGGCACTTACTCGGAAACACTCAACTAACGATCACTAAGTTATCCCTCTATTTGGATTAGGTTCTGGTTTACTGATAAGAGATTCTGTTTTAAAATATATTAATTTAGGTAGTTAATTTCTAGAAACAAATTGACAAAATTCCTCCTGAAACTAGTTGAGAAGAAATGCTAACATAAGAGACATTTTTAGAATTATTTTACTATAGTTTGTTTTATAAAAATTAAAGAGTAGGAAAGTTTGATAATATTATACATACATTTGTAATTTAATTTGTTAAGATTTGATTTATAAAATCAATGTGTAAATGGACGTATGTGACGAATCCTACAAGTCTTAGCTACACGATAAATAGACGCGTCACATTTATTTGGTTTGGAAAAAAAAACAGTTAACAAGTTTAATCAGTTTTCTAACAGTGTTTTAATCAAGTATGAAATTATTCTAATTTAAATTCCTAAACTAAAAACAACTTTAAATAATAATAAAAATAAAATAAAATAAGAAAATAAACTCAAGTTAAATGATTTGGGTTTGGGATCATATATTGTCCGATTATATATCATAGTATCTGTATAGTTTGTTTTGCGGACATTTTAATCATCTCCCATTTAAAAGGCAACGATTTAATTTTCGAATCCGACATAATTGTTTCGGCCAAAATCTCATACTTTGATATTCCATCTACTTAATCAAATCATCAAATAGTTCTAGTTTTAATTCTCAAGTTCTAGTTTTATTTCTCAAAGTTCAAATTTTACTTAACTCAAATCCATCTCAATTAAATCCATAATTAAACTTAACTAATCAGAATTAGATCTTTGGGCCACGCACAACAATTTCAGTAAAGCCCACAGAAAACTATTCCACACGGATTAAAACAGAGAAGCAAGGCCCAAAGAGAGAACAGGCCAGGCGGGCCCAGAGGAGAAACACACAAGCCCACACGGAAACAAGGATCCAATCGGATCCGGATACAAATGGGTTACGGGGATCAAATCCGAAACCCAAACAAGAAAATCAAGTCCGACCCTTTAACACTGCACTTTTACACTAAGGACCTCAAATCAATTGTATTTACTTAAGTATTTTCTAACAGACCCTAATAACAGCATTTATTATTAAAAGCCCCAAAAGCAGTTCAAAATAATTTACAATTTAGTCCCTGGTAGCTAAAATACTTTACATACTGGTCCCTGGTCATAGCAAAACGTGTACCAGACTGGTACAAGGGCCTGAACCAGCCCTGTACCCTGTATCAGAAGCATCAAACAACACTGTACAGGCCTGAATAAACACATTTAAGGCCTAAATGACTCATAAACATCACAGGAACAGATATATGAATGTTCTAAGCTACTAAACAGGTCAGATCAAGCATTACTCCTCAACAACAACTTCAACAGATCAGATAGGAAGAGTAAAACACAGATTTTTAGTATCTAAACTACCAAACAGACCCAAGGCAAGCATAAACTCATTTCAAAATGCCTAACAACTAACAAATTTAGCATCAAGCATCTCAACAGATCAGACTGAGCCATCGCAAGCACACAAACAGATCAACAAGGCTCAAATGCACATTTCAATTCAAGATATCACAAACACAGATCGATATCAAGCATCTCAAGCCTCAATTAACAACACAAAAGCAAGCCACAGAAACAAAGAACAAGGAAGAGGGGTTACCAACGGAGAAGGGAAGAAGGGAAGCAAGCTCAACCAGCACCACTGCGCCTCACCGTCAGCACCGCCACCTAGCCTCGTCGATCGCCGCCGTCTCCACTCCAGTCGCTAGCCTCCACCTCTCTCTCTCTCTTGCTCCTTTTCCTTTCTTTGTATCTGTTCTGTGTTGGGTCTGAGCAGAGAGAGAGGAGAGGGGTGACACTTAATGGAACTGGAATGGAGAGGAGGGGTCGAGCTGCTGAGGTGGCAGAAGGAGAGAGGGCAGGAGATGCGGTGCTAGGGTTTAGGTCAAAGGCATGGGGGTTTTCTCGGTTTGGGAGAAACCAGAGGAGGTGGCATGGGGCTGTGGGTCTCTTCTGACAGATCGAGAGAGGGGAAAAAAGGGAGGAAGCCACTCCAATCGATGAGAGGAGGCGCGATTGTGGTCGGATCAGAGAAGACAAACAGAGGAGAGGAGGTGGGGTCGATGGCTTCTGTCAGAGGCGAGAGAGAGGAGGGAACTACTTGGGGAGAGAGCCAGGGATGGGGTCGAGTGCCTCGGCCAGGGGCGAGAGAGAGAAAAGGATCGAGCGGATCCTTCGAGAAGAGCGAAGGAAGAGCGGAAAAGAGGGGAACGGGTGAAGGGGATGACCCGTTTCGGAGAAAAAGGAGAGGGAGAGGAGAGATATAGGAGAGATCAGTGATCAATCCAACGGCTCAGAAAAATTTAGAATTTCTAAACTCTATCCAACGGTCCAGATCAACAGAATTTTAGGAAATTGAATTGTTCAACAGTATAAATCGGATTTTTGACACCATTTCATCTCATAATAAATTTGTAAAATAGTTATTTGAATTTCTATAATATAAACTAGATATTTGAGTAAATGATTTTCAAGAAAATTTGTACATGGCCGAAGATTAAATTTTTAAATCGGATTCGAAACGCAATCGGCTTCTAAATTAATGAGAGTTGATAATCCGCTAATTAATCTGAGTGTGATCATTAATAATATTTATTTATATTTATTTGTTTGCTTGAAGATTTTTAATTAATTAATTTAACTTTACAATTTATAATTTCTGGGTTTTTACAGCCTTCCCCCCTTAAAGAATTTCGTCCTCGAAATTCAAAATGAGGTACGAGTCAGAGAAACGGGGGAGGAGTTCAAAGAGAAGTCAATTCGGATGATTTTGAAAATTTCATTTCAAGCTACAAGACATTAATCAAATGAAGTCAATTTCAAACGGAATTATATCAAGTGCTGAGTACTTTGTCAAAGTTAAATTCGGATAGTGTTGTTTATCAAAATTTATCCGTACTTCATTGGTGATCAGTCAAAGGAGGAAAGAATACATTTGATATTAAATTGATCAACAGATCAGATGATTAGTCAGTTTCGTTTGGTTATATACTATCAAAAAGGAAGGAAACCAACTTGTGTGAGCATAAGGAAAATTTTAAGTTGGTGAATTCAACAACCACGATTGGAGCACAAAAGTCAAATATCAAGGTAGATTTAAGGGGTCCAAACACCAAGTCAGACAATAAGATCAAGTACAACCAGTTAGCCGGATCAAGGGTTTGAGACTTAGATCCAAATGAAATACAATAGTGAGCAAAAAGGACCCATAGATTCAACAGCCAAATTTTAGGAATTTTGGAATTGAATCAAACGATCAATAGAATTCGGATCAGTAAAATTCAGGCCTTAAAGGAATAGGTTATGGACAAATAATTTGAAACTAGTGGCTTATAAATAATTTACTGGTGCCACAAAAAGTTTTCCAAATATTTCTCAAAAAGTGTAGTTCAGATTTTACTAGGTGCTTTACTAAGAAATTTCTATTTTCATAATTTGTTGTTAGCTTTTTGAAAAGTTAAACAAATTTTTATATTTAGATGTATTTATTTTATAACTCCAATTTTTGTATGTTCATAATCCTATTAGCTAATGGTTAGAGTTATGATACTGAAGGCATAGCTTCTAAATATTTTCATTGTGTATTTAAGATAGTAATGTTTAATTAAGTAACTTGAGGTATCATGCAATTACTATTATTGTTATTAAGTTGTCACTACGATAGCTTATACGTTTTAAAATTTGTTAACACAAAATCAATTTATTTTTATGTTTCCTTTTATTTATTTATGTTAGTTTCAGTAGAAGTTTCACTGATGGTCAAAGTTGTTATATTTTGAGTTAAGTCTTAATATTTTGATGCAAATTTTAGTAATTAAATTATTTCATGTTGTTGTTTCGGTCAGGTAACGAAATTGTATAAGTAGCCGAGACTACTTAAGAGATTAGATTCCAATAAAAATTACATCTACTTAGTGGTGGATTTTGAGTTTGAAATTAAAACAATATTTTATTTTCTAATTTTTTTTATTAAGTCAGCAGTTTTATTCATTGTTTTTCATTTACACGTATTATTTACTAATCTTTAGTTAAGTTTGAATGCTTGAAGTTACTCATTTTTCTAAACTTAACAGTTTTAGGTTCCCAAATTTTTATACGGTTTCCATACTACCCCCATCCTATTCGCAAAGAAAACTAACCTGACGTGTTAGGCTGACGTACGAACTGCTCCCGTGTCTCAGTCGCCGGGTAGTCCTGGACTCGAGCTGCATCTCGTCTGGTCTGAATGTTATCACCCTTTAGACTCGATTCACCATCCTGTCGCTGCGGACAACTAGCTGCCCAGTGATCTGTCGACTTACAAATGACACAGCTGCCACCATGGTAAACACATGGAGTAGGATAAGCCTTACCACAAGTCTTGCAGTAGTATCGCCTTTTTGAAGGTCGAAGGTTTCCTGCAAAATTCTGTTCTGAGTTCACCTGCAGCTTCATGCCTGGGGGTGTTGTCTTATTGCCGCTCGGAGAAGTGAATCCATCGGCATGACCTTCATCTGAAGTTATCTTGTCATACTTTGACTTGAGTAGCTTTTTCTCTTGAAATTCGGCTGGGTCTCGGTTAAAAGGACAGTCAACCACTCGATGGTCTGGTGATTTGCACAAGTAGCACAAGCCATTGTGGTGAACACAAGGACCGAGATAGGACCTCCGACAAGGCTTGCAAAATATTCGTTTCTTCCGAACACCAGTAGAGCTCATGGGTTGTTGTGAGGTCTGTTTCCTTGGTGGTTTGGTTACTTGAAGAACTAGTCGTGGTATGGGTACAGCTTCTTCTTGTCTTGCAGCACGACGCCTCCCACGTCTGCGACCACGTTTCAGAGCAGGCACTTCCATAGCAATCTTTTAAAAACAAAAAGACCGCAAGTTAGACTCAGCCTGCTTAAACGCTAAGGTTAAGGCTTAAGGTTAGGTTAACAAGGTGTAACACCTAGGTTCTTTAGCTGGAATATTTGTGATTTTAACCATTGCTCTGATACCACCGAAAGATGTCACACCCCAAACCAAGCCGCAATCTGGGGGTGACAGCCCCGCCACGCGTACACACTCTACTGTGCACACGTAAGGCTATAAAACAGTGTCACAGAAACAAATAATCACAAATAAACAGAAAATCACATAACAAAGGCATTGTTTGTTCATACAACAAAGGACTGGTAAATTATACACATATCAAAATTTCCAGTCATCATACAAACAAAACAAAATAATAATGCACAGCGGATAGTGAATATTCCAGCTCGGCTTGGTCTTCTGAAAAGATCTCCTCTGCTAAGTCTGCCAAACCTGAACCTGCTCCACAAGCAATTATGTGGGCTGAGTACGCGAATACTCAGTGGTGGTAAAAGTAAGTCAACAAGGTCTTGGTTAACATCTAGTTAGAACTGAACCATACTTAAGTTAATCACTTTTAATTCCTACTTGCAATTCTATGTGTATTTCTGTACATGGTAGAATACTATTCTACATGCGATGACATGCCAAGAAATCTGAAAAATATCTGGAGAAGTAGAGGAGATATAATAGCATACTAATATACGGATATATAAATATAATGTGATACGAGAATCAAGCACCCACACTCAATGGTCCAATCAAAGTCACATAAATCCAGAATCAATCTCACAAATCCCAAAATGTCATAGCTATGCCTACAGAACATCAGGAGCCCGAAGCCACCTCGTCTTGACCCTAAAGGAAGCTCCTACCTCAAACCCGGGCCACAGGGAATGAGCAGTAATACGCGGTACCCGTAAACTGACGCATGGAGTGACGAGAAGATGTCTGATTATAATGGCATACATCCAAAGTCCAAGTCAAGTTCAAAAAGGAGATATAATACTATATTGCAAAACAAATAACCATTGAGTGACCGCAGTACCGCCTGACGGTCGGTCTGCTGAGTGATCATCAGAAACGCGTTGCTCGAGATCGCTATCATAAGGAGCCCACCGGCAATGGCTGGGGTGCAAGCTCCCGATAATGGAAACCGCGTGCAAAACGCTCTTATCTCACTCGGTCTCACTATCCTGATCCACACCAAATGCAAGTGTTGATTTAAGCACTTTTAAGTTTATTAATCACATTTTTAATATGAATGCATCTCCTATATATGCAATACTAATCTTTAATTAATGCCATGCGCTTAACTGTCTACTTAATGTTAATGACATGATATGCACACAATTAATAAATGATCTAGTTACTAAACTAAAGATTAAACAAAACCTAAGGCAACCAAATAAGTCATGCACACAATTAATAAATGATCTAGTTACTAAACTAAAGATTAAACAAAACCTAAGGCAACCAAATAAGTCATAAAAAGACTACCACACCTGGAAAAGTCAAAGGTGAAGCGACTACTCCTCCGGATGGTCGGTGAAATCCTGACCAGCCTCTACTGCCTCAAACTCGGGGTAGTAGTCGTCTGCAGGTCCTGAGTACTCCTGCTGCTCACCTGAGCGAAAGACTAACTAATCAGAACGGCACTTACTCGGAAACACTCAACTAACGATCACTAAGTTATCCCTCTATTTGGATTAGGTTCTGGTTTACTGATAAGAGATTCTGTTTTAAAATATATTAATTTAGGTAGTTAATTTCTAGAAACAAATTGACAAAATTCCTCCTGAAACTAGTTGAGAAGAAATGCTAACATAAGAGACATTTTTAGAATTATTTTACTATAGTTTGTTTTATAAAAATTAAAGAGTAGGAAAGTTTGATAATATTATACATACATTTGTAATTTAATTTGTTAAGATTTGATTTATAAAATCAATGTGTAAATGGACGTATGTGACGAATCCTACAAGTCTTAGCTACACGATAAATAGACGCGTCACATTTATTTGGTTTGGAAAAAAAAACAGTTAACAAGTTTAATCAGTTTTCTAACAGTGTTTTAATCAAGTATGAAATTATTCTAATTTAAATTCCTAAACTAAAAACAACTTTAAATAATAATAAAAATAAAATAAAATAAGAAAATAAACTCAAGTTAAATGATTTGGGTTTGGGATCATATATTGTCCGATTATATATCATAGTATCTGTATAGTTTGTTTTGCGGACATTTTAATCATCTCCCATTTAAAAGGCAACGATTTAATTTTCGAATCCGACATAATTGTTTCGGCCAAAATCTCATACTTTGATATTCCATCTACTTAATCAAATCATCAAATAGTTCTAGTTTTAATTCTCAAGTTCTAGTTTTATTTCTCAAAGTTCAAATTTTACTTAACTCAAATCCATCTCAATTAAATCCATAATTAAACTTAACTAATCAGAATTAGATCTTTGGGCCACGCACAACAATTTCAGTAAAGCCCACAGAAAACTATTCCACACGGATTAAAACAGAGAAGCAAGGCCCAAAGAGAGAACAGGCCAGGCGGGCCCAGAGGAGAAACACACAAGCCCACACGGAAACAAGGATCCAATCGGATCCGGATACAAATGGGTTACGGGGATCAAATCCGAAACCCAAACAAGAAAATCAAGTCCGACCCTTTAACACTGCACTTTTACACTAAGGACCTCAAATCAATTGTATTTACTTAAGTATTTTCTAACAGACCCTAATAACAGCATTTATTATTAAAAGCCCCAAAAGCAGTTCAAAATAATTTACAATTTAGTCCCTGGTAGCTAAAATACTTTACATACTGGTCCCTGGTCATAGCAAAACGTGTACCAGACTGGTACAAGGGCCTGAACCAGCCCTGTACCCTGTATCAGAAGCATCAAACAACACTGTACAGGCCTGAATAAACACATTTAAGGCCTAAATGACTCATAAACATCACAGGAACAGATATATGAATGTTCTAAGCTACTAAACAGGTCAGATCAAGCATTACTCCTCAACAACAACTTCAACAGATCAGATAGGAAGAGTAAAACACAGATTTTTAGTATCTAAACTACCAAACAGACCCAAGGCAAGCATAAACTCATTTCAAAATGCCTAACAACTAACAAATTTAGCATCAAGCATCTCAACAGATCAGACTGAGCCATCGCAAGCACACAAACAGATCAACAAGGCTCAAATGCACATTTCAATTCAAGATATCACAAACACAGATCGATATCAAGCATCTCAAGCCTCAATTAACAACACAAAAGCAAGCCACAGAAACAAAGAACAAGGAAGAGGGGTTACCAACGGAGAAGGGAAGAAGGGAAGCAAGCTCAACCAGCACCACTGCGCCTCACCGTCAGCACCGCCACCTAGCCTCGTCGATCGCCGCCGTCTCCACTCCAGTCGCTAGCCTCCACCTCTCTCTCTCTCTTGCTCCTTTTCCTTTCTTTGTATCTGTTCTGTGTTGGGTCTGAGCAGAGAGAGAGGAGAGGGGTGACACTTAATGGAACTGGAATGGAGAGGAGGGGTCGAGCTGCTGAGGTGGCAGAAGGAGAGAGGGCAGGAGATGCGGTGCTAGGGTTTAGGTCAAAGGCATGGGGGTTTTCTCGGTTTGGGAGAAACCAGAGGAGGTGGCATGGGGCTGTGGGTCTCTTCTGACAGATCGAGAGAGGGGAAAAAAGGGAGGAAGCCACTCTAATCGATGAGAGGAGGCGCGATTGTGGTCGGATCAGAGAAGACAAACAGAGGAGAGGAGGTGGGGTCGATGGCTTCTGTCAGAGGCGAGAGAGAGGAGGGAACTACTTGGGGAGAGAGCCAGGGATGGGGTCGAGTGCCTCGGCCAGGGGCGAGAGAGAGAAAAGGATCGAGCGGATCCTTCGAGAAGAGCGAAGGAAGAGCGGAAAAGAGGGGAACGGGTGAAGGGGATGACCCGTTTCGGAGAAAAAGGAGAGGGAGAGGAGAGATATAGGAGAGATCAGTGATCAATCCAACGGCTCAGAAAAATTTAGAATTTCTAAACTCTATCCAACGGTCCAGATCAACAGAATTTTAGGAAATTGAATTGTTCAACAGTATAAATCGGATTTTTGACACCATTTCATCTCATAATAAATTTGTAAAATAGTTATTTGAATTTCTATAATATAAACTAGATATTTGAGTAAATGATTTTCAAGAAAATTTGTACATGGCCGAAGATTAAATTTTTAAATCGGATTCGAAACGCAATCGGCTTCTAAATTAATGAGAGTTGATAATCCGCTAATTAATCTGAGTGTGATCATTAATAATATTTATTTATATTTATTTGTTTGCTTGAAGATTTTTAATTAATTAATTTAACTTTACAATTTATAATTTCTGGGTTTTTACAGCTTATGATTATTAGTAATTAATCTTAGTAATTAATCTTAGTAATTTAATTAATCTTAGTTGTTTGGTTTTAATTATGGTTAATTAATAGTAATTAATGGAAAAAATTAAAATTAGGCACTAACTAACATCCCTGCCCTAGAAGAAGAAGTGAAGTTAAAGGACAATTTGGTTTATTCTTACATGTTTTTATCTTTGAATTCCATGGGCTTGTATTTTATCTTTTACATAATATTTGTTTGTTGTCTCATAAACATGTTAGGCTAAATTTCATTATGTCTTAGGGTTAGGTAGTAATTTAATTTGGTATTTGTGATGACTTGATACGGTTAGGTATTTTCTATGTGATTTTGATGTGTTGAGAATTATTATTTATGCTTAGTTAAATTATTTGTTTGCTTGATAAACACCTATGGATGAATCGCGACGTCTTTAGGGCATTAAACTAGACTAAATACATAATTTATTAAGTAATTGAGGTAAGCCAAACGCTCGAAAGAGGAGGTTAACTTATGACCGACAGGTATAGTTTCTAAATGATCCGAAAGGACTTAGATACCTCTAGAAATCCAATACAAAGAACTTAATTGACTAAATTCCGACACGAAAGTTTAGGACTAGTCAATTACGTGGTAAAAATCGAGTTCCAAATCAAGTCTAAAACCAAAATTGCGACGGCTAAGGCTATGACTTAGGTCTGGTCGATAAGTAACCTTCACACAATCTTATCTAAAAATATCAAGTCAAAACAGAGAATCTGGAGTGAATTTCGGCACGATGATATATAAATTTCGGTCCGAAATTTATAGATTTCGGTCCGAAATCCTGTCTGTTTCGTGCGAAAGTACGTGTCAACAATGCTCCAGAGCCAAATTAAATGAACCCAAAACCTTAGGACATTTTCTTGCATCTGTTTGAGTCCAGAAAACATAAAAAACCAACCCAAAAATATATTATTATTTATATCTCCAATTTTAATTGTTATTTAATATTGCCTTTTTAAATCAAAACTTCACAAAAATTATTCTGTCTAGCTTTTAAGAAAAATTAAGTCCGGTAATTATTTTTACCGTCCCTTAGGTTCGACCCTTAGCTTTACCCCAACGACTAGTAGGATAGAACGAACAAATATAAATTCATTTGACCTTGGTTCTGAAACCTCTATCACACAATTTGACACGACAATAATTAATATTATTTACTTATTTATTATTATTATTATTATTATTAAGAATCCATTAAATTAAATGTTGATATTTTAAATTTAGTGATGGCGATTATAATTTTTATTTAATAATTAATTTTAATTATAATATACAAGTTAAAATAAATTCCATCAATCTACTATATTATTTCTATTTAAAAAAATTATTTAAATATTTTTAATTAATTTTTAGTGAAAATATTAGAATAACTCATAATATAACTTGACACGTTTAACATGCCGTGTCAACACGACACGATACATCACGTTAAACTTGTCGTACTATAATGCATGTCATATTAGTCAATTCCGTTACTCAACATGATACAATACAACACATTCAAAAATACTAATTCGTGTCCACACTACATGACACATTAAAATATCCTAGTCGCACGTCTCATATTAGATGCAATACAAGTTAGGTTATTTTACAAGCAAATAGAAGCTGAATTCTATATATTATTATATTGTTAAATGCTTTAGTTTTAAAATGTTCAATTTCAATTTTGGATTATTGAAAGATGTACATACAATTTCCTTCTTCAAATCTTGGCTCTAATTTATAACCGTTGGCCGTTGATTATGTAATATACCATATTCATATAATCATATTGCCCAACTACTTGTTTTTTTTTTTTTTACTTTTCTGAAAATTAAAATAAGACGGTTTCAAATTCTCCAATAACTTACTCTAACTTGTTGTAAAATGATTTTTGAATAACCTTTAAATATTATTGGCTTTCAATAGTTATCCTTGCCATAGAAATATTAATGATTGCTGTCGGCAAAGAGTTTGGATGGTTTTCTACGATGACCCATTGACTTGTTGAGAATAGCATTTATGCTAATATATTTCCTTAAGAAGTAATGGCGCTACTCTTGTAGTAATGTTTTAACAGTTTAACACCACACGTGTGGTCCCCCTGCTTCTTGAAATAGAATGGAGGCAAAAAGAATGGAAATTTAATTTATCCCACATGTAGTATTATATTACGCACTACACAAAAAGATTATACTTTGATAATTTTACCTGATCCGCCAACATTAGGACCACTAACCAAACGCAAGTGACATTAGTTTAATACTTTGCATTATCACCAAACTTTTAAATTTCACCGAAATAACACCATTATGACTTAAATAACATATTTTTGGAGCAAAACGCATCAACGTTACAACAACCAAGCACGAAATAATAGTAGCATTATATTTCTGAAAAATTGGCGATATAACTTAAAATTTTTGCATTTGGCGGCGTAAAAACGGATGGATCATTCAATTTACAATTTTTTTTTTGCTGAATACAAATTCGTACCAAGTCCTAATTTATTTAGCTTTTAAAACTTTGATTTTGTCTATTTTACTTTTTGACTTGTTAATTTTTTATATTTTAATTTTTCAAGTAATTGATAAGATATGCTAGTTGTATAATTATTTTTTTATACACGCCGTTTAATCTCTGTTATATCACCGATATTACACCGAATCGCTAAATCAACTATGTACCATTATACTAAAAAATCGCATTTTAAAACTTTGATTACCACTGATATATTTCTATATTATATTGCACAATTTTTTTCCTTAAAAAAATCAGAATACTTTACTGGTTTCTAGCGCCCGCGCCATTAAAGCTCCTCACTCGTGATGTTCACATCAGTAGCAAGTTGATGAAGTCAATCAAGATCCTTGGATAACAATATATCGGCAATAAATGTTTTTTAACTTTATTTAGATCACTTAATTTCATTGTTTCCAAAATTTAAATTGAAGTCCCCTTGTTGAAAATTAAAATTGTTAATGAAAATGAAAGAAACTATAGGGCCATCAATTTTATATTTTATTGGGCATGTAGCAGAGCCACTTAAGAAAACAAGGGTCACACACATTTCTCTTTTCCATTGACCTACCCAGCACATATCCTAGGGGTATGTTTGGAAGTGGTGTGGAATAAGAACAAAAATAAGAACAAAGTTTGTTCTTGTTCTAGTTTCATATTTTTGTTGGAACAAGAATAAAATTTATTTTGTTCTTATTCTCATTGTTCTAAAAGGTGTCAAACAAGAAATAGCTTGTTCTTATTTCATGAACTTCCAAACATACCTAATAATAGTGACCTACCCTTAAGAAAACAAGGATTACACCATTTCTCTTTTCCGTTGACCTACCATTGAGAAAACAAGGACCACGACATTTTTTTTTCCCTCTTTTCCAAAATTTTAACGTTTTAAAGTACTTTGGTTCACTTTTGTAAAATTATAATTGTATCATGATTCTAGGTGGAAATCAGACTCAAATAAAAATCTTATTTTACCTAACTAGTCGTCGGATAAAGCTAAGATTCGAATTCACAGGGGACGGTACAAATTGATTTCAGACTTTACTTCTTCACAAAAGTTAGACAACTAGACAAGACCATTTTTAGAGATTTTAAGTTGATAAATTCAAAAAATAAAGTACAATTAATTAAATTATTTTTTGTTATTTTTGATAATTTCTAGACTCAAACAGATGCAAATAAATATCCTAGGGCTTCGAGTTCATTTAGTTTGGCTCTCGAAGCACCTGTTACCACATATTTTCACACGTGAGACAAATATTTCGAACCAAAATAGATAAATTTTGGACCGAAATTTATCTAAGTCTTGCTGAAATACGCTCCAAATTATCAATTCTGACTTGGGTTCTTTTGTTAATACTATGTAAAGGCTACTTGTCGACCAAACCTAACTATCTTACCCTCAGC
Organism: Rhynchospora breviuscula; assembly: GCA_027562975.1. NCBI lineage: Eukaryota > Viridiplantae > Streptophyta > Magnoliopsida > Poales > Cyperaceae > Rhynchospora > Rhynchospora breviuscula. Next base: position 33,404,632 of record CM050401.1, on the reverse strand, counting down.
TATTGCATTTCAAGTTGGAGTTGATTTGGAACTCGATTTTTCACTCTTAAGTTGGTTAATACTAAATTTTCGTGTCGGAGCTAATTACCTAAGTTCTATTTGTTGAATTTCTAGAGATATCAAAAGTTTTTTTAGATCATTAGAAACTACACCTTTCAGTTGTAAATTAATCTCCTCTTCCGAGCTTATGATTTACATCAATTATTTATCTCATTACAATGGTTCAATAAATGGTAAAACATCATAATCAAACAAGCAGTTTAAACAAGCATGACATTAATTTCAACAAAAGAAAGTACATAGCATAACTAAATAGTCAAGTCATCACATCAAACTAAACATAAACTACTACCTAACTCTAAGACATAACAAAGTTAGCCTAACATGAAAGCAAAATAAGAAACTCCATCGTCAATTAGAAGCAAAGAGAGAAAAAGAGATACAATCATGTAATCCCGCTAAACTCATGTTTACAAGCCTCTGGAATCATGGTTGGGTTGGTTTTTCCACTGTCGCATTTAGAATCGCTCCAAGTCGCTGTCAATGTCGTTCTCTGTAAAGAATGGTGGAATCCCGCGCCGAAAGACAGAAGGGTGGTGGAAAGGTGGAATTTTGTCTATGGTGGCTTCCACTTCCAACCAGCACAAAAAGGGACGTATATAGCAGGTCTCTGGTAACTTGGAAGGTAGGTTAGGACAAAGGTTCGCCAGATCTTACCATTGAATAAAGCTTTCATCTTCAAAACTTGCCAAAACCATCATTTTCTTGGAATTTCGGACCAAAATGGGTAATTTCAATCTGAAATGAAGTATCCAGCATTGAGCACCGATAGTATTTTGATCATACTTTCTTCATCCAGATTCCAATTGAGGTGATTCAAAGGCCGTTAGAAAGCTTAGGATGAGATCTATAATACTATTGATTTTATTTAGTTATTTTTTTCTCTAAAATTCTCCATTTTATGCATTTATTGTGTCAAATCTATCAAGTTCCTATAAAACAAGTCAAATGCAACGACAGTACCCAATCTTGCCAAATATGGCACAACACACAGTGAATATCATTAGTTTGGATATTATTTAGGTACCAAGTATGATCAAAATGCATATATAAATAAGTGATATCATATCCATATGTGCTCTCTCAAAAATATTTATACGACCCTTTAAAATATTTCTATACTTGATGAGAAAAATAGTTATACTTTTTTGGCTGGCTACGGTGCTTTGCAAAAGTAAGATTGAGCATTTATTTCCAGATACTTTTTCTAATTCAAACCTCAAATTGATATCAAAACTAAACTGTTCAATTTGATCTGTATTGAAATCTATGGGCAACCAAAATTTATATATTTTAAAAAAATTAACTAATTTTTTCATATTTTTAAAACCATTACAATTAAAAGATCCATAACTAATTAGATCGATGATTTTCTAAAACTAAAAAAAGTATAGCTAAAATATTTGAAAAAATATATATAAAATTTAGTTGGCAACATGATTTTGATGTGAAAAATAAATTGAACGGTTCATTTAGGCAACATGATTTTCCCTTTTTTTGTATAGTGTGTATGAACACTTTTGTAACAAACTTTATGCAAGTAGGATTGTAAAAAATTTAGATTATATGCCTTTTATGCTTAATTATACCAGCATGCCAAAAGATATTATGTTTTTGTCGTTAAATATAATTAAGCACTTATCAAAGAAAAAGTAATTATAACTTTTGGGTAGGATGTTGTTATCACATCACGAATTGTTTTATTTTCAAAGATGTGATAATTTAGGAAAGTCAATAGGATAAATGACATTTTTTTTCATGTTTTATGATATGATGAAATGAGGCTACAACTGCTTAAAATGATAAACTACAGCTAAATTAAGTAGTAGATGTATTTTATTTGCACAAAAATAGATACATTTTTTTAGAATTCGAAAAGTAATTGTGATCCATTCTTTCCATTGCAATAGAATATATTACAACTTGTGTTTTTACGACTTATAAATATTTTATCGTGCAATTTTGCATGTAAACTTACATTTTATTGGAACTGGTTTTTCAGCTGAAAATAAAGATAGATCTTAGCCATTTGGTTGATACCAAACGTACATCGAACATCAGCGTACAATTTTAGTGAGAAGTATTGATTCGAAATTTTGATTCTCAATTACTTTCCTTCTCGTATTTCTTTCTATTGGAATAGAATATTGCATTTATCTTTTATTTACTACTAATTATTTCATGACTGACTGTTGAATTAATGAAATACTACATAATTTTTGTAACTGATAATTCCTACTAAAAAAGGTAAACAAATATTAAATATTCAATTGAAATTATGCACAGATGTTTGTTAATACATATTGAATGACAGAGAATGATTTCGACGGAGGAGAATGGTATTTCTGCTTTTATAAATATTAGAAGCCAAATAGCATTTGACTAATTAATTAGGATCTGACTAAAACTAAGCATATATTAGATCCAAGTCAGACAATACTGCCAACATAAACATTATACGTATATATATATATAAAATACCGATGGAAAGTGTCCTCCGTAGTGGAATCGGTGCATATTAGTCAGTAGCGAATACAACACTCCTAAATCCTTATTTATACGTACATTGTTAGTTTTTGTAACTTTGTTGTTGGATTTTGTTAGCATCACGCGCATCATTAATCATGATTTGGCTTGACGCTTGGGTAATTAAGTACGAGTTAAAAAATTCAATATGCCGTTCCAGTTTTTTTTTTTTTTTTATAATGCAAAATTGCAAATCCCATATTTTTTATCTATGTATGATTAGTCTAGCTATTGTTACTGTATTATCTTTATCAGCTCCAGTAGCATATGTATCAATGTACTCTCAGTGTGTACTGATATGTACTTGGGTACTATCTCTTAATATTTGCTGGTACACCAAAGGCCTAGCCAGAATCTGCCTAGTTAGCATCTCAAAGGAGTGTAATATAAAAAGGTCGACAAAGCAATAAGATTATTCTAATCCCAAGATAATGCTAAACTAATCACAATTGGGTGCGGAGTGATTAAGAAGGCTTTGCAGAAAGAATACTATTGGAGTACACACATCTTTCTTATCACGACACGTCAGCAAAAAATGCTCTGTATTTGAACTTATCAAAAACATTAACGCTATTAGTACTTCCTACCCTTACTAGTTGAAAAGAAAAAACGTAAAAACGTTGACTATTGGAGACATACAATTAGAATATCAGATTAAAAACAATGGTGAAAATTAGTATAATTAACTATATTATATATGCGTTTGTATTTATAATTTTGGATCTCTCTTTAATTTATTAGAACAAGATTACCAAAAGTAAAAACCATTTAATTAGCACTGTTTACTTTATGTCCATCTTTTGCCAACTTGCCTGATACCAAGACTTAGTGCTTTTTTATCGAGTGAATACCACCCATCAAACGTTTCCCCTAATCATGGCACATTGGAAAGGTTTACAAGTGTCCCTCTGCATTATTTTTTTTAATAAAGATCCACCAACGCAGGAACCTTTTTTTTTTTTTCCTTTTTCTTAATATCAAGTGTTGGAAAATTGTATTCCCTCCAAAAGAATAGCAAGAAAAGATGAAATTCTCTTATAATTTACAATTTTGTTTTGCGGTAATTACCACATCAGGTTTCTTTTTTGAAGAAAAATAAATTCTTTTTAAGATAAATTGGAGGTCTAAGCCATCCAACTTATTTTTAAATTAAGTGTCTATGAAAGGCTCCAGCTGGATTTCGAACCTGCGACCTTTCACAAGTTTCAAATTGATTTTAGTAAAGGCAGTTCATTTATATTCTAAAAGGAATTTGATATTCTTTAGACATGGGCCATCTTGCGTGTTTAACTTCCGATATGATTTGTTTCTTCGGTTAATTGCTGAAATTTCACGAACAAAACGATTGAATCACAATAAAATCAGAAGAAAATGAGAAGCCCTTACATAGATAAACTGCAAGGGGACAAGGGTTACAATAATTCTACTCAAACATGGCGACCTATACAACAATGGAGTAACATCAGATCAATATAATAACGTAGTACATCACTTCCATCCCTCGAGTGCACATGCACATATACATACATAATACTACCATCATAATAATACGTAATTTACAATATCGAAAACCCTAAAGTTCAAATTTTCTCTCCTAACTCGTACCATAATTGAACATATGAATCGCTAGGAATGTGCAAGGTCGGGAACAATCATCTCACTAAACTCCTCGTCATCCATCCTCCACAACGGCTCAGGATTGTAATCCCACACCGGCGAGTAAGGCATCGTAATTGAACTGCTCGACAGATTTGTATAACAACTGATATCCTTGTACTCATCAAACCCCAACTGTGTTGCTGCTTCTGATGCAGTAATCTCATTCCAGAACTGGTCCACAGAATTGTACCCATTGACAGCCTCCTCATTCTCGGTCAGGTCATTCTCTGAGGATTGAACCTCGTTGTTGTTGGAGGTCGTTGTAACGGTAGAGGAGAAAGATGGGGATGAAGGGGATGCAGAAGCAGCAGCTCCCTTCTTTTGCTCTTGAGCTTTTTTTCTCATGTGCGTCCTCCAGTAGTTCTTTATCTCATTGTCGGTGCGCCCTGGGAGCTTTCGTGCAATCCTTGACCACCTAATCAAATTGTCCAAACAAAATGATGAAGCAAAAAAAAAATCGAGCATCGATCGGCTCTGGTAATAGCCCTGGAAATTGAAAACTCTGCAACTATATATTAGTCATGTAAAGGGGATAATTAAAATCAAACCTATTGCCCCATTTGGCATGAAGCTCTAGAACAAGTTGCTCTTCTTGAGGGGTCATGCGACCGCGCTTGAGGCCGGGATGAAGGTAGTTGACCCAACGAAGGCGGCAGCTCTTCCCAGTCCGATTGAGGCCTATATTTGGAGCACAAGACAGCACAAAGACAAAAGAAAACAAAGCCAAAATGGTTAAATCGGAAAGAAAAATCCCTACTTAGATCTCGATGTTAGGTTATGCGGGCTATATATATAGGGCCCATTTCTTTCACCCGCCACCGCTCAAACCTGACACCTTTGCTAAGAAATCCCAACGGCGTTCACCGAACAAGCGCACAAACCATACCAGTTGGAGGTCTTCCTGTTCAGTCCATGGCCCCTTCCTGGTTTCGCCTTTGTCCGCCACCATCAGTTTTCTCTCTGCACAGGCTGTCTTAATTAACTGAGGATGTAAAAACACAACACACTTCTTTTCTTATCTCCCGCTTGATCTTGGGTATCAAATGAAAGGTTTTGTTGGGTTTGGTTGATGGAGGCTTGACGTTCAAACAACCATCTATTATTCCATTTTATAGCCTCTTGGAGAAAGTGGGCATATGATGTCATTTTGTTTGCTTCTTTCTCTACTTGACTCCTTTCGCAAAAATGATGACCCAATTTGCGGGACAGAGAGATTTAAATTATTTAATTAATGGCAGCCTAGTGCGAATACCGTGGTGGATTTTATCTTTTGCATTTTTATTTATCATGGAGGAATTTCTTATCTTTCGAGACGTAAATGGATACCATACGAATTCAGCAGAGTATTTTAAAATTTACATGATCACAAAAATATTTATTCGTATTTTCTTTTTAAGATTAAGTAGAGATTGGGCAGTGGTATTATACAGATGGACGTTAGCAATGCCGTTTTTCATGTTTAGCAGCAACTTAACTCATATATCTTAAATTAAGAATTTGCAACCACTTACGTCCTCTGGCAATGTTTGGCATAACCCTTTCTTAACTGAGAAATCATAGGTATATGTTAGAACTTAATTACTTCTTTTCAATAAAGTGGCGGTTTGCCCGCTTTTTTCTTCTATAAGAACAATTAAGCTATTTTTATATACTATACGAATTAAAGTTTAATGGAAAATGGACGAAGGTAACTAGAATTAAAAAAAAATCATGGAATAGTAAAGAGAAAATTATATGTTAAATTCAGAATGACATTATAAAACAAGAAAAATTTGTTTACAACTTTTGCTTGGCAACCGCTGCCTAGTAATCTAGAAAAAATTTTGGTTACAATAAACTATGAAATAATTTAATAGATAAGGATATGTTATCATTTGCTATCGACTTTAATTTGATTATTTTTCCAAGAAATAAATTGATGAATATATAGAATGAGCAAAAAAAAATGATGGGAAAACATCATTCCGTAATATCCCTTGATCCTAGTGTGATCTGCCCCTCCACGTTACTCTGGAGATGTGCTCTACCTCTGTATTCTCTGACATGTCGCTAGCAGCACAATCAGATTCTGGACATCATGATAAATCTTCTAGTGCAAGAACTCCAGCGTGGCTTGAGCAGCTGTGAGGACTAGCTGTACTTCTTGCAATCCGTGAGGATGGTGTGTAGTGATCCAGGGGAGGAGCCATGCATGGTGACTGGAGTGGACTTTGTCTGTGCTCTAGAAATTACTCGATTTTTCCTATTAATATTTCCTTCAATGCCGACTTCTTATAAACACACAAATTCAAATTAAAGAGTATCACCTCTGATTCTCTGAATCTAGTATGTATTCATCTTCTGTGCTATTCGATTTAATTTGTGGTTGGATATCAATGTGTAGAGAAAATATATATATTGTCATTTGATTTTACTTTTAGAAAGAAAAAAGTATTGATTAGAATAGTAGTTATTTTTTATATTCGAAATAGAGTACATATGAAAAAAAAATTTATCGCCTATAAATTTTTTAAATATTTTTGTTATAAAAATATGTATGTTATTGTTAAATTATGTTTTCCATGCTGATATTTTGATTTTAATTTTCATTAAAGTATAAATATTTATAAATTTTATTTACCCACACATTGAGTGACCACATTTTCTAGTTTTTTTTAAAAAAAAATTCTTATAATTTGTCCATCTAAGTAATTTGAATAACTTAATTTGTCTCCCCAATAGTAAATTCCTGGCTTTGCTCTTTGATCCAGACCCTTGACCAATATAGTTCGGGCCAGTGACGGAGCCGGAGGGGCTACCGGGCTAGAGATGGCATTGTGTCCTTCTTGTGCAAAAAAAAATGCCACCAAATTTATGTATATTTTCTTATATATATATAGAAAAATTCTTTAATTTGCGCCTTTACTTGGTGTGGATAGCTTAATTAATTTAGATAAGAAATATTTTGTCATTACTATCTTTTTATTAATTTGTTCTATCTTTGAAAATTTGTCCCTACTGTGGTAATTTTCTCCGCCCCCTATTGCATAGGAGTGAGCAAAAAACTCGTAATTCGTGAGTTTATTCGAACTCGACTCGAAAAAAATTCAATTGTAACTCAAGTCAACATAACTCGAGTTGGCAGAATTTGAGTTGCACCAACTTAATTGGCAGACGAGTCGAGTTTGAGTTAAGCTTAACTCAACTCGTGAACTCGTGAGCCGACTCATAGCAGAATAAATTTATATTTCAAATAGTATTATCAACATGAATTATAAGTATTAAAAACTCATAAAATAATTATAAGAATTTTGTTCTTATATATATTTTTGTTAGATAATCGTAACATGTGACAAATTGAGTTTCAAGACATATTGTGCTTCAATAAATAAAAGTAATAAAAAATAATAATAATTTATTGGTTCTAATATTGTATATATCAATTAATTTTAATATTAAAATAAAATATGAATTAAATAAAAAAAATTGAAGTACACATGCTTATTTCAAGTTAGCTCGTGACCCGTGAGCTAACTTGAGTTAGAGACGAGCCGAATTTGAGATAGATTTATAAACTTGATAGTGTTTTTCAGCTCTACTCGAGCCAACTCGAATTACAGACGAGTCGAGTTTGCGTTGACCTAAATCGGTCGAACTCGACTCGTATACAGCCCTACTATTGCATTAATCTCAGCTTGGCACGCCTCCTGAGCTAACGGGCTTCCTCCCCAATTATTCCTACTCAATTTGCACATTTCCTTTCAGCAGAACTTTCTCTGTTTAGAAAACAGAGAAAAGAAGAAAGCAGGAATAAAAAAAAACACTAATATATCATACAAAGATAAGAAATACTTTTAATCTAAAAACCAAAGCTCGAATATGTCCACCAAAAATATCTCATATACATCTATGTATAATCACGTGAGATCGATGATATTTTTTTTATCACAAGCAATCATGGGCATAACAAAAAAAAAAAGACTTTTGAATCCACATCCTTCACTCAGAAAACATTATCCTTGTTCGTCTAACTAAAAGATTGATTTTCTTGACTATATACAATTATAATTTCAAACATAAATCCACTATATTCCTTTCTATTGATACGCCTTAAGTAAAACATTGTTTAAATATTCCCTTAAGTTTAAGATTTTGTATTTAAGTAAAGGTGATAAATCCATTAAAATGAGAGATCTAAGGAGGTGATGAAGTTTGATATCGGTATTGTCATTGGAAAAAAAAATATTTTACTTAACAAGCTCACTACAATTTTTTTTAGAAAAAAGGACTAAGAGAATTTAAAAATTGACTGACAAAAGATCTTGCGGCATTACTAAAGTTTTTGCTTAAGCAACAATCGTTATCAAATATTAATTAACTTTTAAATTGAAGGCCAATAAGATGCAAATAGTTTGGTCAAACAATTAATTATTAACAAAGTCAATTAGTGTTAACTTTTAACATATCAAATGTCAATTATCAACAAAGTACTAATTATATAAAACTGATTAAAGTAAGGACTTATATGTTCACTCTAAAATGGACGATACAAATGGAATTTTTGGTTTAACCGATATGAAATGGAGTCAAGTATAAGATAACAATAACGTTACTTAATTTTTCTATGGCACTTGCCATAGGCATTTGAAGAAAGTTGTTTCATAAGATTCTAGACCGTAAATTTTTTTAATAAACAAATCTTAAAATGAAACTTTAATAGTAAATATGGGAGATCGAGAATTTGAGTAATGAACATGGCAGAGCGTCCTGTCAGTGGCGCTCCAGCGGCAGCGCCGCCAGTGGCATTGGCGCAGAGATGAAGACGCCGCTGGCAGTGACGCGGTTGGTCGTGGTGGAACCAGACCCTTGAGGTGGAAGGAGGAGGAGATAAGAGCAGCCTCTCGACGCCGCTCACACTCGACAATGGCGTCAGAGAAGGCAGAGGAGGCACTGGGGATGAGGGACGGGTGCGCAAAGGATGGGTGCGTACTAGAGAGACGAGTGCGCCGGAGAAGGCAGAGGAGGTACGGGTGCGCAGGGACGGCTGCTCTTGTCTCCTCCTCCTTCCACCCTGAGGGCCTGGCGCCACCACGACTAACTACGCCACTGCCAGCGGCGTCTTCACCTCCGCTCCAATGCCACCGGCGCTGCTACCCGGAGCGCCACTGACAGGGCGCTCTGCCATATTCATTACTCAAATTCTCCATCTCCAATGTTTACTGTTAAATTTTTATTTTAAGATTTGTTTATTAAAAAAATTTACGGGATTCTAGATGATCCCTTGTACCTTTGTATATATTGGTTTATCATTTCACATTTGGTTAATCGCGTCAGCCATATTCCTGATAGCAGTCATTTTCTAATGTACAAAACGTGAGTTTTCCTTTTCAACAGGTAATCATCATTTTTTTATCAACAATGACTTGGGAGGTGATTTGACAGGATAATTCGGGGGGAAAACTAATAAAGTTGTATTTATACTTTATTAGACATATTGGGCAATTTTTTCTAAAATTACATTTTTCTGTTGTTCTGTTTTTGTGAATGTTTTTTCTTTACGTGATTAGATCGTTAAGTCCAAACCCTTAAAACTTTGTTTAAACTAAGTTCAGAGTTTTGATCAAAACCCATATGGCCATATGTAATAAAATCTATCTTTCCCAATTGATCCCAGTATCCCACCTACTTGCGCTGTTAAGATTCGTAAGAGGTTGTCGCTTGTGACAGTAAACACATGATGAACCACTCTGGATAGCTTAACCTCTATCTCCGTTACTTATAAAAGCATCATTCCAAAAGTATATCTAAACTATATCATATGTCTATTAAATTTTGATTCCAAAAGCGTATCCAAATATTATACCATTTTTTTTATTATTATCTTTCTTTTTTTGTTTACTCCCAACTAATTATAGCACAAACACATAATATCAATAGAGAAATAATATTTTTTTTTGAAAAATTTTATACAAATAAAATAACTCATAGATCATTTATATATAATTTGAACCTATATATTAAATTTATCATACTGTGATTATGACACTTTAATAATCTAGCACATTTGAATTGAAATAGTAAAAAATTATTCTCATACAATGATATTTATAACAATTTATCCACAGTTCCACACAATGCGTCGGCGCATTTGCTAGTATATATCATATTAGAATTATTTTAATGAAGTTTAAAACTTAATTTTGTAGGAGTAAAATATGGATATAAGAATTAGAACTCCCTCGATTTAATTTTAACAATGAGATTGAAGGTAAACATTTTCTTAACTTCTTTTATATTTTTATATTTATTTATTTATTTATTTTTGAGAAGTGAAGATCACTAAGGTCGCTATCAGAGTGGAAGTGGATCATTGTTTTCGGCTGACATCTTGGTTCATTTTTTCAAGCCTTTGTCTATAAGTGGAATCCAGCGTACTGCCAACATGCACTATTTAAAGGTTTATAAGCACGTCTTATCCTAATTAGGCTTATTAATTAGATTTAATTTAATTAAACTCTGAGGTCACTCGATACTTATCCTGGCTCTTGAGCATAATGATCGACTAAAACACAACCAGTCAAACCTTCAAATGGATAATTTCTTATTTAAGGATCAAAGCTTGAAAAAATAATAATAATAAATAAAAATATTTCGCAGCATTTTTTTTTTTTTTTTGAAGGTAGGGAAACTGTCTCTCCTACAATTTCATTGAACAAAAAAGTTCTGTTACAAAATTACAAAATTACAGAAAGAAAAGTTAAAAAGCCCAATAATTACAAAACATGGTAAATAGCAACATAGCTAGTCTACATTATTTCGCAGCATTTAACGATGAAATATTATTTAACAATTCACTCATTTTAATTCTTGCTTAAGTGAGACCCTCAAAAAAAATTCTTGCTTAAGTGATATTTAATGACGAAGTATCTCTAATGTTAAAGGATTTTTAAAAGCCTCCTAATTAACTTAATTATAGTTTAATTGAATTACTAAACATTTCGCTGGTTCTGTTTCTGGCTCCTTAAACGGTCCTTTGCTAAAGGCGAAGGGTCAAATAGATCTCAAGTTTTAGTTTGAAATCACATGAGAAATTGACTTTTCCCGAAAGAAAAAGACAATCAAATTAATAATAAGCTTCTTTCAAAAGAGGAATGGATTGATTGGCTTTTATTGCGTAATAGCTGCTTTTCTGGAAGTTCAAGTAGCTGTTTGTGGTTCCTTCGTAGCACTCGAATGCGTTCAAAATTGTATGACTGATGCATCATTGTTATACCTTTTTTTTATTAATGGTACAAGCATGCAAGCACATATACTCCACCTACGCATTTCCTTCGAATTAAAGCTTCGATTCATGCTACGTTGGAATTCAATCCCGACTCTTCTATATGGAACTATGCTACTACCATTAGATCTGATTTCCATTGACACACATCATTAATAAAGATATACTGAACACTATTAAACAATGAGCACTGTATATATATAGAGAGAGAGAGAGTTTTGCTATGGTGAGTTGCAACTCACCAAAGGGTCGGTGAGTTGCGATCAAAACTTCAAAATCTAGTTCAAAATGACCGATCCAAACCGTCTAATATGATCTCCTTATTGAAATCTCCATGCAGACCAAATTTTATATTTTTTCAAAATTTTTAAGTATTTTTTTGAAATTTTAGAAAATCGTTAATCAATTAGTTCTGAACCGTTCAAAAACAGCAATTTTTAAAAATCCTAAAAAAATACTTAAAAATTTTAAAAAAATATAAAATTTGGTCTGCATGGAGATTTCAATAGAGAGATTATATTAGACTGTTTGGATCGGTCATTTTGAACTAGATCTAGGATAGATATATATAGAGAGAGAGAGAGAATACCTATTGTGCACCATGATGCACAGAGCCTTCTGTGCATCGTGACCGTTTTGGTTGGTTGTTTCACAAATCGACAAATATAATTTAACCAATCTTATCTATATATGGAAATCTCATGGTAGACAAAATTTTACATTTTTTGGAATTTTTTTACTATTTTTTATGAATTTTTTAAAGCTTGTCATTTTTGGATACAAATTAGTAGGAAAAATATTCCAAAAAAGATAAGCTTTAAAAAAATCATAAAAAATAGTAAAAAAATTTAAAAAAATGTAAATTTTTTTCTACCATGAGATTTCAATATATAGATAAGATTGGTTAAATTAGATTTGTCAATTTGCGAAACGACCGACCAAAACAATCACGATGCACAGAAGCCTCTGTGCATCATGGTGCACAATAGGTATTCTATATATATATATAGTTTTGCTATGGTGAGTTGCAACTCACCAAAGCCTCCGTGAGTTGCGATCAAAACTAGTAGATCTAGTTTAAAATGACCGATCCAAACCGTCTAATATGATCTCTCTATTGAAATCTCCATGCAGACTAAATTTTATTTTTTTTAAAATTTTTAAGTATTTTTTTCGGATTTTAAAAAACTGTTATTTTTGAACTGTTCAGAACTAATTAGATTAACAATTTTCTAAAATTTCAAAAAAAATACTTAAAAATTTCGAAAAATTGTAAAAATTAATCTGCATGGAGATTTCAATAGGGATCATATTGGACGGGTTGGATCGATCGTTTTGAACTATATTTAGGAGTTTTGGTCGCAACTCACCGACCCTTTGGTGAGTTGCAACTCACCATAGCAAAACTCTCTCTATATATATATAATAAAACTGGATAAAGATAAGTTTCATAGTAAACGATATCGTGATTTTAGATCACTCTAAGTAGGGGAGGAATCAGGATTTCGATGTAGGGGGACAGAATATCGACTTAGGTAAACTAAAGTTTGAAAGTTTAAAAATCTAAAAAAATTGAGAACAAAAAACAATATTGTATTATTTTATAGTAGTAATTTTTCTAAACATGAATTGTAATCAAATACAAATAAAGAAGTAATCTTTTCTTAAAAAAATAATAAGCAAAAATTTTCATATTTGAGCAATGTTTTGTTTTATTCGTGATTTTTCGACTTCTAAATTAGCTCTAAAAGAAAAAAATTATAATTAAACTAGTTTGAACAAACAATAAATTTAACTATATTGTATTTGAGCTCTTTTATTAAAAGTGCAATATACCATGTATTAACAAAATTGAGCATATAATTGAAAAGCTCTTCACACAAATTTAAAATCTTGAGGGAAGCCCCTTTGCCCCCTACTGCCTCCACCCCTGACTCTAAGTAAAGTATTTTCTAATATAATGTACTGATATGAATTTAGATTCTCAAGAACAGTTTGACTCGCAATCGAAGCACTCAATCAAATATTGAGAATAGTGCGAATTAGTCTTTTATTAGAATAGTACAATATGTGTACAATTTATTTATTCATCATCACCAAGACTATTCCACTACACAATTCAAATAATATTGATGCTAATCTATATAGCATAATATTACTTTTTTTCTATTCAAATGAGTACTCTGTTCATACTATTTTAAAGCTCAATTGAAAATCATTATTTCTACACTATTTTTATTATAAAGATATATATAGCCTCCCACCATGAAGACTGGAAATTAAACAATATTTACTGCCCTCAAAGAAATAAAGTTAGTACTTTTACATTATCAGAATTTAGAATTACAAAAATAAATTAAGTTAAGTTTTTTTATAATACAACAATGGTAAAGATTTAATTGCTTCCAAAACTTCAGTGGCATTTTTGCATGGGTACAATATGTTTATTTAAGTTCTTATTTACTATATTTTTGTATAATTAGAAAAAAAAAAATCTGCACTATGTTTCATGCATGTATTTGGTAGAATTAGAAAAAATCTACATTATGCTTCATGCATGTATTTCTAGAATTGGAAAAAATCTACACTATGTTTCATGCATCTATGCTTAATAGAAGTTGGCAACCCCGCTTGGGTTGCTTTTGGATAAAAAATGTTTCATGCATGTATATACATTTATATGACACGATTGTCTCCATATTTGTGCAATACGAGAACTAGAATTATGGTGGGGTTAGAGTCGTTAGACCCCCCTGTTTATGATGATGGCCGGGTCGTTGCCACTAGAAAGAGGCACTGCCCTGTATACTCCACGGTACTATCTCTGTGTTTCTTTTCTTTTCTTTTTTTATAATTTGACAATTTTTGTTGTCTTTACACTTCACAGCTTCCCCTTTTTCATGTAAACGAGGGGCACCTTAAAAGCGGAAATAAAAAAAAAATAAAAACTAAAGAAAAGAAAATCTGCTCGCGTTTCTTGACGAGAAGGAAAAAGAATATTCTCATGCTAACCAATCAAGCATGCATGAATTTTATGTTACTAAGCATAAGATGTCTTCATTTGCGTGGCAAATAAAGAAACCAAATAATGTTAGGTAATAAAAATATGTTGCTCAATCTACTAGTCGAATAGATATGCTATTCAATTTATTTTTTTTATTAGACAGAAAATAAAAAAAATACTGTTACTTCGTCTGGCGATTGATATCCAACCACAGATCTACTCGATCGAATGGCAGAAACACATATTTACATGCTAGATCTAATGTGTTAACATCTCTTGGATCCGTGCGTTTATAAGTGGTAGAGAAGTAGAGATAGAGATAGAGATTAAAAATAATTTTAAGACTTTAATGTACTATATATATATCAAAGAAATGTCTAAATTATGATAAAATATTTCTTTAAAATATATCTTACATTTATCATATTGCTGAGCAGGATATTGCTAGCAAAAAGCAAATAAAAAAACATAATAATGTTAGAAAATATAAAATTATCTTATTGAATCTTTCAGATAAAGGTGGATATCTTTTCAAAAAATAAATTGTTAACACCATCTGACTCTTTTCTGTCAAAGGGTCTGATCTTTTATCTGAAATCAACATCTATAAATACATCAGATCATATCACATAAATCAATGGTCCATATATAATTGATATAACAATAGTTTTGTGAAATTGTTATGACCTTTTTATGGGTGCTTTTATATGTAGTATAGATTAAAAATAATAATAAATAATGAATATTTTTAATTATCATGATTAGAGTGATTATATTGAAAATTAAGATTTGGGAGAGTTATTGTCAGAAGAAGATTTGAAAAATAATAATGAATAATGAATATTTTTAATTATCATGATATTAGAGTGGTTATATTGAAAATTAAGATTTGGGAGACTTATTGTCAGAAGAAGATTTGAAGGGGTTATTAAGTGTTGTTCCATGACAAGAAACGGATCCAAACGGCTGGATAGCCTCTCCGTCTAACATTTACGACAGTTGGTCTCTTTTTCCTTTTTCTTCAACAACAACCGTTGAATTAGGATGAAGCACTAACTTCTTTAACTAAAATCTCCAAACAATTATGTAATTTAATTTCAAAAAAATATAGAATTCAGTTGCCAAATTGGAAAACAATAAAAAATGATTTAGATCTGTTTAAGATATTAACCCTAAGTGGACTGGATAGAGAACGTCCGAAGCTTTCTAGAGGGTTCGGTCCCAAAATATGTTTATTGTAAATGTCAAACGTTTCAATTATATAAGTATATATCGGGTTGACAAGGATCATTCCAAGCTTTATCATCTCCATTATTTCTTAGGCATGCGTTTTTTTTTTTCAAGAATATTTTTTCAGCACAACTTTATCCTTTCTGTTTTTAGAATCTCATCCCTATCATCATGCGCATTTACTCCATTCATTTCCTTCCTGGTTCCCACACTCCTTCTACTCCTGCTTCTTACACTTTCCTCCCTCCTCCCATCTCCTGGGAACCCCACCCCATACAAAACTAGGACAATTACAATATATATAAGCACAATTATGTTCGATATTAGAATAAAATTCGGTAACAAACAATATAAAAACCATGACAATCAGCAAAACCAAGACAATTAGTTTACAGAACTAGAATAATTAGGAAAATAATACTAATTGTCATGGGAAAAAAATAATTATTTTGGAAAATATTATTAACTGTCTTTGGAACTAGAACAATTAGTTTACAGAAATATGACAATTAGGAAAATAATACTAATTATCCTGGAAAAAAATTAATTGTCCTGAAAAATATTATTAACTTTCCTATGAACTAGGACAATTAGTTTACAAAACCATAACAATTAGTTTACAGAACTAGGACAATTAGGAAAATAATACTAACTATCCTGAAAAAAAATTAATTGTCCTGAAAAATGTTATTAACTGTCCTTGAAACTAGGACAAGTAGTTTACAAAACTAGGACAATTATGAAAATAATACTAACTGTCTTAAAAAAATTTAATTATCCTAAAAAAATTAGTTTTAAAAAAAAAAGGTTAATTGTCCTAGATAAAAAAAAAATGAGTAGGTGTCAAGGGGATAAAGGGGAGGGGTAAGTAGGCACTGGATGGCAAAAAAATGAGGAGGATAGAAATGAAAATGGATAATTAATGACAACGCTAGGCAAGTTTCTGAAAACGAAAAAAATAAAACGCGTAATAGATAATTAATGAGAATGATGGGATGATGGAATCTAAAAGATGGTGGTAATTCCGATTATAAATTAATTAAAATTTGCACATCACTTTAATTCGCCTTATTTAGATCTTGAATTATTTTAATCTGCATTAACTTGTCTCTTCGTTCATTCTATAAAAAAGAATAAACAGAACTGATAATTGTAAACTGTTCACACCTCAAGCACATATCAAACACAAATTCGTTGGGAAAGTGATGAAAAATATAATTTCTTATCTTTCTAATATTGTGTTTTGCATAGGGAATCCAATAAGTTTACTTGTTATTAGCATTACTGTTTCAAAAGCAATAGCATCACAATACTGTAACTGTCATTTGACAAACAAAGAAATGTAGTTTTGACAAAAGTGAAAAATTGAAAGAAAGAAAAAATAATAGAATGGGTTAACGCGTGGAATTTATCATATCTTTAAGGTAGAGAAGAAAAAAAAATTGATTAGCTCTTCCTTTAAAATTCAATCCAAACTGACGCGTATATCACCAACTCAAAGCAACGTTTACAACATTATCATCGCTTTGAACAAATTGTAATTGATCCGAACTAATTACCTTCTTTCCAAAAGTTTAATCTTAATAATTTATTATATTAATTGATCGGAGAAGAAAGGACGCTTATGTGTTATGTCAGGCTGACCAAATCATCTCTATTATTCAGTCATGAAATATTGTTGTTGTATATGTACTTCTTGTTCATTTCTTCGTAATTTTTAATTATTTGTAAATTCACAAATTTTACGAATAATACATTGTTTATATTTGTGCATTATTTATGAAAATAATTTTTTTATTGACTTTCTAGAATTGTCTGAAATATTTTTTATATTGTAAGAAACCTCAAATTACATCCATATTGTATTTTTTTTTTTTTTGAAGAAAGAGGAAGGTCTTTGCCATCCAACTTTTTCTGAAATTAAAAGTGCATGCAGGGCTTAAACCCTTGACCTCTTGGAGGCCAGCCTAGTACTCTTACCACTGAGCCACTAGGCCACATGCAAATATTGTATTTAGAAATAATAACATAACATAATAACAATATAACACAATCTATTTTTTAATCAAAAAAAAAAACACAATCTATTTGTAGCAGAGCTGCTCTTAGAACAGTATTGCCAGGCCCATTATATTTTTGTGGATAACTATTACACTATTATGTATAGACAGTATACTGTAGAGCAATCCTGTACGTGCAGGAAAGCAAATGAAGATAAGCCTACTAGTGCTCCTTTATAAGTTTTCCACCTTATCCTTCATTCATTGATAATGCTTCAAATGCACCTTCACAAAAAAGAAATATCTAGGTCCTCCACCTTTTTTTTGTTTTTATTTTTTGTCCCTTCTTGCTTACCTTTTCTATTTAAACTTTTGGTTTTTCTTTTTGAAGGGCAAATTAGTGTCAAGTGTCGACTAAAGGTACCATTCAACTATGGTGCTTTGAGAAGCTAGGTGATAGCCGAATCTAAGGCCACCAATTTGGGGTACTACATAAATCAATGGAATTAATAGCGCCCCTTATACTTTATGATGTCTTTATCTAGAAAAAAACAATGCACGGCAAAAAAAGCAAAAACAGTATTGTGGATAGCACAGTTGAAATTTGACAATACTGTTAAGGTCTTAAGGAAATTAGATTTCCTTTGTCTGCACAAAAAGACAAAAATGAATGGTATCAAAATATTATACTTCTATGGTTGCAGATGTGGAGCCAAAATTTTACTATTCTCCAGCAGTACGGAATGATTAGATCATTTCAACAGATATGATTGTCCATCTAAGCTTGAACGATTTGCATTCTTCCGGCCACTAGTCAACTCAAATATGTTGGTGTTGCGCTACATGTAATGCAACAACTAGACTCTTCAAAACCAATTCGCCGATGTGCATTTGCTTCCGCCAAACTAATGGTGTTTGCTCCTAGGGATTTTTTCAATGTACTTGAACTTTTATCAATTAACAAGAAAAAGGGTTAAATATTTTTATTTAGAGGAAGGTTCCGCTACCAACATTTTGATTACCCCAAATACCAACATTTTGCTATTTAGTTAGTTTTTAAAATTTTAAAATTCAAATGTTAAATCCAAACCATTGGTCTTATTTAATTTAATGAGCGATGTGTTTTGATATAAATTTTGTAAATTTTAGAGTTTATTTGATTCTCGATCAAAGGCTTAAACATGAACGTATTAGAATGAATCTATCACAGTTAACAAAGTTCGTTTGTTTTTCTATCTATTGATGGAGTATCAAATAAATTCTAAAATTTACAAAACTTATATGAAAATGCATCGCTCGTTAAACTAAATAAGATCAACGGTTTGGATTTAACGTTTGAATTTTAAAATTTGAAAAAAATAACTTAATTGCAGAATGTTAGCATTTGGGGGCAACTAAAATGTTGGTAGCGGAACCTTCTCTTTTATTTATTATGCACGAGCAAGGACAAATCGAGAAATAAAGTTTTGGGAGGGCCAATATACAATTTTTTTTTGGGGGGGGGGGTGGAGACCTCAATTTGCTTAACTTAATACACAATTATTTTTAATAAAATTAACATAATATTTGCGGTTATATTCAAATCATATGAATGCAAAGCCCTCTTCTACACCCCATGTGCGGATGTGCCTCCGCCCTGTGCAGGAGGATGGTTTATTTAACAAATATTTATCTTAAAATTTCAATACTCATCATGCTTATCGTGAGTACAAAAAAAATAATAAAATTTAGGTGATGTTTTATCATTCATCAAGTTACTTGAACAAAGTGAACATATAAAGTAAATAATGTGAACTCATAAATGATGAAAGTGAACACATAGAAATAAATAAGTTCAATAAAAAATAAGTTGGATATGCATATAAAAATCTGAACAAGGAATGGCAAAACTTATTTTTTTCATGTGTTCACTTTGATCATATAAATAATTACCTTGTCCATTTTATGTGTTCACTTTATTCAAGCAATGGCAGTTATCATTTCTTCAAAATTAATAGCTCTCGAAGCATTGCGAAATAATACTCGAATCGCATGATATATCTATATATCCAATAACATATAAAAAAAGTATTTTTAAATTTTCAATCTTATTTGAATCAATTTGAGATTGCATTGCCAAAATTGTCAAGCGATCCCTCATCTTTATATAATATTTAGTTATTTACTATAATCATTCCCAGATGTTAAAATAATTACTAACGACAGATTTTAAATCTCAAATAGAAAAATGAAAATTGTAAGAGACTTGTTGCTTGGCAATGTGGTTTTATGGAGTTAAGGACAATTCTTGTATATTGTTAATTTGTTATTGATCACACAGGAGAGTTGCAGAATTATTATGGTCTAAAATATGTAAGAATAATTGATCCAACGAGGCAACGACGACTGTCTGGATTTTCATGGTGTGTATACATGTTTGTTAGCCCTTAATATGGAAAATTGATTACTGCCATCGCGCTTTGTGCCATCGCTGCCATCGTGCGTCAGTCAGCGCTCGCTGAGTAGCGCTCTCCCCCCTCTACTCACCCAGCGATTTTTTGTTCATTTCGTTATTATAAATGTTCACTTTATTAGATACAAATGTTCACTTTGTATTATAATTGTCCACTGTTTTATAAGTGTTCGCTATGTTCACTATGTTCATTTTGTTTTTTTTTTTTTTTTTTTGCCCAAATGTTCAGTTGGGTCAATACAAATGTTCTGTTAATTGAGTATAAATGTTCAGTTAGTTGCAAAGTCAGCCAATCGTAACTCGTTTTTACTAAACCAAGCGAAGGGGTCATGAACCGGACACAAAACACATGAAAAAAATAGAAGGGGTCATGAACCGATCCGGTTCAAATTAATTTTTTTCCGATTTTGCCCCTGGCGCGCCTCTCTCCAAGTCTGACGCGCGACTTTAACCCTGGCGCGACTTTGCCCATTAGTTGACGCATTTAACTGAACACTTCTGATTATTAAACTGAACACTTCTTATTATTAAACTGAACATTTGTAACATATAGCAGCGATGGTTTATTTAGCGATGGCACTTATAATAGCTGCTTAATATGTATATGCATGTCCAAGGTGCGAAACTAAGATGGTCACTGTTGGGCCTTATTAGGCATGCCCAAGGTGAGAAAATTAACTCGTTCACTGTTGGTCCATGTTATGCAATATGCATGTGTTTTTGGGCCTTGTTATCCCTTCTTTTTTTATTTAGACAAGTAATCACCCAAGCGGACAATTTTTTTATTCTAATTTGATCATGTCATAAAAATTATAGTTGCATAAAATAAATAATACAAATAATTAAACTAATGAGACAAAACAAAAGAAAACTAAATAATTCTAAAATAAATAACAAAAAGAACATGGAAAGTAAGCTTTTTCTACCGTTGGCGCAGGCCATCTATTTCTATATCAATTCCAATCAGTTTTCTAAAAAACCAAAAAATTTATATTTTCGCCTGCCGATTGACATCTAATCAAAGATCAAATCGATCAACTATACAGAAAATGAATACACACTAGATATACATGTGCAAACACTCTTAGATTCGTACGTTTATAAGGAGCAGTGAAGTGACAATGATATACAAGTGCACAATTGCGATCATATGTGCCGTAGATCTCATCTAAGTTTTGCAGTGTCGCTTTATTACTGAAATTCTTAGTGATGTAACACATAAATGTAGCAACATATACAGGAACTAGTTGATGATTTTACTTAAATGGCACAAATAAGTGTCAATAAGAAGATCCTAAGAATTTATCTCAATAATGACATAGATACGCCCAATGCCCTCTCAACGTGAGTGAAATAGATACATTGATGATGTACTTCAAGTCCAGTAGTTAAACAATGGTCAAAAGATGATGGTTTGCATTATTTTTCAAGTAGTGCTTTTATTAGCCAGGCACAAAACCAAAACAAGAAAAAATGCATACTGGTCGGACTTCCAAAATCTGATGCCCTGTCAATCTGTCATACAAAACTTCATGCTAACCGTGTTTTGTACATTCGGTCATTGTTTAAATCATTGATATGATTTTTTTTAAATGTAAGTTTTTGGTTCCCAAAACTTGCGAATTTTATTTTTCAAAGTTGTATTTTGTTTATTCCTTTATCCGATAAAATTTCCCCGACGATGTGTATAAAAATATACTTTTCTGGAAAATTTAAGAACCTTTGACCGTTTTTATGATTTATGACATTTGTTTTTTTTTTCTGAAATTTATTAAGAGAGACATATCATGTGCGAAATATATAATTTATATTTCTTTCGCTCCCAACGGAAATTAAGCATATTATCTCTAAAAAAATAGTAGAGTAACTGATCATTTATCTTGGACCCACATTTCATGATTAAGGTGATAATATATACTCAATGGACTGAATTTTTTATTTAACAAATGTAAATTTGAAAGAAAAATTTAGAAAAATAGTAAAAGATTTCGGTCTAAGAAAAAGAAACAAAATTAGAAATTCAGACCCTAACTATTTTTTTATCAAAACAAGCAAGGGGGGAAAAAATAAGTTTTGTCGGTTCCTCTGCAGATTGCTATGTTTTTATGAGGTTTCTAGAAACCCTTACTCATAATAGGCTTCTAATCTTTATTATATTTGAAGGGTCAAACTTTCATATTCATAGTCATGTTTTTAAAGGGACAGATTTTTTTAAGCAT
Organism: Rhynchospora breviuscula; assembly: GCA_027562975.1. Taxonomy (NCBI): domain Eukaryota; kingdom Viridiplantae; phylum Streptophyta; class Magnoliopsida; order Poales; family Cyperaceae; genus Rhynchospora; species Rhynchospora breviuscula. The sequence continues at coordinate 33,382,221 of CM050401.1, read as the reverse complement.
TTTCTTAATTTCTTCTTAAATTTTGAGATCATTTAAATAGAATTACAAATAACACCAAACCATAAAAATAGTTTGTATAAGCACTTTCATCTTTACTCAACTAGTCACTTCATACATGGTTTTCGTGAACTTGAAACACACATAGTTGCATCAATTTAATTTTTAGAATATTTTTACATGGAGTCAGGGCACTGTTAATTGCAAAATCCTTTGTTTTTTTATTCTAGTTGACCATCGGTTAGGGGAAGATAGGTCTATGTGGAGGGAGAGAGGAGTTTAGACAGGGACAATTTCATTATAAAATATAAAAAATCAGTTTTTTTCTATTAAGATATTAATTAAATTACTGAGAAGGGTACATATCTAGTTCTATCAAGAATTGAGGGGTATGACCGTATGAGGCCAATTTTAATAATGTGAGGGGTAAATATCTAAATAAGAAAGATTTGAAGGATATAGGCCAAATTTTTCCTTAAAAAACCTAAACAAAATCCATGAATCGCTAAGAGTCGGGGAGGGTGAGGGAAGAGGTGAACTGTCTCTTCTCTGCCCAAGATCTTTACTCTGCTCCAGAAACTTAAATTTGAAAAAAAGTCAAGGAGAATGAGGGATAATGGAGTTTAACTCTTCTATAAAAATATGAAGGGAGGTGTACTTGTGATTACACTCAAATTTAGAATGTATTCTTCTCTTCCCACCCCTTCTTTTTTTTTCCATCGGATTCTCGAGCAGACCCTAAGGTTATGCTCCAGAATGCGAAGGTGAGGATGAGATTAGGGGAGACGAGGCGAGAAAATTAATTCCCGGCCTGCGCAAGCGAGTTTACTTGCTCCACAACGAAGGATGAGATGGGATGAAAAGGAATGAGATGAAGTGAGATAAGAGACAGATCGACGAAGACTTTACTCGCTGTAGCTAATCTCTGATTTGGGGTGAGCCTCACCGGGCACCCCTAATCTCCTCTCACCTCGTCTCCCCTAATCTCATCAAAAGAAAATAATAATAATAATAATAATAATAATAATAATAATAATAACAAAAAACTAATCAGATACAAGTAAAATATTTTCATAGCAAATAGACAATGTAAATAAAAAGTTTTGACTGGTTTTTATTGAAAACTTACTCTTAAAGCTGTTGCTGCACCGGAGAGCTTGCGAGCCGCCGCTCTCTCTCACTCAAATTCTTGCCATGGTTTTGTCTCGGAAAAAACTCAAGGACAAGCTAAACAGCCTCTTAGCAGTTTCCGAATCCAAAAGCAGCGCCGCCATTGATGGTAAGGAGGAAATCGCAAAGCAACTGGAAAGCGTCAGAGAGAGGTTGAATGAGTCGAAAGCAAAGAGGCCAAGGCCAACTCGCCCGAAAAGAAAGAAGAAGCCGCCTTTGGATGGTGAAGAGGCGAAACGAGAGAAGGAAGAGGGAAGTATAGAGGAGAAAGGAAGTAGCGAGAAAAAGGCTGTGAAGAAGGAGAAGAGAAAAAAGGAGAAAAAGAAGAATAAGAAAAAGAAGAATAGGAAAGAGGAGGCGAGCAATGAGGAGAAAGTGAAGGAGGGGGTTGAAGACGCATTAGAAACTGCAATTGGTGAAAAAGAGAGCAGCTTAACCTTCAAAAAAGAAAAAGAGAGCAGCTATGAGCAAAAGGCGTCGGAATCGAATCCCTCGATTAATCTAGCTCAGAGGTAACCTTGTAGTTAGTTTGTGTTTGGTACCTGATTCTAAGACTAATGATTATAAGAGTTTGTAGATAGCTTACAATAGTATATTATTCAATTGGGTGTGACTTCTTCAGTACTTGCCAGTATATTTCATCTCCTTTTTCCTGATTATGTTGCAACCAATAATGTTTTCAAAAAGTAAAATAAATTCCATAGAAGAAAGTGCTTGGAAAGGGTAAGTGGTTTATAATCTTCTAAATGCAATATTCTTAACGATTTTCTCCTACAGTCCTTATATATTTTATACAATAGTGTATTTCAAATTGCTGAAATTACAAGGTGATTAATGAATTTCAGTGAAGAGATTGCAAAGAAGGTATATGTGGGTGGTATACCATATTACTCCACAGAGGATGATATAAAGAGTTTTTTTGAGGGCTGTGGTACAGTTACTGACATAGATTGCATGACATTTCCTGAGACCGGCAAATTTAGAGGCATCGCTATTCTTACTTTTAAGGTCTGTTTCTTCAGTTTTGATATCTCAAGTGAATTTGGCTAACAGTCCTCCTCCTTGTACCAAGAAAGGCAGCCGCTGCTACCTATACTATACCAAGCATGTTTTGTGTTATGTGATGATCATCTCTGATATATTAATTCTGGTTTGCTTGGTACTTTATACTCACACTGAAGATTATTTTCGAGGGAAAAAATGATCCTTAGGCATCATTGTTGGAAAATAGCTTTCAGTTGGTACCATACTGTTTTCAAAGTATAATGAAATCGACCGTGGCTATATTTGGCTATATTATACCATAGTCCTACTATTTAAGTTCTTACTTTGTAAAAATGGTTGCATCTATAAAATACTCCTAGCCTATAAGGTTGCAGTGCAACATCCTCCATACAAGTCTCGTGTAAAATAATCTTGTAAACTTTGAGGTAAAAATGAAATTCATGCTGGTAGTTGGGAGTGTAGAAGTTGATTTTAGAAATTTGAATGGTTAAGTAAAAGATTGGATTTCAGTTACTTCTCAAAACTTGGGCATTTTATTAGCAAAACTTACCCTTTTGTTCTGTAAAAGCAATACGAGAATGACATTCAGTAGTAAATTGCTGGAATTGAATACCTGTATTTCAACAAAAATTTGATACCAGGCTAGTTTGGCACATAATTATTCTTACAGCACTTGTTCGTGATTTTTCAAACATTAAAATTGTAAAGTTATGTTGTTATTAACTGAAAAGTTTCTTCAGACAGAGTTGGCAGCTAAACGAGCAATGTCTCTTGATGGATCTGACATGTAAGCATCAGTTTTTATATTCTATTTGCATTTTTAGTTTATCTAGACATGCTATTTGAACTGAGTTGAGTATTGTTCTTTTTGTTTCCAGGGGAGGATTCTACTTAAAAATTCAGCCTTACAAAGGCAAAGGTGCAAACAAGCCTGATTTCTCTCCACAAATCATTGAAGGCTATCACCGCATATACATAGGCAACCTTTCATGGGACATAACTGAGGATGATTTGAGAAAGCTTTTTAAAAGCTGCAAAATCTCAACAATTAGATTTGGCACTGACAAGTCAACTGGTGATTTCAAGGGTTATGCACATGTTGACTTTCAAGAAAGCGGCTCACTTGCCACTGCACTTAAGCTTGACCACGAGGTGGTATGTGGACGACCAGTACGTATCAGGTGTGCAGTACCTAGAAAAGAGAGCGAAGCTGGAAATAATACTGTCAAGAAGACCAGTGATGACAATGAAGTTGTTGCTGAAGAAGAAAAATGGGATAAAGCAGGTGAACTGGTTGAAGGTAAATCCTCATTTTACTCTTTTTTTCTTTCATTTCTATTGCGTAACTATTTCTTATTTAAGCTGATCTGAAATTAATTCAAAAATTAGTTCTTCAACCTATTAGCTTTGTTCTTTTTATGGCACTACTGTACTGATAAAATAAGTAATTTTTAAGGAAAAAACTAGTGAAAGTGCAGTTCTTTTATTTGGAAAAAAATTGGAGCTCACTGTCAGCAGTATTTCATGTAGTCACCCATTACTTATGTTATTAGCATGAAGCATTTACAGCCAATATGATTAATATAAGCATAGAATAAAGAAATTTGAGAACTTTGCCCTCAATTTTAAATTTTTTTAAAAAATAAAAGAAAATCCCTGCAGTATGTTACCCTATGTAAGACCTAGGCTACCAAAATCACCCAGAGGGTGCGAGCCACTGTCCATATGGAAGTTCCCAAGTGTGAGTCGCTATCCATCCTGCATGGCAGAATTTGGCAATCCAACAAAGAAGAGATTTAATTGATTTTGGAATGACAACCCTAGCATTCGTACCTTGGGGTTCATAACAAGAAAATCATTATTATTTCTCTTTATTTGAGTTCTTATTGGTTGCAACTTGCATCTTTTTGAAGACAAACAACGTTGTTTGAGAGAAATAGAAAAGCACGATCCAGGTTTGCAATTGGTGTTAGAATCTTCCAAGAATATATTGAATGGATGGGGTGCATAGCTTTCTGTTATGAAAATTTGAAATATCTATTGGTTTACGTGAACCTTACTCACATGACACATGCTAGGAAATTTTAGTTGAAGTACAATATTGCCTCATTTTATTGTGCATAATGGATGTTTTTACCTTTTGGTTGATTTGTTGCCTTACTCTTTCCTACTCATTCTATAATCTATCAGTAATTATATATCCTTAGGTATCTTGGCTGCTTTAGCCCTTGTGAAATGGATAAAATTCAAGCCATGCTTGTAATTTTTTGAACAGGTTTAGTTCGTAAAAAACAGAAAAGGTGCACCTGTTATGAGTGCGGGATCCCTGGCCATCTCTCCTCTGATTGTCCAAACAAAAAGACCAATACCAATGATAATGATACAAGTTTGCAGCTAGAAATACAAAAAGAGGATGACGGCAACTTTAGAGAAGAGGAAGAGGTGGTGGACAACCAAGGAGGTAAAGTTTCATGTTATTCTTGTCTTGGGGCATCAAAAAGTTTTGTTGGTTTTGGGTTAACCCGATTGAACCTTTATATTTTTGCTTCAGCTTTGATCAGTTCTGGTTTAGGGCCACAATGGTGGCATAAACTCGAGTTAATAATGCTAGAAATCATGATTTGTATTGATTTTTTCTACATTATAGTAACAATTATTATTTCATTATCTAATTAATTATTAGTATCGGAATGGGAGGACATAGTAGGAACTGACAAGTGATCTAATCTCTGGCAAAATACTTGGTATGCAACTACACTGACCATTTTCGTCAATTTTTCGAGCAGTTTCTGTGCGAAAGAAGAAGAAGAGGAGAACATGCTATGAGTGTGGGACCCCAGGCCATCTTTCAACTGAATGTCCTAACAAAAACTAGTTGAGACCAGAGGTGATTAGACAAGTAGAAATGAGAGCTACTTTTTGTTGTAGAATTCTTTTTAGAGTGTACGAAGGATCGGGTATTCTTCAAATTGTGGTTTTGTTGTATCAAATTTTGGAGGATTTTGCATGAAAATGTGTCGTCCTTGTAATGTCATTTGCACTTATTCTAGTTATTTGATTAGAGCTGCTCGTCTCTCTGCGGACTTGAAAACTGTTTGGAACGGTAGTTGGAGCATATTTCCCATTCCTGTAAGGCATTTTTATTTCTTTATTTTTGTTTTGAGGAAATATGCCGCCTCATTGTAATTTTCCAAACCGAAATTAGTATACATACATCTTCCTTCATTTTTGGCCATGTCTGTAAGTCTATCAAAAACTCGTTAAAACTAATTCCAGTAGACTCGTTGAATCAGATTTGGACACTGCCAAATTCAATATAAAATCTATAGGAAAAATCGGAGATAACTGTTTTTTGGCAGTTAAAATGGGATATAACTGAAGTTTCATGAATGTACAATTGTACATGCAACTATGCAAGTTTAGTACGGATGATCACCGACTCTCACATTTTTTGCAAGGAACATAAAGAAACTCCGTACGTAAAAAAAAATGATGTCAACGATACTTGAATATTGTTTATCTAAATAAGACTTGTTATAAAACACACAAAAGAGACAAGTTTTGACTAGGCGTTCTGGTTCTTTAATATGTTCAAATTGCTACTCTTTCTAAACATTCCAAGAAACAACGAGTTTGGAAATCCAAAATAAGCTGCGTGAGTAGAGTAAAATGGCAGCAGGGGCTATCAAATCAGTTGGCCCAATCAACTTTGAGTAAAGGCGTTAGATCTAAAAGCTCTTTCCATTTTTTCTGCAAAAAGAGAATGTGTTGGTTTAAGGAAAAGTAAGCTTTATACGAGGCATGAAATTAAACCACCCCTTTGTCTGTGGTAAAGTTTTAAATTGAACTGCGTCTTTTTGGTACATATCAGACTTGCATTGATTAAAGCTATTAAGGTAGTCCTAAAAAGAAGATTATGTAATGACTTGAACTGTGCCACTGGTCCAAATTCTGAATTGAGATTCGGTTCAGAGAGATGTACTGTGTCACAATAAATTGTTTACTATTGCTACACCTCCAAAAAGTTGAATATTAAAGGGATGCAAAATTTCTTTTTATAAAACTTACGAGGAGACCCAGAATGGAAAACGTCGTTGGATTAGTATGAAGATTAACATAAATAAGAAGCTCATAATATTAAATAACTGTTTAGAATATAAGGTGGTTAATATTACCCAAATTATAATGCATTAATTTCAATTAAATAACTATGCCACTAAAAAACTTTTATTTTTACGGCAACAGACAATTAAAAATTTGGTTTTACAAAACTAAAAAAATAGTTTATCCCATTACAAACAATAAATAGTAGGATTAAAAAAATAATTTCAAGTGGATATAAAATTTACTAGTTTTCAAATAGTGGCATAAAATCAATTGGTGTAATTTTACGATGGTGTATAACTGTATATCAGATTAGACATTTTGTGTTAGCATATTTTGAAATTTAAGTATTTTGGAGTGGCATAAATAAAAAATTTCCACTCTGAAAGCCTATAAAAATAAATAATAGATTATTACATATGTTGGCCATGAAATATTGAAAATCGACGAGCAAAATTTTAATGCTTAAAAGCACCTTTGATTATTTAGGACCCATCTGTCAGAACCCAATATACCGAGTGGCAAGAAATCCGATTGGGTGCTTCTATAAGTATTTCAACCAAAAAACTTAAAAATCTAATACTTATACTTCCAAAATATAAGTATTCCTTCTCACATGGCTTATAGTTATATCCAAAATACAAACCGCAGGTGTCTTCGTCAGACAAAAACGAAAAAATACAAAGAAAATTACAAAGTCAACCTAAGTCCTGGAATCAGCTCTTGGTCTAGTGGCAAAGAGCAATGCATCTCAAGTGAGAGGTCGCAGGTTCGAAACCCGGCTGGGGGATCTTTATAGACATTTAATTTTAAAAATAAGTTGGGAGGCTTGACCCCCAATTTATCTTCAAAAAAAAAAAGTCCTGGAATCAAAAACCTAGGAGATATGACCACTCGCAGGCATATAAGAATTTTCCCACCTTCCCGATCCAAAAATATTTACATGACTTATTTATTCAAAAAGATTGGATTATACGTAGTAATTACGCATATAAAATGTAAATAGTGCAATTTTGAGTATCATTTGAGCATTTTAATCGTTTCTGGATTCAACCCAAGTCATTTCATCACAATAATCTAAATTTAGACTCTTTATACTGTCTATAATATTATTCATATCTTTTTCATTCAAAAACATAGGATTATACATAATAATTATGCAGATAAAGTGCAAATAATGCAATTCGGAGAATCATTTCAGCATTTCAATCGTTTCTGGATTTATTACAGGTTATTTCATCACGATAATCTACATTTAAACTTTTTATACTGTCCAGACCAAGATTCAGATCTTATTTATTCAAAAAAATTGGATTATACACAATAATTACGCATATAAAATGCAAATAATGTAATTCTAAATATCATTTCAGCATTTCAATCGTTTTTGCATTCATTGTAAGTCATTTCATCACAATAATCCACATTTAAACTCAATATACTGTCCACACTAAGATTCAGATCATGTTTATTCAAAAAGATTGGATTATATATAATAATTACGCATATAAAGTGCAAATAATGCAATTCTGAATATCATTTGAGCATTTCAATCGTTTCTGGATTCATTCTAAGTCATTTCATCACAATAATCTACATTTAAACTCTTAATACTATCTAGAATATGTTTCATATCTTATTTATTCAAAAATATTGGATTATACAAGGTAATTATGCTTATAAAGTGCAAATAATGTAATTTTGAGTATAATTTGAGCATTTCAATCATTTTTGGATTCAATCTAAGTCATTTCATCACAATAATCTACATTTAAACTTTTTATACCGTCTAGAATATGATTCATATCTTATTTATTCAAAAAGATTGTATTATACATTGTAATTACGCATATAAAGTGCAAATAATGCAATTCTAAGTATCATTTCAGCGTTTCAATTGTTACTGGATTCATTCTACGTCATTCCATCAAAATAATCTACATTAAAACTCTTTATACTATCTAGAATATGATTCATATCTTATTTATTCAAAAAGATTAAACTATACATGGTAATTACGCATATAAAGAGCAAATAATGCAATTCTCAGTATCATTTGAGCATTTCAATCGTTTCTGGATTCATTTCTAAGTCATTTAATCATAATAAACTACAATTAAACTCTTTATGCTATCTAGAATATTATTCATATCTTATATATTCAAAAAAATTGGTTTATACAAGGCAATTACAAATATAAAGTGCAAATAATGCAACTCTGAGTATCATTTTAGCATTTCAATCGTTTCTGGATTCATTCTAAGTCATTTCATCATAATAATCAACATTTAAACCTCTTTATACTGTCCAGAATATGATTCATAACTTATTTATTTAAAAAAATTAGACTATACATGGTAATTAAGCATATAAAATGCAAATAATGCAATTCTGAGTATCATTTGAGCATTTCTATCATTTCTAGATTCATGCTAAGTCATTTCATCACAATAATCTACATTTAAACTCCTAATATTGTCTAGAATATGATCCACATCTTATTTATTGAAAAAGATTGGACTATTCATGGTAATTACACATATAAATTCCAAATAATGCAATTCTGAGTATCATTTGAGCATTTCAATCGTTCCTGGATTCATTCTAAATCATTTCCTCACAATAATCTATATTTAAACACTTTATACTGTATAAAATATGATTCATAACTTATTTATTCAAAAAGATTGGACTATACATGGTAATTATGTATATAAATTGCAAATAATACAATTCTGAGTATCATTTGAGCATTTCAATCGTTTCTGGATTCATTCTAAGTCATTTCATGACAATAATCTACATTTAAACTATTTATAATGTTTAGAATATGATTCGTATCTTATTTATTCAAAAAGATTGGACTATACAAGGTAATTACGCATATAAAGTGCAAATAATGCAATTCTCAGTATCATTTTGGGATTTCAATCGTTTCTGGATTCATTCTAATTCATTTCAACACAATAATCTAAATTTCAACATTTTATATTGTCTAGAATATGATTCATTTCTTATTTATTCAAAAAGAATGGATTATGCATGGTTATTACAAATATAAAGTGTAAATAAAGCTATTTTGAAGATCATTTGAGCATTTCTATTGTTTCTGCATTCATTATAAGTCACTTCATCACAATAATCTGCATTTAAACTCTTTATACTGTCTAGAATATGATTCAAATCTTATTTATTTAAAATGATTGGACTATACATGGTAATTACGAATATAAAGTGCAAATAATGCAATTCTGAGTATCATTTGAGCATTTCAATCGTTGCTGGATTCATTCTAAGTCATTTCATCACAATAACCTACTTTTAAACTCTTTATACTGTATAAAATATGATTCATAACTTAATTTTTCAAAAATATTGGATTATACATGGTAATTACGTATATAATGTTCAAATAAAGCAATTCTGAGTATCATTTGAGAATTTCAATCGTTTCTGGATTCATTCTAAGTCATTTTATGACAAAAATCTACATTTAAACTCTTTATACTGTCTATAACATGATTCCTATCTTATTTATTCAAAAAGATTGGACTATACAAGGTAATTACGCATATAAAGTGCAAATAATGCAATTCTGAGTATCATTTTGAGGATTTCAATCGTTTCTGGATTCATTTTAATTCATTTCAACACAATAATCAAAATTTAAACTTTTTATACTGTCTAGAATATGATTTATTTCTTATTTATTCAAAAAGAATGGATTATGAATGGTTAATACAAATATATAATTATAAATAATGCAATTTTAAGTATCATTCGAGAATTTCTACCGTTTCTGCATTCATTCTAAGTCACTTCATCACAATAATCTATATTTAAACTCTTTATACTGTCTAAAATATGATTCATACCTTATTTATTCAAAAAGATTGGACTATACATGGTAGTTACGCATATAAATTGTAAATAATGCAATTCTGAGTATCATTTCAGCATTTCAATCGTTTCTAGATTCATTCAATGTCTTTCATCACAATAATCTACATTTAAACTCTTTATACTGTCTATAACATGATTCATATCTTATTTATTCAAAAATATTGGACTATACATGGTAATTACGCATATAAAATGCAAATAATGCAATTCTGAGTATCATTTGAGCATTTCAATCCTTTCTTGATTCATTCTAAGTCATTTCAACACAATAATCTACATTTGCACTCTTTATACTGTCTAGAATATGATTTATATCTTATTTATTCAAAACGATTGGACTATACATGATAATTACGCATATAAAGTGCAAATAATGCAATTATGAGTGTCATTTGAGCATTTCAATCGTTTCTGGATTCATTCTAAGTCATTTCATCACAATAATCTATATTTAAACTCTTTATTCAGTCTATAATATGATTCATATCTTATTTATTCAAAAAAATTGGACTATACATGGTAATTACGCATATAAAGTGCAAATAATGGAATTCTGAGTATCATTTGAGCATTTCAATCGTTTCTGGATTTATTCTAAGTCAGTTCATCACAATAATCTGCATTTAAACTCTTTGTACTGTCTAGAATATCATTCATATCTTATTTATTCGAAAATATTGGACTATTCTTGGTAATTACGCATATAAATTCCAAATAATGCAATTCTGAGTATCATTTGAGTATTTCAATCGTTTCTGGATTCATTCTATGTCATTTCGTCACAATAATCTATATTTAAACTCTTTATACTGTATAAAATATGATTCATAACTTATTTATTCAAAAAGATTGGATTATACATGATAATTACAAATATAACGTGCAAATAATGCAATTCTGAGTATTATTTGAGCAATTCAATCGTTTCTGGATTCATTCTATGCATTTTATGACAAAAACCTACATTTAAACTCTTTATACTGTCTAGAATATAATTCTTATCTTATTTATTCAAAAAGATTGGTCTTTTCAAGGTAATTACGCATATAAGGTGCAAATAATGTAATTCTGAGTATCATTTGAGGAGTTCATTCGTTTGTGGATTCATTCTAATTTATTTCAACACAATAATCTAAATTTAAACATTTTATACTGTCTTGAATATGATTCATTTCTTATTTATTTAAAAAGAATGGATTATGCATGGTTATTACAAATATAAATTGTAAATAATGCTATTTTGAGTATCATTCGAACATTTCTATTGTTTATGCATTTATTCTAAGTCACTTCATCACAATAATCTACATTTAAACTCTTTCTACTGTCTAGAATATGATTCATATCTTATTTATTTAAAAAGATTGGACTATACATTGTAATTACGCATATATAGTGTAAATAATGCAATTCAGAGTATCATTTGAGCATTTCAATCGTTTATGGATTCATTCTAAATCATTTCATCACAATAACCTACATTTAAACTCTTTATACTGTCTAAAATAAGAGTAATATCTTAATTTTTCAAAATGATTGGATTTTACATGATAATTACGTATATAAAGTGCAAATAATGCAATTATCAGTATCATTTGAGCATTTCAATCGTTTCTAAATTCATTCTAAGTCAGTTCATCATAGTAATCTACATTTAAACTCTTTATGCTGTCTATAATATGATTTATATCTTATTTATTCAAAAAGATTCGACTATAAATGGTAATTACGCATATAAAATATAAATAATGCAATTCTGAGTATCATTTAAGCATTTCAATCGTTTCAAGATTCATTCTAAGTCATTTCATCACAATAATCTACATTTAAACTCTTTATACTGTCTAGAATAAGATTCATATCTTATTTACTCAAAAAGATTGGACCATACATGGTATACTGTCTAGAATTGCATTCTAAATCATTCCATCAGAATAATCTACATTTACACTCTTTATACTATCTAGAATATCATTCATATCTTATTTATTCAAAAAAATTAAATTATACTTGGTAATTATGCATATAAAGTTCAAATAATGCAATTGTAAGTATCATTTAAGCATTTCAATCTTTTCTAGACTCATTTCAAAGTCATTTCATCACAATAAACAACATTTAAACTCTTTCTACTGTCTAAAATAATATTCATCTCTTATTTATACAAAAATATTGGATTATACAAGGTAATTACGCATATAAAGTGCAAATAATGCAATTTTGAGTATTATTTGAGCATTTCAATCGTTTCTAAATTGATTCTAAGTCATTTCATCACAATAATCTACATTTAAACTATTTATACTGTCTAGAATATCATTCATATCTTATTTATTCAAAAAGATTGGATTATACAAGGTAATTACGCATATAAATTGAAAATAACGCAATTGTGAGTATCATTTGAGCATTTCAATCGTTAATAGATTCATTGTAAGTCATTCCTTCATAATAATCTACATTTACACTCTTTATACTCTCTAGAATATGATTAATATGTTATTTATTCAAAAAAATTAAATAATACAATGTAATTACGCATGTAAAATGCAAATAATGCAGTTCTGAGTATCATTTGAGCATATCAATCGTTTCTGGATTCTTTTCTAAGTCATTTCTTCACAATAAACTACATTTAAACTCTTTATACTGTCTAGAATATTATTCATATCTTATTTATACAAAAAAATTAGATTATACATGGTAATTAAGCATATAAAGTGCAAATAATGCAATTTTGCGTATCATTTGAGCATTTCAATCGTTTTTGGATTCATTCTAAGTAATTTCATCAAAATAATCAACATTTCAACTCTTTATACTGTCCAGATTATGATTTATATATTATTTATTTAAAAAAATTGGACTATACATGGTAATTACGCATATAAATTCCAAATAATGCAATTCTGAGTATCATTTTAGCATTTTAATCGTTTTTGAATTCATTCTAAGTCATTTCATCACAATAATCTTATTTAAACTATTTGTACACTATACAATATGATTCATAACTTATTTATTCAAAAAGATTGGATTATACATGGCAATTATGTATATCAAGTGCAAATAATACAATTCTGAGTGTCATTTGGGCATTTCAATCGTTTCTGGATTCATTCTAAGTCATTTCAACACAGTAATCTAAATTTAAACTTTTTATAATGTCTAGAATATGATTCATTTCTTATTTATTCAAAAAGAATGGATTCTGCTTGGTTATTACAAATATAAATTGTAAATAATGCTATTCTGAGTATCTTTTGAGCATTTCTATTGTTTCTTGATTAATTCTAAGTAACTTCATCACAATAATCTACAAACTTTTTATACTGTCTAGAATATGATTCATATTTTATTTATTCAAAAAGATTGGACTACACATGGAAATTACGCATATAAAATGCAAATAATGCAATTCTGAGTATTATTTGAGCATTTCAATCGTTTCTTGATTTATTCTAAGTCATTTCATCACAACAATCTACATTTACACTCTTTATACTGTCTAGAATATGATTCATTTCTTATTTATTCAAAACGATTGGATATACATGATAATTACGCATATAAAGTGCAAATAATGCAATTCTGAATGTCATTTGAGCATTTCAATCGTTTCTGGATTCATTCTAAGTCATTTCATCACAATAATCTACATTTAAACTCTTTATGTGGTCTAGAATATATTTCATATCTTATTTATTCAAAAAAATTGGACTATACATGGTAATTACGCATATAAAGTGCAAATAATGGAATTCTGAGTATCATTTGAGCATTTCAATCGTTTCTGGATTCATTCTAAGTCATTTCATCACAATAATCTACATTTAAACTCTTTATACTGTCTAGAATATAATTCATATCTTATTTATTCCAAAAGATTGGACTATTCTTGGTAATTATGCATATAAATTCCAAATAATGCAATTCTGAGTATCATTTGAGTATTTCAATCATTTTTTGATTCATTCTATGTCATTTCATCACAATAATCTATATTTAAACTCTTTATACTCTATAAAATATGATTCATAACTTATTTATTCAAAAATATTGGATTATACATGATAATTACGTATATAACGTGCAAATAATGCAATTCTGAATATCATTTGAGCATTTCATTCGTTTCTGGATTCATTCTATGCATTTTATGACAAAAATCGACATTTAAACTCTTTATAATGTCTAGAATATGATTCTTATCTAATTTATTCAAAAAGATTGGACTATACAAGGTAATTACGCATATAAAGTGCAAATAATGGAATTCTGAGTATCATTTGAGGATTTCAATCGTTTCTGGATTCATTCTAATTCATTTCAACACAATAATCTAAATTTAAACATTTTATACTGTCTAGAATATGATTCATTTCTTATTTATTCAAAAAGAATAGATTATGCGTGGTTATTACAAATATAAAGTGTAAATAATGCTATTTTGAGTATCATTTGAGCATTTCTATCAATTCTGCATTCATTCTAAGTCACTTCAACACAATAATTTACATTTAAACTCTTTATACCGTCTAGAATATGATTTATATCTTATTTATTCAAAAAGATTGGACTATAAATGGTAATTACGCATATAAAATGTAAATAATGCAATTCTGAGTTTCAATTAAGCATTTCAATCGTTTCTAGATTCATTCTAAGTCATTTCATCACAATAATCTATATTTAAACTATTTATACTGTCTAGAATAAGATTCATATCGTATTTATTCAAAAAGATTGGACCATACATGTTATAATTTCTAGAATTGCATTCTAAGTCATTCCATCAGAATAATCTACATTTAGACTCTTTATACTATCTACAATATGATTTGTATCTTATTTATTCAAAAAAATTAAATTATGCATGGTAATTACGCATATAATGTTCAAATAATGCAATTCTAAGTATCATTTGAGCATTTCAATCTTTTCTGGATTCATTTCTAAGTCATTTCATCACAATAAACTACATTTAAACTCCTTATACTGTCTAAAATAATATTCATATCTTATTTATACAAAAATATTGGATTATACAAGGTAATTACGCATATAAATCGCAAGTAATTCAATTCTGAGTATCATTTGAGCATTTCAATCATTTCATCATTACAATCTATATTTAAACTCTTTATACTGTCTAGAATATGATTCATATTATATTTATTCAAAAAGCAATGACTATACAAAGATTGGACCATACATGGTAATTGCGCAAATATATTCCAAATAATGCATTTCTGAGTCTCTTTTGAACATTTCAATCGTTTATGGATTCATTCTAAGTCAGTTCATCACAGTAATCTATATTTAAACTCTTTCTACTGTATAAAATATGATTTTGTTCAAAAAGATTGGATTATATAGGGTAATTACGTATATAAAGTGCAAATATTGCAATTCTGAGTGTCAGTTGAGCATTTCAATCATTTCTGGATTCATTCTAAGTCATTTCATGACAATAATCTACATCTAAACTCTTTTTACAATTTAGAATATGATTCATATCATATTTATTCAAAAAGATTGGAATATACAAGGTAATTACGCATATAATTATGCAATTCTGAGTATCATTTGAGGATTTCATTCGTTTCTGGATTCATTCTAATTCATTTCAACATAATAATCTAAATTTAAACTTATTATACTGTCTAGAATATGATTCATTTCTTATTTATACAAAAAGAATGGATTATTCATTGTTATTACTAATATAAAGTGTAAATAATGATATTCTGAGTATTATTTGAGCATTTCTATTGTTTCTCGATTCATTCTAGGTAACTTCATCACAATAATCTACATTTAAACTATTTGTACTGTCTAGAATTTGATTCATATCTTATTTATTCAAAAATATTGGACTATACATGCTAATAATGCATATAAAGTGCAAATAATTCAATGCTGAGTATCATTTGAGCATTTCAATCGTTACTGGATTCATTCTAAGTCATTTCATGACAATAATCTACATTTAAACTCTTTATACAGTCTAGAATATGATTCATATCTTAGTTATTCAAAAAGATTTGACTATACGAGGAAATTACGCAAATAAATTGCAAATAATGCAATTCTGAGTATTATTTGAGCCTTTCTATAGTTTCTGGAATCATTCAAAGTAACTTCAACACAATAATCTACATTTCAACTGTTTGTACTATCTAGAATATGATTCGTATCTTATTTATTCAAAAAGCTCGGACAATACATGGTAATTACGCATATAAAGTGCAAATAATGCAATTCTGAGGATCATTTGAGCATGTCAATCGTTTCGGGATTCATTCTAAGTCATTTAAACACAATAATATACATTTAAACTCTTTATATTGTCTAGAATATCATTCATATCTTATTTATTAAAAAATAAAGGACTATTCATGATAATTACGCATATAAAATGTGAATAATGCAATTCTGAGTATTATTTGAGGATTTCAATCGTTTCTTGATTAATTCTAAGTCATTTCATCACAATAATCTATATTTAAACTCTTTATACTGTCTATAATGTGATTCATATTTTATTTATTAAAAAAGATTGGACATAACATGGCAATTACGCATATAAAGTGTAAAAAATACAATTCTGAGTATCATTTGAGCATTTCAATCGTTTCTGGATTCACTCTAAATCATTTCATCACTATAATCTACATTGAAACACTTGACACTGTCTGGAATATGATTCATATCATATTTATTTATTAATATTGGATTATACATGGTAATTATGCATATAAAGTGCAAATAATGCAATTCTGAGTATTATTTGAGCATTTCAATCGTTTCTGAATTCATTCTAAGTAATTTCATGATAATAATCTACATTTAAAATCTTTATATTGTCTATAATATGATTCATATCTTATTTATTAAAAAAGATTGGACTTTACAAGGTAATTACGTATATAAAGTGCAAATAATGCAATACTGAGTATCAGTTGAGCATTTCAATGGTTTCTAGATTCATTCTAAGTCATTTCATGACAATAATCTACATTTAAACTCCTTATACTGTCTAGAATATGATTCATATCTTATTTATTCAAAAAGATTTGACTATACATGGTAATTACCCATATAAATTCTAAATAATGCAATTCTGAGTATCATTTGAGTATTTCAATCGTTTCTGGATTCATTCTAAGTTATTTCATCACAATAATCTACATTTAAACTCCTCATGCTGTCTAGAATATGATTCTTATCTTATTTATTCAAAAAGATTGGATTATACATGGTAATTACGTATATAAAGTGCAAGTAATGCATTTCTGAGTATCATTTCAGCATTTCAATCGTTTTAGGATTCATTCTAAGTCATTTCATTACAATAATATACATTTAAATTTTCTATACTGTCTATAATATAATTCGTATCTTATTTATTCAAAAAGATTGGACTATACAAGGTAATTACGCATATAAAGTGTAAATAATGCAATTCTGAGTATCATTTGAGGATTTCAATCGTTTCTGGATTAATTCTAATTCATTTCATCACAATAATCTACATTTAAACACTTTATACTATCAATAATATGGTTCACATCTTATTTATTCACAAAGATTGGATTATGCATGGTAATTACGCTTATAAAGTGCATATAATGCAATTCTGAATATCAGTTGAGCATTTTAATTGTTTCTGGATTCATTCTAAGTCATTTCATCACAATAATATACATTTAAACTTTTCATACTGTCTAAAATTATTCATATCTTATTTATTCAAAAAGATTAAATTATACACGGCAATTACGTATATAAAGTGCAAATAATGCAATTCGGAGTATCATTTCAGCATTTCAATCGTTTCTGGATTCATTCTCAGTCATTTTATCACCATAAACTACATTTAAACTCTTTGTACTGCCTAGAATATGATTTATATCTTATTTATTAAAAAAAATTGGATTATGCATGGTAATTTCGCATATAAAGTGTAAATTGTGCAATTTTGAGTATCATTTGAGCATTTCAATCCTTTCTGGATTCATTCTAAGTCATTTCATTACAATAATCTACATTTAAACTTTTTATGCTGTCTGGAATATCATTCACATCTTATTTATTCACAAAGATTGGACTATACCTAGTAATTACGCATATAAATTGCAAATAATGTAATTATGAGTATCATTTGAGTATTTCAATCGTTTCTGGATTCATTCAAAGTCATTTCATCAAAATAAACTACATTTAAACTAATTATATTATCGAGAATTTCATTCAAATCTTTTTTATTCTAAAAGATTGGACTATACAAGGTAATTACACTTATAAATTACAAATAATGCAATTCTGAGTATCATTTGAACATTTTAATCTTTTCTGGATTCATTCTAAGTCATTTCATCACAATAATCTACATTTAAACTAATTATATTGTCCAGAATATGATTCAAATCTTATTTATTCAAAAATATTGGACTATATAAGGTAATTACGCTTATAAGATGCAAATAATGCAATTCTCAGTATCATTTGAATATTTTAATTGTTTCTAGATTCATTATAAGTCATTTCATCATAATAATCTATCTTTTAACTTTATATGCTGTCTAGAATATGAACCACATCTTATTTATTGAAAAAAATTGGACTATACCTGGTAATTTCGCATATAAATTGCAAATAATGCAATTCTGAGTATAATTTGAGTATTTCAAACGTTTTTGGAATTATTCTAAGTCATTTCGTCACAATAATCTACATTTAAACTCTTTATACTGTCTAGAATATGATTCATATCTTATTTATTCAAAAAGATTAGACTATACATGGTAATTACGCATATAAATTGCAAATAATGCAATTCTTAGTATCATTTGAGCTTTTCAATCGTTTCTGGATTCATTCTAAGTCATTTCATCGTTATAATCTACATTTAAACCCTTCATACTATCTAGAATATGATTCATATGTTATTTATTCAAAAAGATTGGACTATGCATGGTAATTACGAATATAAAGTGCAAATAATTCATTTCTGAGTATCATTTGAGCATTTCAATCGTTTCTGGATTCATTCTAAGTCATTTCAACATAATAATCTACATTTAAACACAATATACTGTCTAGAATATTATTTATATTTTATTTTTTCCAAAAGGTTGGACTATACATCATAATTACGCATATAAAGTGAAAATAATGCAATTCTGAGTATCATTTGAGCATTTCAATCGTTTCTGAAATCATTCTAAGTCATTTCATGACAATAATATACATTTAAACACTTCATACTGTCTATAATATGATTCATATCTTATTTATTCAAAAAGATTGGACTATACTTGGTAATTACGCATATAAAGTGCAAATAATGCAATTCTGAGTATCATTTGTGCATTTCAATCTTTTCTGGATTAATTCTAAGTCATTTCATCACAATAGTCAATATTTAAACTCTTTATACTGTCTAGAATATAATTCATATGTTATTTATTCAAAAAGTTTGGATGATTAATAGTAATTATTAAATATAAAGTGCAAATAACGCAATTCTGACTATCATTTGAGCATTTCAATAGTTTCTGGATTCATTCTAAGTCATTTCATCATAATAATCTATATTTAAAATATTTATACTGTCTAGAATATGATCCATATCTTATTTATTCAAAAAATTGGACTATACATTGTTATTACGCATATAAAGTCAAAATAATGCAATTTTGAGTATCATTTGAGCATTTCTATCGTTTCTGGATTCATTCTAAGTCATTTCATCTCAAAAATCTACATTTGAATTCTTTATACTGTCTAGAATATGATTCATATCTTATTTATTCAAAAAGATTGGACCATACGGGTAATTATGCACATAAGGTGCAAATAATGCAATTCAGAGTATCATTTGAGCATTTCAATCGTTTCTGGATTCATTCTAATTCATTTCATCACAATAATCTACATTTACACTCTTTATACAGTATAGAATATGATTCTTATCTTATTTATCCCAAAAGATTGGACTATACATGGTAATTTCGAATATAAGGTGCAAATAATGCAATTCTGAGTTTCATTTGAGCATTTCAATCATTTCTGGATTCAATCTAAGTAAATCTCATCACGATAATCTACATTTAAGCTCTTTATACTGTCTAAAATATGATTCATATCTTATTTATTCAAAAAGATTGGACTATACATGGTTATTATGCATATAAAGTGCAAATAATGCAATTTTGAGTATCATTTGAGCATTTTAATCGTTTCTGGATTCATTCTAATTCATTTCATAACAATAATCTATATTTACACTCATTAAACTGTATAGAATTTGATTCATATCTTATTTATCCAAAAAGATTGGACTATACCTGGTAATTACGCATATAAGGTGCAAATAATTTAATTCTAAGTATCATTTGAGCATTTCAATCGTTTCTGGATTCATTATATGTCATTTAATTACAATAATCTACATTTACATTCTTTCTACTGTCTAGAATATGATTCATATCTTATTTATTCAAAATGATTGGACTATAAATGGTAATTACGCATATAAATTGCAAATAATGCAATTCTTAGTATCATTTGAGCAATTCAATCGTTTCTAGATTTATTCTAACTCATTTCAACACAATAATCTACATTTAAACTCCTTACGCTTTCAAGAATATGATTCATATCTTATTTATTCAAAAAGATTGGACTATACATGGTTATTATGCATATAAAGTGCAAATAATGCAATTCTGAGTATCATTTGAGCATTTTAATCGTTTCTGGATTCATTCTAATTCATTTCATAACAATAATCTATATTTACACTCATTAAACTGTATAGAATTTGATTCATATCTTATTTATTCGAAAAGATTGGATCAAACATGGTAATTATGCATATAAAGTGCAAATAACGTAATTTTGAGTATCCTTTGAGCATTTCAATCGTTTCTGGATTCATTCTAATTCATTTCATAATAATAATCTATATTTACACTCTTTAAACTGTATAGAATTTGATTCATATCTTATTTATCCAAAAAGATTGGACTATACATGGTAATTACGTATATAAGGTGCAAATAATATAATTCTAAGTATCATTTGTGCATTTCAATCGTTTCTAGATTCATTCTAAGTCATTTCATGACAATAATCTACATTTAAACTCTTTATACTGTTAAGAATATGATTCATATCTTATTTATTCAAAAATATTGGACTATACATGGTAATTACGCATATAAAGTGCAAATAATGGAATTCTGAGTATCATTTGAGCATTTCAATCGTTTCTGGATTCATTCTAAGTCAGTTCATCACAATAATCTGCATTTAAACTCTTTATACTGTTAAGAATATGATTCATATCTTATTTATTCAAAAATATTGGACTATACATGGTAATTACGCATATAAAGTGCAAATAATGCAATTCTGAGTATCATTTGAGAATTTTAATCTTTTCTGGATTCATTCTATGTCATTTCATCACAATAATTTACATTTAAACTCTTTATACTGTCTAGAATATTATTCATATCTTATTTATTCAAAAAATTAGACTATACATGGTAATTACGCGCATAAACTGCAAATAATACAATTCTGAGTGTCATTTGAGCATTTAAATTGTTTCTTGATTCATTCTAAGTCATTTCATCACAATTATCTCCATTTAAACTCTTTATGCTGTCTAGAATATGATTCATATCTCATTTATTCAAAAGATTTGACTATACATGGTAAGTACGCATATAAAGTGCAAATAATGCAATTCTGAGTATCATTTGAGTATTTCAATCGTTTCTGGATTTATTCTAGGTCATTTCATCACAATAATCTAATTTAAACTCTTTATAGTGTCTAGAATATGATTCAAATCTTATTCATTCTAAAAGGTTGGACTATACAAGGTAATTATGCATATATAGTGCAAATAATGCAATTCTGAGTACCATTTGAGAATTTTAATCGTTTCTGAATTCATTCTAAGTCATTTCATCACAATAATCTACATATAAACTCTTCATACTGTCTAGAATTTGATTCATATCTTATTTATTCAAAAAGATTGGATTATACATGGTAATGACGTATATAAATTGCGAATAATGCAATTCTGGGTATCATTTGAGCATTTCAATCGTTTTTTGGATTTATTCTAAGTCATTTCATCACAATAATCTACATTTAAACTCTTAATACTATCTAGAATATGATTCATACCTTTTTTATTCAAAAAGATTGGACTATACAAGGTAATTACGCATATAAAATGCAAATAATGCAATTCTGAGTATCATTTGGGGGTCGTTTGGATCGCTTGGGAATAAGAGGAATAGCCTATTCCTAGGCGGAAAGTATTGGGAAGTGTGTAACTTTGTGAAGAGTTTGGATTGTTTATAATAAAATTTCCGCCCGGAATTGCTTATTCCCCTTATTCCCAATGCATCCAAACGAGCCCTTGAGTATTTCAATCGTTTCTGGATTTATTCTGAGTCATTTCGTCACAATAATCTACATTTAAGCTCTTTGTACTCTCGAGAATATGATTTATATCTTATTTATTAAAAAAGATTATATTATGCATGGCAATTACGCAAATAGAGTGTAAATAATGCAATTATGAGTATCATTTGAGCATTTCAATCGTTTGTAGATTCATTCTAAGTCATTTCATCACAACAATCTATATTTAAACTCTTTATACTGTCTAGAATATGATTCATATCTTATTTATTCAAAAATATTGGACTATACATGGTAATTACGCTTATAAAGTACAAGTAATGCAATTCTGAGTATCGTTTGAGCATTTCAATCGTTTCTGGATTCTTTTTAAGTCATTTCATCCCAATAATCTACATTTAAACTCTTTATACTGTCTAGAATATGATTCATATCTTATTTATTCAAATAGATTGGACTATACATTGTAATTACGCATATAAATTGCAAATAATGCAATTCTTAGTATCATTTGAGTATTTCAGTCGTTTCTGGATTCATTCTAAGTCATTTCATCATAATAATCTAAATTTAAACTCTTCATACTATCTAGCATATGATTCATATCTTATTTATTCAAAAAGATTGAATTATATGTGGTAATTACGCATATAAAGTGCCAATAATGCAATTCTTAGTATCATTTGAGAATTTCAATCGTTTTTTGATTCATTCTAAGTAATTTCATCACAATAATCTACATTTAAACTCTTTATACTGTCTAAAATATGATTCATATCTTTGTATTAAAAAAGATTGGATTTTGCCCGGTAATTACGCATATAAAGTGCAAATAATACAGTTCTTAGTATCATTTGAGCGTTTCAATCGTTTTTGGAATTATTTTAAGTCATTTCATCACAATAATCTACATTTAAACTCTTTATACTGTGTTGAATATGATTCATATCTTATTTATTCAGAAAGATTGGACTATACATGGTAATTACACACATAATGTGCAAATAATGCAATTCTGAGTATCATTTAATCATTTCAATCGTTTCTGGATTCATTCTAATTCATTTCATCACAATAATCTACATTTAAACTCTTTATACTGTATAGAATATGATTCATATCTTATTCATTCAAAAATATTAGACTATACATGATAATTGATGTGGGATGTGATAACCTATCAGGGCTTTTAAATTTATAACCCAAATATGACTCAAAAGTCATCTGCAAGCGCACAACCTACGCTGAGTATTCGGGGTCGATCCTCGAGAATAGCTATTCGATTTTCTCAAACCTTAGTTTGCTCAATTGATCAGATCAAAAGGGGCGGTGAAGAAATATATGATTTGGGGGTTAAATAAAATAAAATAAATAAATAAATAAAATATGGTTCCAATTAGAGAGAAGTGTTGCTAAAACAGATACAAAGTAGAGATTATGATTGACTCACTTCTGCTTAAATTCTGTTCTCAAACTGCCTGCTTACTTTCGTATCGACCAGTATGTGAATCAGAGTAGTTAGTTATAGACTAACTGATTTGTTTTTAGGGTGGCACAGACAACCCGCCTATAATCCAAACGGCTAGTCTTTCCTAACTATAGCTTTACATAATCTATTAGATTCGCTTTAGTTTACTTAGCAGTTTATTGGCTTTAATTAATTTTCCTACGATACTTCTTTCGACAGTTCAAACTAAACCAATTAAACTCTAATCTAACCGAAGTTTCAACTTTCGTTCCTTGGCTTAAACCATACAAGTCTATAACTCAGATCTAAGATTTCCCTCAACTTTTGCTTGTTGAAAATAGATCACCATTTCTGGTCTATGACCTAGATCTCATCTTTCAAACTATTGATCCTCTATTTGTATTGATATACTCAAATCTATCTAGGTTTAGTTGGGTTTAACTTCCTAACATTCAAGGTTGGCCTAAACTTGACAGGAAAATACCAATCGACTCAAACAGATCAAGTATAACAAGTTTAGAAACTAAAAACACAAATTATAAAACTAAGCAAACAAATAGAAAACTGATTAATTAATGAAAACTAAATTAAGCATCTGTTTATCAACCATAACCTCTTGATCTAACTACTCGAGTAAGATCATTGTAACAACAAACAAAAAGGTATCAATCATCATTACAGAATCAAACAAGAAATATTGAGAGATTACAACAAATCATATGTGAATCCCTTTCTTGGCTGTTGTGCATGAACTGAACTTCTTCTTGACTTCTTATCGAGATAACTGAAGACAAGAGATCTGCTCACTTCTCCTCTACAATAGCGTGACTTCTCTGTAAAATTGGGAACACTTGAACTCTCGAGATCCTGCCTTTTTTATAGCGATGGCAAAGAACCGTCGAGGGCAGGAGTGCGCTCAGAATTGGGTTAGATCGTGGCAGAAATGATGTTGGAGTGGTTGCCAAATAACTGCCTTGAAAGTGGAAACTGCTTGATAACTTCCCAGCGGTTCGCTTACAGATGCAGTCTGCCCGCTTGAAATGCTTCAAACTGTCTCCTGGCCTTCTCCAGTCTGGTTTAATCTTGACTGCCTGATCCATCCAGTCTGGCACTCGTCGAGTCGCTTGAAAATAGTCACTTATTGCAGATTTGTTGCCACATTTGATGATTGTCCTGTCAAAACTAATAAAAAGAAGTAAAACTAAGTTAAAATCACATAAAGTCAATCATAATTTGAGTCCAAATTAGGTCAAAACCTATATATGAAAACATCCTATCAATAATTACGCTTATAAAGTGCAAATAATACAATTCTGAGTATCATTTACCAATAATTATTTCATCACAATAATTTCCTTAGCAAGCTCACGCACGGACATTAGGGTTTTGCGATCTGACAAGTGCTCGATCATCTCCCTCTCCTGCTGCACCAGCTGGTTCGTGGCGCTGATCTCTGGCGCGGCGAGTTTGAGCTGGGATGCCTTGATGAGAAGGAGGGAGAGCGACCGGATTGGGAGGAGCATTCGTCAGAAGGGAAAGAATTATTAGGATGCCAATTACTATCCGACTGTTGAAACGGATTACAACGACTACGAGAAAAGTCCTCAACATAATTTTATACAGAATTTCAATTTCACAACAGGAAAAGTACTTACCTCACAAATCAACTAATTGTAAAATAAGTTGCCGTTTACTGATTTAAAAAAATCAACTCCGACACACACACGTATTTATATTTTTGATTTGCAAATAAAACTTTCCAGCGCAGACCATACGGATGCAAAATTTTTATTATGATTCGTGCTTTTAGAATCTCCCTAAAAATCTCACAATTATAGATGCAATTGACCTTCTGTTATTTTTTGAGGGGAAATGCACACACTTGACCGTTAGTTGCATTGGGAGAGTCAGACTCAACGCCTTGCGAGGTCGGATAGTAATGGATGTTTGTGTTTTAAGTTTTTTTTTTTTAATCAATATATATTTGTAAAAAAATTTCTTAAAATTAAATGTTCTGAAGGGGCTCTAAATCAGTAGATTTGAACTTGAGTTGTTTAAAGTGAAGTGCATACCTTCAGAACATTTTACATTTCGAAATATATTAATGTTAATCTTTAAAAATCACAAGGAGGTCTTCTATGCTGTGCAATTAACTGCAAAGAAGGGACCAATGAGGAGGACCATAAGGTCCATACCAGTTCCGTTCACATCTTCTTCTCGCATATGAAAACGCAGGACAAAAGGAGATGCCGTGTTTGACCAAATTATGCAAAGCTTTGACTAATCATGTACTGATGTATCACTGATGTACTCGGAATTCATTTCCATTATTCTGTTTATTGTTTAATAACGAAGACTGCCTTTTGACTCCTGTTTCTCCATCCCTCCGAATAGTAACACAATTCAAAATGAGGACACCAATAAACAAGGACATAATATTACAGATGTCAACCAACATTTTGGGTCCCCCAAAATTTTTAATACTAATTTAATTCTCCCCGTGAAAACCCATCTCCTTATTTTATAATAATAATAAAAATAATAAAAATAATAATAATAATAGGGATTTAAAAATCTAGCTTCACGTTTCTTATATTGTGATAATAGGATTTTCAAATAATATTCCTATTAATATTTAAATAATATTGGTTTTATTTTTTAGTACTGTTTAGACAAATAGGTGAGGGTTCAACGTTTTTATGTCTAATATTCATATTTATTAGTCTCATAATTTTATAAAGAATATATATGATAAGCAGTTTATACGAAAATTATTAACATAATTGACAAATTTTGTATTTATTATTTTTTTATATTTTAATACATCATTTGCATTCATAAAAGTAAATTATTATTATACGATTTCATTTGTCTTTTGCAAGATTCTAATTCACACGTTTTTTAATATATGCAATATGTTTTCAATAGAAAAGTAATTAGAACAGCTCATACAACGAGAAGCTCGATGACTGAGAAGTGACAACCCAAAATTCCAAATGCTAAATGCTGAAATTAATAAACAACAACATAGATCGGCTTCTAAAATTAGAAGCTAAATACATAAAAATTAAACGCGCTAATGACAAGCCGCTGGAGCTGGTACATGCCTATACCTAATTAGACTAACCAAATAGTACCAATTGCAGCACGAGTTAGCTACGCAAAAAATTAATGCTAGAACTCTACCAAACAAACAATGTCTATTATTAGAGATCTAAAACACAAAATAAACAAATATTTCTCACTCAACAGCCTCTGTAGTCTGTACTCTGTAGTAGTTGGGAGTAAAAATTCGTCGCGCGTTTTTCATTTTGAATCTATTTGATTGATGCGATGGCTCCTCAGTCCTCTCTGATATTTATTATTATTTTTTTTTTATAAACCTCCCTCATATTTTGTTATCACCTACTCGTGTTAAATCTCCGTCGATACAATTACATATATAACCTTTCTCATCATCACAAACTTGCTAAAACCGAGGGTAAATTGGTCTTTGTATCAGACGCAAACGCACCGGAGGAGACACTGAGCCGGCCACGTGGTTTCATTTCCCATTTGTTCCTTCACGGCTTCACGGAAAAATTTTATATACAGAAAAAAGAGCATAAACAATTTTAATATGAACAGAAGACGATATTTTTTTTTAAATATAGCACAGTTCGATCGGCAATCCTATTGCCGCTAGAGCTCACCCTTCGAGCGGCAATAGCATTGCCGCTAGAAGGGCTCTAGCGGCAATAGGATTGCCGCTCGAAGATTTTTTTTTTTTTTTTTTTTTTGCTGACAGATAGAAATTTTTATTTTATTTGTACTGTACTACCGCCGAAATCGAAAAAAAACAAGAGTAAAAAGTAAGGTGGGAAAAAAAAAGAAGCTGCCGACACCAAAAAGAGAAAAAAATGGTTTGAGCGGCAATAGCATTGCCGCTATAATGAATTTAATGGCAGTACTATTGCCGCTATAAGCATTTTTTTTTTTACTTTAGTCATTTCAATGATTTTCGACAAATTTTTGTCACTTCTGTCGTTTCAGTCATTTCAAATAATCAAACTTCTGTCTTAATTCTTTCTAATATAAGAACGGACGAACTCTCGGAAACGAACCAAATCAAATTTCTCTTCTTACAAAACTCGCAAACATTTTCTCTAATTCCATCCTTTACAAAAAAAAAATGTGTTCGATCAACTTATATGTCAACCAATCTCCAACTACCGGACCTTGTTTTTTTAGTTTTGGTTGCACTCCACAAACAACCTATTCAGATATTAGAAACGAAATATATTATCGACTCCAAATTTTTGAAATCCAATACAATATAGATATCCGAGACCGTTATAATGATATTATACAGGGGAGATATGAATCTTTATTTTTCCATGTCAATTCTGAAGATGAATGGCGTTTATTTTACCACCAAACATTTGAGACGAGGGGTTTGCCAATAATTGAGTTGTACGTTGATTTCATTCCAGTTTACGGCACAGGGCCAGACCTGAATGTACCATATCATATTCATGCCGATGGCGGTAGTAGTGGCGGTGATGGATCTGGCCAACCCGGTAGCAGTGGCGGTGATGTTCCATACGAGAATTATGGTGTCGATAATTCGACAATGTCGCCTATGCAGAATAATGACGATTCAGACGAAAATGTTGATGTTCGGGATGAAGACGACGAAGAAGGTCCCTTGAGTCACTCTGACATTTCCACTGGAGAAGAGTTTACTGATGACGAGGACCAAACCACAACTGAAGTGTCATTTTATGCCAATTGTGACGAGACATATGTCTCAGGAAGAACATCTATGCAACATCATGTAAGTGAATTATGTGATATTTCGGATTTTGAGAAAGTTGGTATGTCGCAACCAAATTTGGCTAATAAAGGGCAACTCGCTCCGGGTAGAATTTTTCGGTCTAAGAAACAATTAACTTTAGGAGTTGGTGATTATTCTTGCAAAAATAATGTTGAAGTTAGAACCCAATCAAGCAACAAATCAAGAATTATAATGATTTGTTTACAGAGACCAACATGTAAGTGGCGATTGTATGCCATATCAGAAGATTTTAACTCTAATTGGAAGATTTCTACCAATCCAACCAACCATACTTGTAGTAGACCGCCATGCGAGACATTGCACGATAACCTTACCGCCGACCTTATTGCTGAACATGTGCGATATGAATTAAGAAAAAATCTTGCCCTCACGGTTCAAATGGTAGGAGGGCTCATAAGGGCAAGATATCTGCTTATTCAACCAACTTACAATAAAATATGGCGCGGGAGAGAGCGAGCATTAGAGCAATTATTCGGATCTTGGGAAGGAGCGTACAATAAACTTCCACGACTACTGGAGGCAATTAAGAAGACGACTCCCGGGATGAAATACACTATCATCTCCTGGGAGACGAACGACCCGAATGTTTGAGTTTTCAAAATGGCGGCTTGGGTTTTCGGGCCGTGCATAGAAGCACTGAAATACGCACGGCCTGTGATATCGATTGATGCTAGTTTTCTATCAGGTTGATATCGGGGGAAGTTGTTTACGGTATGCGGTTATGATCCAGAAAATCGTTTAATCCCGGTTGCATTCGGATTGGCAGAGAAAGAGGAAAATATTTCTTGGGGTTGGTTCATGTCTTGGATTAGATTTGAGGTTATAGGCGACATGACCACAAAATATTATGTCATATCTGACCGTCATAAGTCGATTAAACATGTATTTGTTTTAACAGAATATGGTTGGAAGGCACAAGGTCCATATAAGGTTGCAATTTATCGATATTGTATGCAACACGTTGCTGAAAACCTATGGAAAGAGGCAGGCGGACCAAAACAAAAGAAATTAAAAGATATTTTTAAGTGTAGACTTGTGAATAAAAAAAATCTGGATCGTTTCAGAGAGAAATGGTTGGAATTGAAGGAATCAAATCGTAATTTTTATGAATATCTGAAAAATTGTGAAAAACATAATGAAAGAGATCCGAAAGAGAGACCGAAACCATTTATGTGGGCTCAATCCGAAGACAAAGCGCATCGATGGAGAATAATGACAAGTAATGGATCTGAGAGTCTTAATAGTATTTTCAAGGTGGAAAGAAGATTGCCGGTGACAGCAATAGTGGAAGGCACATTTTGTAAATGTGCTAACTGGATGAACGTCAGATCACAAGAAACATTACGGAGGCTAAATTTGGGTGAAAGATGGCAAAAAATAATTCATGAAAAATTGCAGAAGTACGGTACCAAAACAGGTAATACTTCAAATATATTTATTTCATATGTTTATTTCTTTTGAATATATTTCTCATATTAATTATATTAAAAATCACAGCTTCGATGAACACAACCGTGTTGAGACTTGACCTTGGAACATTTAGTGTTAAAGTCCCAGGCGAATACAGGGAGGGTCAGGACTTTAAATATCCAAAGTTTCAAGTCGAGATCACATGAGGGATGCAACAAACCGAGCCTCAACTATCTTTTACAGGTACAACATGTAGTTGCCAGAAGCCTCAACTAACTAGTATAGCTTGTGCACATGTTATTGCGGTTTGCAGCAAGTGTAATTACGATGTTAATCAATTCGTGGACACTCGTTATAGCCTGCGGAACCAACATATGATTTGGTCTGCGGGTCAATTCCATTGTTATAGGGATGATGACCAATGGCCAGTTTATAATGGGCCAACAGTCATACCTGACAAGAGTTTGATCAATCGTGGTAGGCGAAAGATTGTTCGTAAGTAGATGTGGATGGACAAAATGGAACGGAAAAAGAATAATGATCCTAAAATGGAGGCATTGCAATTTGGTCGCTACGATAGCAGACCGCCAAGCCCAACGAGGGAACTCCAACCAAACGTTCAACCAACGTTTCAACCTGCACGAAGGTCACTTCATGTTGATCCACGAAACATGAACAGACATGACAACATTGGATTAGTCCAACCACGTCGAAATTCAATCAGTACCGATCCGCGGAGCATGATTGTCCCATCCGGAAGTATGCGATCCGAGTCTGCTCGGTTTCCGACTGGACAAACAAGCACAGCTAGTATTTTCGGGCAACACAAAGGAAAAGGAAAAGGATTTGCACCGACAATCCGTTACTCTTTATCAAGAAAATAAAGAATATTTCGTATGTATTAATATTTTTATTTTGTATGGATTGAGTGTATTGATATTTTTTATTATGTAATGAATGTATGGATTGAGTGTATTTTCTTGTAATGTTATGTGGTTTTTTATTATGAATTATTGTGCCTATTAATTTCACTCATAAGTACAGAAAATTTAGAACTTATTAATTTAAAACAATAAAAAAATATATAAGTTTCAATTACCAACATTTAATATTTCAAAAATCAATTACCATTCATAATGATAAATTACATAAATAAAATAAATAAAATTAAATTTTATTGAAATAACTGCACAATACAAAATGATAAATTTAAAACTATAATGAGGTGCAACAAATTTAAACATGTATTAAATTAGATTTTTATATTTTGTATTATAGTTTACAAAATATAAAAACTATATTATATAAAATTAGATTTTTATATTTTGTATTCTATTTTCTATTATAGTTTTTATATTTTATATTATATAAAAATAATTAAAACGGAAACTATAATATATATTGTATTATATAAAAATATATAATACAAAAGACCATACATTAAACACAAAAATATATTATTTAACTACCTATATTTGGCGTAAAAAAACAGAAATTTTCGAAAAAACGAATCTGTCAGCAAAAAAAAAAAAAAAAAAAAAAAATCTTCGAGCGACAATCCTATTGCCGGAGCCCTTCTAGCGGCAATGCTATTGCCGCTCGAAGGATGAGCTCTAGCGGCAATAGGATGGCCGCTCGAATTGTGCTATATTTAAAAAAAGATATCGTCTCCTGTTCATATTAAAATTGTTTATGCTATTTTTTCTGTATATAAAATTTTTCCCGGCTTCACCCCTTATTTTTTTTTTCAAATTAATGCACAGTTGCAGCTGGTATGCACCCCACCATAACAAAATATCAAGCGTAAATTACACAGTAATAAACTATTAATATTATCCGATTTTTTAGACTCGATTGTTGCTATTTCAAGACACGTCAGCAAAAATTACTTCGTTCCTACAGGATTCGGTGTCCGACTTACCTGCAGTGGCTTGTCAGACAGAGAGAGCTGCGACCGGTGTAAACCATTTGGCATGGACCAGTAATTTTGTCTGGATTAACGTAACTGTTTCGGATGTACTTTTTGTTGGGTTGTGCGTGTCACGGCATCTATTAATCAATTCTTTGCCTCCTCTCACCTCGTTTAAATCCATCCCGCTCCTCTGCTTCCTGCGCACTCTCTTCAGTATCTCTCTTTTCAGTGTCCCTTTTACTGTAATATCAATATAACGATAGATATATCACTGTGTAATACGACCCGCCACAGAGATCTCTTCAATATTAGAGAAGTAGAAAATCTAGGATACATCCTTTTCAACTCTCTCTCTTCTATAAATAACATAAACCCGTCTTTTTCCCTCTTCACTCTCCCCCTTCCGTTTCTCCACAGTTGTAGTTAGCAGTAGCACAATCTTTTTCGGATCCAATAAGGTTTACTATCCACTTCAAAAAAATCCACTGAAATCCACTATCTAGTCCTTCTTTCACAAAATCTGAGAAAGCAATGGCGGTGGCGCCAAGGAAATGGAGAGATCGAGAAACCAGTCCTGAGAGAACCAAAGTGTGGGTCGAACCGAAGCCCAGGGTGTCTCAACGGAGAGTTCCAGTGGTTTATTATCTCTCTAGAAATGGCCAATTGGAGCACCCCCATTTCATGGAGGTGCCTCTCTCTTCATCTGACGGTCTCTATTTGAAAGGTAATTAGAGTAATTGAGTTAGGACTTAGGAATTGTGTTTATTTTGAACTAATTTTTGGATTTGAGTTCATTTTGAGGTTGTTTTTGTTGTAGATGTGGTCAATCGATTGAATGCTCTTAGAGGAAAAGGGATGGCAAGCATGTACGCTTGGTCCTCGAAAAGGTACTACTCTTCAAATTTTAACTATTAATTCGTTGCTTATTTGAAAATTTTGTAAGTTCTGATGATTTAATTTTGAAATTTCAGAGGATACAAAAACGGATATGTGTGGCACGATTTAACGGATGATGACCTCATCTTACCAGCTCATGGAAACGAGTATGTGCTCAAAGGATCTGAACTTCTATTCCCTGAGATTTCTCCGATTTCGCATGAACCCCACCACTCAGCCTCTTCAAGCTTCGAGAAGTCTCTAGTGCCTTCTAGAGACCAGAGAAGAACCTCATGGGGTGGTTCCCTTGATCTAGCCGAGTACAAGGTGTACAAGTCAGACGCCGCCGCAGCAAATCTCGCCAAGGGTGCTGATGCGGCTACTCAAACCGAGGATCGCCGCCTTCCTCGCCGAAGATCGCCGGACTTCGCGCCTCCGCCTCCGCCTGAGGCGGAGCTTGGGAGTGATGACATATCTCCGCCTCCCTCTTCGTCCAGTCCTGAAACTCTCGAAACTATCATTAAATCGGAAGTGAAAATCACTGGCGCTAGGAATAGCCACGTGGCAACATCTGAGCAACTTGATGAATCTGATCCTGATCGGATGGTGGGGAGTATAGCAAGCGGGAGAATGCGTGCATCAGCTGTTCTCATGCAGCTGATCTCGTGCGGGTCGATACAGGTGAAGGATAACAGCGGGGGTCCCACTGTTCAGTATAGGGAGAAGATGACACGTGGACGGTCCGATCTGAGCTGTGCAAAGGATCTGAGTAGGAAGGAGATGGATGGGATGTTGGGTCGGGTCGGGTTTGATCCAATGGATCGGGAGTATTTCAGTGGCAGCTTGGTAGAGACGAAGAAGAAAGAAGGAGAAGAGCGGGTTGACGGGTTTAACGGGTTGAAGCGATCTAATTCGTACAATGCTGACAGGTCAGTAAATAAAGAAAGCATGGTTCATGTTTTTTTTTAACTTTAAATATTTGCCACTTAGTTTATTTTTTTTCATAGTTGGTTGGAAATTGAATGGTCAGATCTGATGATGTTTAAATTCAACGGAGTTGACATGCGAGGCAGCTGTAACTGAAATGACATGGGTCTGGTTTGTTTGATTTATTTTAGTATCACTTGTGTGTTCCTAATAAATGAAGAGAGGAACTTGAAAACGGCTTGAAACGTGGCTTTCTAGTAGTTGCATTAATATATGCAACAATGAATGCTACTTGTTTTTTTTTTACTTTCTCTAGCAAAACAGTGAAATGGTAAAAAAAAAGAAAAGAAAACCTATGTAAGCAAATATTTTTGGTAGACAGATAGACTCCCTTCCCCCTAACCCTCTGTTCAGACCCCCTATTCTTGCGCTGCTCGTACAGGAATGATTGAGGGTATTAAAATTGGGCTTCATGATAAAAACTCTACAGTGGGGCCCACTTGTGTGATTCATTGTTTGTTGAGCAATCCATCCATATGAGTATGTTTGTATGTTTGTGCTTTTGCAATTCTCTGCCACTTGTTCGTTTCATTTTGTTCTGGAGTGGCACTGTATTTGCTTGCATTTTTTGGCTCTTTCTAACGTTATACTTAATACTCCTTGTTTCCAACTTCTCAATAAACCAAAATTCTTCCGTCTGTTACTGATTACTAATTCACACTATCACAGTTCCTTTTTAATATAATACAACATTTCTCGTCCTTCATTTAATTTTGTATTTAAGGACCGGTCACTTCACCAACAGTTGTACTGTCTTTTGCGCTCTGCTCTAGGTTTTAAATTAGCCTTTCTCGAGGCGCTCATATGACTTTTTTCCCTACCACTTTAATTTTTTGAGAATGCTTTGCAAAATTTTGTGCCTAATTATCGTTATTACTTGTGAACATTTTTTTATTTATTTATTCAAAAAGTGGTTGAGCTGTTGACTCCTGTTTGTCAGCTGTTTGAACTTTTGACTACCAGTCAACTCTCATTATTTCTACTTCTAACACCTTATTTTATTCGAATTTAATTCAAAATCTATTCATGGGCTGAACTAACATGTTTACATGTTTCTGAACAGGACCACAAAACTTGATATTGTGGAGAACGAAATGGACACCTCCAGGACAAAATGCATCCCAAGGAAACCAAGAAATGTGATGAGGAGAGAAGCCTCCATTACCGATCCCTCTCAAATCTCAAGAAGCAATTTAGGTAGCAAGCGTATCAGCGACGGTGCCTTATCATAATCCAATGTTTAGGTGTAGTACCATAAAGTAATGTAGGAATGAGTTGTAGTTTAATTAGTTCAGCAGCAATCACCGAGAAAAATTAATGCTTTTTTGTAAATTTCTGATCATGGTTTTTTGTTTGCCTTGCATAGCACGGCACGTTATTGTCAAACTTGTGTTAGTTCCCCAAATTCCAAAACCGTTCGTGCAATTTATAGTTTGCGGAAGTTGAGTTCCCTATGCTAGCTTTAGTTGAATTATGCAACTAATTAATTAAGCTGGTAGGTGCATGTTCCACATCACTAAATTTTGGATTTATTTCTTTGGTAAGTCCGTTTTGACTTGCTTCCAGATATGTGAATCATGGTATCTCTTATTTTTTTTAAGTATTATTATTTCGGATAGTACAAGAGATCACAAAATTCCTCATAACATAGATAAGCTGATATGTAATTTCTGGATGCGTATGCATAAGAATAAACATATATAGTGAGAAATTTGTTCTTCTATTAAATGATATATATTTTCTTGTTGAAAGAATCGAAATTCAAAACTGTCTTCAAATTTGAAAATATTCAGACAAATATGTCAATCTGTAACTATGTCTGATCCGTGTAATTAATTTGTAAACTCTTTTATTTTGTTAATAAAATTTTAGTTTTTACAATTGGCCTGATCATATTTATTTCTTAAAAACCATGAATGGAATCCAAACGGACGATTAGAGAATCATGTATTAATGATTAAAAACCTCTTACTTATTTAAGAAGAAATGACTAGATTACGTGAAGATTTACTTCAATACTTCAGAGAATAAGATAAAAGTTTTTTAGTTATTTAAGTGCAATTTAAGCGGGCAGAATGAGGCAGGTGCATTTTGAGGAAGAATGAGTTGATTTGATAAATAATGATTGTGAATAAATTGGTAAGGAAGATGAAGACGAGTAATTACTAAGAATTTGCAACTCAGTTAAGAAGGCTTTGACCGTATGATAAAGTATCCATTAGCTTTGAACTTATAATAATAAATCAAAAGTCTAGTCCGTTAAAGAGGTAAAAATACATGCTTGTATTTCAAATTTCCAAATCATCTAGAATCTGTATTGCTCGTTCCTTTTTTAAGGCCTTGTTGTGTTTTCTCCTTATTTTAAATTTAATTTTACTTTGCACGAAAGTTCTCACGCAAAATTATATAGTTAATTTCGTTGTTCTCCCCAATCTTACAAGTTCACCATACCTTTAATAAACATTACTCAAAAATGCTTTTTAGAATTAATAGATTGAAATTGTAATATACAGTACTAAGCGTGAATATAAGTCTAGTTGGATCTCACTAAAAAGAGTTCAGCAATCTTTATTCCTCATCATTTCTTCTACACGGATCACCACATTAGAAGAGCCGCAAGAGAACCGACAGTAATCTTTGAAACCCAAAACTTGACTTTGACCTGGGGGTACTGCACGTATGAAAGGTATAGAGAAGAGGCAATGTTGACTTGAGGGGTTTAGCTGCCGCCTGACGCCATGTGCATTGTGCCAGAAACTTTTTCTACTTTTTGGGTGTTACTTTACAAGAGAGAATAACCCGTTGGATATATGTCCACAGATAGTCAGATGCACATGCTGGCTGTACCTGTACTTTTTTTTTTTTTTGAAGAAAATGTACCTGTACTTATTAACACTGTGCCTGTATTGGCCCAGCCTATGACTACAGGCTTTTTTAACGATGCACACTCACTGGAGCGTTTCTGATTTGATGATGCCAACCAATTAAATTCTCTTCTTTTCCTGCCTTCGGCTTTGTCTGACCAATAATCAATATCTGCAACCTCAACGTAGGGATGTTTTCTTAAACTTTTTAACCGGAGGACCATTTTTAATATAATATAAACAGAAATAAATAGAGGTACCGCATTTCAAATGTTGCCAAATGCCAATATAGGTCTGTTGAGAGTTAACACTTTTTGTGATGTTTCAAGCTTTTTTCTGATTTTATTCAAGTGGGAAGTTTAAAAATTTAACGCCCCTTTTTTCTGTTATTTGGGGGAGGTAATGTGTAATAAAATTGTGAAGTAGATATAAGTGCACCGGTACTAAGGAGTTTATGGTACCAGCGGTATGAAGTTAATTAATTTAGTATAAAATGACTGTGCCATTGTTTTGCTTCTGTTAAACAGAAGTGGTAATTTAGGTCATAAGGGTCTGATAGGAAGGGATGGAATGAGGTGAGAATCGGAAATGGATTTTTTATTTCTATCAAATTTTTTGATCGGAACTATCAAGAAAATAAGAAACGATTTCATTTCATGTGATTTGGTGGAAAAAATTAGCCCCTGAGAATTCCCGTCACAATTGATGAAATTTCATGGATTTCAGTTGGGCTGAGAGTCGTTGGACCAAATTGTCCTTCATAAACCCATCTCCTCTTGAAATTAGAGTTTTCTCATATCATGGGTAATGACAAACTGGTAAAATTCAGCAATCAAATCATTTCCTTCTTATAAATATATAGTTTCTGATCATAAAATTTCAATTCCCGTCAATTCTTTCTATATTGGTTCCGATCATCGAATTTCAATTGAAAATCATTTGAAATGAACTCTTTTCTAATGAAATGAAATCAACTCCCATTGCACCATCATTCCGATCAAGGCCTAAAAGATTACTGCCACATGATATTATATTAGCAATTTTGTAAATGCAATGCCTGCACTTATTTCATTTTCATATATATCTATTTTTTTTTCCAAGATAAAAGGACGATGGGTCTGGTGATGAGGTTTTTCATCGAGAGGGGCTGTTTTATATAGTAATCTTAGAAGATAAAAATATGTTAAACAGAGAGCTTTTATTGAAAAAATAGTTTACATCTCCCTTAACTACCAGTGAATTTCGTATATTGCATTATGTCTGTCTTCAATGCGGCCATCAACACAGATACGAATGTCAGACTATGACCTTTCAATATTTTTGTAGACAAAAAGACTTTTCTTCGATTAAGTCTCACAAAAAATTGTTTGGTTAGCATGCAAAATTCTGAAGTATCATAATTACGATTGACGGTTTTCGATTAATGCCAAATTTGGTATCAATTGGTTGGTGATATGGTCCAGACTTAAATGATTGTAGTACCTCCAATTTGTTGGAACTAATCATTTCTCATCGGTGGGGGCTACACAACTCTTGTCAATAGAAAAGAAAATCAATGTTTATACCAACAGTTAAATGTGTTATTCGTGGAACAGCCCAATACGGCCCCCGTTCTTTGTAAAAGATAATTTTGTTAAACCACAAAATGTGATTTTCTTTATTATTATTTTTTTTTTGAAAACAAGCAGGTTCTAAATCCCTGCCACTTTCTATTAATAGAAAGCAACAAAAAATATTACATTTGTCCCGCATCTCTATATTTTCTTTAAATTTTGACAAATGTTCAATCCAAAATTACACGACTCGATCTATTTTGACAGGAGAAAACGACACTGATTGCTTTATTTTTTTTATTCATTCTCTATTTACATGTAAATACCACGATTCATTAATAGTAACATACAAGTCTAACTCGTTTTTATTACTAACATATAATAATTTCATCTATCATATCAAGTCTAACATAGTTAAGATATAAATGTAATTTAACTAGGATGATAAATTGAAGAAATCAATTAACTTAATTTCATGACTAGAGAAATTTAGACCAAGTCGTAGCTCCAATCCATCTTCATCCGGCAGACTTATTGAGTTTAGGTCGAACCACATCGGCTTACGTTTAACCGACCGATCAGGTTTGTGCCGTCTCATGTGACCACCAAGTGCTTGTCCCATAGGGAAAACAGCATCACATATGGGGCAAACATGCACTTTAGGTTTTGATCCGAGCTTGTATGCATGTGCGTTCTTCACTTGGACCCGTGGGAATCGAATTCGTTCGTGGCTCGTCCGGTGCCCACCTAGGGCTTGAAATGTCGGGAATTGACGGTTACATGTCTTGCACTTGTAAACCCGGCAAACCGGCTTCTTCTTCAGCGCATCCATCGATAATGCACGCTCTCAGTTCTTAATTTTTTCTCTTTTCTTTTTTGTCTGATCACTCTCTAATAAAAGTGATTTAACAGATGCAGGATGTATTTTGGGGATGTTGTTGCATCTCTTCTATATATAACAACATGTGACTAGTCTCTCAAATAAAGTTGGAATTCTTGGTCTTGCTGGAATTCTTCAATGGTTGAACAAAAACCTTATATCACGTCTGTACATAAGACCTAGACCACTAGACCAGTGTGAAAATTGTTAGAAGGTACCGTAACGTAGTTGACTTTCAAAGTCTGTTTACATCCATTCTCTAGTCAAGCAGATTCCCAGATCAGAGTGAAATTCAACGTAGGCATTTCTCAGACTCATTATATTGGGCCGAAAGAAGATGGGTCAACGTATCCTAATCAAAACCTAATTATTCTGCAATTCTACAGCCCATTTAAGGCCCGGTTTTGTTCGAAGCGAAATTGTTAAGATCTCTTGAATCGGTGGAACGCTAACGCTAGGCCGCTTTGGAGAGGAGAGGAAAAGAAAATGGAGTTGAGAAAAGTAGTGAAGGAGAAGAGATTTTGGTTCGCTTCTTGCCTAATTGTCTGGGCTGCTGCTCTTCAGGTTCCATCTCTCTGTTTCTATTTCTGTTTCCATCTTTGTGCGATGTAGACGATGATCTAATTTGTTGCGTTTTTTGTATTGAAGGGGCATATGATGTGGATGCAGAGGCAAGATGCGTTTAAGCAGAAATTTGGGGATCCAGATTCTAATACAGAAAGGGAGCATGCTGTTGAATAAATGGATCAGGTTTTTATTTTTATTTTTTTGGGGTATAGTTTTTTTTTTTTTTTTTTTTTTTTTTGCTGTTGATGAAGAAAAGTAGTTCTTTTCTTTTTTGTTACTTTAGATTGAATAAACTTGTAGATTTGGTCCTAGAAATACTATGTTTTTAAATTTTTTTACCTGGAGTTTCTGTTTGTTTAAAGTGGTTCATTATAGTGTGTTATTAAAACTTAAAATTTAACACACTTTAAACAGTTTGCCAGTAAATGACTGTTAAAACAAATATGCTGAGAAGTGATTGTAAATGTGTTGAAGGCTTGAAGCTATCGTTATCGCCACTTGTTTTACAACTAGTTATGCTAAACCTTTAAATAACAGAGAGAGAAAAACAAATAGTACAAAGCAAGGGGACAAATTATGCTTAATAATATGTAGCAAACTGCATTTTTCTGTCCTTTGGTTGGCAAGTTGTAATGCCACGAGTGTGCAAGATACATCATGGGTAAGACCATTCATTGTAAGATTTACAAAATATTTGTAATTATGGGGTACATTTTCCTTCTAACACACTGCATCATAAGTTAAATTCCACAATCTTCATAATTAACAAAAATAAACTATTACCATATTGAACAACCACAATCCACAAATAGTTAGGAGTCCAGGTTAAAACAACATTAAAGTTCATGAGATAGGGAATGTATGGATATTTGACGATAAGTTTACCAACCATCCTTTTTTTTTTTGGAAGATAGGGAGACAATTGTTTCATCCTAAATTTTCATTATACTTTAAAAAAAAAAGTATAGTACAAAAGTAAACAAAAT
This sequence comes from Rhynchospora breviuscula, assembly GCA_027562975.1. Taxonomy (NCBI): domain Eukaryota; kingdom Viridiplantae; phylum Streptophyta; class Magnoliopsida; order Poales; family Cyperaceae; genus Rhynchospora; species Rhynchospora breviuscula. Next base: position 33,341,243 of record CM050401.1, on the reverse strand, counting down.
TAAAAAGAAAGAAAAAAAAGGTCCCTAATTACTACTCATTTGTCCTTCTCCTAGAAAAAGATCGTGCAATCTATTAACAATGCTTAGTCCTGTTCCTAGAATTAGTATCTTAAATAGCCTTACAGTCTATTTTCTGAAAGTTAATTGTAGTTCCTTCGAAGATAACATAGCATCCTGTCTTCCAGATATACATAACACCTACCATGTAGCTAAATATTAGTAAAAGAATGGCTTGGAGAAGGAATTTGCTTAGACATATGCAAATGGAAACGTAATGTTCTTAGTGCAATTCATATTGAAGGCACTACTACAATGACAAGCAGTAATAGTAGTATGATGTGTCTGATTCAGATTAATGTCTAACATGCGATTTGGCTTTGTTGGGGTTCCGTGATATTTGTGCAAGATTTGAACATATTGTTCAGAATGGATGCCGTAGTATGACGGATAGCATATGTGAGGTCACTTTTAACTGCATAAAATTTTTGGTACTTCATTTCTTGGAATTAAAATACTTGCCAAAAATGTCACCTCAACATTTCTGTTTTTCTATCAATTAAATCTCTAAATGAAAAATAAAATCAAAATTTAAAGATCTGAGTTTACTATATTTTGATGTTTTGACATACTCTTCCAGGTCTTTTATTATGTTTATTCTGATTGTTATGTTACAGACCATTTTTATTGTTAGTTGCTTGCCATTTTGAGAAACTAACATTTTGAATCTGCAGAGACCTGGGTTATTGCTATAATTATTACGACTAATTAGACTTTATAGAGACTATTGTGAGTTGCTTGCCATTTTTAATCTACCTTCTAGTCTACCTGTAAGAGACTACTGAGTTATCGATATAATACCAAAATCATGATAGATGGTCAGAACGGCTGGAAATGCTCACGCCCTGTGTTTCAAATTAAAATAGCCAAATTTACTAGATTAACATTTATTGTGCAACAGTAAAGAAACCAATCTGGTCTCTATCTAACTGGGACTGCCTCAGTACTAGTTCTGTGTTAATGGCTAGACTCATAAGGCAGCCAACTTTTACCAGTAGCAAATATACTCACGTCACGAGGCAGTTAATTTCTAGTTCTAGGTTTAGTTTTCTAATTTTACTGATCTTATCTCCTTTGTCAAGCTATCAATTTGTGAACCTTAAACAACAAAGGAAAATGGTTCACTACTATTATTTCCTCGTGGAAGTACAGAATTAGCAGGTGCACAACAGTTCAACAGCACCAGTACTGTTTAGTCTAGATTGATTTACTGTAAATCTAAAGACCCATAATCATTTTTCCAAGTTAGAATTTGTTGAACCTTCAGAGGAATTTTAGCCGGTCCATCTGAAACAAAATTTGGGACATAATTCAATCTGAGAAAAAGGAAAGAAAATTTTTGAAAAAAGTTATATGAACTCGAGGATTTGCATCATGCAGCAGATCTGTTGGAGTAAAACTCCTCAGAACTGACTGATCTGAAGTGAAATATTAAGCCATCTCAATCGGGTTCCTGCTACATGATTCTCCTAGCTCTCTAAAATGCAAAATAAAGCCCTTGCAGAGGATGCCACTAATTTGGTGATTTTGTAATTTTACACTAACAAAGACGATTCTTAATTCTGTCGATAAAAGTTGAAAACAAAAAATGAAAGATTGGAAGTTAAGTAATGAAAGAAATGTTTAACCGCCTAATCAAATATATAATCCATCTTTCCACCTATTCAATAAGCCATTCCTTCAAATTAACGCAGATAATACTGGCATTCGATTTTTCCTTTTTTCGTTTAAGCTTATCTGCAAATTTACAGCATGGACCGGCATTTGAGCCTTGATGTTCTGCTACGGCCCAAATACTATCTCATAAAACCCGAAAAAATTAATAGTAACGTTACTGTTCACACGAATTACGATAATAACTGTTAAAAATTTGAAATTTTAAAAATAACGTTGTTAGATTGGCATTCGGATTGCCGAAAATACAAACTGCTTGGATCGGCAATTGGAATGCCGATCCAAGTTTGGATCGGCATTCCAATTGCCGATCCAAGCAAAAACCAAAATCACGGCTAACTTTTCATTAAAAAGAGTAAAAAAAATGTTAGAAGTCGGTTGGATACTTGGATTTGCTCGTAGTGGCGCCTGTTGAACTATATAATATTCTGATTTTGCCTTGTTTTTTTTCCCCTCCTACGGCACTGCTTCTGGTTGTTGTAGGGTTCGACACGTTTGCATGAATCAATCAATTTTTGTTGTCTAGGAAAAATAATTTCTCTGATCATACTTTTTGATAATTTGTAACAACTGTGGCAGTGTGGCTACAATAAATCGTGAAACTGGACCAAGCAATAAAAATAAGAATTGCAGGTTCATAAACCGTTAAGGCTATGATCAAAATGATTTTCACATGGTATTTTATTTCTTTATTGTGATCCAAGATTTTGCTACACACTTATTAAAATTGATTATTCAGTATTTTGTTGGGTTTAGTAACAAAGAATTTTGATCAAATGACATCAAATTCATCCATTTTGATCAAAAGCTTTCTAATAAAATGAAATTCCGTATGAAAAAATAGATTTTAATCAGGGCCTAAAAGTATATTAAGGATTATGTTAAATTCTTTAACGTACTTATCCTTAAGGCCCCGATCAAAATTTTTTTTATGCTGAATTTCATTTCATTTCAATTAATTTTATAGGAATTCATTGGATCTAATTGCATGGGAATTCAAACCAAATGACACCAAATCCGTTCATTTTGATCACGAATTTTTCACGAATTTTTCAACGAATTTTTCTTTTTGTATATTAACTTAATTGAAATTCTTACACCTACTTGAAAAAGAAATCCTTGCTTTGCAATGACTAATCTGTAATCTATAATTATATTAATAAAGTTGTGATGTTTTTTTTTCTATTTTTGACTGCTATTTTGTAAAATCAAAAATAGTTTTTATTTCTGTATTTTTATAATTAAAAATAGTTTTTTTTAATTTTTGTATTTTCAATGATTAAAATAGTTTATTTCTTTTTTTTTTGGTTAAATATATTAAAAATAGACATACTAATCATTATTTAATTTAGAAATTAAATATATTTGGAAATCGAAAAAAATATTGTTATCTAAAAAAATATAGCGAAACGAAGCTGCGACTGCCATGCCTAGTATACCTAGTATATATAGACTGAAATTTGTTTGCAGAAACAATAATTTTAAGATCAGGCCAGACGGATTTAATAACAAAAGCATGGGTTAAATTTTCTACATATACTTATTCATTAAATATTAAGGACTCCTCAGTTTGACCTCCGTAAAAATATGATTATAAATTTATAATTATATTATTAACCACCAGACCACAGAGATTCATATTTCTTTTATAATAATTTATAATTGATTGATATTCATACAAAATCAATTATATAACTTTTTATTATTGTTTTTTTGTTTTTGAACTAAAGAACAGTTATGGTTTTTTGTTAGGCAGCATCTGTTCTTTATTGTGATCCAAGATTTTGCCATTTTCCATGGATTTCAGAATAAAGAACGGAACAACTCCTGACAGCTCCGTTGACTGCACAACTCTTCACAACAAGCGAAACATTATATATACATTCCATATTTTGGATCGGCAATTGGAATGCCGATCCAAGCTTGGTTCGGCATTTCAATTGCCGATCCAAGCAGTTTGTATTTTCGACAATCCGAATGCCGATTCAACAATGTTATTTTTAAAATTTTAAATTTTTAACAGTTATTATCGTAATTCGTGTGAACAGTAACGTTACTATTAATTTTTTCGGCTCATAAAACTGCTTCTGAAAAATATATTTCATTAGAGAGAAGAACTAACCAATATTATTTTGTTAGGAAGAGAACATTGTTTTTTAAGGCCTGTTGGCAAAGAGCACACGTCAATTTCATTAAAATTAAATAAATTATATATACTACAGGTTAACAAAATCAGAGAAATGCCAAATAAAAAAGAGAACATTGTTAAGAATGCTCTAAGTAAATACAAAAATGATACTCTACGGTTTAAAATATTTGAGCTACAAAGCTAGGTGCCCTTTGGGGAAAAAATTACTTGCATTTGACAACTGTACATGTATAGTTCAGCTGCTTTTTAAAACATTATTTAATCAAAACATTTGTCTTTTAGGGGGAAACAGCAGAAAAATAATAACAGGAAGTTGACCTTCGAGATGCACGTAATTGGTTGAAAGATACTGAGGAGTTTAAAAATCCAATAAGATAAATTTATATCTAGGTAAGATAGATTCAGAACGCCGATCCAATTACAAGCTTTATATATACATTTTTTTTTTCCATAAAGAGGAAATTCAATTCAAGAGATGGGCTATAGTACTTTGCAAAGTAATTCATTTGTTTTACTTCGTCTTGGGTACTCACAATTTGAGCCTTTTATCCTGATCTGATCTGGACTGTTCAATCTCTAAAAGACTTCATGTCTGACCAGCCAATTGGCGAAGGGCTCTTCCTCATATCGAAATTTTCTAGAGATAAAATTTTATGTTTTTTTATATTTTATTACTATATATTATGATATTTTTAAATTGGAGGGTCTGAAATTTTTTAATTACTATATTGTTTGAAAATATCATAATGAATAGTTAAAAAATTCGAAAAAATACAAAATTAATTTTTAAGAAATTTCGATATGGAGAAGAGATTCATACAACGGTTCAGATTGACAGTAGAAAGCTCACATTTCGAGAATCGATGACGAAGTAAAATAGATGGATTACTTCGTAACCCATATCTTCAATTCAATTGTTATTGATTCCGCTGGAGCTTTGTTTGCCATTTAAAAAAAAAAAGTTCGAACGTTGTCTAAAGACGTGAAAGATATATATATATATATTTTAATGCAACCAGGAAGGATATATTGTAACTATATTTGTTGTCAACTACTACTAATTAAAAAACACGTTTCCAGAAACAAAAAAAAAAAAAAGAAATGAAGACTAACACATAAAAAACACTAATTTTGTAATTTTACTACTAACTGGAAGCAAAATAATTACAAGAAGAAAGGGGGTGAAGCTAAAAATTGTCGCAGGACAGGAAAATTCCCGTATAGATCATAATATTACAAATATTTTTACGTAAGCGTATATATGTTTACAATTTTATTAAAAAAAATAATTATATGAGATGCATTCTTTTATTATTTATTTTTCTATTATTTCTTTCAGATCCTGGAGCAAGTGCCTCTACCTCCAAACAACTCCGCCCCTAAAAAAAGGATTAATGACTTGCCACCACAACAAAAGAGTAAATTATAGTTTGGTGAGATAGTGCTGATACATTGGAGTATTTTTCTTTATTTTCGATTATAAGACCTTATAAATTGTCTATTACATTCTTAAAAAAAAAATACGAGGAAACTAAAAGGATGTATTTTAAGAGTTCCATTATTATTTTTTAAAATATGCTCCAATTACAATACTTTTTAAAAAAGTTATCAAAATTGAAACTGCAGAACAATGTGCAAAAATTATATACATTAAATGTTATCTCTTTCAATTGCAAATATTTCTATGACACGTCTGTATTTTGAATTGAGTTAGCTAGCAAGGTTAGCGTAGCAGTTAGTTCTTTTTAATAGTCGCCAAATTTAGAGTATCAGAACGACAAATTAAGTTAACGACTATTTTGTACACATGGGTTCAATTGCCATGTTTTTGATGTTCTATCATGTTTTTCATAAAAAATATAAATTTTAAATGATAAATGTGAAGCACCATAATTCTGTGCCCTTATAAATTCAATTTTTGAGTCAAATTTTACAAGATCGAGATGTTGAAAAATCAACATTGTGGTGCTCTTTATATTGATTTTAATTTTGTACAAAATGATTAAAAATTTTAAGATTTCCAATGCAAATACACTACTATTAAAATAGAACAAAATCAATGCTTCATAAATATCATGTTTATGAAATTAAATTCTAAATTCGATAAAAAAAGGTCGTGGCAGCGATTAAGCTCCAAAAAGTATTATTGAATCCCATTTTAAGATTCTTGGCACTTCTCAGCATAACCACACTTTCTAGTCTAGTCTAGAAAGTAGAAATAAATAAAGGAAAATTTGACCTATTATCTTTTCCGAGATGACACTGGTGATAGCTGTTATGGTAGTGGCGGAGTATTTCCCTTAAAAAATTATACATTCCACAATTAACCAATCAATGAGCGTAATATTAAAGATTAAAGGAAACAGCAAGCAAACCAGTTATGAGATCCCTTAGCAATTTAATAATTTGGCTTCGATAGTGACGCTATTGTTTATTTTCGGCATAGCACCAATTATATACGAGTGCTGGCGTTTGCAGTTGTCCCAGCATTACTACTTAAAGAAACAAAAATTATTTAAGATCATTTTAGTGGTTTCCCACGCAGCAACCAGAAAAAAAACAGCAAACGTTTTGAGACGAAAATATTTATCTGCCAGATTTATGTGATTTATCCACAAACCAAGACCTAGTCATTTGGTAATTAAGCTACATTCAATACAGCTCTTGCAATTTTGGATATACTAACAGCAAATTACACAATATATAAGTACAGTCCACATGGACCTGGGAACTTGTACAGCACCAGTGCTACATAAGATCAAGATTCCGGATCTGAAGGAATCATAAACCACAGTTCATTTAGCTGAAGGTACGTGTCTCTTCAAAGGGGTCAAGAGTAATCCTTCAACTTTTTAAAAACTACAGCTCCTCCGAATATAAAGGAGCGTCTAATTAATATAATAATTCAAAAATCAAGAGACATGAAAGTTGAGAACTTGAGATGCTACTGTAAGGAAAAAAAAAAGATTTCAATGTAGGTGGGCCCCTTTCCTGAGGTCAGCTTGAAAGGGACGCAACGCAGCGATCCGTCGCCGTTTTAACCGGCCCAAAACACACAGAAGAGTTCCCTGTGATATATATATTCATCTGGTATGTGGATATTATGATGAACTAATAAATGGGTCACTTCCAAAATGAATATAATAAATTGAAAAAGAAAAGGTATTTCCGTGAGATTATATATTACCTGTTGTTTATATACATCTCTTAAGTAGTTTAATTATCAGAGTTGTGTGAATTAGTATATATTTTTGTGCTTCTAAAATTACAGCTATTCAGTCCAGATAAACTGTATCAATTTCTCATGATGGTTACCTAACCATATAAAAAATAGAACATAATATAAAGAAGGTGCAACTTGACAAGTGAAATTAAATTATCATCCGCAAGATTACACTAGTGCTTGCCACCATCTTCTAAGCAATGACTCAGTTGTTTCTATTATTCAGATAAAAATTGGTTATAGCAATGATAATTGCTTTCAGATTTCTATTAAAAAAGAAAATAGATGGAGTGGATATCTACTCATCTACTGCACTAAGCCAAATTAATTTCGGAAATGCTTTCCATATCAGGCTCCTTAGCTAGCAGGTCAGCATCAATTTGTATATACATGCATTACATTTTCCATCCTGAATTTTTTATTCATCTCATATGGATGAACACAATGATGCTGCTTTCATATACTAAAAAAGGATTTATGCTGCCTGACAGGGCAAAAGTCCGGGCAAGGCTTAAGGTCCGCCGTCATAAGGACAGCCTGCCTTTGATCATTAAAAAGAAGAAATTAAGCTCCTAGCTTGTGTGTTATCTTGAACTCCGGCCGGTGCTTCCAACCCTTGATTACCGTCTTCAGAGGTTTACTGTTTACATCCTCGAAATTGCATAGTCGCAAAGATATTATTAACGAATAGTGGGTTCATAGCGGTTAAGCGCATGCCATATATAGTGGATAGGATCATAACTAACATTTACAAATATATTTGTTCATTACATCAAATACATATTTTAATTAAAAATTAAATATCATATTACATCATCTGCATATTTAATAGTTTAATTCAATACATACAAATTTACAGTCTATAATTTTAATAGAAAAATTTCACTGTACATAATTTTGAATCAAGTCAATCAGAGTCATATACCAAAAATATAGTTGAAATACTGATTTTGTGTTGTCAAATTATGAATTATGCCACTATATTTTGCTAAAATACCACTTTAATGTATCTATTTGTTGCTAATTTTCACAATTCAGAAAAAAAGCTAAATTGATACTTTGTCTTTAATAGCATTGTGGTACACAACTAACACCGCTTTATATAGCCGAACTATTTATTTAGCAACATAGCGATCTACCAATTAGTAGCACTATTATGGCGGTCATAACGGCTGCTATTAAATCCTAGCTTATAGTTGAGTAGTCCTAAACCCTAGAGCACAGATTTCGAGAGCACACGTGTCAGTAGTATTGTAATGAAAAGTTAAGTTTGTACTCGAGTAAGTAAGAAAGAACTTTCTAAAAAAAACTATTTTATTGAATTGATTTTCTCTCTCTTTACATCGCCTCAACTAGGCCTTATATAACTAATACAAGATTCTTGTTCTATTCTCCTATTGGCTGAGGATAATCGGGACCATCATCCACTTCTCTGTTGGCCAAGTGAGTTTGTTATATATGTTGCTGTATCTCTATAGTGTGGTGTGAACCAGAGGTCTCCAATGGTTGGCTAATAGCACCCCCTCCCGCCACAAGCGAGAGGTGGATGATTCACTGTCAGTTTTTCATGCAACAGAAGAAACCTGGGAGTAGTAAATGGTTTAGTTATTATGTCTGTGATTTGATCCTTTGAGCTGACAAATTGGATTGCCAACTCCTTGTTTTGATCCCTTTTCCGAATGAAATGGTAATCAATTTCCACATACTTTGCTCTTGCATGCAATATAGGATTAGATGTCAAAAAAGTAGCACCAATATTATCACACCAAAAAATAGGAGGAAAACATTCAAACAAGGAAAACAAGGTATTTAACCAAATTAACTCCGCACTAGCCAAAGCTAATGCTCGATGATAAAGAACAGTAACTTACATTTTGGCACTCTAAGAAATCAAATTGGGTCCCAAAAAAATGGAGAAACCTGATGTAGAGCGACGATCATCTGAGCAATCGGCCTAATTGGCATCACTATAAACATGAAGTGCAAAAATGAGTCCAGTTTCAATTGAAGACCAAGTAATAAAGTGCCATTTAGGTATCGCAATATACATTTCATCGCTGCCCAGTGAGAAGTAGTAGGAGCAAGCATGAATTGAGAAATCTTGTTCGCAACAAACGTAATGTTGGGTCGCGTAATGGTTGCATATCGTAAGGTCCTTACTATCATGCGGTAAAGAGAAGGATTTGTTAGGTACTCACTTGAGGTGCTCAAATTTTATTTTATTACTAATTAGCAATAATAAACAAGAGCAAACAAGCAAATCGATCTAGTACCAGGCAATTAATGTTGGAGTTATATCCTAGAAGTCAATGGTTTGATGACTTAAATATTAGTTTATGTTATTGATGATATTTGATCATTTGTTCCTTGATTTATTTATTGACAGATCATTCAGGTTGAGGATCTGAATTGTAGATCTCTGTAGTTCATTTATAATTAAATGACAATAATAAATCTAAAAGGTCCATAATCTTGATAATTAATAAGGAACCTTAATTATCAGATAAGATTAGTATGCAAGTTAAGTGATGATTAAGTTATACAAACCATAGGTAAGGAGTTCCAACTTAATTGCATATGTATATGTTATTAGAACATAGTACAGGACACGACCCAATGAAATAAATATATGGATTGTGTTATGTGTCATTATTTATTTCATTTGAGTTTGATTATAAGTTTGAGATGGTTCAACTTTTCCACATGAGGATAGGTGATCGGAGGTAAAACCTAAGTCAAATTAAACCTCAAATCTAATCTAATGCAGTATAGCTTGAGGGTCGAATCCACAGGGACGGATATTCTAAACCTTTAGTCTCTAATAATTCAATTCTATTTAATCTAAAAGGTAATTTGGTCAAAATCAAATAAATAAAGCTTTTGTTATTTAAAACTAAAAGTTAAACTAAGGAAATTAATCTAAATTACTGGAATACTCTCTAAATTAACCTAAGACTTAAAGAAAATTAAATAACTCGAATTAATGGCTTAAACTAGGATCAATTGATCGGGTTCCTCTATCTGGCTCTATCCAGGCGGATCCGCCAGCTTCCTGGCGGGGTCGCCAGAATAGGTCGTTAATTCGGCTTAATTAGGTTATACCTTCTCTAAGTACAGGTTGTTGGTCAAATCTCAGGGTCAAATATTAACTCTCGTTCTCTATTTGGATAACTAAGTTTTAACCTTCAAACCTCTTAAAAATCCTAAGTTTCAACTCTCGTTACTTGGCTTAGGGTTTCTAAGTTTACCTTTCTATTCGGTAGAATATCCTATATCTCTCGATACTAGGTAAGGACAAACTTCTCAGCTAAGTCTTGGTTTCACCTCTGGGTCTACTCCCTATCCTATATTGTGCGACTTTTAACTTAACTTGAAATTAGGGTTTTTGATACCAAACTATTAGACAAGGCCTTAATCTAACGGGTAAACCTTCAAATCAAGCAATTCGAAATCACAAACTTCAGCAAATAAGATCAAGAAAGGTAAAGCAAATAGAAAAGATATAATCCTAATTAAACTTATATTAACTACCAAGTTAAGAGGTTCCCTAAAATTGCCCCTAAACTAAACTACTCACTACTTAACATATTCAGCATACAAACATCAGGTTTCATCGAATCAAATATCAAAGCAAATAAATAAAAGGAAGAATACAACAATAGGCAATGATTTCTCTTCTCAGCTTGGATTCAGGCGGGGTCGACTGGATCCTGGCTGCGATGGTTTGCTGCAACTTCCTCCCAAAATTTGCCCTAAAATTCGACTCTCAATCTGACTCTGCTTGAAATCTCCTCAAACTATGTTTATATATGCTTTAGCATTGATAGGAGGCGCTCATAATAGTAGGAAAATGCTTCTGGACGTGATGGGAATAGTAAACAACCGTCTTCCCAAGATAAACCTCTAAAACAGACACTTTCTGCTAATTCTGGTAGATTTCGAGCGGACCCGCTTGAATCCGGGCGGACCCGTCTGAAATTTGGCCGAAGACAGGTCGTTTGGAATTGTCAGCACTGCGCCTTGTTCGTATTTTGCCCATATCTTTTTCATTCGAACTCCGTTTGAGGTGATTCAAGAACCGTTGGTAAGTTTGTGAGAAGCTCTACATCTTTATGGATTCATATATGTCATGTTTTTGTCCAAAATCTGCATAAAAATAGAGATTATTGTAGTAACTCCTTCTTTGACTCAAACTTAATTAAAACTAACCTAAATATCTCAAAATCTAACTAAAACACAAACATTTAATTGAAATTAAGGCCTAAAAGGGTTGAATATTTCAATGTGAAACCCGTCTATCAAATCTCCCCAAACTTAAACTTGCTTGTTCCTAAGCAATAATTCAAACTTAGAAAGATAGTTTAGGACTGAATTGCAATTCAATGGTTGGTTTTCTCCAAATCTAGGAGGGGTCCTTGACAACAATTATCATTTAAACTTGAGCAACTTCGACTTTGAACACATCAAAATATTTTTCAAATTCAATTTCAAATCAATTTGAGTTCAAGTGACCAATGACTTCACACAAATAAGTTTTTAAAGCAATTGTATTTCATTGTTCACGACCTATCTCGTTTTTCTCCAACTCCAATAGGTTTTCGAATTCCCAATTTACATTGACAATCAAGGCATGGGATCTAACCCTTCCATCACAAACATTAGTTCAACAAATTTAATCACACACAAGAGTCAAGAGGTATCACCACGAATTTTTAAAAATGCATTGGAAAACGACCAAAGTGGGGCTGAAAAAAAGGGTTCAACTCCCCACCCATCGCCTCCAAAGTTTTTGGGTTGGAACTTTTAATTTTTTCCGGGGCTAGGAGGTTTTCCTCGCTGCGGGAGGATCGGCCAGATTAAAGAAGGTTTGGACTTTTTGAGGTTTTCCTCATCCTTTTAATTTGGTGGATCTTTTTTTTCTACCTTCAATTACCTATAGCCTCTCGCAATGTCCACTTTAGAGCACAACTTTTTAGTTCCCCTTTTTTTTGTTTTTTTGTTTTCGACTTTTAATTAAACTTGAAAAACAACGGTGAAATTACTTAACTCTTACAGCTCATTCCTTTGTTGAATCTCGATTTTGTGTTGCAAGAATTGATCTAAGGGCATTTTGGGTATTCATTTTGGGGTGATGCCTAAAAAATCGAAACCTCAAGTTGTCAAAACAAATAGTTAACTCAAAAACTCAATTGAACCTAAAGATCTACGAGATAACTCATGCACAATGCTTTCCTTCACTTTAAAACCCTAATTGTGTTTAGGTTGGTCAAATCCAAATTCAATTTTCTCAAAATTTTATTTTCATGACACATTCAAACCCTAATTTGCTCAAGTCTCAACATCAATCACTGCCAATTATCCTCCTAAACTATTTAAATGCAAATTATATGAAATTATAATGCAAATCTTACATGAATGCAAATCGATAAGCTTGAATGCCATGATGCAAATCCTAGATACAAATTCCTATTCTCTCCCCAAACTTAAAACTTTGCATCATCTTTGATGTAAAGAAAACAAAACTTAAAAGAGAGAAAGGAATAGAGAAACTTATCGGATCTTTGTAGAGGCTATGAAAAGTCGAGTCACGCAACATGAACCTTGCTTGCTTTCATAAATCATTACACTTCAAGTTGTCTCTAGGTTCATCTCGTTAGAGAAGGCATGTCTTGCAAATAGTGGAGATGGTTGGTTTTGGTTAAGAATAGAAATTGTTTAGGGGTTGGTACAATTCTACCCTTGGGTTAGGGTTTGGTGAGAACTTGGTCAATGGCAAGATTGAGCAAAAATTTGGTTCGTCGACTAATCAATGAAAATTCAAAATCTAGCCATTGATATGGATTGGTTTAGGTTGGGTTTAGGTCTAGGTTTTGGTCTCAGGTTGGTTTCAGGCGGGGTCGTCTGGTTTCTGGCGGTCTCGTCTAGAACAGGTCTGGGTTTAGGTGGTCTCGGAATAGTTACTGGCGGGGTCGCCAAAATTCAGGCGGGATCGTCTGAATTCAGGCGGGGTAGTTTGAAATGGTTCAGGTATGGTACGAGATAGTTTTCTCCGCTATCTTAAGACTTGTTGGGTTGAGTCGACTCATATGCTCCTTCGTGGTGAGTTCCCCAAACTTGAGTTCTTTCATATGGTGCGATTTTTTCAACTTCCTACATCCTTCTTCCATGTGTTGTGATGTTGCGTTGAAGTTTATTTAACATTTTGACACTTGCATGACTCGAACGGTTGTGCTTCTAAAAAGCTTGTATTCTCATTTAAAATCTGAAACCAATCAACAAAGATCAATAAGTTATACCTAACTTAACTAAACTAAACTAAATTAAACTAAATGCAAGAAATTGAAATTTTTGGCCTTGGATTGCCTCCCAAGAAGCGCTTGTTTTAGGTCATTAGCTCGACCTCCTGTGTTTACTCATCTTATCTTCGCTTTTCTCTCTCTCAACACATCATAGTCTTTCCAAATGTGCTCGAAAGGACGTCTTAAAACATGCTTGGTGTGTTCTTCTTTCGATGTCATCTTCCTTGGCTCGATTTGGATGTGATATTTGAATGGAGTTTTGTTGCTTTCCATCACATCAATTTTCTCCAAGCGTAGTCTAGGTGTGCTCAAGTTGATGTTGTGGCCTTCTTGGCTTCTATTTGCTCTTCCGGAAAACGAACGGTTTGGGAAGCAAATGAAGCGGAAGGTCGGGGTGTCTCGTCGTTCTTTGCTTGGCTCCTTGTATAGTACTTGCACTCGCTAATGGGTTGTTGTTGCTTAGGCTTCTTCTTCCCGGCCAGCGTGTTCTCTTACAAGACAAAGAGTAAAGAGTGAAAAGACAATAGATTAAACAAAATAGAATTACTAAAAACCCTAATTTAGTCACCGTCCCAGGCAACGGCGCCAAATTTGATCGGAAGTAAAACCTAAGTCAAATTAAACCTCAAATCTAATCTAATGCAGTATAGCTTGAGGGTCGAATCCACAGGGACGGATTTTCTAAACCTTTAGTCTCTAATAATTCAATTCTATTTAATCTAAAGGGTAATTTGGTCAAAATCAAATAAATAAAGTTTTTGTTATTTAAAACTAAAAGTTAAACTAAGGAAATTAATCTAAATTACTGGAATACTCTCTAAATTAACCTAAGACTTAAAGAAAATTAAATAACTCGAATTAATGGCTTAAACTAGGATCAATTGATCGGGTTCCTCTATCTGGCTCTATCCAGGCGGATCCGCCAGCTTCCTGGCGGGGTCGCCAGAATAGGTCGTTAATTCGGCTTAATTAGGTTATACCTTCTCTAAGTACAGGTTGTTGGTCAAATCTCAGGGTCAAATATTAACTCTCGTTCTCTATTTAGATAACTAAGTTTTAACCTTCAAACCTCTTAAAAATCCTAAGTTTCAACTCTCGTTACTTGGCTTAGGGTTTCTAAGTTTACCTTTCTATTCGGTAGAATATCCTATATCTCTCGATACTAGGTAAGGACAAACTTCTCAGCTAAGTCTTGGTTTCACCTCTGGGTCTACTCCCTATCCTATATTGTGCGACTTTTAACTTAACTTGAAATTAGGGTTTTTGATACCAAACTATTAGACAAGGCCTTAATCTAACGGGTAAACCATCAAATCAAGCAATTCGAAATCACAAACTTCAGCAAATAAGATCAAGAAAGGTAAAGCAAATAGAAAAGATATAATCCTAATTAAACTTATATTAACTACCAAGTTAAGAGGTTCCCTAAAATTGCCCCTAAACTAAACTACTCACTACTTAACATATTCAGCATACAAACATCAGGTTTCATCGAATCAAATATCAAAGCAAATAAATAAAAGGAAGAATACAACAATAGGCAATGATTTCTCTTCTCAGCTTGGATTCAGGCGGGGTCGACTGGATCCTGGCTGCGATGGTTTGCTGCAACTTCCTCCCAAAATTTGCCCTAAAATTCGACTCTCAATCTGACTCTGCTTGAAATCTCCTCAAACTATGTTTATATATGCTTTAGCATTGATAGGAGGTGCTCATAATAGTAGGAAAATGCTTCTGGACGTGATGGGAATAGTAAACAACCGTCTTCCCAAGATAAACCTCTAAAACAGACACTTTCTGCTAATTCTGGTAGATTTCGAGCGGACCCGCTTGAATCCGGGCGGACCCGTCTGAAATTTGGCCGAAGACAGGTCGTTTGGAATTGTCAGCACTGCGCCTTGTTCGTATTTTGCCCATATCTTTTTCATTCGGACTCCGTTTGAGGTGATTCAAGAACCGTTGGTAAGTTTGTGAGAAGCTCTACATCTTTATGGATTCATATATGTCATGTTTTTGTCCAAAATCTGCATAAAAATAGAGATTATTGTAGTAACTCCTTCTTTGACTCAAACTTAATTAAAACTAACCTAAATATCTCAAAATCTAACTAAAACACAAACATTTAATTGAAATTAAGGCCTAAAAGGGTTGAATATTTCAATGTGAAACCCGTCTATCAATAGGTTCGATAAATATCGTCTACCGTTGTTCTGATAAGGGCTGCCATACGGACTTTATTTATGTTCTTTTGAATTGTGCGGGGAAAAATTGTTCATCAAGAAAACCGTATGTCCCTCATTAATTTATTTAGTGAGTGATGATATTTGTTTGGGCCCCTTGATGGAGATAGATTGTTTGCTAGCAAATTGATACAATTATTTCTAGATCAAGAAACGTATAATCTGCAAGAATGACACATTCCTATCTTGGATTATACGATGATATCATGTGACATAAGAATCAGACAAGGAAATACTATTATTTCTTATGCAGGATTGAGATATTGTAGCAGTACACTATTTATGCGAATTGGGAATCATAACGTGTTGCTAGATGCCGCTTATGATTATTGGAATTAAATAGCGATTTAATTCCATGGCCAACGTAGCATAAATCCTCAAAGGGTCACACAAATAGAACTTTAATCACACGATGCATTATTTATTTATTTGCAACAGTGTATTGCGAAAATATGATAAGTTGATTAATTAATTATATACCGTTGCGAACCGTTATAATTAATTAAGTCAAGAAGATCATATAGAAATAAATTAACGCATTTGCTATTCCCAAAATAATTATTAATAAGTTAATAATTAATTTTGTTCAACACAATTTAATTATAGGAATTAAATAGAGCTTATGGACCTTTATTTAATTAGTAAATTAAAGGTCCGGTTTGAGTACAAGAGAAATGTCCATTAATTAATTGAATTAGTGGACATTTAATACATCACAAAATGGGCTTGATAGCCCATATAGTGGCTGCCCTAATAGGGGTAAAAAGGTCCCTAAAGTTTGTGAAATGGTTGGTCTATAAAAGGAGGTCATTTGGAGAGAGAAACCCTAGCCACCATAGCCTTTTCTCTCCCTCTTCCTCCTAGAACGAAAATTAGAGAGAAAATTTCAGAATTTTCATCTCTTTCTCTTACTCTTAATCCATCTTAAATGCTCATGTGTTGAGACTTCTCCCTTCTCCATTAATTAAACTAGTTAATTGAAAGAAGTAGAAGAGAGAAAATTTTGGGGATTAGTTGCTCTCCTCTTCCTTGCTAGCACAAGTTGAAAGATGAGGTGATTAAACTTCTAGGTGGACTCGAGGCGACCGTCGGCGACTTGGTGGTGAAGGAGAGCACGCCACCGACTCTCACTTATTGGATTCGAGCCTCCTAGTTGCAAGTCTAGGAGATGTAGTTTTTCCTTTCCTTCTCATGATGTGTTGATGCTTGAACAAGATCCATCGAGATCTTTGTTATTTAGATGGTTAATTAATGGTTAATTAACAAAAAAATTTAAAAACATGGACTTTCTAACAATTAACACATACACAAGGGAGAAAAGTAGGAGAATTTATACCTCTCGCGAAATCATATTCGCGAAGCTCGACCAATGCATGAGAGTCGATGGCATGCTCGTCTCCACCACCACCACCACCACCAAGTCGCCGCTACCTCGAGTCCACCAAGGAGATTAACCACGTTCTAAAGGTATGTGGTAGCACACCTAAGAACAAGCCTAATCCTCTTAGTTTTCTCTCTTCTATCTACTAATTACTTTGATTAAGTGTAGAGAAGAGAGCTCAACACATGAGCAAAAGTGAGAGAGAAGGGAAGAGGGTAGCGGCCTCAAAGGGGGGGGGGGGCAAGAGAGGAGAGAGAAAGA
The DNA here is from genome assembly GCA_027562975.1 of Rhynchospora breviuscula. Taxonomy (NCBI): domain Eukaryota; kingdom Viridiplantae; phylum Streptophyta; class Magnoliopsida; order Poales; family Cyperaceae; genus Rhynchospora; species Rhynchospora breviuscula. The sequence continues at coordinate 33,323,959 of CM050401.1, read as the reverse complement.
GCTAGGGTTGGGAGTCTCCAAAGGGGTCATTTTATAGAGCTCAAACCCTAGGGAACAACTTCCTAAAAATTACCTCCATGCCACTCTATGGCCGGCCACATTGAGGGCCTATATGGGCCACCTCACTTCTTCAATTTGGTCCATAATTCATTTAATTAAAGCCTCTCTAGTTTGCTCTTTAATTGGACTATATATTTGCTATTAAATAAAAGGTCCAATTAATTAATATATCCATTTATATTAATATGTGTTGAACTAAATTAATTATTAACTTATTAATAATTATTTTGGAATTAGCAAATGTATTAATTTATTTCTATATGATCCCTTGACTTAATTAATTATAACGATTTGCAACGGTATATATAATCAATTAGTCAACTTATCATATTTTCGCAATACTCACTGTTGCGAATAAATAAATAATGCACCATGTGGTCAAAGTCCTATTTGTGTGATCCTTTGAGGATTTATGCTATGTTGGCCAAGGAAATAAATCACTATTTATTTCCAATAATCATAGGTGGTATCTAGCAATACACTATGATTTCCAATTCACATAAATATTGTACTGCTACAGTATTTCAATACTGCATAAGAAATAAAAGTATTTTTTTATTTTGATTCTTATGTCACATGATATCACTGTATAATCCAAGATTGGAATGTGACATTATTGTAGATTATACATTTCTTGATCTATAGTTGATCGTCTAGTTTGTATGCATACGATCCAACTCCATCAAGGGGCCCAAATAGATATCATCACTCACTAGATATACTAATGAGGAACATACAGTTTTCTTGATGAACAACTTTTCCCCTCACAATTCAAGAGAACATAAATAAAGTCTATATAACAGCCTTTATCAGAAATCAACATTAGACGATATTTATAGAACCTATCCTCATGTGAAAAAGTTGAACCATCTCAAACTTAGAATCAAACTCATATGAAATAAATAATGATACATAACACAATCCATATATTTATTTCATTGGGTCATGTCCTGTGCTATGTTCCAATAACATACACATATGCAATTAAGTTGGTAACTCCTTACCTATGATTTGTAAAATTTAATCATCACTTAACTTGCATACTAATCTTACATGATGATTAATGTTCCTAGTTAATTATCAAGATTATGGACAGTTTAGATTTATTATTGTCATTCTAACGAATGATCCACAGAGATCTACAATTCAGATCCTCAACCTGAATGATCTGTCAATAATAAACTCTAGGAATAAATGATCAAATATCATCAATAACATAAACTAATATTTAAGCCATTAAACTATTGACTTCTAGGACATTACTCCAACAGGATTGTCCATAAGGTTACCATCATAAATAGATAGAGAGAGATTGTCTACCATAGGAGAGGCACAAGATCTAGAAATCGGCCATATGAGAGCAAGGAAGAATATATTTCAAGTACTTGGCTTGGGAGATATGAAGATCGTGAAGCGTATACAAAATCTCAGTACCAAGAAAGAACTTGAGAGGTCCTAGATCTTTAATAACAAACTTGTGTTGAAAATGAGATAACACCAGTAAGACACTCTTTGTTACTGTCCGTGATTGTAATATCATTCACATACAGCAAAACCACAATGGTACATCCTTGGTGATATTAAACAAACAAACAAGGATCATAGTTAAAGGCGCAAAAATCATAAGTGACAAGAACCAAGTTAAGTGTGGAGAACCAGGTTCTAGGGGACTGATTTAAACAATATAAAGCCTTGTTGAGTTGGCAAACATGTGTTGGAAAATCCAAGTCCACAATGCCGGAAGGTTGAGACATATAAACCATCTCATTGAAATCATCATGGAGAAATGTGTTTTGCACATCAAGTGGATCAGGACTGATATGGTCCTGGATTCAGATTTCGATCTTGAATTCGAATAGCGAGCAATGAGATTCATACTCGAATAAAATGCAGTAGGATCTGGTGAGGCAGGAAGTGGTAGAGCAACATATTGTGAGTTAAGTCGATTAAAGTCACAGCTACCACAAGCGGATTAAAGTAAACGCCAGGACCTCTGAATGTATAGTTGACAAGGTCTTGATTTGAAACAGGAGATCCGACAAATGCAAGTTCATCGGTGACAAATCGGATGCGCTGGAGGTACTTAGCGCATGTAGATCCCTCTTTTGAAATGCATTGAAACCTTTGCTAAAGCTCAATCAGTCGTGCTCGAGGTTGCAGAGAATTTGCGATGAAGAAGTGACCAGAGCTCAGCTGTTGTAGTGCTGGAATCTACTTGAGCGAGAAGAGGCTCGGTGAGAGATGAACACAACCACCCTAGCAATAGTTTATCTTGCTTCCGCCATGTAAGGTAAACATGATTGAGCTGAACAGAGGTGTCAGAAGTGATAGTCGGAGGTGGTGGAGAGCGAAAATTATTTTATTGAATTGATTTTCTCTCTCTTAAGTTTGTAATGGAAACTTAAGTTTGTAATTAAAACTGTTTTACCATATAATGAAAACTTATGTTTGTAATTAAATGAGTAAGAAAGAACTTTCTAAAGAAGACTGTTTTATTGAATTTATTTTCTCTCTCTTTACATTGCCTCAATTAGACTTTATATAACTGATATAAGATTCTTGATCTATTTTTTTATTGGCTGAAGATAAGCGGGACTAGTATCCACTTGCGTTGGTCAGGTGAGTTTGTTACGTTCTTGCAGCTCTCCAGTGAGGTGCGAACCAGAGGTCTCTAGTGGTTGGCTAACAAGTATATGGTAGGTTGGGATAAAAACGGAAAAGATAATATTCGCTCCGACCCGTATTCATATCCACAAAATAACATATTCAGATATTAATATTCGTATCTAAATGGATACGGATGTAGATACAATTTTTTTTAAATGGATACGAATATAGATATGGGAAGCAATATTGATGCGGATACAGATGTGGATATGGATAAATATTTGTATCCGCATTTATATTATAAATGGATATTCACAATTGATAATTTTTTTCTAAGATGTACTAATGCTATGTTGGACTTATTATATTTTTTGTAAATTTTAGAATATATCATCATACTTATTCTTGAAGAATTTACCAAAAAGAATTTATTATGATCAATTTTGTTGAATTGATAGATTTTATTAATTTTTAGTAGTTTAATTTTTTTGGTCCAATGGACAAATTTAAACTAGCTTATATTCTATTCTAGCACAAAAAACTAACTTCTATTTATGTACTTTATTCTTTATATGGAAGTTAATTATTTAATTGCCCATCAATAAAATATTTTTTTAAGAGATCGGTATCCGACAAAATATATCCGTATTCGTTTCTGAATCTGACAATATCCGAACCGTATTCGTATCCGCTTAATATTTGAACCGTATCCGTATTCGACAAAAAATATAAATACAGATATGATATGACCAGTATCCGATCCGATCCGTTTTCACCCCTGATAATGTCTGTAGGGACTCAATCCTTTGATTATGCACGCTCGCTGCGTGCCCGTGCCAAGGAGAGCTCATTTGCAGCTTAAAGACATTCCGTGTCACATTTAGCAATACATCACATCACCATTTCTCTCCACTAATCCACTTCCATCAATTAGAGTACACAACTATACCACTCTAACTAGCTAGCTAGGAAAAAATATCACTGCCATTTATTAGCTTATTATAAGAAACTTAATTACAATTATTCTAAAGTAAGAACCAAAAATATGACGCACTTAAACACTAGAGCTTACCTCAAGTTTAATTTAATTATATAACATCATTCTTAATTTTGTAGCCATAAATATTTAAAGTACAAGTACCTTTTCACAATTTCTGATATGATTCTTAGTTTGTTGTTGGAGGATTCCTTGACTTTCGCAGTATATATACTGCAATGGTGGACTAAAAGATACTACTAACTTTTGTAAATCAAAATTAAATATTTTCAAAGCTAAATCGATAATTTCAAACAATAAAACTTGAATATGTGTATGCATGATCAACTTGGGCTATACCGGCCGGGTACGTACTACTTGTAATTATTATATCTGAAGCACCAAACTCACCGGGACCACATGGCACGTAATGATGTTGGGTATAAGGGGAAACAAAATAAATATGGATCTTAAAATTTTTCTTATATATTGAAGGTGGTTTGTGGAAATCTGCCACTGGAAATCAAACTCAAAGGAGAACTGAGGTCATCGTGAAGGAGATATCTAAACATGGTCCTTATATAATCTTTTCTTAGTTAGTTGCTTGAATGATGGTAAGTTGAACTACTTTATCTTGATATAAAAATAATTGAGATAGTAAGCAAACTGCAATACACTTATTCAGATAAAACCAGTGGTTTCGAGCCGCAGATTTACTTAATTTGGGGATAAAAGCATTTACAGTGGATATTTAATACTTAAGTTTGATTGAGCAAACCAATGGAACTGATCTTCTATAAAGATTCGTGATTCATACTCTCATGCTGGAACTAGCTAACAGATAGTTAATTGGGCACCAAGATTCTGACGTAGGTTTATTTTTTATTATTTTGCTCTTTTGTGTGCGTCATGTGGAGCAGGCAATTTTCAATTAGCAAGTGTACTTAAAACAAACAAACAAATAATAAATGCTTCGATCTAAAAATTATAAACTCCCATATGCGCCCCTCGTTGAAACCACTTGAGAGTAAGTACAGTAAGTACTGAAAAAAAGCAAAAGATAGAAGAGAATCTGTTCTGTTATAACTTACAACTCGCTAGTTGGCGCTAGCAGTAACTTTACTAATCGATATTGCAAGATTCAAGTCTTGCTATGACCTATGACCTAAATTTACAAAGCATCCCAAAGCAGCGCATAAGACAGAAGCTGCTCTCTATTTCGCCCCCCCCCCCCCCCAATTCTATAGCGGCTGTTAGAGAGGAACAACGCTTATTTCTGACATATATCGTGACAGTTCATGAATAAAATATGAAATATTGAAGCCGAAATTAATGAAGATCAGAATTAATGCACACTCTTTTAAAATATAGAAATTAATATATCTATAATTGTAATTTTTATGGTAATTTGTAGTTTCGTACAATGGGTCGAGAAATATATATTAGGATAAACTCAACGTTCAGAAAAGATGCATAAATATGTACCATCCAATTCAATAAAATGAACTCACAAGTCACAAGTATAATTAAGCATAATTATCGAGGTTTTGCAGGGGACATAAGAAAAGTATTACTAGTGACCCTTAACCCATGGAAACCTCGTAAGGACAATTAGTAACACTGCCTTTCCAGGTCATCAACCTCTAATCAAGCCTATAAAGTACGAACCACTCTCCTTCCATTCCTATTATCCTATTCTTCATGTTAACACTAATTAGTAACATACTTAAACCCAATTAGGCTTATCAAATTCCAGACTCATCCAAAAACACACATACTCCTCCACTTCCTTTCTTATCTAGCATGAAGAGGTTGTTTGAACACGCAGTATACTATGAAGCTGGCAACATCGACATGGCAAACGTGTTGGTATTTCTGTCTCAACATGAAAGCGAGATGCTTTCAAATCATACGATGACAGCAAAAGTCTTCGAGTGCAAGACTTGCAACCGCCAGTTCCCTTCCTTTCAAGCACTCGGTGGCCACCGTGCAAGCCACAAGAGACCAAGATTAGACGTAGATGGGAGCCTGCTCAAGCCCAAGCTACATGAGTGCTCAATTTGTGGGCTTGAGTTTGCTGTCGGGCAAGCCCTAGGAGGCCATATGAGGCGGCATCGGCCACTGGGCCATGGACATGGCGCTGTAGTTAAGAAACAAGTGGGAGAGAAAAAGGGGTTTTGTTTCGACTTGAATGAACCGGCCTCTAGTGAAGAAGAGTTAGATTCTGGGACCGTCAGGCATGCATTCGATATCATGGGTACAAGCCCGATTCCAGTCGATTGCATCCGTTAGATGGGAATGCATGACTAATTATCTTAATTTGGCGATTCATGGAGAATTTGTTTTCCCTTTTTTTTTTTTTTCCCTGAATGTCAGGTTCAACCTTCTTTTGCTTCTGAAATGGTTTCCAGAGGAGCTGATCACTTTGGAAAGAAAAATTATAAACCTTTCCTTGCATTGTCCAGACAGCACCGTCCTTCATTTTTAAAATTATATAATTGTAAACTAACCCAATGAGAAATGCTGAATAATTTATCTTTGTCAAGCGTGTGGCCATAGTGAGGCATTGGAAGAGCTAGAGGCAGTATATCGCTATCAACTTCTGTTTTTTTATCAAGGAGTATGAATTCCAATTTTGTTTTCTTAGAGAGACTTTTGTATCAAGCCACTTTGTTGTTCTGTAAAATTGCTCTGTTACTTGTTAAAAGTATTAATGATAATTTGAGTTGTGCATCTTGAGCACTTTTTTGTGTCAATTTTGTCAGTTTTGTACAATAACTAGTATAAACAGAAATTGTAAGCAGAAACATATGCAGTGCTTAGCCTGAATAGAGATAAATAATTTGTCATAAATTACTCGATTGGGAGTTGAGAAACCAAACTCAATAATTATGATCATTGCTATCAAGTTCTAGATATATAGTAGTACTCTTCATTAAGTCTTGCTGTGGCCTAATTTCGTCGTACTAATTTCAATTTCAATTAGCTTTACGTTTTAATATCAAGAGCAACTCTCTTTTTTAATAATCAACCACGAACATTTATAGATCATTATATAATGAGTATATAGGTGGTTAATTTGAGGCAAATGTTTAGTTGTTTACTCATTTTTTTTCGTTTTTTGAAAGGTTACCTATAATGATGTTAATTTTATTTAGAACTTAACTTCCATCAGCAGCAAGCTTAATTAATAGATCTATGGATGATTATGGAATGATATTATGTATAACTGCTAATCAAGAAAAAACGAATGGTTAGGTGTGATCTGGCATTCTAATCATTTAAAGAGTTTAAAGGAAAGTTGCTAATATGACTATATTGTAATGTCCGTGTATTTTATTCGCTTGGTCTAATTTCCGAAAGGGTTGACAGAGAAAGAAAGGATCGGGACTCAGGCGTAGTGAGGATGGGAAGACAGAGAGAGGTGTAGATAGTATCAAAAGAGGAAAGTGAGAAGAACTAATGACATGATTTTAATGCCATTTCGAAATATTGCTTTGGTGTATTCATCTCTATTGGAGTTTGGATCTCACTGAAGCACAGCTCATTAGAAAAACAATGTGATGTAGTTGTGAACTTGTGATCATTTATTAATTTTTGGTGGCAATTTTTAAGCACCTTGTTAAATCTGAAGTTTGTTTCAAAAAGGCTATAAACAAACCGTAAGTCCGCAACTTGTGAACAAATCACCACAGGTAGCAATTACATGTAGTCATGTACAGCACAACATCTTATTAGAGATAAGTTAGCTGTGTGATCTTCATGATGACTAGCAATTTATGATATCACCACCATGTTGTTTGGCTCCATTGGATATTTGAGGCAATCAATAAACTGATTAGCTTTTACTGAAGTTTGAAGAGCGGAAGTTTTTCTAAAAAAAGAAGTTTGAAGACCTGAGTTCAAGCTATCAATTTTGACGGAGAATGATTTGGATTCATTTTTTTTTTCTATTTCTTGAAACAATTGGTTTTGTATTTGTCGATAAACCAAAATTCATAGTTAGCCCTAATAGCTTGTTCTATTTAATTTGTTTTAGAGAAAAAGATCATTAATTTGCGGGTAGATTATATTACGCATTTCAACAACAATGTAAGCAACGAGAATATGACGCGTCCCAAAATTGATGGCCAGGTCCTAAATTGTTAACTTTTCCATCAGGTATAAAACATATATATGGATTAATATGGACACATCGGAGTTTGATTTTGGGTACGTAACTGACCCTTATATATGTGACTATCACTACCCAAAATTTTGCATTTTCTAACATTTAATAAAAGGGCCTAGTAACGGTTATCCTACTGTTGCTGTAGCCTCCGTTACAAAATCCTTAATAATCGTTACAAATTTGTAACGGTTAATACTTAATAACCATTACAAATAAAAAAATTGTAATATATATATATATATATATATATATATATATATTTATTATCTAATAATCGTTTCAAAATCTGCCATCTGTAACGATTATTAGATAATAATCGTTACAGATATTAATAAATCCGAAAAAAATTAATTTTACTCATCTGTAACGGTTATTATCTAATAACCGTTATAGAACCTGCCATCTGTAAAGGTTATTAGATAATAACCGTTACAGATATTAATAAATTTGAAAAAAAATAATTTTTTTACTCGTCTGTAACGATTATTACTTAATAACCGTTACAGATTTTTTTTTTTTTTTATTTCTCCTGTTTTCAGTGGCTAGCCCAATTTGCTAGCCATACCAATTGGTACCATTGAATGTACCAATTTCTCACATATAGCAGCAGCATATTTACACATCAAACATATATATCAAACAAATGCATGCATATCGAATACCAAGACATATCAAACATAGCACAAATTAAGTCATTCAAAATAACAAATTAACAAGTAATTAACATGAAGTTAGTTAGTTAATACATTTTGAATTGACATTATTCTAATAATACCCGATGCATGAAGTCCATAACATCTGTCACGATACCGTCAATCATTTCTTTTCCATATGGTTTTCCAATAGGCTCGATTATCTACATTTGATTATAAACTAGTCAAATAATTTTATTAGTTAATTATGATATCCTAAACCATAAATCCTAAATCTTAATTGTTTGATCCTAAACCCTAATTAAGTTCTATAAGTTAATAATTAAAACGATAAACTTTTAAACTCTAAATCCTACATTATTTGTATCCAAAACCTTAAACTTTTATACTCTAAATTCTATATTGTCGGTATTCGAAACCCTACACCATATACCTTAAATCCTATTAATTAATCTTGAATAGTTATTATCCTACACCTTAAACCCTATATTTGAAATTAAAAATCACCTAAGGTAATTCTCCAACTGCTATCACATAGGTTAATATGTTTCTCATGGCGAGCATTGTGAAATATCCACATTCTGTGCTGCCTTTTTGTTTCGGCCCCTAATTAAGATCCAACAAAAGAAACAGTTAGGATTTTTTATAGTTTCACAAACCTTAATAATCTTTTAGACCCTTATTCATAAGTTCCATACCTTTATTTCGTACCAGTCAAATCCTGTTTGGATCTTTGGGTTATATTTTCCCAGTTCCATTAGATATTGCTTATTATATACCTTGCATGCAATAACATTAAATTAGCTTAGATAGAATCTAATATTTTCTCAATCTCAAAATCTCATCATTATTTTGTTAATTTAGAAATGAAAACTTACTGGGTTATGAATGGCTTAATTTTGTACTTTGGATTCTTGCGCGACAAAGAATCTAATAAGTGAATAGAGCGCTTCTCGACATTAATAACAATGAGAACCCAATGAAACCTATAATAGAGATTATTGTTTTGATGGAATTAAAGAAAACTAAAAACTTCTTTCATTAGTATTTTATTGGTTATAATTGTTCTTACATCTGAATGTATGGCACAACAAGGTAGGTGGATGGATATTGTAGGAATGACCTCAGGCAGTAATTCACAGCAGCACTTTGTTCGTGTTGGAGTTTTTTGTCAGCCAACATCTCTGGATCCAATATGGTGATGCTATCTATTGAAAGTTCGTCCATCCAAAACCTACACTCATGGATATCATACTTCAATTTTTTCAAACTGAATTGAATATAGTAAAAAAAATATTTAAGTTTGAAAATTCATACTAGGAGTACAACTTGATGATCGACACGTTTCGGGAGTCTCTTTTAAAAAATTCGATGATGTCACACAATTCGACGTTGAACTTAACCTCGCCACTGTGCGTACCCTAAGGATTGCAAGCATGCAGCTCAAAATTTTTCTCTTCTTCCAGTTAGAGCATCAACAATTTGTATACTTTGAGTTCGAATGGGATAAGTCCGTCAATGATGTCCTTTTCGAGGAGTGCATCGCAAGTAATACACGATCCCGCACTTGGGACCTTTCAAATCTTCGCCACCTTCTTTCCTTTCTCCTTCCGCATGTGACTTCTGTTGCCTCGTACTCTGCATTCAAGGTCATTATATAATTAATTAGTCACGAGTAGAGATATGTGAAACAGATTGTGATAATTAAATCAAAGGATACCTTGTGGCGTGGCTCCACAAGAATTGACGGCCACGCGAATCGCCCTCTATATTATTACCTAATTGCTCTTCTGACTAATCAGGGACAACCCACGAGCGAAATTCGTCGCCTACTTTGTGAAGTTGGATTAGAATATGTTGAGGACTTAGGGGTACACCGTGTACGAGCTGACCAACAGTACTCGGAATGATAAGTCCCTCGGCTACCTTAATCCTTTGTTGGAAGCTATCGTAGAGGAAGAGATCGCACGTCGTTTCCTCCTAAAATTCGTAAATAAATTTAGATAACCTTTTTATTTACAAATATATTCAAATTCATTACTTGATACAAAGGACATAATGATATCAACCAGAACACCAACACTCGGAACTAGAGACATATAGCTTGAGGCAACCGTTCGAAATAACTCTTCGTTGGGCATTCCTGAGTCTACCTCAGATTTAATGAATGGCGGGGGTAGCGTCACGAATTACGGCAGTGTATGAATCTGCAATCCGCTCATGGCCAACCAATCTTTCACCTCCTTAAAACATTCTTGTCTCGTCGTATTCCTTACCTCCGGAGAGTTAAGTAATTCCCGTTTGCATTTTTCTATGATCTTGTTCACTAAATCTGAAATATGGTCTAGTGTCATGCATCCTTTATGAGCATTCTTTCTAGTCTTTCTTTCATACGATTTCTCTTCTTGGTCCATGCAGAGGATCCTCTCATTCTACCTGGATGTTTCGGCCTGTTAACTGCCCGACTTAAGACTAACCAGTACTAACAACCTTAAACTAAACTGAATTTGCCTTAAAACCTAAATAATCTGGTTCTGGACGGACTGTCCTGATATTGGATCGGACCGCCCCATTACCTAAATAATCTGGTTTTTAAACCAAAATCAGGTATCGGCATTAGAATTTGGAAACAATTGAGTTTGATATGCATGTATGCCAACAACAGTTGCTAGCGATGTATTAACCATAGTAAGATTTCAGCGATGTTTTTGGATTATGTTCGAAATATATTAAAATTCACAAAATAATATATTGCTCAGGATCAGCCACATATAATTATTCAAGTCTAAAGAGAATTTCAATATTTAGCACTCTTCCCGATATCAGATTCTAATATTGTTATTATTTTCCCACTCGAAGCTGCTTAATCGGGGGCCTGATATCTGCTATATATAATAATAAAAGCCAAAGTTGGATTTGATTCTCTCCAATAATTTATTTCTTGGAAAGATTCTCTACAGTGTTGCGAGTCTATATAATTTTAAATACAATATATGCAATAAAGGACAGAATTAATTAAACACACGGATTGTAATTGGATACAGATTATATATATTTAGAATATCTATTTATATACGTATACACTTGGTATTAGCTAGTATCTTCACCCTTTGTCGGAGATCCAATAGGCTGTATGCGGAATTGATAAGAGTCATCCACTAAAGGTGGTAAAAGCACTGGACTCTCTTCTAAGAGGTTTAGGGTTCAAGCCCGCATGCTTGCGATAGACTTGGCGAGCCAGCGTAAAAACTCAGCCATATATACAAGAAATGACCAGGGTCGGGATGTCATTTCTAGCCTACTCCAATTTGTTTGGGACAAAAAGCTCTGACTTTAAGTAGAACAATTAGGTATATGAATAAAAATAATTAGAACAATTATGTATACTGTTCTCGTATAACGATCACATCTGAACGGATGGGAAAAAAGTGATGTTGGAAAGAAGAAAGCAAAGAGTGTGGTCTTCCACACACTATTTGAGCTAAGCCCCAGGAATGTTATGGAACGTAGTGGAAGCAACAATAGTAAAAGACGAATTAGCTGAAGGTGCTGAGTAATGAGTATAACTTGATATCACTGCATTCCTTCACGAAAGGTGAAAAATACATATATTATGTTTGCCGACCTGGATTCATTATTTCAGAATTATTCCAGAGTGCCAGGTTGTTCGAATGCTCGAACTTATGTCTGTTCGGAGCAGATACAAGCAATTGGATGTACCAAAGACAAATACAGGTGAAGTGACAAAAGGAAAAAGATAGAAAGATAGCGATAAGAACAATTAAGTTTATATACTTAATTGTGATGGCTAATAAATCTAATTGTTATAGTTTAAGAACCAATTGTTCTAGTTTCATAACATAATTGTTTAAAATTTTTTTTCTAGTTTTAAAACATAATTGTTCTAGTTTCAGAATCTAATTGCTCTAGCTTCGGAACATAATTGTTCTGGAAAACTTTTTCACCTGGAAAAAAAAAAAAGAAATTGTGGGAAGGAATGGAAATATAGGAGAGGGAGGAAGGAAAATACAAGGAAGGAGGTGATGGCGCTGGATCATCCTCTCTTTCCTTGGATTTGCTATTTTTTTTTATCTCATCCTCTCATAACTGGACTTTCTATTAGTAAGGATGTTAGATAATTAATGTGGACCTGAAGATGATGGAGATGATGGTAAGTAATTCCACTCCCCTTTTCTTCCCTTCCCAAGGCGCCCTCTGATCTTCGCTCCCTTCCCTACTCCTAGCGCATCTCCTCTCCTCCTCCCTCCCCTCTCCTTCGCTTTCTTTCTCTTTTCTCCGTCTTTTTTTCCTTTCCTACACATCTCCTCTTTTCGATTTTCCTCCCCTACACCTCTATTCTCACATATTTCCTCTTCCTCCTTTCTCTTGCCTCAGCCTTACGCCCCTTTACTTCCACTATGAACAGACTCTATCTTTCTTTTTTAAGATGAATATATATAACAACATAATAAACAGATATAACAAATAAAGTGATATGCACAACAATAAAGTGAACATATATACAAATTTGTTAAGTAAGAAATAAATAACCTTATTTAACATATAAAATGAACACACATAACAACATAGTTAATATATACAATAAACAAAGCCAACAGATATAAAAGAGCTAATAAAATAAAAAATCAACAGATTTAAAAACACAAAATGGATAATTAAATACAATAAAATGAACAGATACAACAAAAAAATAAACATATAAGTTAAATAAAGTGAACAAATAAATAAAAAATAAAGTGAACAAATACATGAAATAATTTGAACTAATGAATGTAATTAAGTGAACACAAAAATATGGCAAAAATATTGCATAAATAACTTGAGAAAGATGAAGCAGATGAAGTGCAGGATGGAGAGCAAAAAGAGACATAAATGGAAGGTGAGAGGAGCAATCAGAATGGAGGGCAGGAGAGTCGCTAATTGAGGGAAGAGTGTCGCTAATTGAGCGCTGGATGAGAATAAGGAAATAGAGGATAGATGTGGAAGGGAAGGAGGAGAGGAGAAGCGGAAGGAGGGGAGCGGATTGCGAAGGGAGGAGAGGGAGGGGCAACGTGGAAGGAAGGGAGGGAGCGCTCCCTCTTGTTGACGTTGATAGTGCTTGGATGGATGGCGAGCACCAATTTTCGGCCGTCTCCTCTCTAAAGCCCAAATGAATCTTTAGAATGAGTGAAAAAAAACAATACACGACCAGCAGCACCCACAACAACACGGGAGGTGCTTTGGGCAACCGGAATTTGTCTTGGAGCAACATATCTTTTTTTAAATGTCTAAATTGCCCTTAGTTAGTATCAATTAAGATCTATTATCTAATTTATTCCTTCACGGTGCTTTAAATTTATTTCCTTATCTGCATTTTTCTCCTTTAGGTTGCATTTGCAGATTACTTGTGCAAATAATTCCAAATCCAAATAATCTGGTCATAAGGAATATCTTTTTGAAATGCACTTTTTTGAACCCTAATACTGCAATGATAAGTATAAGCAAAGAAAACAAAGAACAAAAATAAAAATTGAATCATATTATTGTATTATAATTATTAAATTTTTTTTTATTATACTCAAAGCATAGAAACAAAGCATATCTAGTAAATGACCAATAATTTTTGCATACGCACATTCCCAAAAACCTTTATCTAAAAATAATGAGCAGCTTCTTTTAAAAATGAAAAGTCAAATTTTGGCCTATTTAAAATGATTGAAGTTATGAAATCAGATACAAGCAGAAAGAATAAACAGAACAAATCAAACAAAAATTGTCGTGCACATTGCCATTAATACAATGTTTATATTTGACCACTGCTGTTATGATATTTAAGGAAGAAAAATGGAAAAGGAACGTAATTAGGAAAAGTTTTCAGAATTCATAGGCGATAGATATTGATTGATACCAAGGATAATTTAGACATTTGGAAAATAAATATGTTGCTCGAAGGAAAAATTCGGTTGTCCGAAGCAACTCCCCAACAACAGGTCAGTTAAAAATTGTGTTAATTAAGCCTCCTAATATTTTGAATTTAAATTTTCACAAACAAAACTTTCTATCTGAATTGACAACCCACGAACACCACTGAAGATAGGTTGACATTTAATTATTATATACTAAAAAAATTCGTTGGTCCTTGTATTTTTTTTTCTTTTCCTCATTTTCTTCAATTTTCATTATCATTATACTATTGAAAAAAAACTCCCCATCTCCATCTCCATTATTTTAATTATAAAAACATCAATTTTAAAGTGTAAACAATTAGACCAAAAATATAAATATTTAATTTATTATATATGTTGTAGACCATTGATTATTTAAATATAACTTGATAAACGGCTAGATGTGAATCATCATATATTTTAAATTTTTTGTTGTTGTTTTGTTTTAAATAATAATAAAATTATCGCTGGATATCATTTTCATAATGAATTATTGAAAATAGATAGCAGGTGAAGCAATATTAGAGGGAGATAAAAGACAAATCTAGTAAAAAAGAATGTTTACTAATATGCTAATTGGCAATCAATATGCTTTTTCTATTTGAGACCAAAAATATATTTTATTTAAATTTTTTTTTCTGAAGTATATATTTTATTTGTCATTTCACTCTATTTTTAACATTGTCATCATTCCTCTTCCTTACTGAGGTAGACTAAAATCATCCACGACTGACGGATGGACCCGTTAGCCGCGATTATATCTCAACTTTTGAGGTTCTAATGGCTAATCCGAACCGTTCAATGTATTCTCCATATTGAAATCTCATTGGAGACCAAATTTTACATTTTTCTGAATTTTTTACTATTTTTTTGAGATTTTTAAAAATCATTATTATTGAAGGGTCCATAACTATTTAGATTAATAATTTTGTAAAATATAAAAAAATACTAAGAAATTTCAGAAAAACATAAAATTTGATCTCCAATGAGATTTCAATATGGAGAACACATTCAATGGTTCGTATCGACTGTTAGATTCTCAAAAATTGAGAATTTATCATAGCTGACGGTCTCATCCGTCATTCGCGACTGATTTTAGGTTATCTCTTCCTAAGTAGTCATCAATTGAGAAATAATAAATTGCCCACATATTGGCGCAATTACTAGTATTTTTAAATGTTCGAAACAGTGGACACACATTCCTATTAAAACCATATAAAATTTTTATATGTACCATTTTTTTCAACTAAAATAAATAGTTTATATGCATGTTTCTTTTTATATGTTGCCTTGTATTTATTTATTATAAAGCTGATCGATGATTTTATATATATATAATATGAAGTTTTTTCTTTGTTTTTTTTGAATATCATACAATATGAAGCTAACTCCATAAACCTGTTAGAAAGTTATGCCATACTCAATTTTAATTTTATTACTAATTAATAGGCCTAAAATAACAAGCAAACTAATGAACTAGCTACTTGAGTCATTTTACACACAAAAGGAAGAATAGGAGGCTACCTCTTCTAGACTCGCAACTAGAAGGTCGATCCAATCGACATAGGCGTGCTTGATGTGCCACCACTCGTCTCTTGGTGTCGAGTCCACGAAGGTATTAACCAAAATCTCAAGTCTATGTTAGTAGACAAGAGATTAAGCCTAATCCCATCCTTCCTTTGCCTTCTAATTAACTATTTAATTAAGTGGAAGCAAGAGATGCTCAACACATGAGCTAAAAAAGCAATTTAGAGCTAAAAATTGAAGAAACAAAATTTTCTCCATGGTGAACAGTATCATGAACAGTGCGGCCAAGGAGGGAAGAGAGAGAGTGGGAAAAAACTAGAGTTTCTCCTCCATAAGTGGTCCTTTTATAGACCAAGCACTCTCCAAAAAAATTGTAACTAATTTACAACTATGCCATCCTTTTGAACAGTCATAAAATGGGCCTAAATGGCCTCCATTAATTATTTAATTGGTCCTCTAATTCAATTAATTAGTGGCCCAATTAATTGCTCTCAAGTTGGACCTTTAATTTACCATTTAAACAAAGGCCCGATAGCTCAAATTAATTACCTTAATTAATTCATGTTGAAAAAAAATAATTATCAACACCTCGATAATTATTTAGGGATTAAGATATGCATTAATTTATTTCTATATGATCAGTTTGACTTAATTAATTATAACGGTTCGCAACGGTATATAATTAATCAATCAACATATCATATTATTGCATTCCATAATGCAATCAAATAAATAATGTACGTATCGTCAAAACCTATTTGTGTGACATTTTGAGGATTTATGCTATGTTGGACATGAAAAATAAATCGCTATTTATTTCCAATAATCATAAGCAGTATCTAACAACACATTATGATTCCCAATTCGCATAAATAAGTACTGTACAACTACAACACTTCAATCCTGCATAAGAAATGATATCTTATTGTTTTGATTCCTATGTCACATGATATCCTTATATAATCCAAGATAGGAATGTGTCATTCTTGCAGATTATATGTTTCTTGATCTAGAGTTGATCGTCTAGTTGCGCGCATACGATCCAACTCCATCAAGGGGCCTAGTAGATATCATCACTCACTAGGTAAACTAATGATGGACATATGGTTGTCTTGATGAACAATTTTTTCCTGCACAATTCAAGAGAACATAAATAAAGTCCGTATAGTAGCCCTTATCAGGAATCAACATTAGACGATATTTATAGAACCTATCCTCATGTAGAAAAACTGAACCATCTCAAACTCGGAATCAAACATGTATGAAATTAATAATGACACATAACACAATCCATATATTTATTTCATTGGGTCATGTCCTGTGCTATGTTCCAGTAACATACACATATGCAATTAAGTCGGTAACTCCTTATCCATGATTTGTAGAACTTAATCATCACTTAACTTGCATACTAATCTTATATGATAATTAATGTTCCTTGTTAATTATCAAGATTATGGACTCTTTAGAGATATTATTGTCATTCTAACGAATGATCCACAGAGATCTACAATTCAGATCCTAAACCTAAATAATCTGTCAATAATAAACTCTAGGAACAAATGATCAAGTATCATCAATAACATAAACTAATATTATAGCCATCAACTGATTGGTTTCTAGGATATATCTCTAACAAAACCTTGAGATTACTAATATCTCCAAATTACAATGAAAAACATTCATATAGAAAAAATAAGTAAATAATAATCGGGAGTGATAAGTGCAATCCTGCATTTTATCATCCGTATCATCACAATCCAAAAATAAAAAGGATGCTGGGAGTGCATTTTCATTTTTGGCACCAGCACAACCCTCCCTTCTAATTTCCGTTTCCCTTCCTCTCCTCTCCTTTATCTCACATGCTTCACTCTCTCGTCTCCTCTCCTCTATCCTAATGTGTTTCCTTCTCTCTCCTCTCTTCTGTCCCTTGATTCTCGTCATCTTTCATCTGCACTCTATGTACTTATATTAAGATGATCCCTTGTTACAACTAGCTGCACATTTAAGCCTACAAGTTGATTCTTTATTATATCTAATAAATGCATTAATAAGATAATCCCTTGTAACACCTAACTGAATATTTATAATTTTAAGATCATCCCTTATTATATCTAATAGACTTACAAGATGATCCCTTATTATAACAACCCAAAGGTTTAAATAGCGGATAGTGAATTCATAGCGGACAAGCTTATGTCATAGCGAATAGCGGATAACGGTCATTTAGCGGGCGCTATTAAATATGCTAGTTCATTTTATCAGATGAATATTTTTAATTAAAATGAACATTAAATTACATTATATGCTTGCATATATAATTTAGATTCTCTAAATAATACACATAACATGTCTTCTAAAGTGTACTTCACTATTAAATAAATAAAAGAGTATTTAACTATCAAATAATTTAATTATTTCTAAAATAATTAATTAATGCTAATCAAATAACGCTCCTTTCATATGTAATTTTGACCATGAAATACTTAAAATTTGAAATAACTCAAATGCTAATATTGTAGCTTATTTTCTAAATTTTTCACATAATTTTAAATCACATCAATTAGAGTACGTAGGTGAAAGATAAGCTCAAAATACTGATAATGGTTATTAATTTCTGCTAAGCAGCCGCTAAACACCCGCTAAAGTCTGTTATAAAAAAAAACTAAATAAAAAATTTTAATTTAGAACCATAGTGTTTATCAAATTGCACCGCTAAAGCACCTCTATTGCGTCGCTAAATTCTGCTATTTAAATCACTGATAAACAACTTGATTATTTATACTTATAATATAATCTCTTATTATATCTAATAAATACAGTATAAGATAATTCCTTCTTATAACAAAGTGAACAGTTATATTTATTAGTTTCTCTCCTGTTATAATAATTTTAGGACTGAAAACAGAGGGTTTAGAGTGAAAGGGGAAGGAAGAAGGTCAGAAATCTAGATCGCGAGAGAAGTAAGGAGGTGAAGTTCGCGGGAGAAAGAAGAAGGCCAAAGATCTAGAGAAGGGTGGAGTGAGGAAAAGGAAGAGGAGAAGAGGGAGGTGAGATGAAACCATGGAGAGATTAGAGAGAGACGAATTGCGAAAGGAAGTGCTGGATTTGATGAAGAAAGGAGAGGAAGGAAAAGAGGGAGAGGAGAATGAGGAATGGAAGAGGGAGGAGTGGCGTTCCTCAATTTGAATCCGTGCGCGAATATAAAAGGAACGAAAAGGCGCGGATGGGAGGGAGAAGAATGAAGGAGATGTGCTAGATTAGGATGATACGGATGATACGGTGGTAATTAATTTCCAATAATAATTACATTTAAAATATAAAATCTGCCTCGAACAACTATATATCCAAGTTTGACTTTGCTTCCTTATTTTTTCTATTAATATTAGTAATTGGCAAATGTAACTGTTGGAAAGATCGTTTTTCAAATAATTTCTTACAAAAATATTATACTTTATCTGTTATTGCTTAAATAGAATTTGAATGACAACTTCATACCAACTTAAAATTAAATCTTCTTGATTCCCCAGATTCCATTGTATGTTTAAAATTGAATATCTTGCATGTTCTTATCTTTATCTTAATAACTTTCTAGCTTTCGTGCTTTGTTGAGTTGTCCAGGATCCTTTCGATTATCCTATCAATTTTGTGGTTATGGATATTATTCCAGATTTTTTTATTATTTATTTAGTTATTAGTCATTATATTTGTTTTTTTTATTTTTTAGAGATTGATTAAATTGTGTTTGAATTGTGGCGAGGCACTAGTTCAGTAATTAAATGATTAAATAAAGATGGCAGTTGATTGACATGATTTGAAAGATTTATTAATTATCATAGGTAACATTTGGTGAAGAATTAAAAAATGAAAGTAACGTAGATAATTGAGTCATGAAAATAGTGCAAAACTGAATGGGTTTAGATTGTATCAGGTAAGCCACGAGCCCACGACTATGGAGACCTAGATACCTTAAAATATAATATGATGTCATACTGGTGTGTAGACCACACCCCATCAATCGCTCCAATGCAAATATGACAAAATAAGTATTTAAAAATATGCTGGTTCCGAATAGTTCGTGAATTTTGTTGAAGGATGTCGTGGTAAATCATAATTGATAATTCTAAAAGGGTGGATAAAATAAATTGTACAGATCGTTTTCGTACATCAGAGTCGTTTTGGAAATCTAAAATTCAAATGCTCAATTTTAACCATTCAAATTATTCTTTATATTGAAAAACTCTTGGAGATCAAATTTTATATTTTTTCGATTTTTTTTACTATATATTATGATATTTTCAAATTGGACGATTTGAAATACTCTAGTTATAATATTTTTTTTAGAAAATATTATAATATATAGCAAAAAAAAAAATTGAAAAAAATATAAAATTTGGTCTCCAAGGATTTCTCAATATGGAGAATAACTTAAATAATTCGGATTGGCCATTTGAATTTTAGATTTCGAAAACGACTTTGGTGTACGGCAACGATCTATACTGCAGAGTGTATTATATCCAACCTATATATACATCTCATATAGAGAATATCTATTGTAAACCATGATGCATAGAGAACTTCGTGCACCATGATCGTTTTACTATTAATCAATTTAAATTGATAAATCTAAATTAACCAATCCAATCTATATATTGAAATCTCATAGCAAACAAAATTTTACAATTTTAAAAAAAAATTTTACTATTTTTTTCAAATTTTTTAGAGCTTGTCATTTTTTGCTACAAATTAGTGTATTTATAGCTAAAAATGGTAAGCTTTAAAAAAATTGAAAAAAAATAGTAAAAAAATTTCAAAAATTGTAAAATTTTGTTTGCTATGAGATTTCAATATATAGATTAGATTGGTTAATTTAGATTTGTCAATTTGCAAAATCACCAATCAAACGGTTATGGTGCACGGAGTCCTCTATGCATCATGGTTCACAATAGATATTCTCTCTCTCTCAATATATATATATATATATATATATGAGAGTGGATTCAATCAAATTGATTTGACCAAAGTCTCGGTTAAACCCCATCAGATCTCAATTTTGAAAGTTCAAATGATCGATCCTAATCATTCAATATGATCTCCATATTGAAATCTTCTTGCACACCAAATTTTACATTTTTTTGAAATTTGTAAGTATTTTTGCGGATTTTTAAAAACTGCAGTTTTTGAAGGGTTTAGAATAAATTAGATTAATGATTTTTTAAAATTCTAAAAAAATAGTAAAAAAATTATAAAAAATGTAAAATTTGGTGTGCCAGGAGATTTCAATATGGAGAACATATTGAACAATCTGGATTGGTCATTTGAACTTTTAAAATTGAGATATGCCAGGGTTTAACCGGGACTCCGGTCAAATCGATTTGATTGAAGCTTTTATATATATAGGAAGGCTAATGTGCCATCGATGGCATAGATCGCCTCCGTACAATCGAGTCATTTTTCAAGACCCTTCAATTTGAAAATAGCATAATATATAGCAAAAAAATTCGAAAAAATGTAAAATTTGATCTCCAAGGATATTTTCATATGGAGAACAACTTGAACAGTTTGGATAGACTGTTTGAATTTTAGATTTTGAAAAATGACTTAGGCATACGGGTTTGATCCGTGTGTTGGAGTTTACTTTAGCCAATCTCTCTCTCTCTCTCTCTCTCTATATATATATATATATATAGAGTTTTGCTACGGTGAGTTGCAACTCACCAAAGTGTTAGGAACTCATTCCAAGTGCAATTTAAATTTTTTATTACTTATTAACAAACAATTAACAATTGCGAATAAACGGATCTAGTTATTTATGCATGTTTGACACTTAATTAGAACGGTGGAAGGTTACTTCTTCCAAAATCGTATTTGGAAGGCTCGAATCCTTTCTCTAGGAATCGGTGGCATACTCGTCACCTTCATGGCTGCCCTCCGGTTGCCTCGATTCCACCAAGAAGATTAACCAAAGTCTCAAGACAAGTGCTAGCTTGTTTGAGACGATAGCTAATTTCCTTTTGATTTCTTTCGCACGATTAACTGTTTAACTGGAAGGAGAATCACTCAACGCATGAGCTAGAAATGGAATTAAGAGCTTAAAAATGGAAAAACAAAATTTCTCCACTGTGAACAGTACAGCCAAGGAGGGAAGAGAGAGAAAGTGGAAAAATTAGGGTTAGGTTGTTGTGTTTCCATAAACAAAACATTATATATATGAAACGTTTCCATATTAGCTCTTTCTCTTCCTATTTTCCTCTTGGACAAATCTGCCCCTCTATGGCCAAAATTCCATGGGTCCATGTGGGCCAATCCACATGATACAATGACCCATTAATTTATTCATCTCAGATCGGACTTTCAATTAACTGATTAACTAAAAGGCCAATTAGCTCAGTACAATTAAAATACGTTGAACGAACTTAATTATTAACATATTAATAATTAATTTGAAATTAGCATATGCATTATATTATTTCTATATAATCTTCTTGAGTTAATTAATTATAACGGTTCGAAACGGTATATAATTAATTATTCAATTTATCATATTTTCGCAGTACTCGCTACTGCAAATGAATAAACAATGCATGTATGGTTAAAGTCCTATTTGTGTGACCCTTTGAGGATTTATACTATGTTGGTCATGAAAAATAAATCACCATTTATTTCCAATAATCATAAGCGGTATCTAGCAACATGTTATGATTCCCAATTCGCATAAATAAATATTGTACCAATACAGCACTTCAATTCTGCATAAAAAAATGTATCTTATTATTTTGATTCCTATGTCATATGATATCCTTGTATAATCCAAGATAGGATTGTATCATTCTTGCAGATTATACATTTCTTGATCTAGAGTTGACCGCCTATTTGCGCGCATACGATCCAACTCCATCAAGAGACCCAGTAGATATCATCACTCACTAGGTGAACTAATGAGGGACATACGGTTGTCTTGGTGAACAGTTTTTTTCCGCAAAATTCAAGAGAACATAAATAAAGTCCGTATAGCAGCCCTTATCAGGAATCAGCGTTAGACGATATTTATAGAACCTATCCTCATGTGAAAAAACTGAACCATCTCAAATTCGGAATCAAACACGTATGAAATAAATAATGACACATAACACAATCCATATATTTATTTCATTGGGTTATGTCCTGTGCTATGTTTCAGTAACATACACATATGCAATTAAGTCGGTAACTCCTTACCCATGATTTGCAGAACTTAATCATCACTTAACTTGCATACTAATCTTATATGATAATTAATGTTCCTTGTTAATTATCAAGATTATGGACTCTTTAGAGATATTAATGTCATTCTGACGAATGATTCACAGAGATCTACAATTCATATCCTCAACCTGAATGATCTGTCAACAATAAACTCTAGGAACAAATGATCAAGCATCATCAATAACATAAACTTATATAATAGCCACCAACTGATTGGCTTCTAGGACATATCTCTAACAATCTCCCACTTGGTCTAGAGTCAATCAATAGTGACTTCTAGCCAGTGAATAATTGAGAACGATGCTAAGGTTATGTGAAGGTTACTTGTCGACAAGACCTAAATCCTAGCCCCAGCCGTCGCAATTTTGGTTTTAGACTTGGTTTGAAACTCGATTTTTACCACGTAAATGACTAAGCCTAAACTTTCGTGTCGGATTTTAGTTACTTAAGATTATCATGTTGGATTTTCAGAGGTATCTAAGTCCTTTCGGATTGTTTAGAAACTACACCTTTCGGTCGTTAAGTTAACCTCCTCTTTCGAGCGTTTGGCTTACCTCAATTACTTAATCAATCATGTGTTTAATCTAGTTTAATGTCCTAAAGACGTCGCGATTTATCAATAGATAAACATCAAGCAAACAAATAATATAACTAAGCATATCAATAGTTCTCAGCACGATAAATCACATAACATAACAATCAATCAATCAAGTCCTCACAAATACTAAACTAAACTACTACTTAGCCCTAAGACATAATTAATCTATCCTAACATGCAAGTAAAATAAGATACAAATTCCATTTGATCAAAATATCAAGAGAAAAGGAAGAAATAAACCGAATATCACTTTTAACTCGAGATATCGATCGCCTAGAGCCGTGGTTGGATCGGTTCTACCGCTGTCGCGTCCAGAATCGCTCCAAATTTACTGCCATGGTCGTGCTCCGCTATGAGAGGTGGAATCTCACGTCTTTCAGCGTGAGAACAGTGGTGAAAAAGGTGAAAAAATATGCTATGGAAGGTTGGATACTTTCCTCTTTGTATTTTCGTGCATATATGGCCAGGGAGGAGGCTTGAGAGGCAGGTTAGGGCAAAGGTTCACGAGATCATATCATAAAATATAGGGTGTGTTTGGTTCACTCACGAACTAGGGACGAACAAAGGCCCACGAACAGGTCCACGAACAACTTGTGCTGTTCTTCAAGTTCGCGAAAAACTTAGAACTAGGAACTACCTCCTGTTCGCTAGTTCGTGAACTGCTGTTCCATGTTTGGTTCGTGCACCACCACTACTTGTTCGTGAACTAATTGTTCGCGGAGGTGCCAAACACACCCATAGTTTTCATCTTCAAAACTTGCCAAAACCAACTTTTTCAAGCGATTTCGGACAGAAATTGTTTTCCAGCATTGCGCACCGATAGTATTTTGACCATAATTTTTCATCCGGACTCCAATTGTGGTGATTCAAAAATCATTGGAAAGCTTAGGATGAGATCTACAGTGCTATGGATTCTATTTTGTCATTTTCTTTCCAAAATTTTTTTCTTTTATGCAATTATTGTGTCCAATCCACCACGTTCCTACAAAACAAGTCAAATTCCACGGCAATATCCAATCTTGCAAAATAAAGCACAAAAGTACATTGAGTATCATTGGTTTGGATAGTATTTGAGTGCTAAGTACAGTCAAAATACATATATAAATAAGAGATATCAAATCCCTCCAAACTTAAATCTTTGTTTGTCCTCAAATAATATTCTAAGCTTAAAGGAATTGACTATACTTAGACTTACAATCAAATCATCTTAACCCAAATAATGCAATGAAAAATCGATCATTCAAGTTTACTCAAAAATTTCACACAATAAATTAAAGCAAGTTCAAAAATTTAATTCAAGGAAAAGAGTTTAGTTTTATTTTAGATTGAATTTGTGACTCTCTTAGTCCTAATAAATTTCATTTTTCAAATCAAGAACTCTAGCTTCTCTTTGTCAAAACAATTGCAAACTCAATTTTATTTGTCCGTTCTTTTCCATGTCTCGCAAAAATTTGTAAAGAAATTTTATCAAAGTCAAAAATTTTATGAAGAATCCTTCTCAAAATAAATTTTTTTTTCACCAATTTAGATTATGCAAGTCGAGTCGTGGGGCTTTGCACCCTAGAGGATTTAATGCGAGTCATTGACCTTGTAAGAATGCTATTGGCACATGACGCAACATGGAGGTCGGTCCGATTTTTACGTATTTTTCGCTACAGACCACTACGGATTTTAACCATTTTTCTGCTAAGTTCTTTAAGCCTCCGATATTTGTGGTTAAATTTGTAGAAAAAGGTCTCGACGCGTTGTCGTTTTCACAACTATTTAGATTTAAATCACTTTAGAAATTTTGCTCGTTAGTAATTCAAGCATTCAAAAACAAATCAAGGTTCATCTTATAATTTTCAAAATTCATAAAATCTCTTTTTAACAAAAGTTTTCAAGACACAAAATCGTTCACTCGACAAAAGCTTGTGAGAATCGACTTAAATCATTTTGACAATTTGCAAGTATCCAAATTCAGATTTTTTTTATTCTCAAACTACTTTTCAATTCGGTCTATTGGTGCACAAATCAATTTTAAAGCCTTTAAACAATCAAAAGTCCTTGAGTAAAATTTTGAAAAGTGCTTTAAAGATTCAAACAGTGTGAAACAGTGAGTATTTTCATCAATTTATCCAAATCAGAGACCAGACATGCATCAAAAATTAATTTCTAAAATTTTCAAACAGTTCTGCTTAAAATTTCAAATTCCAGAAACTGATTTCGGACCGAAATGCAACAAATTTTTTTCAAAAATGGCCAAAACAGAGACGAATTTGCATCAAAATTTTTCAAAAAATCTATAATTTCATTTTTCTCCTGTTCCCCTCCAAACTTGAATCAAGCATTGTCCTCAATGCAATCACATAGATCGAAATTAAAAAAGAGGAAAAGAAAAACTAACCAAATCAAGGCATGGATTTCCATATGAATTCGACTCTGTTTGGAGCGGGACAGCAACGCTTGAGCTTGAGTAAATCGTGGCAGCAATGTGGGAGCTTCGTGGCTGTAATGGGACATGCTTTCTTGTGGCATGCAACTCGCATGAGGTCGTGCGTGGGTCGTGTGCTTCTTTGTTGCTCGATCCGTGGTGCTCTAGTGCGAGTTATAAGTAGGACATCCACAATCAATCAAAACCTGTATATCCAAAAATCCAAACCAACCATTAGAGTTATTTTTTTTTTTTGAAAGAAAATTTAAATAAATAAATAAGTAAATAAAAATTTTAGGACTTGGGTTGCCTCCCAAGAAGGTCTTATTTTAGGTCACGAGCTTGACCAACTCTCATGTTCATCTTATCTTCACTTTACGTCCATTTAACGCATCATAATTCACCCAAAAGTACTTGAGAAAGATCTTTGAAACACGCTTGACACTTTCTTGTTTCGATATCATCTTCCTTCGCTTGATTTTGATGTGATACTTGATTCGTAGTTTGTCGTCTTCCATCACATCATGAATCTTCAAGTATTTTTCAAGTTGATAGTTTAAGTCGACTTTGGTGATTTTTTCATTTGTCATGTCGGATGCCTCGACTTCGAGAGGTGTATCACTATCTTCATTCTTCTCAAATTCATCAATAATAGAACTTATTGGAGGATCCTTCAATTCCAACTCATTAGATTTGTCAATATAAGTTAATCTAAGTGGAATAAAAATTGAAAGAAAATTGGGTGCAGATGCTACAACCTTTGGTTCTTCTATTTTCTCTTGTTTTTCAAAATTTGTGTCCTCGTCACTATCGGTCTCATAACAAATTACAACTTCTTTCATAGAACTAAAACTATCTAATTTTTCATTACTTTCTAATGTCATTTTTTTCATTTTTTTTCATCTTGTGATCTATTTGAAGAACATGTTTCTTGGACAATTTTGATCCTAATCATCTTTTCTAATTGTGTAGTAAGAGTTCTGAACTTAGATGATAGAGAATTAAATTTTCCAAGAAGTTTCTCATTTTGCTTTATTTGTTCGTTCATAAAATCTTCACGTATCAATTCATCATTTGACAATTGCAAAAGTAATTGAGAATTAGAAGTTTCAGTCATGAAAGTCGACCTAGAGTCATGTTGAGACATAGAACATGTATTATACCAAGAAAAATAAGAGTTATTAGCCAA
The DNA here is from genome assembly GCA_027562975.1 of Rhynchospora breviuscula. Classification (NCBI taxonomy): domain Eukaryota; kingdom Viridiplantae; phylum Streptophyta; class Magnoliopsida; order Poales; family Cyperaceae; genus Rhynchospora; species Rhynchospora breviuscula. The sequence goes on along the minus strand of CM050401.1, from coordinate 33,296,575 downwards.
ACCAAAGTTATATGCATCATGTATGGCATTTGCATCAAGTTGTCTTCCCCCACATATTTTCTTTATCGTGTTGTTCACCAAATTGAGTTGATGCTTGAGTCGATCTTGATGCTCGTTCCATCTTTCCTTGCATGCTGCCTCTATCTTGTTGTTCACCACATTGAATTGGTGATATAACTGTTGCATGCTTTCATCCTTTGAATCTCCTCGTCGCCTCCAATTGTCCTCTGTTTCATGTTCACGGTCCTGAAAAGAATAAAACATGGTGATACAAGTGAAATTTTTTTTATATAAAAAAAATAAAATAATAAATAAATAAAAGATACAATATCTAGTCTCTTGTTCCTAGAGTAAATTCTAATATCAACACCGTCCCCGGCAACGGCGCTAATTTGATGAAGGCTTGAAACCCAGTATCAAATAAATTTATATACCTTATTTTACCTCACTAGTCGTTCTGGTAAAGCTAAGGGTCGAATCCAAGGGACGGTACAATTGATTACTAGACTTTACTTTCTCACGAAAGCTAGACAAAATAATTTTTGGGATTTTATGATTTATAAAGACAATTATCTAAAGTGCAAGTAATTAAATTATTTTTGGTTGATTTTTGGTGTTTTCTGGACTCTAAATAAATGCAAGAGATGTTCTAGGGTTTAGGGTTCATTTAGTTTAGCTTTGAAGTTCTTAGTACACGTGTTTTCACACGGGCAGCAAGGATTTCGGACCGAAATCTATATAAGTCGTTTCGAAATATGCTCCAAACTCTCTGTTATGACTTGATATTTTTAGGCAAGGTTATGTGAATGTTACTTGTCGACCATATCTAAATCCTAGCCTCAGCCGTCGCAATTTTGGTTTTAGACTTGGTTTGGAACTCGATTTATACCACGTAAATGACTAAGCCTAAACTTTCGTGTCGGATTTTAGTCACTTAAGATTATCATGTTGGATTTCCAGAGATATCTAAGTCCTTTCGGATCGTTTAGAAACTACACCTTTCAGTCGTTAAGTTAACCTCCTCTTTCGAGCATTTGGCTTACCTCAATTTCTTAATCAATCATGTGTTTAGTCTAGTTTAATGCACTAAAGACGTCGCGATTCATCAATAGATAAACATCAAGCAAACAAATAATATAACTAAGCATATCAATAGTTCTCAACACGATAAATTACATAACATAGCAATCAATCAATCAAGTCATCACAAATACTAAACGAAACTACTACTTAGCCCTAAGACATAATTAATCTATCCTAACATGCAAGTAAAATAAGATACAAACTCCATTTGATCAAAATATCAAGAGAAAAGAAATGAATAAACCAAATATCGCTTCTAACTCGAGATATCGATCGCCTAGAGCCGTGGTTGGATCGGTTCTACCGCTGTCGCGTCCAGAATCGCTCCAAATTTGCTGTCATGGTCGTGCTCCGCTGCGAGAGGTGGAATCTCACGCCTTTCGGCGTGAGAACGGTGGTGAAAAAGATGGAAAAATATGCTATGGAAGGTTGGATACTTTCCTCTCTGTATTTTTATGCATATATGGCCAGGGAGGAAGGTTAGGGCAAGGGTTCACGAGATCATACCATAAAAATAAAGTTTTCATCTTCAAAACTTGCTAAAATCGACTTTTTCACGCGATTTCGGACCGAAATAGTGAATTTCGGACTGAAATTGTTTTCCAGCATTGCGCACCGATAGTATTTTGACCATAATTTTTTAATTCGGACTCCCATTGAGGTGATTCAAAGATCGTTGGAAAGCTTAGGATGAGATCTACAGTGCTATGGATTCCATTTAGTGATTTGTTCCAAAAAATTCTCCCTTTTATGCAATTATTGTGTCCAATCCACCACGTTCATACAAAACAAGTCAAATTCCATGGCAATACCCAATCTTGCAAAATAAAGCACAAAAGTACATTAAGTATCATTAGTTTGGATAATATTTGGATACTAAGTACGGTCAAAATACATATATAAATAAGAGATATCATCTATATATATGTTGTACTTAACATCTCTACGTTTGTCGATTACAAAATAATATCATTTGGCATTTAACAATCTTCTTTGAGTTTCATATAGGAAGAATATGCAAATTATGAAGACTTGGATAAAAGGTTCAAGCAAGATCAAGATCGAGTCTTTAGAGAGCTTGAAGGTTAGTTTAGACTAGGGTAGAAGGTATTATTAAGTCCTTATTTATCCTTGAAATGATCTAGATAGCAGAAAAGCTCAAGAAACCAACAATATTCAGTTTTTTGTGTTCAACCGTCACACAGCGCTTCACAATGTCACACAGTGGCGAAGCCAAAAGAGAGAAAATAGCAGGGGCCAAGACAGAGGTCGAAAGAGTAGGGTTGCAGTCTTGGCATAAAGAAGAAGAGTGGTTGCATGGAGCTAGAGCTATAGAATGTCAGAGCGAGTTGACGTCGCTCAGCGTAGAAGGATTTTTCTCTCTTAAACTCAAAAAGGAATAGAAAAAAAGAGAAAAAAAATGCTATAGGCCGAAGAAAGATTTGATAATGGACTTCTAAAATTACACTTGGGTTAGTACTGAGGGGCCTAAGGGACCAAATTATTAATCGTATTAATTAAAACTTAATAACTAATTTTACAAAATATAATTATTAAGGGAGGCCTGACCTTCGCCAGCCTCCACCTCCCTTCGCCACTGGCATCACACAACGCTTAATCAAGAAACCAGCAAAATCCAGTTTTTTGTGTTCTAGCTTCACATAATGCTTCATAGCGTCACACAACGGTTCATAGCGTCATACAACGCTTGATCAAATCAGTAGACCTGAATACCTGCTTTTGACTTATACGTTGTATAACGCCTCTTTCCGTTACACGACGGAATAAAAATTTAGCGTTACATAAATCAGTTCTGGCATTATGTAATGGATGAATTTTTGACAACTTGAAGTCGTTCTGGTGTTCATTGTGTAACGCTTGGTAGTGTTGTGTAATACTCTGACTCTTGTCAGTGACCGTTTGAATTTCCTTGCTCAAGCGTTGTGTAACGCTTCAGACAAAATTCAACGGCTAGTTTGATTTTATTTTATTATAACAAATATATTAAAGCGTTGTGTAATGCTTGATAGCATCGTGTAATGCTTGGTAGGTATTTTAACTGGGCTGAAACTCTTGGCGCCCTCTATATGTTGGAGTTATGTCCTAGAAGTCAATAATTTAATGACTTAAATATTAGTTTATGTTATTGATGATATTTGATCATTTGTTCCTAGAATTTATTATTGACAGATCATTCAGGTTGAGGATCTGAATTGTGGATCATTCATTAGAATGACAATAATAAATCTAAACTGTCCATAATCTTGATAATTAACAAGGAACATTAATTATCATATAAGATTAGTACGCAAGTTAAGTGATGATTAAGTTCTACAAATCATAGGTAAAGAGTTACCAACTTAATTGCATATGTGTATGTTATTGGAACATAGCACAGGACTTGACCAAATGAAATAAACATATGGATTGTGTTATGTGTCATTGTTTATTTCATATGAGTTTGATTCTAAGTTTGAGATGATTCAATTTTTCCACATGAGGATAGTTTCTATAAATATCGTCTACCGTTGATTCCTGATAAGGGCTGCTATACGGACTTTATTTATTTTCTCTTAAATTGTGCGGGAAAAAGTTGTTCATCAAGAAAATCGTATGTCCCTCATTAGTATACTTAGTGAGTGATGATATCTGTTTGGGCCCCTTGATGGAGTTGGATTGTTTGGCCAACTTGTGCAATCAACTCTAGATCAAGAAATGTATAATCTGCAAGAATGACACATTCCTATCTTGGATTATACGATGATATCATGTGACATAAGAATCGGACAAGGAAATATTTTTATTTCTTATGCAGGATTTGAATATTTGTATCAGTACATTATTTATGTGAATTGGGAGTCATAACGTGTTACTAGATACCGCTTATGATTATTGGAAATAAATAACGATTTATTTTCGTGGCCAACATAACATAAATCCTCAAAGGGTCACACAAATAAAGTTTTAACCATACAGTGCATTATTTATTTATTCACAGTAGTAAGTGCGATGAAAATATGATAAGTTGATTAATTAATTATATACCGTTATGAACCGTTATAATTAATTAAATCAAAGAGATCATATATAAATAAATTAATACATTTGCTAATTCCAAAATAATTATCAATAAGTTGATAATTAATTTTATTCAACATATTTAATTGGTTGAATTGAAAATTCAGCTTAATAAGAAAGCAATTTAAATAGACCATTAAATGATTGATTTAATGTGTTAATATGAGAGCAAAATAACAAAATGAAATGGATAAATTAGGCCATCTCGTGGCCAGCATATAGAGGGGCAATTTTGTCCATATTGGGTGAAAGAAGGATGAGGTTTGGATGCCTAAATATAGGACTGTTAATTAAGGAAACATCACCGCTAAATTTAACGTTAACCTCTTCCTCTCTCCCTAATTAATATGGACGAAAATTACAGAAAAAATATCAGATTTTTCTCTTCCATTGCTCTCTCATATTATTGCTCTTCCATAGAAATTCATGTGTTGAATATTAGCCACAAATTAAATTGTTAATTTCGTGAAGAAAGACAACAAGGAATTAGCCCCGTTCTAGGGTTTGCTAGCACAAACCTCTAAAATTTGGTTAGAGCTTTTGGTGGACTCGAGGTCATCCATTGGAGAAGAAGGAAGAGAGGCGCAGCATGCCACCAACTCCTACGCCTTGGATTTTTCCTTCTTGATACGATTCTTGAAGAGGTATATCCATAATCGCTTTTCTCTTGGTTAATTGATGTGTTACATGCTTGCAAGATCCTTTCTTGTGGTTGTTTGCTTGTTTTATGATTATTAATTGTAATAAAAATAAAAATTATGCATACTAACCACTTCCTAACACTATATATATCCACCCCTTGTTCTATCTTAATAGAGAGTTTTTCTTTACAAAATTAGACCAGAATTGAGCCTTTGAGCATAGGGATGGTTTCCAACTTGAACTTTTCATAGCTAGATCACTTTGAGAGATTTAGTAGCCTCAAACACCACCACCCCGACATTGTCGCTAGGTGTAGGTTAGAATAGGTTGAGAGCTCTTCTCTATTAAGGCCGTTGTGCCATTCGAGTTAGGCCGATCTGCCTCGAGTGTCCTTTATGGTAAGGTGATTCGGTTCGAAGTTGTAGTCCCGTTCTTATTGGAATTGAACGGAGTGCGCCATTTCGTGGTAACGAAACTCCCGAAAACGTACGACTGAAGCTAGCATTTTCCTAGCGGGTCAGAACTCCGTAATCATATAGCATGTTCAATTTCTCTCTCTCTTTCTCCATTTATTTTCTTGCTATAATTGAATTGCTTGTGTGTGCTTGTTAATTGTTGGGTGATCGGTTCCAAACGTGCTGGTGTCAAAATTAAAACCTTAAGTACCGATATTAATCCGTTTGCAGTACGGCTTAAGGGTTGAATCCACAGAACAAAATTATTCTTTTTCTAAATCTATCCTTAACAATTCAATTAAACCTAAGGGGTAAATTAAATAAGAGTTCAATGTTGTTTTTGGCATTTTAGTTTAAGCGATTGTAGTAAAAATAAGATACTGTGTAACACAAGACAAGAGAATAACTAATCCAAATTAAACCAAAGATTTAAATCAATTCAATCTAAAATAAGGCAAGGTATCAAACACATTTCAACTTCTGTCAAGAGTAGAACGGTCTGTTTTAGGACTGAAACGGCCCGGTCTAACTCAGGTTAACCTTTGGACCAGCCTGTTCTATTCTGGAACGCCCCCTCTCGGGCGGTCCGTTCCAGCTTTCAACTGGTCCGTTCCAAAGGTTAATAATTGAGGCGCTAAGTTGTTTAGTTTGCTAACTATTTCGTTTATCCAAGGTTTGTGATTAAACAGAGATTGACTTAACTCTAACTCTTGTTTTAGTCAAGTAATATAAATCAAACCACCTAACTTCCGAACCCCCTAAACTTCAACTCTCGTTTCTTGATTTAGGTTGTTTGGCTTATCTTCTTGGTTCTAAGGTAAATTCAACCTCTCGGTATGAATAAAGTTATGATTTCTCGTTGACTTGGTCTAACCTCTCGGAAATTACCTACCTAGTTGTATTATTAATGTGCTCAGTTCAAGTTGGTTGATTTTAGGTCCTAACTATCTCACGTGGCCATTCGTTCAATGGGACAATCAATTAACAAGCATCAAACACGGTCAATAATAATCAAACAATCAAATCACAAGAGATAAATCATAAACTATTTTAATTAACAAACTAAATCATTCAAAACAACTCAATTAACATAGTTAAAAAGGTTCTCAACCATAGCCCTAGAGATGACTACTCACTACTCATCATACAAACAATAATCAAAGCAGGATTCATCATTGATACAAATAAAAGAGAGAGAAAATAGAAGATAGAACAAATCGGCATGATCTTCTCTTCAATCTGCTGCTCTGCCACCTTAGAACGGCCTGGTCCGCGCCTGGAACGGGTCGGTCCACGCTGTCTTCTGCGGCTATGTCTCTGGCCGAGTTATGGAAGGTGGCTAAACCCTATAAATTGTGTATATCCCTGTCAGGGGCAGAGTAGGGACCTTTATAGTGCTTGTAGAAACCGTCATGGTGTGAATACACGTCAGGAGTTGCCTTGTCTTGGAGAATTTCCTTTAGAGAAAACTTGACAAAAATCAGCCTCTTCATATATGGCAAGTTTGGAGGACTTAGAACGGTCCGTTCTAGATGTGAGTTGGACCGTTCCAAGTGAGTCAGCTGGCTGCTATCTTCTCTTCTGGTCTGGACTGGTCCGTTCCACTCCTCTGGAAAGCTGCTCTTTTGACGGTTCTTCGTGCCGATTCATCGATGATCTTGCAAAACAAAAGCCGGGCTATGGCTGCACCTTTCTTTGCACAAAATGTTAGTTGATTAAGGGTCTGTTTGGAATGATTTTTTAGGAGAATTCAATTCATTTCAATAGAATAGAGTTCAATAGAAATGATTTTCAAATGAAATATGGCGATCAGAACAAATAGAAAAAGAATTGAATAGAAATGAATTTTATAATCGGTACCATATGAAAATGGAAATTAAATGATTTCATCTCCTTATATTTGACCATTTTACCCTTTCTTTAAAAATGTTAGGCATCAATCTATTATTTATATCTAGAATATATACGCCATTTGTCTCCTCTATTGTTTAGATTTTTTTTCTGTGATTCTTCATTAGAATCGGTAAATTGGATCATGACCTTACTTATGGTAATAAAAAATATTATGAAAATTAGCATATGCCAGCGTGCCAGTATATATTAGCACAAGCGTGCCAGTAGAGGCCGTGAGCACTAATTCATTAGTATAAATAATTAAAGTGTTATCTCTTACAAAGAGAGATTGATAAAATGCAACACAATAAAGAGAAAAAAGGTTATAGTGTACCCGTGCAAATAATCCCATATATCCTCGCATATGTACCTAATTAATCAACGAGTGGACCAAAGGACAATAATGATAATAAAGAATCACCTTATACGGAAAAGATAAAGGGTAGGTGCCTGGTGCTTGCGTCAAACTGTTGACTTCGCTAGAGAAGAAGACGACAGACAGAGAAAATTAAAGGTTTCGGCTTTTATTGGGAAGTTGGAAGGGTATATCTAAAGTTTTCGCGCCTCTCACCGCCAAGCCAAATCGTGCCAAATTTCGACCTTTTTCTCGCGATTTCAGCAGCTCTAAATTTTCCTTCGAAATCGCGTAAAACGAATTCAACTCACGGCCAAACGTTCGTTCCGATCAGGATAATTAATTTCTCAAGAAATCCGTTTGACGTTCGAGCTGCTAATTTTTCATTTCGATCAGACCCTAAGCTAAAAACACACGAATTTAAATATAATTAGAGACAAAAAAGGGGTTGAAATGTATACATGAAAACCACTCATCATTGAATCCAAATCCTGTGGCGCGCGACACAGCGTGTAGCGCGGCACAGGACCGTCCGATCAGATCTGGATGGATGAGGGAGCCCCGTGCATGTAACCAGATTGTAAGGCCCGAAAAAAATGAACCGTCGAGATCTGATCGGACGGTCCGTGTCGCGCGCTACAAGCTGTGTCGCGCGCCACAGGAATTGGATCCCTCATCATTGTATACCAATTAAATTATGTAAGGATAGTTCATACAAAATCGGTCTAAAACCTTGTTTGCTTTCTCTAAATCTCGTTTAAGTCGCCCTTTTAGGGACAACAATATATATATATCGTTCTCTTTGCCTGTTTGTTATTATCTTTATTTTGATTCACAATTAATATATCTACATTATATAATATTTCAGAATGCATCTTAAATATTTCAAAGATTCACGTACAATTATAGTACGTTCTTGTTGCATCTTTGAAACTTCAACCTACATTTAGGAATTTATATTGTATTGTTTAAATTTAGGTTGTAGTTCCTTGATTCTATTTTCTAGATTACCAACAGTTAGTTATTCGATACCTTTATAGTTTGAGTATTTCATAATTAATTCGTAACATTAATTGGGCGATATAATCATGAAGTTGTATTATGTCTGAACTTGGATTTTTTTTCCTCTTATAGTATCCAAAACACATCGAGTATAATTCTTGTCTGTAGTTATCAGTAAATAGTATCATGTAGGGATGAAAAATTTTCTCTCCATCTCATGCAATTTTTAAAATGTCTTGAATTTTTGAAAATTTAAATTTGGATTATAGTATATAATTAATTTTAAAAAATCGTGTCATTGCAGTCCAAATTTAACTTAATTATTTTGGTGGTTAACTAATGTCTGACTTTGTAGGCTAACGAATGCACCAATCAAATGAAGTTGTGTGATTGTTGAAGAAAGCTATCTACGGCCGTAATTACCTATAGTAGTAACATTTTCCTTTTGCTTCGTCCAATGGATTTTCTATGCTTGTTTGTGTGATCCAACTAGCAATTACATGTGAGTTATTAATGGGAATTGATTCGCACACCCCTCTATTTAGTCCAAACACCCCTAAATTTTTTTCAAGACAAAATTATCCCTAGATATTTATATTTAAACGAAACAACATAAAAAATTATATCAGAACCTGTCGACATTAAAAATCCCTACATGTAAAAACCAAAAAAGAACAAAAATAACACCGTCAAATCCAAAGAAAAAACGTTTGTCCTGTTTTTTTTCACAATTTTTTCAAGGCAAGAGTCCAAAATAAACGAAAAAAATTTACTATTAATTGAATTTTTTATTTTTTCATTAGAAAAAAAATCAAAAACAAGTTTGCATGTGAGTTTTTAATAAATAAAATTTATGCTTTAATACAGTGAAGAGTTTAGATGATGGGGTTATTATTGTCATTTTAGAGGTACAGGGGTGTTCGGACTAAATGAAGGGGTGTCCAAATCAATTTCCACTAATTAGAGAGAAAAAAAAAGAAAGTGCGAGTGCCTTCCCACTAGACACGGGACTCAGCTATAATAAATTGAACAGGAATTTTTTAGGAAGGTGCGGTTTTCGTGATTTTTTTTATTTTTTTTTAGTTTGTGAGACCTGTGAGTTATTTAAATAATCTCATTGTATATATGTGATTTAAATATATAAACTTCTAAAACCATGATCTCAGATACTCAAATGATCAAATTATTTATAGTTTATTTTGTTTTTCAAATCATTGACAGTTTACTCTGTATTTTATTCTTAATTTAAATTATACATTTTATTAAATTAACATATGTACACAATATGTTTTATATTTTTATATCTAAATAAATTTTAAGGAAGTGCTTGTATGTAGGGATGGAGGAAAGAGGGCACGAGGGATGCACGCAGCACGCTAGCACTACCACAAAAACGTCTATCAGTAACCCCCTTTTTATAACGGTTTTCGAAAAAACCGTCACAGAAGTCGTAGTGGCAGCGGTGTAAATATTATCAAGTTCATTCAGTAACGGTTTTTATAAAAAAACCGTTACAGAAGAACCGTCCGGAAAAAAAAAATTCTGTCAACTCATTTGTAACGGTTATTATCTAATAACCGTTACAAAAAGCTTCTATTTTGTAACGGTTATTAGATAATAACCGTTACAAAACTTACATTTTAAATTCTTAACGGTTATTATCTAATAACCGTTACTAAATCTCCGTAAATTAATAGGGTTTCTCCCTGCTCGCTCTTTTTAAGTCAGTAAAACCTAGAGTCTCTCCATCCCGCCTCTCTCATTCCAAATTTTTCTAAGTCCCACTGTACCCTCTCTCTCTCTCGCGGCGGCGACTCACGATCCGGCGATCTCTCTCTCTCGGCGACTCACTCTCAGGTACCTCTCTCTCTCCGCCTCTCTCTCACTATCTCCGACTCTCTCTCTCCGCCATCTCTCTCTCTATCTCGGCTGTCTCTCTCTCTCTCTCGGCCGTCTCTCTCTCACTTTCTCTGCCTCTCTCTCTCTCTCTCGGCCATCTCTCACTCTCTCTCTCTCTCTCAACAGGTCCTCAATCGAGACCCCTCGACAGCTCCTCGACTCCCTCTCAACAGCACCTCGACTCCCTCTCGAATAGACCAAGCTGACAATCGGTATTTTCTTCCCTCTCTCTTTCTCTTGATTTTGGTCGTTGTAACTGAGATTTAGTGTTGTTTTGTCTTGTATGTATCTTTTGTGACTGAGATTTTGATGCTTAATAGCTAAAATCCAAATCCCAATTTTGAATTTTCTTACAAAATTGAAGCTTAATTACTGATATGCATGCTATATATAGATTGATTGATAATATTATTGATTGATATCTGTACCAGTTGGTACACTTATTTCGGCTAGCAATAGGGGCTAGCCACAGAAAACTGAATTTTTTTTTTAATAATGACTTTTTGTAACGGTTATTAGATAATAACCGTTACAAAAGCCTTATATTTGTAACGGTTATTATCTAATAACCGTTACAAAACAAACAAAATAAAAAAATAAAAAAAAAGAAGATCGTTTTGTAACGGTTATTTTATAATAACCGTTATTAAACCATGGTAATCTGTAACGGTTATTTTATATTAACCGTTACAAAACTCTCGTCCATTGACGGCAAAATTGTGACGGTTAATATAAAGATTTGTTACGGGGGCTACTATGACGGGGGCATAACCGTTACTATTCGATTTTATTAACCGTTACTGATGGAAATATTTCGCGTAGTGTAGACTCCTCTAATGTATTTCAGCAAAATGCATTTTTAGCCATAAAAAATTTAAAGTTAAATATTGTCTTCTTTTTTTATAAAATTAATTAAATAATGCCTTTATAATTTTTTGTCGGTGATTTTAATTTTAATTTTGTGAATCAGTATTAATCCTACCGCCTCTGTTTCAATTCTTCATTACGGAACGTGATTAAAAATTTACTCCAGAACTGAATCATTCTGAAAGTAGCGTCACAAGAGATCCGGATACCGGATACCTCCGGATTCCAAAGAATCTCAAAATTGGAGTGTAAGAGGAGGTGTCTATTCCGAAGGGTCAAGAGGCCAAACCTAAGTATATATTAATTAATAATACATGTAGTTAAATAAACTGTAACCTTCCTCAGATAAAGCTTTCATGTCCTCTTATTTTAGTAATAATTTTGTCTCGACTTGGACAAAGCAACGGGATGCTAGTTGAAAAAAAGATGAGGAATCGCAAAAAAAAGAAAAAGAAGGGTGCAAGTGGAAGCAGTATGGGTTTCTTGGGGAAGTTCACGCCACGTAATCTGATAGAGACGCTGCGATCCGACGCAGTTTCAATAGTTTGCTTATATTTTTTAGATAGCATATACTTCTTCGGGCTTTCTTACTCGATCCAAACCTGCTGCTCCTAACATGCTCTTGATGACTCGATTTTTTACTTAAATTATATATATAATATATTCTAAACTAATTTCTTATATTAAATTTTTTTTTGAACCGCTCACTTGAAGTTATTAATTTCTGTGGTTGATTTGATGATAACCGGATTGAATATATATAAAGATGAATCTTTTCAATATAAAAATTTAGTTACTTCTAAAGATATATTCGTTATGCAATATATGTTATATAATCGACAACTCCGATAAATAAATGAGTTTTGCTAATGTATGAACGTTCGTTTTTCAAGTGCAATGCCCCAACTTTTTACTTTCATGTTCAAACTATTATTTCAAGCGTCTTAAAATGAGCTACATATCAAAATATTATATCGTTATATACTCTTTTTTTTTAAAGATAACTTTTTTAACGTACTAATATTTATTTTCTATTAATTTTACAATTGAGGATCATCATTAAAAAAAATAATACATATATATATTTATATATATATAATTTATTTTTTATATTTTTATAATGAGTAGATCATGCTGAAAATCTTATATTTCATTAGCATTTCGATCTAAACACTAATATTATTACATTAATAAAACTTCAAATGAGTTATCATTAAATGCAAGGTAGATTATGTGTAGGGCTTTGCAAATTGCAATAGACTAATCGTAAATCCATAATGATGCATAGGTTAAAGAACCTTTATCTTCCACATAATTACTTCATAAATTAATAATGCAACTTAGCAATTAACTAAAGCATGTTGCACGTCTCTTCTTATGGTGTCACAGATCACTTATGCTGATTTTTTTGCTTCTCGCGTATTGTTGCAGTGTGTCGACATCTTTTTGGCATATCAATTCAACATGGTCCCACTCAATACTGCGGCAACATTGAGGTCCAATTTCAACTCACACAATTATAATTATACTCGCGCAAATAGATATAGAAATGCTAGGGCTGTCAATGGGTACGGTACGGTACGGTAGAAGGTATTTTCATATCCGCATCCGTTTAATTTTTCTTTACCCATATCCGTACCCGTACCAGTTAAAAAGGACTTTACCCGTACCCGATAAAAATTAACGGTACGGGTAGGGTAACGATACATAATGGGTAATAATAATATTATTAATTTAATAAAAAAATATATAATGTGCTAAATAAATAGTATCAAATAAATATATAGATAAAATAAAACATTTAGATAATATTTTATATATAACAAAAATCATGAAATTCATTCTCATATCAATTGAATTTGAAAAATCTATATAACTAATTATAAATTATAATATAATATAGAGTGTAAATTAATTTTTTCATCATCATAAATAAATTGGATGATTTGGATGAAGATCGAAATGAATAACATATCTTACGAAATATGCTAAAAATGTGATTATATATACATATATGTTTGTAAAATATTACCCGTTAGATAATGGGTACGAAATAGCCCTTACCCGTGCCCGTACCCGATAAGTTAATGAAAATTTTTCTTTACCCGTACCCATACCCGTTAGTCTAATGAAAATAAAATCTTACCCATACCCGCCTTATCGAATACGGTACGGGTAGGGTAAACGGGTAAATGGGTTTCATTGACAGCCCTAAGAAATGCAAATCTATTTTTTTATCTTTTTTTTTTTCTTTTATAGAAGGAATGCAAATCAAGCCAAATATACTATCTTTGCTATTTTTTTTTCATAAATTAGCCAATTAATTTTAGTTGTCCCTCTCAAATTACCAAACTAATTCTCCAAATTACTCCATCCAAAATTAAGCAACATATTGTGATATACTGATATGCATGGAGAGATTCTACTATTTTGCTTAACTTGAAAAGTATATTCGCATTGGACGATATATATTATGAGAAGAAAATTAATGTTGAATTACGTGAGTAAAAGAATTTGAGAAAGGAAGTAGAGTTACGCACATTTGTGCTATGGAACAATTAACTACAAATATATTTATCATTTCTTAATTAAGGAATATTGGAACCAAATAATTAATTAATTGCTGAAAAATAGTATGCCAAATTGCCATAAAGAAAATTAATTGTTCAAGTTATTTGTCATTTTCATCATATAAATTGGGCTAGAAAAGCCATGTGGGTGCTTGAAATCTACCAAAAAAATATTTCATTTTTAATTTTTTTCAATCCATTTTAATAATAATATAACTACATCGCAGAATGAGCTCATGTTGGAGACATGGAGAACTGAAATATTAAAGAGAAAAAGGAAGACAAACTGCACTTTGAAACCTGTAGAAACCTGCAACCGCAATGTATAAATCAACGTCAGCTTATGTAATTAAAAAAAAAAAATGCAATATCCTATTGTCAAGTACTTGGCACATAGTTTACCTGCAAAAATATAGTCCGGAGCTTAGTAAATAACTAAATCAAAGTTATATTTCCAATAATTAATGTCACTATTTGAATGTATATTCAAATATATATATACTTAAATAAAATTCTTCCTTGGAGAAAGCTTTTGTCCTCTTATTATAAAATTAAATGATGGCAGAGTTTTGAGTTGGAGGGCAAATTAAAGTTAATTTTGCCGATCTCTGTCGTGCGGAACATAATAATTTACCCATTATTATATTTTTGTATCACAAGATACTGTACGCTGTAAAACTGTTATTTTGAAGAAATTAGAGATTTGCAGCAGGCGTGCAATATTCAAGTACCTAGAATTCATTCATTTTTAATGGACCAATCATTGCTATGATTACTTCAGCAATTTTATTTTTTTGCGAGCAATATATAGTTCTTTGCCCTCTTGAAAGAAAAATAAAATACATAGCACCAATTGTGCCAGGCCACATAAACCCATGATCTCTGGCCGCAGTTTAAATTAATGGGATTAGTTGATAAATAAGCAGTTTTCCGCATTTTATCACATAAACTGACTTCAGCTTGCATTCGGTTGGTAGTGGTTTTCTTGTGAGTAGTGAGATCATGGATGTTCAATATATAGGTTCAGTGACATGCAAATTAAGAATTTGATATTTTCATACCAAACCGCGCTCTTAATTGTTGCCGATGCCGATTCGTTGAAGGTGGGCCCGGAGCAGAAAGTTGAAATGTTATTTCGGATTAGTTCTTAATTTTGATTAAAAAATAATTCAAATAAATTTGGATTCAAAATGCTTGTCCAAATGGCAATTTTCAATTAGATTAATTAAGAATAAATTATTTTAAAATAATAAATTTATTCTTAATCGTTTAGAAATTATATATACTTGCAATTCTAAATACCAATTTTTACTACGGTAGAATGTGAAATTTCGAACATATATACCTTAAAGAATGAACTGTGTTTACTTTTATATACTTTTGTGTCCTCCCCTAATCTCATGTGCGCCGTGTAACTTAGTGTACCTCCATTAAGGCCAAGTTCAAAGATTCAAATGTTTGATGCATTCAACCAATTCATGAAAGCATAATGTGTGATGCAAGCAGTAGTGGATTTCTAACAGAATCAATTAATTGAGAATCTGTCAAAAGAATATTCCAACTTTTATCCAGATTGATCTTATTGGTTTTTCCACGAAGGCAGTGCTTTTAGAGGAAAAAAAACATTTCTTTTGCTCGTGGTTGCTCATGAAATGACGACATCATAAAAATTATATTTGAAAAAGTACGATGGTGATCAGTTTTCCGCGTAGGATTCCTTGAAGATGCAGAAAAACGTCTTTGTTCCATTTTATCCAATGACATTTAATATTTTGTTAAAGTTATAGTCAAGATCAATAGGATCCAAATAAAAATTTTAAGATTTATTGTTATTAGGACATTCCTCAAACACATCCTACGCGTTTTTGGCCAATTGTTATTTTTAAATAAATAGAGTGCTAATTAATAACTAATATTTCAGTGCAGTTCAGACAAGTGTTCATTACAATTTATTAATTAGATGATGTTTATTTTGATGTAGAAAATATTTATTTGGAGTGTCCAACTAATATTAAAGTTCAAGGTAAATTTGAATGGATTCAATCGAAATATTGATTCTCTGTTGAGTTGTAGAATACATTTGTTTTTTGGTCCAAACATTTGATAATAACCGTCTATATTTGTCTTAGGCTTGAACAGCTAAATGTTCACTTTGTTTCAAACGAATGTATACTTTAACATAGTCAAGTATATGTACTTTGAAGTGAACTTGGACTATATATATGTCGTCCTAGTTCACTATTCAGATCCGGCCGAGAATCCAAACAATAACTCTTTGGATGTTAGTATCCAAAATATATACTTTTATAAAGGTGCACTTAATTCAACCAAAAGTTAAATTACTTCTATAAAATTAGAACAATATAGTATGTGTTCGAAATGAGCAAATGAACATAATATATATACTGCCGCTTGGAAAACTTAACTCAATTAATTAAATGTTGTAGTCAATCAATGCAAACATATTTAAGCTTGGGAAAAGATCAAATTCAATAAGATCTCAGAACTTCTTGACGTGCATATATTATCGTAGCACTACCAAAGATTACATGCTGCACAGTGTCAGATACTGTCATATAGGTAATATTTGTAATCCAACAAGAGATGGAACTTTTTTTCCTCAACAAAAGAAAAAGGGAGATAAAACTTATTTTCAAGGTACTATTTTCTTTTAAACATTATTCTGTTCATTAATAGCTTTTTACTTTTTAAGTAAAAGACGAAAAACTTTACTATATTTAAATGAAAAAAAAATCCAAAAATTTTCGTTAATTTTTCTTTTGTGTGGAGCGGATATGGTTAGATGTAAAGGGATATAGTTGCTTTTGGAATATTAATATTTAAACATACAATTGGGTGTGTGTGTATATATATAATTTTAAATTCGTCCCAATTTGAAACGGTATTTGATACCCTTTTTTTTTTTTTCCATTGAACCAAGCGATATTCTGGGAGCAGGATTCTGAGTGATCTACCTTAGCTTCTCTCTAAAAGGTCAAAACACAAAATATATTCTTAGACCAATCAGAAAGCAAGACAACTTCCGTTGTATCTCTAATTAGTTTATGATGAAAGTGTATATGCGGAAATCGGAGACATCATTGCACCTTCTTACTCAGCGAACAATGAGCATCAATTTGCATTATTTTGTATAAATAATGGAAACTTGCACATTATTAATAATTATCCTAGCTAGCTATTGGACAAAACTTCACAATTCAATCTGCTTCACAACCTCAAAAAAATCACATCAATGATATTCTAATGGATATAAACCAAGGTATCTTTTGCTTATTTATCCCTGTTGAGTCTTCTTGTTTTTTTTTCAAAATCATTAATTTCTTCTTCTTCATCTTTATTAGCCCAGGGAACATGAATTAGGGGAAAAAAATTGGAGATGGTTAACTTATTAGAAATGATGGAACAACGATACAAGACGCCAAAGGTACTATCCATATATGTATTGTTTTTTGTTTTTTTTTTTTTTCTTTTGAGTAGGACTTCTAGATCTGTTTATAATGGTTAACCAATAATCTGAGGTTGCTTTTTATATTGAAAAACATGAAGGCAGGTACTAATCGACAAAACATGTCAGCTTCTGACTACGGCTACGGAGAAAACTGCAGCCGGTTATAGAGAGATGTTTGCATCTTTTAATGTTTGATTTCCTGTGGATAGAAAAATACAAATGCTCACACATGTATTTCGCTAGAAAACAACTTGTGTCTATATTTGGATAATTTGATATCTAATTTGTGCTGTCTAATATATATATAGTAATCTAAATGTCAAATTCAATTTAAATTATTATTTTTGGAAATATGACCAGAGTCTAATGGATAATAGTACAAAAAATAAAATGTCTCCAAATTTTCTTTACCTATGCACTCCTTTATAATTTATAAATGTATATAAGGTAATACAAAATTTTCAAAGTATAAAAAACACTAACCATCTTTCTTGATGGTTTTTGTAAACCAATTAATATAAACGAAATTTTGAGAAAGTAATATAAACGACATTATAAAAAAAATATTTTTATTTAAAATTTGAATTATTACATATTACTCAACTAAAAGTTGACACATTTTTAGACAATGAAAATGAAAACAGATTAAACTCACCTCCACTGTTATTCATTTTGAATGGATGCACACACACTTGAACTTTAATTACGTACGCAGTTGTTTAATTTGTTCTTACAGAAGAAATGCATGTTGGTGTATAAAATCATTATAATTTTAAATATAAAATTTGAAATGCCAAAAAAAATAATCTTCATAAAAGAAAATATAATTGAATATATAATTATATATATATAGCTATAATTGTATGCTAAACTTGCGTTATTAACTTAACTATGCACACAAAATATGGCGTCCCTTAGTGATTCCAATATGTATATATAGGGAGAGCAGAGTCGTATTGCATCCGGATTCCGGATCTCAAAGAATCATAAAACTAGCAGGATGAAATTATGTCATTTTCAGTGGCGAATAATATAATATAAGTCATACGTGGAGAAAGTTACATGTTTGTAAAGAAAATGCAAGTGTTGCACTTACACGATTGCACCACCGGCCTGTTGGTCAGCACGAAAGGGATATCATGCAGCGATTCGAAGCAGTTTCAACTTGCTTATCTTTCAAGCTTCAAATAATAATAATAATTATAATATTAATAATAAATAAAAAAGAGAACTTGCTTACCTTTCTGTCTACAAATTGCAGCTCATCCCAAATTAAATACCGAGAACATGCTTGATGAATTGGCAGCATGCATAGGCTTGCGCTATTCCCCATAAATAAAGTTAACCAAGAAAGCAATCATACTTCAGTGCTGTTAGTTGTAGAACTTTTGCAATAATTAATATTTGATGCCCTGTATTTTTCTCATTTTTTTCCCTTTTACTTGCCTCACCAGATGGGAAAAATTGGGAGACAAATGAGGAGACAACTTTGTATACGTGGCCTTTAATAATTTTCAGGAGCATAAAAGCAAGATTAATTTTCCACAGTTACAATTACAAATATATATGGAAAAAGTTTTTGTGCTTGCATCTTATGGTGTATGGCATCCATGTTAAAGAAATATGGCTCCTTTAAATGCCACTAGAATTGCAAAGTTCAAATAATTATTAATGTCGGTTTAGTCTAAAGCAAGCTTTTAAAAAAACGCCGTTTAAATGCCGTTTTTCCGGAAATAGCGGTATTTTGTAGCCAACCGCACGAACGTCATAGAAAAAAATGATAAAATAACGTAACTCGTCATTTACGTTTTTTCACCGATTAAACGTAAAAAAAATTGTATTTTTTCACCGATTAAACGTGTACAATATCAAAAGACATATCGTGTATTGAGAACATAGTGTATTTGGTACATATCGTGAATAAAATGCTTAGAGATGTTCAATATCGTGTACAATATCATGATCCACTACCTCTCTAAGTACAATATCGTGTACCAATCATCCATACAAATGTAGTACTGTACACAAGAATATATATGAGTTTGACACAGATGTTCGCATATACAAACCGTTTTTTCGGTGAAAAAACGCCGCACCGTTAAATCAACTCCGGACCGTCATACCGAAAAAAACACATTTTAAAAGGTTGGTCTAAAATGAATCATTTATATATACGTTATAAACTAAGAAAATTGTTTTATAAAAGTTTGCCAGTGAGGATTCTTTATTATCATTTTTTATTTATTTGATATTTATGGATAGCTATTCAAGTCCTAGCATTGCTATTAATTTGATTGGGTGATCTAAATAAAATAATAAGAATGGTTTCAAATAAATATTTTTCTAAATATATTAACTGTCTGATCCGAACTATTTATTTTAGATCAAATATGTTAAGATTGGTTGTATGACTGCAATTTTTTTATCTATCTTTTTTCTTTTTTTTTTTTAAATGCAACAAGAACAACCTCTTTCAATTAATACAACTTTCTGAGGAAATACCCACGACGCACTGTTAAATGCTCTTTAGAATCTTGATATATAGCAGCACGTGCAGGCCTTGGTGCAGTTATTACAATTGCAATAATAATAAAACGAGATGCAGAGACTGGGGCAATTAATTTCTGTAGTTAGTAAAAGTACAAATGATCTCATAACTACCAAAAGGCGTCACTGCTTACGCTAATTATACAGCACACTCTACTGGGTCACTATCATCTATTGGCTAATATTCATTTCAAATAATTCAAGATACTGGATTCAACTTCTCCAAACTGTGAAAGCAGCACAATTTTAGAAACCCAAGTAAGGAAATAACTGGTCATGCTTAGGTAAACTACATAAACAATCAAATGAAAGAAAATAAGGGGGCCAATTGCAAAGAAAAACTAGAAAACAAGCTGCTTCTTGACACCGCGGCTGCTTGATGATGTAATCTGATCTTCTGTAGATCAACATGGTAGAAATTTGTGTAGCCATGTGTGTCTGCTATAGTGCTATGTACTTACTAAAGGCTCTTCCTATTTAATTGACAGAATTTGCCAAACAAAAACTTTAACTTGATCCGAAACTTAAAATTCCAAGGAAAATGGATGAAACAGGAGGAGGAAGAAAGTGAAGTGAACTACATCAACTTAATTTGTTATCCATAAAACCTCTAAATTTGGGGGGGGGGGGGGGGGGGGGTAACCTTCCTTTTTCCTCCTCTCATCCCCTCTTGTTTCCACTCTTATTTTTGAAGCAAAACCTAAAGACTGTTATTTAATTTTGTAAAATTTTCCGTGCAATCTAACAAAACAACAATTCTAGCCTAATGAAGCATTAACAAGATAAAAACAACTAGTGGTACAACAACAATAGCATTTGTAAAATTTGTACCAATTCGATCATCAGCACCCAAAATTGATACAGTACATGTGAAAGTCTTTGCTGACATAAATGTGTGCGATAAATTAAGCTCATAATGAACGATTCTTCATTGCAAGATAAAACATTTCTATAAAATAATCTAATCTGGCCTCAATTATATATGTGCAGCGGAAAGGCCACCTTCTCAAGTTTAATAAAGTCATGTAGCTATTAAATTAATCTTTTATTACCTTTCAATGTCACAAACAGGACAATCTATAAATACCAGATTCCTCTTTCCAACTCCATCCTCATTTAATCTCGTCTTCAAACTAATCAACAAAATTTGAAGCCGCATTAAGTCAATTATTGTCTCTTTTCAAACTGCATCTCTCTCTCTCTCTCTCTCTCAAACTAGACATGAAAAGACTCTTCCAACAATCCATCTTCACTGAAGCAAACAGCGTTGACATGGCTAAGATGTTGGTCTTTTTATCACACAACAATAATGACATGATGCCTAACCACTCTGAACAGGGCAGGGTCTTCGAGTGCAAAACTTGTAACAAACAATTCTCATCATTTCAGGCACTAGGAGGACACCGTGCCAGCCACAAGAAACCGAGATTGGCTGGGGAAGATGGTTCAAATAAGCCAAGGATGCATGAATGCCCAATTTGTGGACTCGAATTCGCCATTGGACAGGCACTTGGAGGCCACATGAGGCGGCACCGTCCACTCGGGCTTGCACATGGTCTTGTAGGGAAGAAGCCAATTGAGGCAAAGAAGGGATTGTGCTTTGATCTGAATGAACCGGCCTCCGACGAAGAAGAGCCAGAGCGCCCCACCTTTGATTTTATGGGTGTGGGCCCGATTGCAGTTGACTGCATAATATAGTTATCATAGAGTTTTCTTTTTTCCCTCTTTTTTTTAAGACTAACTAATAGTATATATATAGAGCGGTATGATTTTACTCCTTTTTTTGTACTTTTAGTTTTGGATCATTATCCATCCATCGGAGTTTTTGTAGGGTCAAGTGTTGTATCTTGGAGCTTTTCTCTTTCCATTTTGTTTTGGTATTTACATATTGAGCGCTTTATCCGGTGTAATTTATGCTCTGTTTATTTATCGGAGAACATTTGAGTCAATCATGTTTTGTTGATTGTGTTTCTTCCTAACTGCAAAGGTTAATAATTACATTAAAAAAATAGAGAACTCAGTTCATAAATCTTAAATACTTTAATTTATTTTTCTTAAGTTCAATACAAGTAAGACAAAATTCAATGTGACACCCAAATTAAGATTGATATATGTCATCCATCAAAATTTTCTGCTGTTGTAGAAACTTCTATTGACGAATTATGATATTTTCAACCTAGCAGATGCGTCCAATTTTGGAATTTATTATTGTTATTTATTTTTTTTATTTCTTATTGTTTTTAATGCCGAAGAATGATGAATCCCCTCTCAGACATATGAAAGTAGTCAGCATGTTATGATCATTCTTTCAAGGATTATTGAAACAAACCGTTGCGACACCATTGCCTACGATGAAGGCGATTCCTCATTCTACAATCATGTAAGTTAATTTTTTGTCATTTTATTCAGGAAAAAAAAAAGAAGGTTAAGTTAGTTTGTGGAGGACTTCCTCGATGAATTAATTTAGAGGTATAATACTTTAACTAGCATGGAGGTAGTAGCTACAAGTTAGAGGTCCAATGGGCATTTTTATTTACCTGAATATGAATTAATATAGTGGTATAATAAATACTTCAACTTGCATGGATGGAGGTAGTAGCTACAAGTTAGAGGTACAATAGTCGTTTTTATTCACATGAATATTGTACTTCATTATAAAAAACATCATGTAATCCTTCAAGATAACCTCTTTCATGCAACCTATCAAGTTTAATACTTATGAACGGATTTCCTCTGATTTTTATACCGAAACAAGATCTGAATTTGAAATTTTTAATGAAAAATTAAAAATCAGTTTTGTTATTTATTTTTGAGATGCTAGATTACTTCAACGAAGAGGTAGGAACAGAGGCGCTAAATGAGAGGTCAAGGAACAGAGGTGCTACAGAATAGAGTAAGAAGCTGAATAAGCAACAATTTTAAAAGAATATAGATATCATCATCAAAGAGTAGTGATCAACAGGTTACTCTTGATAAGCATTGACTTTTTATGCTAGCGATGTTTTTTGACTTGATAAAAATAAAACAAAAGGGAAATACATCCACAAGGTCAATGGGATTGCATCTAGAAAGTCAATGATCAAGGTTTGCCTGAACATTTTGGGTAAATAGTGGAGATATAAAGGGAAATTTTAATGAGATACAAAGAACTGTGACAGTTCAACAAGATATTATTCCAATAAGTTGATCAATATAATAGTTGGTCAACTTATCGTCTGTTTTCTTTCAGTAAAGGAGGCTAAGTCAACTTATGCGAAGAAGGGATGCGAACATAGGTTGCTGCGTGCCGAGAGACATGAATCTTTTGCGGTTGCACACTGCACCTGCTCTTTTATTAATACACTGGATCTTCTGTGACGCATTGGAACTATATAAGCTGGATAATGAATCAAGAGACACCAACTCCTATATTTTCGTGTCAATTCGTATGGCCTCTGTTTTTACAGACAGTCTCTTCTTTATTTTTTTTTTTCCCTTTTTGGTTGTAGCTGGAATCATATTTTTAGAAAAAAATATCGTCACGGCGTACAAGTACGTATTTTGACACGTCAAATATATTTAACGGTTGAGGTGTTGTACTGACATGTTCATTAAACATGCTGTGTTGATAGATTGTAGTAGACGCAACATGACATGATAAAATTAAGATTCTAAACATACTAATGTATTAAATATGACTTAAATTTTGTAAGCAAACAATAAATTATTGTCCTAAAGTGTAAGTTAGCATGGCACACCAAGTTTGACAATTAAATATTAGCTGGTATGCCGGCAAGCAAATTTGAAAAAGATCTTACATCTCGATCAGAAGATTCAGAACGAGAGAGGATATGAAGAGAATTTAGTTCAGTAGAATAAGTGAAGAAATGATTTCACAAATAAAATTCACTGATCGCCGTGGAAGAAGAGGAGAAAAAAGGGAGTCCGTTTGTACTGAGAATCCGATGGAGAGAGAACATCGTGACAAGAGGATCGATGCGCGCTTGATCAAATTCGATCAAATTTCAACGTTTTAGAGAGAATTAAAAAACATAATTAGATGTTAAAATTCCACCGAATGCACTCCGGAGCTGATATGGGGCATCACATAGAAATGACATCCGCGACATTCCATGTGCTAGCCCAAATCTGATCCAAAAAGAAGCACGCTGCAATTTCGATGGGATTTTGCGATGGCGTCATCGTTACGCGCGAAGCTGACTGTCACTTAAAAACTGGGAGTACTTGAATTAGTGCAAAGGAGTATATAAATGTATTTTTAAATAAAATTTAAAAATTTAATAACATTATTAATAAATCAAATCCTGTCATTTGGAGCTATCAGTTGGAAATACAAGAGAGTATATAATTGTATACAAAGGATTTAATTATTCTCGATGATGCAGTACTTATTTTTCCAACATTTAGTATTCAAAAAGTGCTAAAAAATTATTAGATGATAAATATTTTAACTAAGAATTGAAAATATTAAGGAAGTAAATACTTCTCCGCAAGAGAGTATATACTTCTACATATGAAATACAAAATTAGCATTTAACAAACAGACAAAAAATTGTACAAGCAATAATTCAATATAATAAGAATTAAAAATATTAAGGAAATATATACTTCTTCGTAAAGGAGTATATACTTCTCCATACGGGAGTATATACTTTTTCGGAAAAAAGGTTAAAATAAGTTTTCAACATAAGAATTTCAAATAAGAATAATCAGATAAGAATTGAATAAGGAAGTAAATACTTCTCCGTAAGGGAGTATAAACTTCTCCATATGGAACACAAAATAAGCATTTAACAAACAGACAAAAAATTATACAAATAATAATCAATATAACAAGAGAGTATATGATTCTCAATAAGGAAGTATAAACTTCTTCATAAGTAGTTCAAATAAGCATCCAATATTAAAATTTTATCCAAACTTGTTCAAATAAGATACCAACATTACTATTAACTAAATGAAATTCACTAAACCAACAGCAGCACCAAGCTTCAATCTTCTTACTCAAGGTCAAGGAGAACACATTCACTCGCATTTCTGAATTTAGGCTTCACTTCATTTATAGATAAGCAACAACACGCTTATCATCAGCAACATCAATCTACAAAAGATAGAATTGTTCAATTTTAGAATATATATACTCCCCTTATTATCTTTATATAATCTCATATTAGCAAATTTATAATTCCTTGAGTACATTACATAACAAGATGGTACTGTGCAACAGTAGAATACAATACTTACAGCAGTACTAAACATGAATTAATACTCATTTCCAAAATATAATTTACTCCCTTGTTGTGAAGTACTTACAGTACTAACTACACAGTTACAAAAATCAATAGCCACTATTCAATATTATATACTCATTTCCAAAATATAATTTACTCCCTTCTAGTGAAGTACTTACAATACTAACTACACAGTTACCAAAATCAATAGCCAATATTCAATATTATATACTCCTTTCCAAAATAAAATTTACTCTCTTATTGTGAAGTACTTACAGTACTAAATAAAAAAAAATACCAATATCATGAAATCCCCCATTTTTTTCATGATATCTAGAATTGAAAATAGAAACTGGAATCAATATATACCAGACTATGCATTCGCAGGAATCCAATTAAAAAATCTATAGAAAAGCATAATTGAATAAGGATCCTTAATTTGATTCGTAGCAGTACCATATGTCATTATTTAATGGTTTGCAATTGGCATCGAGCAAATTGGACTCCATATTACATTGGTAGAAAAATATTGATTATTGAGGAATGAAAATTACCCAACAAATCATGAATAACATCACTAAAAGACATTCTAATACAATTTCATAAACAAATTAAACACAAAAGTATCTCCAATTGCCTCAGATAAAAAACTAATCTGAACTGCTCCCCATTAGAGCATACATACATATTACATTTTCACCTAAATCAAACCATCCAAGCTCCGTATTCAATTTTGAAACAAAAATATATAATAAACTCACTACTGCGGTTGTTTGCCTCTGATTCTAGATCGAGAGGCCTCATTCTAGCCTCCACTATAGTTATCTGACTCTAATTTGAGATTGAGAGACCTCGTTCCAGCCTCTTCATCATACAACCCCTGGTCTTGAGAAGACATACGGCGGAGGTGGCGGAGGCGTCTTCTCCGGCAAGTTCGTACTGTCGAGGTGGCCCAGCGATAGCGGAAGAAGGAGATCGGCCGTGGTGGTGTGAGGGAAGGAGGGTGGGGAGGTCGACCGGGAATGTGCCAAGCGCCGACGGAGGCCGAATAGGAGATCCGATGCTGCCATGGCGATGCCAAGAGGAGAGAGATCAGATCTGAAAGGAGAGAAAAAATGAGAGAGAAGTTTGGTCTGAGCAAGAGAGATCTGAACGAGAGATATTTGAGCGAGAAATCACGTGCACCACACGTGTAGCAAGAGAGATCTGGGCCAGATGGGCTGGGTGCGTGAGGATGGTAAGGATGGCAGAAAGTTAGGATGGTATATAGGATATCCGAATGCACTCTCCTCTCTCTTTTGATCACGTAATAGTTAAGTATGGATATCATATAAGGTCATAAGGAAATTAGATGGGCTTTTAGTATTTTCCAGATTACAAGCCCAGATTGCCATTTAATTAGCTCCACAAAGGGCCTACGACATTAGCCCAACTTGTAGGAGCAAAAGACCTAAGATCAAATTCAGGGAATTTTTTCACAGTTTCACTTGAGAAAATGACCCCATTAGGTTTGTTTCAGTTCGATTTTAAGCGCAATTTAAACCTAAATCTTGAGATTTTGATCTTTTGTTCTCGATTTGTGCCGATTCCTTCGTCGACTTACCATACAATTTCAATTAAAAATAGGTCGTAACATGTGCCGATTCCTTAGCATACAAAATCATAACAATTAGCATTCAAAACTAAAACAATTTAAAAAATAATATGTGGGAGGAGGGAAGAGGTGAGGTGGGAGGTCAGCATGAAGGGAAAAGTACGCTATGGATGATAAATCTAGACGGGTCAGAACTAAGTGTTTACCAAAGTGTGCTCGGCACACTCCAATCTTTTAAAACAGGCCCTATATCTTTGAAAATTGTATGCAAATCCTTTTAAAACATAACAAAATTATTATTTGACACACTCTAAAAACTCTAAAGAATTCATATAATAATCTTTCGTGCTTCCTATTTGAGAATCCTGGTTTCGTCTCTGAATCTGGAGAATGATGGATGAGCGGCAAAAATGAAAAAGTAATTAGCGTTGATTTCTAAAAATAGAAAGAGAAAATATGTAGTTCTAAGAAATTATGGAATTGACGAATCTTGGCGATGAACATTATCAAGCCCGAATGTAAATTTGTCAATGCAAATGTTCCTTTGATATCAAATTCCCGGGATCATGATTTTATTTAAAAAATAAAAGGTCCATAGTACTACGAGGTCTTAGGTCGGGTGCGCCAGTTGTTTTCACTGGTTCTCTTTACTTATATATTTTCTAGTTTATCTTTTCTATCAAAGTAAAAGGTTCCAAAAAGATGCTCTTAGTACCCCAATTAATTATGATTACCAATTAATTGGCAGCAGAAAAATACAAAGACAAAAATTTTAATCCGGAAGACCTCTTAATTGTTTTGCAATGAACTTGAACTGAATTAGGGCACAGTTAGCTCCTCTGACTTTTGAGAGCATAAATAAAATATACTTCATTTAATCATTTACTTGTTCTGCAAAGTCAATGATGAGTGCGTGGAGTTAGGGTCCTAACGGGTCTATTCTGGATAGGGTATATAAAAATTTTGGGATCTAATATATATCCATTCTCAGTTAACACTAACCTTAATCTAACTCAAATTTCTTTCGAGTAAAAAAAAATGAAATTTGAAAATTTTTTGGTAGAATTTTGAAATATGTTTTCATTGTAAAATTTTAATTAATTAATGTAGAATTTTGAAATATGTTTTCATTTTAAAATTTTAATTAATTAATGACACTATGAAGAGGCTGCAAGTACCACCGTATTTGTCTTTTATTTTAAACTCTTAACAAAAAAGAGTAAATTAAGATTTATTTTACTATCTTATACCCTCACAAAAGTTAATACTTAAATTTTTACTTTGATTCTATGATGAACTAAATTAACTTGAAAAATATAACGTTCCAATTATGACCACATTAGGTGGCCTTTTTAGAAGCTTTTAAACTTAGTTTTTGAAAGGATAAAAAAAAACATTTTCTCGTTACATCCTTCTCTCAATATTGGAATGTACCTCTTCTGCTGGATCATGACTTCGAAAATAATTTATACAAAAAAATAAAATAAAAACGTAAATTGGGTAGTTGAAAATGCACGTCCTGTTGCTGCACCGAGTATATTCTGATATTCATGCCAAGTGTCGAGTTGACGACTCCATGAGTTTAGTGTTGTCAAAAAAGAAAAATAAAAAATGCGGGTTCCTCTACGACTCGGTTAGTGGAGGCAGTTTCTTTTCTGTTGTTTAAGAAAAGTAAAACAAAGGAAGAAGCTAGCCATAAATGGTTGATCCACAATTGGTGTACTTGAAGTCTTTCTCTTTTTCTTTTTTTTTTTCTTTTTTTTTTTTTTTTTTTTTGACACGGTGTACTTGAAGTTGGAACACACTATTTGCTGCCTAGGCAGGCATGTAAATTGTTTCAGCATCTGTTTGTGCATAACATATTGTGTATGCACTAATATCAGAAAGATATATTTTCCAAGTTTTACTTGAGTTATATGCGTGCCTGGACTTTCCTCTTCTAGCATATCTTAATTCGTTGCATTACACAATTTTATTTATAGTCGCCTCTGCATCAGCACTATTATTTCTAGAAAAGTTATTGCTACCCTTAAATCTATTATCCATACCCACAGAAATTATTATATATACGAAATTTGAATAATTTCTTAGTTCATCAACGCATACGAATTTGAATAATTTCTTAGTTCCTTAACGCATATTATTATTTCTATTTAAAAAGAAACTAATTGTTTTCTATTATTCCATTTTTGTAATGAAATAAAAAATAGTCACATAATTTATATTTTTTGTTATTATTGAATGTCAAAAAATATATGTATTTTTGTCATTATTTTCGTAATTACAATTTTCCTTTTACTATTTTAGAATATTTTTTACACTTTCATATATATACTTAGAGAATTGTTAGAATTCTAGACGCGACTGACGCGTTCATTCTCAAATTTTATTTTTCAAACGAACGATCCAAATATGCGATAAGGATTCATCATCCTCTGTTCTACTTATCAGTTTCGAATATGTATGTATCCGGATTCAGATCGTCTATTAAGCGTTTGAACAGAGGAAGAAGGAAATTTTTAGATGTAGTACTGTTTCTGAATGATCCGAATACACCTATGTTCATTAATCGTGCTATATAATCTTTTTTTTTTTTTTTTTGTCGATGTTTATGGTGACATATAATCGGAACAGAGGGAAAATATATATGACGGAACTTTTATTCAAAAAAATGTCTTCTAGCTTATGCATTCGTTAAGTAATCTAAGATATATATTAATTCCCATGGCCGCTATAGTGACCGATATTTCCTTCGCGAAATCTCACCGTTCATTCATATTTTACGCGAAATCTGATCGTTCATTTTATTCCAGCGTTTTTTCCTCCATAGCTTCTCCTTCCTTCGCAATGACGCCGCTCCTTCTCTTCGCCTCCTCCTTCGCAATCCCCGCCTTACCCCTGCAACTCATCCCTCATCTCTGTCGCTTTGGCGTTCACCAGATCCTCTGCCTCTTCTTCTCTTTGCTTCCTCCTCCACCAATCCCACCTCAACCCTACTCCTCATCCCTCCTATCTGTCGCCTCTTCCGCTAACACCACCTCTATGTCACATTGTGTGAAAAATCAACACGATCGACTCCTCCAGCCTCTCCGCCTCCTCCTGCATTGATTGAACTACACAGTTAGCAGTTGCTAAGCCTCCACTAGGCCAACTTTATAGCAGCTATTGGCACGACGTGGCCGAGGATGTGGCCATGACAAGCCCTGAGACTAACTTTTCAAAAGACAATTTTTAGGGTTTTCGTCAATGTCTCCTTCTAAGAGATGGTAGCATGGTGATTGATTGGGTAAATGTAAATTCATCTTTTAAATTAATTTTTCATGTCCTTCAAATTTGATATTTTCACAATACTTTACCGACTTTCACCATCTTTCGTTACTGGATCTGTTTTGGCAAGTTTGACCTAATTTTTTTTTTCATTTCTATTTCACAGGTTGAATAATCATTCAAGCAACAACAAGAAGCTTCCCGAGTTATATTTCTTTAGATTGAGCACATCTCTTTTTTAGGTATTAAAATTTATCACCCTTTTCTATTATCCTGATTTGCTCGGTTCTAAATGTTTATCGATGTCTCCTTTTTGAGGTATTTAGTGATACAATCACACAACCACATGAGTTTATTTGCTTTACTTGAAGTATTTTAGATTTCTAGAAAGCGTGGCTTTATAATTTTTATGAACTTTACTGTTACCAAATAGATGAAAGAGCTTGAGGAAGTTATTTTTTTTAATATAATTTTTATAACGTAGTCTGGTTTAAATTGTGCTTTCATTATTGCTTGGTTGTTGTTATTAAGAATTAGTCACTAAGTTTCCATTATGTCGAAGTGCAGAAAAGTCCCTGCAGTATTAAACTGTTGGTGGGACTCAATTTTGAGCATTGAACTCCAAAGACAGTACATTGGTGAACATATTCAGCAAATAAATGCTAAAACTGAGACTAATTTCGGTATTTGTTTCTGTAGAGGTGGCGAAATAATTGAGCCAAGGAAGAGGGATAAGAGATAGAATCAAAGCAATAGAAGATAACTTTGGTAATGGACACACTATCCTTCATCTCAGTGCGTTCTTTGGGAGGACAGATCTTTGTCAGTATTTTGTTGAGCATTTGGATTTTCGATTTGCTTTCACCAAGAGGTATCATGTACTTATTTTTTTAAATTAAATGTTTCTTAGTTATCTACTAATTACAACCAATGAAGAAGGGTATGAAATCTGTATCTGATGAAGAAAAAGCGATTGTTTTCTGGTGAGATAGTATAGTACAATATTAATTAATCAGGTGAAAGGCATTATGTCTCTTGAAGAAGTGTAGTGTGTCTTATAGAAAACAAAATAATTATTCTCTGAAAATTGTCATGTGCAAGTACTGAAAGCTGCCTCTGGCTATAAGTCATTATGTTTGTTTGATTATGCAGGTGAAACTCTATTATTCCATGTGGCAAGGACAGGCCATGAAGCCACAGCGAGGTAATTCATCGACCGTGGAGCTAATTCTGCTCTATCAAACATGCTAGGAATGATTCCTCTCCACTGCGCTGTTAGATATGGTCTGTCTCTCACTTCCTTTCTCCAATTTAGAATCTAATTTGTTCTGGAATTCAATAACATACCATCAAGTTTGTCTAATAAGTTGAATTTATTAGAAATTTTGCAATTAAGTAATTATGCCTATGTAATTTATGAGAAGATGTTGATTCGTTGTTATTATGGGCGACAATGTAACACAGAGGCAAGAAATGATTGTAAAAACTTCAGAATTTATAATTGTTGACATAAGATAATTTCATTTGCTAGACTCCAGCACAGGGTAATAATATTTTTTTTTATTTATAGTACACGAGATGCACCACCGATTCCTAGCTACCTTGAGTTTCATAAGGTAAGAAGGTTCAATTTACTAGGTCTTTATTGTTGCTGTTGCCAAAGTTTGTTTTTTATTTCTCTCCATTCTGTAATTTCGTATATAAAGGCACACACATCAAGCTGGTGGGGTAGAAGCGGCTGACCAACGTGGCGGTGGTTCGCCTAAAGAAGAGCGACCTCCGCTTCTAGATCGCTTGCTACAAGAACAAGGTGCTCTCATGGCGCTCCAAAGTGTAATTCCCTCTTTTCCCCTCTCTTTCTCTTCTTTTGCGTTTCTCCAGCTGTATGTCTGTTCTTACTGATTCAGTTGGGTAATTAATTTATTAATTGATTCGATTGAAGGGAGAAAGACATAGACGAGGTGTTACAGTCCCACACTGTCTATTCCAATGTTTCCAAAGGGATTCTTGCTAAATCCAAGGATTTGATTAAGGCTTTTGGCATTAATGATCAAACTAAGATATGCTTGGAGGCAAGTGCTGTTCCTGTTCTTAATTATTTGGTTAATTTCATGTCAACTCCTAGAAAATTTTGAAACATACATGTATGTATGCATATTCAAAAAGGGTTATACGGATGCATATGGCCCACCAAAATGGGATATAAGTTTCTACAAATTTTGAAAATTACATGTCCTTACAAGTTGTCTGTTACCAATTTACATGGGTATGAGCTATTGGATATAAGTTTCTG
Organism: Rhynchospora breviuscula; assembly: GCA_027562975.1. Lineage (NCBI taxonomy): Eukaryota > Viridiplantae > Streptophyta > Magnoliopsida > Poales > Cyperaceae > Rhynchospora > Rhynchospora breviuscula. The sequence continues at coordinate 33,264,330 of CM050401.1, read as the reverse complement.
GGAGTTGTAATGCTCATGGTATATACCTACCATGTTTTACTGGGCCCACCCATCTGATTTCTCTCTGTTTGGATTGAACTTGATAATTTGTGTTTTGTAGAGGGAAACATGAAATTGTGTCAGAAATTCTATTTGTTCTCCTCTCTTATTTTTAACGATTCTAATTGGATTGAAATGAAGATACTAGAGAAAGGAGAGAGAATCAGTGTTGTCGAGCTAGTTTAGAGATATAGCAACAATTATTATGGAAAAGACAATCAATCCCGAGACAAATCGACCTTATACCATCACCATGATTGAGCGACTCATGCATGAAATTCACTTTGCTGTTGACCCCAATACATTTATACAGTGATTGGTACCACTGTACCAGTACCAGTATGGACAAATATAAATTAACACTTGGTCTATTTAACCTATACCTTTCAGATTTGATTTTCTAAATATTCCCCTAACTCTTCATCTCAATCGTGTATAATTTGAATTATATTTTTGACTAATCTATCTGAAGCATGTAATGGCAGCAAAAATTAATTAATTAAATTTTAAAATCACAGTCAGGCCTTAACTGCAGGTAGAGGTGACTAATCGTCTCAACCTATGTCGCTAATGTCGTGGCTAACACTCTTCTAGGTTGTATGGTACTAGAGAAAGAGTGTGCAGTTTATAGACTATGCTGGTCAAGTTAGGTGGCATAGGTATGAACCAGTTTTTATTTGACAATACACAAGCTATCTGATTCAAACTAATTTGATTCATATTTTGACTAATCTATCTGAAGCATGTGATAGCAGCAAAAAAAAAAAATGTAAAATCCAGTTAGTTGGTACCATGTTGTATTGGGACTACATCGGTTATTCTGATTGAACCTAATTTTATTTTGACCAGTATGTCTTGAATCATGTGGTAGTTGTTAGAGTTATGTCCTAGAAGTCAATCATTATATGGCTACTTCTATGGTTTATGTTATTGATGATATTTGATCATTTATTCCTTGATTTATTTATTGACAGATCATTCAGGTTGAGGATCTGAATTGTGGATCTCTGTGTTTCATTTATAATAAATGACAATAATAAATCTAAAATGTCCGTAATCTTGATAATTAACAAGAAATATTAATTATCGGATAAGATTAGTATGCAAGTTAAGTGATGATTAAGTTCTACAAATCATATGTAAGGAGTTGCCAACTTAATTGCATATGTGTATGTTATGGAACATAGTACAGGACACGACCCAATGAAATAAATATATGGATTATGTTATGTGTCATTATTTATTTCATTTGAGTTTGATTCTAAGTTTGAGATGGTTCAACTTTTCCACATGAGGATAGGTTCAATAAATATCGTCTACCGTTGATTCCTGATAAGGGCTGCTATACGGACTTTATTTATGTTCTCTTGAATTGTGCGGAAAAAAGTTGTTCATCAAGAAAACCGTATGTCCCTCATTAATTTACTTAGTGAGCGATGATATCTGTTTGGGCCCCTTGATGGAGATGGATTGTTTGCTAGCAACTGATACAGTCATCTCTAGATCAAGAAACGTATAATCTGCAAGAATGACACATTCCTATCTTAGATTATGCGATGATATCATGTGACATAAGAATCAGACAAGGAAATACTATTATTTCTTATGCAGGATTAAAATATTGTAGCAGTACACTATTTATGCGAATTGGGAATCATAACGTGTTGCTAGATACCGCTTATGATTATTGGAAATAAATAGCAATTTATTTTCCATGTCCAACAGAGCATAAATCCTCAAAGGGTCACACAAATAGATTTTGACCATGTGTGCATTATTTATTTGGTTGTATTAAGGAATGAAACAATATGATATGTTGACTGATTAATTATGTACTGTTGCGAACCGTCATAATTAATTAATTAAGTCAAACGGATTATATAGAAATAAATTAATGCATATTCTAATCCTTAAATAATTATCAAAGTGTTGATAATTAATTTGTTCAACATGAATTAATTAAAGTAATTAATTTGAGCTAACGGGCCTATATTTAAATGGTAAATTAAAGGTCCAACTTGAGAGCAATTAATTGGGCCACTAATTAATTGAATTAGAGGACTAATTAAATAATTGATGGAGCCCATTTAGGCCCATTTTATGGCTGCCCTAGTGATGGCATAGTTGTAAATTAGTTACAACTTTTTGGGAGAGTGGTTGGTCTATAAAAGGACCACTTTGGGAGCCAAAACCCTAGCCACCTTGTCCTTTTCTCTCTCTCCCTAATATTTTGGACGAAAATTAAAGGAAAAATTTCAGAATTTTTCCTCTCCACCATTGCTCTCTTAAGCTCATGTGTTGAGCACCTCTTGCCTCCATCCAATTAAATAGTTAATTAAGGCAAAGAAAAGGAAGGGATTAGGCTTAACCTCTCATCTACTAGCATAGATCGAGGTTTTGGTTAATACCTTGGTGGACTTGAGGCCGAGACACGCGTGGTGGTGCGCACAACCTCGACATCGCCGGATTCGAGCCTCCTTGTTGCGATACAAGGAGAGGTAGCCTTCTTAACCTCTCTCTCTTGTGTGTGAACGCTTGGACTAGATCCTTCGAGGTCTAAGTCGTTTGGATTGCTTATTAAATGATTAATTAGCACAAAAATTTGAAAACTTAGACTTCCTAACAGTAGTAGTGAAAAACATTCCTGAACAAACATTCCCTTTGTAACTACTACATTATAGAATTGCTTATGTTTCATTTGCAACAAAAGAAGTTCTAATTTGTGAAATTTAATTTGATGTATCGTTGCACTTGACAGCACAATTGAAATTGGTGCTGATAGATTCAAAATTCCTGATATTTTGTTCAATCCGTCATTAGCTCTGGTAAGCAAATAGATCTTCAGTAAATACAAAATCATAACAATCTTCAAGAAGTTTTTGTTCTTTTAACCTTTTGTTGTTGAATATGAAGAACGGACGATACCAGCGATTGAGGGTTTTTCGGATCCAGATTCAGTTAAGGGACTGCCACAAATGGTATGTGACATGTAGGAAATGGTCTATAAACGAAACCAATATGCAACAAAAGATGCTTGAGAACAAGTTTAATTATCAGTTTCTATTTTATCCCTTTAATTTTCTCTTCAGGTCCTCGAGAGCATAAACAAATGTGATGTTGACATAAGGAGGGAACTGTTCAGCAGCATTTTGGTAATTACTTTGTATATGTATTCTTATTGTGTCTGTTGCTATGAGATATTGAATAACAATAATAATATATATGGTTGTGCAAACTTTAGGGATAAGTATGCACAAACTGTTTCCGTGCAACTTTCATCTAGGCTCACTAACCTTCAATATCAGTTCTTCGAGTCATGAACTATATATCTAAAGATAAACATAACTAAATTATAATAACATAATAAAGATGAACTATATATCAAATTCGTACTGATCCTAATGTAAAGGCAATGAAATCTGAACATTTAATCATTTCCAAAAAAATTTCTTTTACTTTAATAGATTAAGAAATTTGAAAGAAAAAATTTACATAAGTCTCAATAAAGAAAAAAATTGAAGACATCAATAAAAATAAATTTAGATAATTCAAGCAAAATATCACATTTGTTAATTATCAAAAATCCGCTATGGCGCGGCGAAGCGGCGCTTCCCCACCTAATAATAAATATTTCCTTAACATTTAACAAGGTCACGTTGACTAACAAAAGGATCTGCAATCTTAAACATTTTATGGATGCGAGCGCAAATCTCTCTGCACAGGCATCATCATTTAGATTCAGGTACTTGTGAGTTGTGGCTGCGTCAGCGATATTCTCTGTCCTTTTTTTTCCTTCAAAATCTCAGAAAAAAAAAAAAAATCTTCCATCTATAGTTCAATACTCAGGTACCTCTTCTTATATAACAAACTAAACAAAGGGCTTATCCTAGCTAGTCTAATTACCAATGGCTACCCTTGCTTAATTAACTTCACAAGGTCAAACTAGTTAAATTAATGATCTATTTTCCTTCAACTTTCAAAAATCAGGCTATAAATAGCAGTTCCTATTCCTTATCCTTGCCCATCCAATCTCATCTTCACACCTCATCTACATTCTTCTTGCACCTAATTAACCCACAAATTTTCCATTCTATACCTTCTGTTACACATACTTATCTAGACATGGACAGATCATACTATGACCAAACATACTTCTATAATAATAATGATGATGACCAGCCGAACATGTGGGTCTTCGTCTCTCCCGGCAGAGACGATGCTAAACAATCCGGTCAGGGAAAGGTGTTTGAGTGCAAAACATGCAAAAAGCAATTTCCCTCTTTTCAAGCTCTAGGAGGACACCGAGCTAGTCACAAGAAACCACAAACGCCGGGAGACGAGGGGTCAAGTAAGCTGAGAATGCACGAGTGCCCGATTTGCGGGCTTGAATTCGCCGTTGGCCAAGCACTTGGAGGCCATATGAGACGGCACCGGCCCGTCGGTGGAAGCAAGCAAGGGAAGAAGGAATTTTGTTTTGACCTAAACGAGCCGGCCTCCGATGAAGACTAGAAGAGGAAGTGCAGTACAAAAGTTGGACACACATGGGCCCATAGGGACAACTGTCTAATTAACTTATGCAAAACATTTTTCAAAAGATGATATAAATATAATAGAGGTCCAATTTTGTATTTTGGCTTTCCCTTAGGTTGTCTGTCCACTTTGAGGGGTTTTTGGTAGTCATCCCCCTGTTTGCTGTAATACTCATTTTTTTTCCTCTTTTATTATGTTCTACTTGTAGTAAACAATTTACTACATTGTAAGCTTGATAATGAGGAAACAAGCATCTTTTTTTTATTTTATTGCGCAAGTTACAACCTTTTTCATGCTTGTGTCGTTTTTACTAGGGCTGACCCAAAAACTCATAACTCGAGAGTTTACTCAAACTCGACTCGAAAAAAAACTCAGTTGTAATTTGAGTCAACATAACTCGAGTTGCACCAACTCGATTGGCTATTAAGTCGAGTTTGAGTTAATTAAGCTCAACTCGGCTCTTCAACTAGTAAGCCGACTCGTAAAATAATAAATTTATATTTCAAGTAGTATTATCAACATGATTCATAAGTATTAAAAACTCATAAAATAATTATACGAATTTTGTTCTTACATATTTTTTTGTTAGATAATTGTAACAAGTGACAAATTGAATTTCAAGATATATTGTGCTTTAAATCAATAAAAATAATAATAATAATAAATGATGGTAATTAATAAAATAGTAATTTTAATATTGAAATAAAATATGAATTAAATAAAAAAATTGAAGTAAACATGCTTATTTCAAGTTAGCTCATGACTCGTGAGCCAACTCGAGTTAGAGACGAGCCAAGTTTGAGTTAGAATTATAAAATCGATAGTGTTTCCGACTCGACCCAACTCGAGTTACAGTTGAGTCGAGTTTGAGCTGGCCTTAACTCGCTCGAACTCAACTCATACCCTAGTTTTTACTATCTGTATCATTTAATTAGCATCACTCAAACGCGCAGATAATACTAATTAGTTAATCTTGTAATCTTATTGACTTTATAGTATCAAGCTTCAACTCTAATAATAATATATCAATAAAACTGGCAAGTTGGAGATATATTTTGTACTAAGGAAATGCTTACTATTTACTCTGGAGAACGTCCATTTAACTATAAAATAATGAGCTATATTTTCTTATATATATTTTATGCATATTCATATTAATATCAATAAATCAACAGATAAGTTAAGTTAGATTACTTGATGCATATTTAAGTCCACAAGATGCATATAATTGACAAATAAAAATTTGCACAAGAAAAAATAAATATTTGAAAGATGGCAGATAAGAATTCACAAGTCAACAAACCAATTTGTTTTGAATTAAAAATAATTACTAATATATTCTATTGACAAACAAAATCAATAATGTTGCCACCAACTGTCATAGTGGGCCAGTTTTTGCAAACATTTATTATCTTTTTTTTTTAATTAGGAAATAATGTTATTGTTAGATGTTTTAGAATTGCAAAGTCAATCATCTAAAGAAAATACAAAATATTGATTTGCTATAATTGAGTTGAGAAATAGTTTGATATAACTTGTTACTGGAAGATATATAGAGAGAATTGATAAAATACACTCATGTGTACGGATCATCTCCATACACATGAGTCATTTTTTAAAATTCAAACGGTCAATTCAAATTGTTCAAGTTTTTCTCCATATTGAAAAACTCTTGGATACCATATTTTACATTTTTTCGAATTTTTTTACTATATATTATGATATTTTCAAATTGGAGGCCTGAAATACTTCAATTGTAGTGCTTTTTGAAAATATCATAATATATAGCAAAAAAAATTCAAAAAATGTAAAATTTGGTCTCCAAGAGTTTTTCAATATGGAGAATAATTTGAACAGTTTGGATTGACTGTTTGAATTTTGAATTTCAAAAAATGACTCATGTGTACAAGGACGATCCGTACACATGAGTGCGTGTAGTTTGGCAATGTAAATCCTTAATAGCATGGAAACACATATATTTGCCCCCAAAACATACCGTAGGATAGCTGGAATAGCATAGGTAGATATAAATACGAAATTTTAGTCGCCGTTATTTAAATTTATTGTTAAAAAGTCTTTTGTTCACCTTGGCTCCGCTTGATGTAAATCAAAATTACGTATAAACTTGAATCTTATATATTGCTAATGGTTAAAGTTCAATATATCTTATATTAACAAGAGTTTTTTTTTTTCTGACTGATTATAAACAAGATCGATACTATAAAAAACATAGCATATATATGTGCGATAGCAAGTTCAGCGTTTGGGTGAACAAATCCTTCGACCGTTGTTAGCATTCCTCATTTATAGTTTTTAGTTTTTGTCAAATATGTGCAGGAAGGCGTAGAAGATAGATTCTTTTTGTGATTTTTACCTGCTATATGAAAAGTATAATTTTATATATAAGCACCTAAAAATATTTTGACGAAGGATCCATGCAGCTCATACTTGCTCCCTTTTTCTTGAGTAAGCTTGACAATTTATTTATGTAAAGTTACTAGAAAAAAAATAAAACAAATTAATTGATGCGATTAAGCATGAGCTCTGGAACTCTAACAGAGCTCAAATTTTAGTTCTTTTTTTGTTGTATTCATAGATGTTAATGAAGAAAGTATAATAAATAATTGTTATCTCTTCAGTTAAAATTACATAATTAGTTTGACTATGCTTATATATGTGATTCACTGTATAGAACATCTCATGGATTTTGTTACAAAATCCCTTCGGTTTTCGCAAAGCGGAGCCAACTCATAGGGATTTGGTTAGTTAATAAGTTGGATTAGCAAAGTTAGCATGTTAATAAATCTCAAAATAATTGTCAAGTTAACTTTTGGATGGAATAACGAAACAGTGAAATTAACAACTATATATATAGTTAGCCATCAATCCAAATACTAAATTGTATTTTGAAACAGAAATACTCATTATTGCCTCAGACTAACTCTATTCCTTATCAATCCAAACTTTATTTAGTTTATCCGAAGTAAAAAGTTCAACTAACTAATTATCTAATCAAACGAGCAAACTCTAAGTTAATTTTTCATCAGATTTCAACCTCTTAACCTATATAAGAACAACTTAAATAGATAAAACATTTTTCTATTTCTAAAACAGAATTCAAATGTCCTAGAAGATTTTGTTGACAAAATTTGTGATCGCCTGAAATAAATAATATCGGTAGTGCGGAGATAGACCCATATGCCTATCAGTAGACTAATTTTCTAGGAAGTAGCTAGTTATGTTCTTTTATATTCAGTGCTTGCAAATTTGGGAACACTGTACTCTGGTTATTGTGGAGAACCACCAATATTAGCCTTGATTACGTAATTGATAGTTTGACTTTGAACTAATGTTTCCCCTTTCTCTCCCCTCAAAATAATCTATATATATGCTTGGCAAATTGGAAGTGAAATCAAAGTGGGCGAGAACAGCATGACAAAGTCAGCGAAATAATAATGAAGATTAAATGGCAATAATCACATAGCAAATATATCTGCATTGACACTTTGAATCAGGAAATGATTTGACTTCATTAAACTACAGTAGGGGAAGAATAGCTATAGAAAGTCAATGATAATTGATCAGAATCTCAGCCCTCTTAGTCATTGGGTGATTAGTGGATATATAAAAGGACACATTGGGTGAGATACTCGAGCTCAGTTCTTAAATTGTTCAAACCACCCAGAGAATTATTTATTACAATAAATTTCATTTGTCTACCTTACTGGGGAAGAATAATTGCTACTTGTTGTCTCGCTTTACCTAATATATATGTCCCCCTTTTCAGCTGTTTCATTTCTATAATGTGACAAATTATGATCGTCCCACCATACAACGAGTCATCATCCACACACAGTGACCCCAATAGATAAATGGAGTTCGTTTCAATGCAATATACAGAGAGATGGCTCATTGCTTTAGCTGGGAACTATAAAAAAACGCGATTTGACCCCCTTGAAATTATGATATTATCAGATTTACAAGTAACACGTTTAGAATTTTATTTTTTACTATAATACAATTCTCGTAGTAAGATTAATGATGGCTTAAGTGCACCCTGCTAAATACATATATAATATCTTATTAAGGGTTTCCTCCTCCATAACAAAAATTGGAAAAAATATGAATTTTTGGATATGGAATTTTCGTTTCATTACATGAAAAGTGGTGGGGATATTCCCTATTATTTCTTTTTTAAAGAAAGTATATAAATTTCGAAGCTATGAAAGTTGAACATCTAAGTTATTATGATTAGATTTGGTGAGAAACTAGCTATAGTATCGCGCTTCGCGCGATGAAAGTTGAACACGTTCAATTCAAATAAACTTGGTTTCTACCATAGATCTAGCTGGCTTTGATTTAGTTTGTTTGATATTACTACGTATGTATATCAAATTGAATTTAATAAAAAAAATTAAAACAATAAACTTGTCAACAGCATCCAGCGCCAATATCATGCTTCTGCCAGCATCAATTTGCCTCCTGCCATCATGTTGCTTTCTTCACCTAGCTCTTCCAGCAATCCTTCTGCCAGTTGCATTTGTAATGGGTTCTCCTTCCAATCTGCCGGAAGCCATTGCATCACTTTGTCCCTATGTTGATCATTCATAAGCCCTGCCCAATATTCAACCAAATAATTACTCATTAAAATACTCAGTTTACTGACTGCAACAATTTCACGAACAATAAACTTGTCAACAGCATCCAGCGCCAATATCACGCTTCTGCCAGCATCAATTTGCCTCCTGCCATCATGTTGCTTTCTTCACCTAGCTCTTCCAGCAATCCTTCTGCCAGTTGCATTTGTAATGGGTTCTCCTTCCAATTTGCCGGAAGCCATTGCATCACTTTGTCCCTATGTTGATCATTCATAAGCCCTGCCCAATATTCAACCAAATAATTACTCATTAAAATACTCAGTTTACTGACTGCAACAATTTCACGAACAACTCAGATGCAACAACAGATAGAAGCAAAAAAATCACCTAGTCTTTTGGCCTCTATCAGACCACATCTGAAAATCGCAGTCTTATATTTTCCTCATTGTTTGGATGATGATATTGCCTTCAAATTCTGCAATGACCAACTGAGACACTTTAGCCCTCAAAATTAACTAACAGCCAAATGTAACAAATTGAAGCATACTCTCCTTTCTCATATTGAAGCTTTGTTCGCTAAAATTAATAGATTTTAATGTTTGTTTGCATATAGAAATTTGTCTGTACATGGTTGTAAAAGTAGTAACTTCATAAGTGGGGAAAAAATGATCTAATAAGGAAGCAATAGCCCCACCACCTCTAAGCAAATTAAGAAACAAAATTTTATGTAGCTATATAGTTTTCCAGGCCATTTATTACTGGAGAAGACTTTGAATTGGAAAATATATATTGTAATCTATAGGCATTGGTCAGATGATCCAATAGCAAAATGCTGTTGAACTTTCAGATTGTACTTAAACATTGTTTATAAGATATAGCAACTCATAACAAAGTCTGTAGGTATAGCAAAATGATTATTTATGGAATGATTATTTTATTTGTCAGATGGTCCATTCACATGTAGCTTTCTTAGAAATAAAATGGCAGAGATGAAAATCCAGATAATTAATGAAATGGCATATGAAGATAATCTAATTGTTCAAGCTACTGATTGAAGCAGATCCAATCAAGCAAGCCCCAAATCCAAGACATTGCAATCATTATCAACTAAGAATAAGGGAGAAATATGGACTACTGCAATAACAAAAAGGAAGATGATCAACCGTATGACACCATGACTGTTCGCACAATTTTAATTTTTACTGGGGCATTATTCATTTGACGAACTACAAACTTAAACCTCAGTTATCTAATGATGACCAATTGTGCCCAAATTTCAGAACTAAACACTAAAAAGAAAGTAATCGGTATTTTGGTCAAATGAAATCACAACTAAAAACAAATAGAGACTAAAGAAAATAAGACAAAAATAGAGGAAAGATAGTGAAGATTAGAGAAACACTCTGTTAACAATGGCTGTATAAAACTGATAGGCAAAAATTGCTAGAACCAAAAAGAAAAAAATTTGAGTTAAGAGAAATTAACTCATTGGATGAGGAAAAAAAAGATGAAATAATGTGTTGTAATAGATATATACCTGGTACGACTGCCAAGGCTGTCGTTTCGTTCTTTCTTATGCGATTCAGGTACGCTTCTCTCTTTTTGGTATCTTGAGGGGTGACAGGCCATGTTGAATAGGATCAACCTTGATGAAACTGGTGCTGAGCAAATAGACATTTGTTAGGACAGTACTTTTGCATAAGCGCTAGTATTTTATCATCACAGTACCAGCTTTTATGTAGTTAAATGATTTCTTGAAATAATCATGCCTGATAGCATACATAAGAAAATCACCAACCTAAATAAGGACCTTCTTGAAATAGTCATTCTTAACAACATACATGAATTCACCCAAGAGTTCATTGTACTCGTTTATGATAAAATACTTAACCAATTAAGTATTGAAAGATGATCAAATAAATGACATTATGTTATATCAGCATAATGTATCTTGGGATTTTTGGCATACATTTATTAAATCTTGCTAGTGAAACACCTTTGTCTTTACCCGAAATATATTTCACCATTAAGCAACATCACATTGTTGATTCCTACATGAATTATGATTGCTAGGCATGAAATAAATAACAAATAGCAATCTGATCCATTTAAGAATAATCCCAAAATGCAAGAAAAACGTTGACAACAGATGCTAAATGCTTGACAAACGACTATGAAATAACCTAACTAAAAAAGAAATTCAACTTGTTTACTTAGATTTTAACCGTTCATTAAAAATTATACTATAATTTTCCTGATATGACACAATCAACAGATGTAGCTAAGTCAAACCTCCACTAATTTATAAGATGATTACACCTAACTGAACTCCCCGGCTTAATATAACTTATTGGTTTTAAGACCTATGAAGTTGAAATACAAATATAATAGAAGTTTGTTTTTCTGCAACCATAGAACATTTTTTAGCTTACCTGGTGGTCAAAGCATCACGCTGTCAGGCTCATTGTTGAGCTTCTCATTCGCAGAACTGAGAGAGGGTGGGAGGCTTGTTACCCTGTTAGACTTCAATTTTCCCACAAACCTGTATAACCAAAATCATCTAAACAATCGCATCAACAACAAATATAAAAGCAACAATAGGATTTTTTTTTTTTTTTTTTCATTTGATATGCATCAATAACCTAGTCATCAGTAAACATTTGAAATTTCCTTGTCCAGAAAACTACTTCTCACGGAATTAGATACATACGGAGTCAAAAAAAAAAAAAAGGGAAAAAAAAAAGTGAATAAGACTAATCACCTCTAAAAGCATAGTCGAGCAATAACATCGCCGATCAGAAAGAACTGGGAAGTTGAGGTAAGGGCTTCATCTACCGAGCAATGCCTTTTATTCCCAATATGACACAATCAACAGATCACAGATGTGGCTAACTCAAACGTAACCTGAAGCTACGGTCGGGGAGGCTGCACACTGTAAGAGAGATCATTGATAGAGGCGTCAGGGAGAGAGTGCTTGATTACCAAATATGGACTGAAGAAGAGAGGAAGGAGAGGCGATCGTCTTTGATCGAGAGAAGGGTTGCGAACGGGACGAGTGGAGTTGAAACTGTAGTGGCGCCTCTTTTTAAGTCTATTTCACTCTCCTTCTTCAAATTTGGCACCTAAACCATGTCCGAGCAGGATCGATACTCGACCATCAGTAATCGCCTCCCCTTCATCACGGCCGATGGCAATCCCTCTCTCTCCCCCTCCCCCGAGGGAGAGCAGTTAGTCTGTCGTCGCTTGCTCTTTCTCCCAGTCGCTCAAGCCCTGTCTACCCTTTTTTTGGTCGTTTTGCTGAGGAAAGGAAGGAGAGCCACCGAGAAGATCGTTAATCAAAGAGAGAGCTCATGTTAGCCTGCTTATTTTTTTCCCCAAAACGGGAGAGAGAGAGCCCGCAGAAGAGGAGAAAAGAGAAGAAAGAAAGAAATAAAGATCGCTGATGAAGAGAGAAAGGAGCGACGGAAAGATCGAAGCAGACGACGGACAGATCGAGATCAAATTTTGATTCGACGATCCAAATCATTTCACCTGGGCTGATGACGTCACAAGAAGCACTGTAGATAAGTTCTCCAGAATTGAAGTATTTTTTGATGATACGTACGGTGCATCGGCAATGTATTAAGGATTGGGGATATTCCCTACTAATTGATTAATCACGTTTGACAAACCTAATTTACATATTGAAATCTTATAGCAAATCAAATTTTATATTTTTTTATTATTATTTATTTAGAAATTTTTTAGCACTTTTCTTTTGGATATAAACTAGTAACAAGGAAAGTCCAAAAATGAAAAGTTTTAAGAATTTTGAAAAAAAATAGTAAAATAATTTCAAAACATGTAAAATTTAGTTTTTTATGAGATTTAAATGTATAGATTGAATTGGTTTAATTAAATTTGTAAAATTACCGACGGATATGGTCATTGTGTACAAAAACCCTCAATACATTGTGATACACCAACATTGTGATACACCATATCATATCTCAGGTTTGGTTCAGTTATTATAGAAAAGTCTTTTTTTCTCAAAATAGCCGAAAAGTAAATTGCAATAACGAACTTTTTGTGTAAATACTAAATTTGCATAATTTGAAAAAGAGGCAAATTTTTGCATGAAAGGAATTGTACTTTTTATTTTTGCAAAATGTATCTGAGTTGGTGTAACTTAAAACCATAATAACATTTCCTCAAAACGAAGTAGAAAACAATTCTAAATCCTAACACAGATTTGCTGGGCTCGCTATTAGTGACTGGCTGACTGCCCCGAGCAATCTTTAATAAAGGCCTTGAACCCATAATATTATTGCTTTGAACCTTATATTGGGTTCCAAGCAATAGATCACCTTATATTGGGTTCCAAGCAATAGATCCAGAGAACCAGTCGGCTGTCTTGTAGTTGTAGTTGAGCACAGCAAATACTGAAGACCTAGTAAATACGGTATATGGCCCAATGATGAAAGAATGTTTAGGCCGCTTTACTTTAATAACTGATTCTATTTGTTGGAACTTGAACTTAGCCTAAAGTTTACCATCGGCCCTTGCACGTTGCAATAAGCCGATGACCATCGTTTCACCAAAATTGGGCCTAGAAAGGTAATAATTGGTCTTTATTTAGTTTAAGGCCAGAAAAAGATCACGCAACACAGTCTATAATGATAATTGTCGTTGCTAAAAATGCCATCGCGCGTCATCACTTACGTGAAAAAAAAATCGCGCATCTCTCCCTCATTTCGCCTCTCTTCCGTCCCCCTTCCCTCCGCTTCCCTTCTTCTTTCCGCATCTTTCCCATCCTATGCACTTCTCCTCTCCTCTCCTCTCTTTTCCCTGCACCTCTCCACTCTTCTATTTTTCCGCCTCTTGCCTTTTTTTTTAATGAAGAAACAAAATGAACATTTATAACAACAAAAATAACAGATATAAAAGTTAAATTTAAATCAACACATAAAGCAAGTAAATTGAACATATAAATAAATAAAGTAAACAAGTACAGTATAGAAAACAAGTTGAACACATAAAGCAGCAAAGTGAACATAGAAATGAACAAAGTGAATGTATACATACAAAATATTGAACAATTAATCGAATAAAAAATAAATTCAACTCATAATTGAACATGATGAACATACAAAATAGACAAGGTGAATATGAAAAAGAACAAAGTAAACACATACAACGAATAAGTTTAATTAAAAATGGTCGAACATATATATAAAAAAACTGAACATAAATGCAAAAAATAAAATCAACTCATAATTGAATAAGATGAACACACAGATAGACAAACTGGACATATAAATAAATAAAGTGAACAAAAATAATATTTTAGAAGAAAGACGAATAAAGAGGAAACAAGCAGACACGAAGGAGAGGAAAAAGGAAGAAGGAAGAAAAAAACACGAGAGAAATAGTGGAAAAATGCAGAAGATAGGGAAGAAAGGGAGGAAAGATGCTCACCACTCAGATGCCAGAGATGTCAAAGGAAGGGGATGATCAGAGATAGCATGCTAGATAAGGGAAACACGAAAGGTAAAGGGAAGGAGGGGCGAAAGATAGCGTTAGAAGGAGCCCACTGTCAAGAGATGAGCGCCGGATTGTGATGGCAAAAGATGGCGCTGAGAGAGGTGGTAATGATCAATTTTTTCTTAAATTTCTAATGGGAAAGTATAAAGCTATTAAAGGAAGAGAAAGGAAATAACATTTGGGGAATGTAAGAAACAAAATCAACTAAATTATTAATATATTAAAGCTGTACCATTTCTTTCTAATAGGAAAGTATATTATAATTGTACCTTTTCTTTCTTATGGCAAAGAGGGTATTACTATGATTCATGTGAGAAACAATGTAATAAAAAAACTGATTGCACCTTCAAAATATAACGAAAAAAATAAAATGAATTTTGATCATAAAAAATCAACAGTTTAATATATATTGTAATACAAAGCGACATGCATGTTGTCTTTAATTGGAGCTAGTCTTATTATATTAAAATATATGTTCGGTGATATATGATACGAAAATTAGAGTGTTCAAACAATACTTGTTAAGTAGAGGCGAGGTACTATGATGAAACTTGTTTTTTTATTATCACTCAAATATTATTACAACCTCTACCTCTCAACTATTATACCTCCAAGGATACAACTCTATCTTTTCAACTATTCTTACACCTCCTAACTACTAGCACTCTCTTCTTACAAGTAGACTTGGTTTATTTTTATTAGCTTGGATTGCCTTTGCTTGGATGGCAAATGAAAGTCACGGCCACCTATTTATACTAGCTAGTTGGATGGATAATTCTAAACCTTAAGATATTTTTCTAAATGTCTAGAATTATCTCTTATAATATCTAATTTCTAGAATTATCTATCTCTAAATTTTCTCATTCAAGAAATTTTTTGAGTTTTCTAGATAATTCTTGAATTTAAACTTGAGCTCAATGTTAGTTATTCTTAACAATACTCCTCGTCATGCACTATATAACAATGTAAGAATTAATGTCAATTTGGCATCATGTAAACCTCCAAAATTGTGGTTGATGTACTCGTATTGAACTTCAATTAGTTCCATTGACTGTCGAGTTAGGTAGAATTACCGATCAAAACCCACTAATTAATTTACTATTTGACTCCGCAACAAAGTATTTGACGCTGAAGAAATACCACTTTGACTTTCTTGACTTCCTATTCTTGCAAGCGGTCAGATTTGACAATATTAATTTTCTACCTCCGTTTGCTTACTAACTTTTATAAGAAATTAGAAAGTAGAA
Source organism: Rhynchospora breviuscula (assembly GCA_027562975.1). Lineage (NCBI taxonomy): Eukaryota > Viridiplantae > Streptophyta > Magnoliopsida > Poales > Cyperaceae > Rhynchospora > Rhynchospora breviuscula. The sequence goes on along the minus strand of CM050401.1, from coordinate 33,248,393 downwards.
ACTATAAATATGACATCTCCAGGCAGCTTCCAAGTAGGCAAGAATGCACCACATAATTTTCTGGAAACAAGCTTATTACGGCAAGTCAATTATAACTGGGTATATATTAATATGTAAGATTAGCAAATGTCCATATACGTAAATCTGATTGTGAGGATTTATGTGTTCCTTTCAGGATTTAAATAGCTCCGTTATAAACCGCTAGCTGTAATGGTGCTATTTGATAGACTGTTATATATGCTGCGAAACTTAAAAATATTGTTATAGTGGTGCTAGTTTGTATACCGCAGTGCTAGTATTACTAAAGAAAAAATATCTATTTAGCGTTTTATTTCTTTTGATGGATAAAATAGTGAATATTAAAACCGAATTGATGTACTATAGTGATATTTTAGTGAAATATAGCATCACAATTTGTTATTTGTTGATATAGAATCAATATCCAAATATATCTTTGATATATGAACTCTGATTGACTCGATTCGCAATTTAAGTACAGTGAGATTTATCTATTAAAATAGTGGATTGTAAAGTTTATGTATTAAATTAAATTATTAACACGTAATTATGATGTAGTATGATATTTATTTTTTAATTAAAAATATATATTTTCAAATAAACAAGTATATTTGTAGACATCCACAATTGTCCCATCACGGCCGCTAAATGCATGACTGCTATTCGCTATCTGCTGTAACATGAATTTATCCGTTATGAATCCGTTATCTGCTATTTAAAACTTTGGTTCCTTTTATGCACCGTCGTTCTACTCTTTGTATATGCGAACATCTGTGTCAAACTCATATGTATTCTTATATACAGTACTATGCAAGTCCGGAATTCTATATTTTTTTGAATGTGCTGATAATCTAATATCTAATTATTACAGAGGACATATGGACGATTCTGTCTATTCACGATCTTCTCTTTGTACATACTACATAGAGATGCAGTGGTATTTGGTAAATAGAGAGAATTGTTTTGGTAACGAGGCATATAAATTTGTACAATTGAAGAATGAATAATTCAATATACATATACTTCATTAAATTCTAGTGGTACAGCAGTTTTATACACATTTCGAGTGGTACACTTCATTAAAGTTTCTGTGCTCTCCGTTTTTTCTCCGCTAAACGAAATTTTTTTGCCGAAATAACGGCGTTATTTCGGAAATGACGTGTTACGCATTTTTCTGGTTTTAAACTTTAACGTCGGTGCGTTTTTGTCCGGAAAACCGAAATTTCCAAAATAATGCCGTTATTTCGGCGAAATTTAAAAACTTGGTTACAAGATATTAATAACAAACAATATTGTTATATTCCATTAAAAAAATTACAGACTATACGTTTATAGAACTTTATTTGAACGTAATTTAAGAGTTTACAACATCTCATCCTTATTATAAATTGTGCCATAATAAAAATGAAACTATATATGAATTGTACAGTAATGAGTCCTTATTATCAAGGACTCCTGAAACAAATGATCTGTTTCAAGAGTACTCTTGATAATACACCCGATAACCCTTGGTATGATTGTACCATGTATATATAATAAAAATTAAAGTAACTATAAAGACGTAATATATAAATACATATAGAGAGAAAGACTAACGTGTCATTGAGTCATTTTTCGAGATTTAAAATTCAAACGGTCGATCTAAACCATTCAATTTGTTCACCATATTGAAATACCCTTGAGATCACCAAATTTTATATTTTTTTCAAATTGTTTTCTATTTATTATGATATTTTCAAATTTGAGGTCCTAAAATACTCCAATTATAATGTTTTTTAAAAATATCATAGTAAATAGCAAAAAAAATTCGAAAAATTGTAAAATTTGGTCTCAAAAGTATTTAAATATGGTGATTAACTTGCCATTCTCTCTCTCTCTCTATCTCTCTATATAGAGAGAGAGAGAGAATTGCTAACGTGCCGTCGATGGCACGTGCCGTCGATTTTCTATCGACTTGTTTTTTGAGATACAAAATTCTCTCTCTATATATATATATATCATCATATTGAAATACCTTTGGAGACCAAATTTTATATTTTTTCAAATTTTTTTTCTATTTATTATGATATTTTTCAAATTGGACGGCTTAAAATATAATATTTTTTTGAAAATATCATAATATATAGCAAAACAATTTGAAAAAAATAAAAAATTTGGTCTCCAAAGATATTTCAATATGATGATCAACTTGAACGGTTTTGATCGACCATTTGAATTTTGTATCTCAAAAAACAAGTCGATAGAAAATCGATGGCACGTGCCACGTTAGCAACAATTCTCTATATATAAGATATAATATACACACGAAAAGTGTTGGAGTTATGTTCTAAAAGTCAATATTTAATGACTTAATTTCTTAGTTTATGTTATTGATGATATTTGATCATTTGTTCCTAAAGTTTATTACTGACAGATCATTCAGGTTAAGGATCTGAATTGTAGATCTCTGTGGATCATTCATCAGAATGACAGTAATAAATCTAAATCGTCCGTAATCTTGATAATTAACAAGGAACATTAATTATCGGATAAGATTAGTATGCAAGTTAAGTGATGATTAAGTTCTACAAATCATAGGTAAGAAGTTGCCAACTTAATTGCATATGTGTATGTTATTAGAACATAATACATGACATGATCCAATGAAATAAACATATGGATTGTGTTGTGTGTCATTGTTTATTTCATATGAGTTTGATTCTAAGTTTGAAATGATTCAACTTTTCCACATGAGGATAGGTTCAATAAATATCGTCTACCGTTGATTCCTGATAAGGACTGCTATACGGACTTTATTTATGTTCTCTTGAATTGTGCGGGAAAAAGTTGTTCATCAAGAAAATCGTATGTCCCTCATTAATTCACTTAGTGAGTGATGATATCTGTTTGGGCCCCTTGATGGAGTTGGATTGTTTGGCCAACTTATGCAATCAACTCTAGATCAAGAAACGTATAATCTGCAAGAATAACACATTCCTATCTTAGATTATACGATGATATCATGTGACATAAGAATCAGACAATGTGATACTTTTATTTCTTATACAGGATTGAAATATTGTAGCAGTACATTATTTATGCGAATTGGGAATCATAACGTGTTGCTAGATACCGCTTATGATTATTGAAATTAAATAGCGATTTAATTCCATGGCCAACGTAGCATAAATTCTCAAAGGGTCACACAAATAGGACTTTAATCATACAGTGCATTATTTATTTATTCGCAGCAGTGAGTATTGCGAAAATATGATAAGTTGATTAATTAATTATATACCGTTGCGAACCGTTATAATTAATTAAGTCAAGAAGATCATATAGAAATAAATTAACGCATTTGCTAATCCCAAAATAATTATTAATAAGTTAATAATTAATTTTGTTCAACACAATTTAATTATAGGAATTAAATAGAGCTTATGGATCTTTATTTAATTAGTAAATTAAAGGTCCGGTTTGAGTACAAGAAAAAGGTCCATTAATTAATTGAATTAGTGGATATTTAACACACCACAAAATGGGCTTGATAGCCCATATAGTGGCTGCCCTAATAGGGATAAAAATGTCCCTAAAGTTTGTGGAGTGGTTGGTCTATAAAAGGAGGTCATTTGGAGAGAGAAACCCTAGCCACCATAGCATTTTCTCTCCCTCTTCTTTCTAGAACGAAAATTAGAGAGAAAATTTCAGAATTTTCATCTCTTTCTCTTGCTCTTAATCCACCTCAAATGCTCATGTGTTGAGCCTTCTCCATTCTCCATTAATTAAACTAGTTAATTGAAAGAAGTAGAAGAGAGAAAATCTTGGGAATTAGTTGCTCTCCTCTTCCTTGCTAGCACAAGTTGAAAGAGGATGTGATTAAACTTCTAGGTGGACTCGAGGCGGCCGCCGGCGACTTGGTGGTGAAGGAGAGCACGCCACCGACTCCCATGCATTGGTCGAGCCTCGTGGATACGATTCCGCGAGAGGTAATCGATTCCTTCCCTTTTCTCATATGTGTGTTGATTGCTTGGCAAGATCATTTGTGCTTGATGGTTAATTAAGTTAATTAGTAATTAAAATTGAAAATTGAGCACTTTCTAACAAAAAGGATACAAATTGTGTTTTCTCAGTATATAATTTAATCGCAATTGATCGTAGAACACTCAATTTTTAATCTTAAATATTTGTTGCACCATCTGCATTGTCTTATTTATAAACTGTTCTGCTATCTAAAATAATATTCCAAACATAGATGATAGATGAAAAAAGCCAAGCATGAATTTGCGCTTTTGTTCTTTACTTTTCCATTTAAAATACCCAAAAAGTTTATGTTTTGCGATTGAGAAACAATGTTGGCATGATTTTGTTCAAATGAAAAGGATAATATTGGCATGATTGTTGAATGACGTTGATAATTGATCAACCTACATTATCACTGTACGTACATAGCCCTCGATCAAACTCAAGTGTCATGTCAGCGTTCAAGATTTCTTCGTAAGCATGCCAAATTGCCAACAGGATGCCTAACTGTGTGACTTGTACAATTTGGATAAGTATCCACCTCAGAATTTCAAAAAGGTGCAACTCAAGGTTTTCAAAACCCCGCCAAATAAACCCCGTGTCCTATCCACATACCAAGCCATGCACCTTTCTGTTATATAAATACCAAGACACTCTCTTACACCATGCATCGATCGCTAGCTACTTACAACTCTATAGATTATAGCAATTCGCTATATCGCCTTCAGCCTCTTCAGAAAATAGCATCTGCTTCGCTCTTCAAATATTTTTGTAATGGGGTTAACCAAAAGTCTCTTTCTTTTTGCATTATTGGTCGTTGCTACGACACCTTCAAAAGTATCATCAAACCCTCTTACGGATAAAGATAAAGAGAGTCAAATTTCTCATTCCGGCACATCATCGTTTGATTCAATGAGAGGGTTTAATTATTTGGTAAATCGCAACAAACCCCGTGAAACAGCAACATGCGACAAATTCCCGAGGGTTTGTCGGTCCAAGGGAAGTGCTGGTCCTGACTGTTGCAAGAAGCAGTGTGTGAATGTCATGACAGACAACCTCAACTGTGGAGAATGCGGGAGAAGGTGTCGATACGGACAAACATGCTGCAGCGGCAATTGTGTTGATGTGATGTATGACAAGAGAAACTGCGGTGCATGCAAGAACAGGTGCAAGAAGGGTAGCTTCTGTAATTTTGGAATGTGCAGTTATGCTTAGAGTAAATTAATGATTAGTTTATTTGGTAATTTAATTTATTTGCTTACATTGGATTTGTATTTGTGTGTGGATTAAATATTTCTGTATGTTGACTTGCAAGGATCTTAGTTTCATATATAGTGCAGTTACACTTTGTATGTAATGAGTAGCATCCCTGTAATATATATAAAAATAAAATAATTATCTTTGAAGGGCAGTGTAATTTGTACTTGTACGTGTGCTACCTAAACAGATTCAATTTTCTTTATCGTTCCCGGGTGTAGGCCTAGAACAGGCTTATGATCTAGTCAAAGCCCGAAATTGTGGGCTGAACTGAATTGCCCAAGCCCGAAGGAAATATCTCTTTTTTTTTTCCTTCGGGTGTTGATAACAGTCATCCAAAAAAAATCATTCAGCGTCATCCACAGTAATTAGCGCTAATTTCTGCACCTCTCCTTTCGTTCCTCTCCCCTCTTCTTTCAATCTCCGCTCCTCTCTCCTTCCCTTCCCCTAGTACGCCCTCTCCTCTCCCTCCCTCTCCGCATTTTTTTCTCCTCCCTGTGTCTCTCCTCTTTTCTAATTTTGTTCTCCTGCACCTTATTTTTTTTTTAAAATAAACACTTACAACAACAAACAGAAGAGACACAAATATTGATTTAATAAAAAAACAAAATGAACAGATATAACAACTAATTGAACATATATAACAAACAACGTGAACTCAGACAAAAGACAAAAGTGAACATATATATACATAAACAAAGTCAATATATAACACAAATAAATTGAACAGATAAAATAAACAATGTATACTCAAGCAAAAAGATAAAAGCGAAACATATATAAATCAGATATAACAAATAAATTGAACAAATATTACAAACACCGTGAACTCATAAAATAAAGTGAACATATATAACAAATAAATTGAACAGATATTACGAACAATTTGAACTAATGCAAAAAAATAAAAGTAAACATATATAAAACATATATAACAAATAAATTGAATAGATATAATAATAAATTAAACATATATAACATGAGATAAAAGGGAGAGAAATAAAGAAAGGGCTAGTGAGAAATAAAAAATAAACAAATAGAGAGGGGATAGAAGAGAGCATGAAGGAAAGGAGAAGGGAGAATGAAGAAGGGAGTGAAGGGAGTGAAGGGAGGGAGGAAAAACTTACGAAGGATGAGAAAAAAAGATGGGGAGACGCGCCTGGGAGTGGAGAGAGAGAGGAGAATTCACAAAGGAAGAAAGTGAAGGGAGGGGAGACGTGTCTGGATGGCGCTGGATGACATTTCCGTAGATGGTAAAGATCAATTTCCAGATTTAATGATTATCGCAATTCATGTATAATGGATATGGGTTCATTCTTCCTTACAGCAACGACTAATTGAAGCCCAAAACATGAAGGTTGTAAAATGCCTATCCGATCCAAGCAATTTGTAGGATCGGATTCCTGGAATCCGATCCTGCAACATTATTTTTAAAATTTAGATTTTTTTAATTGATTTTTGAAATTATAATGAACAGTAAAAGTACATTTGATTTTTTCGGACCTTGATGTTTGATGGAGCCCAAAATTAGAACATTTGAAGTTTTGGTCGGACCTGGATGTAAAACCTTGAAACATAAAGGAAGCCCATGTAAAACCTAGCATGCACGGCTATATATCAGGGATGAAAACGGATCGGATAGAATCCGTTTTGATCCGTACTTGAATCCGAAAAATAGTGGATTCGAATGTAAGTATTTGGATCTAAACGGATACAAACATGGATATTAATTTTATTAAATAGATACAGATGCGAATATGAAAAATAAGTTTGTGCGGATGCAGGTATGAATAAATAAATATTCAGATCCAAAATATTTACGAAAACGGATATCCGTAGCGAATTGGCAACTCATGTACCGTTTCAAAAATCAATACGTGTACAGAAAATTTGTCAAAGAGAATCGGCGAGATGGAATTAGGTATTGACAAATTTTTACGATCATGTCATATTAAGCTTTTTTTTATTGATGGAGCAAGGAAAAGCTTGCTAAACCAGCTAATTACGCAAGTTGTTTGCTACATTCCAAGTCAATGATGGAAATTTACACTAGCATTTTCCATTGATTTGTACTCTTTTGAGTTGTTATTTGGATAAGTAGTATATCAGAATTTTTTATGAATGTCATAAGTGGTACCTAATTTATGTTTAGATTTATTCGCAAAATTAAATTTTTTTTAACATAATATTATTTTAAAATGACGAATTACCTCATTTTATTTATATTATACTTGCATTAAGATATTTTCAACTTACTCTAATTCTAACTTTAATGATTTTATCTAAAACCTTACAAAGTTGTTGTTCCTACGGTTGCAAATTCGCAATAATAAAATACAAAATGCACCGTAAGTCTGAAGATCTCGGGAGGCTTTTAATTTTAAAAGAATAAAAAAAATCCTTTGGGGGTTATTTCGCAAATACAGACTATACAGTAACATTTCATTTCCTTTCAAAGGGTTTTTTCATGGATTCATAAATTCTTCCCTTCAAGGCTTCAACTATACTTTTCTCATTCTCTCTTTTCATCTCTTCTCAGCTGTGAAAGAAATCGCGCCATGGCGACTCTCCTTCGAAGGATCTCCAAATCCTCTTCTCTCGGCCTCGCCACTTCCTCCTTCAAGCAACAGTACCGCTCCTCCACTCAGAACCGCCGGATTCCCGTCGGCGCCTTCGCCTCCGCCGCTATCTCCGGCGGTCTCGCTCTGTACTACTTCTGCTCCTTCTCCTACCATTGTACTCTTCTTCTTATCCTAGTATTTTCATTTCATTCGATATTGCTTTTGTCAATCTACGACAAGCGATCGGTAGCTTTAGCTGCTTGATCTGACCTCAGAACAGTACGATCTACTTATTTTAATGATAGATGAGAATGTTTCTATTCAATTGCGCATTAATGCAACTATCTAAGTGAAATGAATGAAAAAAAAATGTTTGAATAAAGAACGATTTTAGACAGTGAAATGTAAATTTTTTTTTTTTAAGGGTCGGGTGGGAAAGTACCACACCAGCAAATTTCATTAAATAAAAATATTTACAAAGAGTGAAATGTAAATTTAATGTTACGGGGGAAAGGATAGTTGCTTTCCTGTGAGGCTGTATGTGTATTGTCAGAAATCGCTCACTTATATAGTTTAACTCTGTATTTTCTTTAGCAATTGTTAAATTTTGAAGAGGTGGTTAATTGTCTCTCTCATATTCACAGGCTCATCTTGATGAATCTCCTGTAGAGAGTGCACCTAAAGTAGGTGCGTTTATATCCCATTCTTGATGAATTGAATGCAATGTCCATCCAATTTGGAGATCCTCATTGCTTAATGTATTTTAAATTTTATATTTTGCATGTGCTGTACTGCATTACATATGGGACAGAAGGACAAATATGAGCAATGTCAGTTAAGCTTAAATTATTTTTGACAAGTGAACTTCTTAGTGTGATGACCATTGGGTTTGTTATAATTAAAATTTTCAGCTCTTGATCCTGAAAAATGGTTGGAATTCAAGCTTCACGAAAAGTCAAAAGTTAGCGATAATACTCAACTTCTCAGGTAGACTAAACTTTACACCTATTAATTGTCTGGACGATACACTTTATATTTTTCACATTAGATGTTTTTGTAGGACTTCTGTACGTAATTGTTGATTACTTAGTTGGCAAACATAATTCTAGCCTCATAGCAATAGTTTGACTCGGGTAAGCAATTACTCTAATAAATGAAGATTGCTTATGTTGAATGATTTATTTTATTGTTTCAGGTTTACATTTGACCCTTCTAAGAAGCTTGGTCTGGATATTGCTTCTTGTCTCTTAACAAGGTATAATTCAGATAAAGGAGAAACATATTTTGTAAATATCACAACAGGATTTAGTTTTAGTTTGATACGCGATAATAGCTCTGTTATGTGCAACAAGAAATGTTGTGTAAATTTACAAATGTTCATAGTGTATGGATAGGGTTTTATTGCATTTCATAATTACCAGTGGCTGTAATTATTGTCTTCCAGGGCTCCCATTGGAGAGGAATCTGATGGAAAAAGAAAATAGGTAATCCGCCAGTAAGTATTTATTTTATTTTTTATTTTAAGAGATATGCAGAAGGGATATGCACCTTTACTGATTTAAAATTTAATTATTGTCTACTGGTGTGCAAGCTATCCAAATTTTAAGGTTAAAATTCGATTGAATTTTTAGAATCTTCAGCTTTAAATATATATATTTTAATTAATTTTGTTAAAAAGTTTACAGGTGTTTTATACAGTACATAAGCCAGCTAATAACTGGAGAGGCGGTGTTGGTTATGTATCGAAGGACATGGCTTTGAAAGGCTTGCCAAGTCCCAGTCTTGACAGTCTAATACTAGTAAGATCCTTTGGTACTATCTTTTCATTGTTCTCTTTTGTGCAATGAATGATTTAAAGAGGCAGCTATGATAGCCAATCTGGAAATTTTCTAACAGGTTTGTGGCCCTCCTGGAATGATGAAGCATATTTCTGGAGATAAGATAAAGGATAGATCTCAAAGCCATGTTTGGTAGAGGATTAAAGGTGGAGTAACTCATTTAATCCACTTTTACTCCTCCAAACATGATTTAAATTTGGAGTAGTATGGAGTAGGGAAGAATATATTACTCTACCATTTTAGGTGGAGTAAAGTTACTCTACATGGATCAAGAGATGGTTATTATTATTTAGTTATTCTTATTTCATATTTACTCCATCTTTTTATACCAAACATGATTGGAGGAGTAAAGTGGATTAACTATTTACTCCTCCTCAAGCTACTCCACGGTTTACTCCTCTACCAAACATGGAGGTAATAGCATATTTGTTTCCTTTTCTATCCATAACTTTTGATTCATTTAATCAGTTTAATTTGTTTAGAAAAATTTCTTGTGTAGCTGTGAATGGCCAAAATGCAATATACCTGCAAAGCATGACATATCGCAACAAGCCCATGAAGCTCCTTTAGCTAATTTGATATCAGCATCGTGTAATGATGGTGAATAACTGGAGCTTCATTACAAACACTTTGTGCTCTTGAGGCCTTTGATACAATTAGTTTCATTAGCAAGGTTATTTGTGATATTTCATATTTTCTTTTGTGAGGTTTTTGAAAAGGTTACACATAATTACCTTTCAATTTTTTAGGTCACAAAGAAGTGGGGTCCTATTATTTACTGTTCAGATAGTATTGTATTCAGCTTTTTGGGATTCTAAAGGAGAGATGCTCATTAGAAATTGATTTCCTCTTTCTTTTTATAATGCGTTATTATGATAGTTTTTTCCTTGTTATAACTTATAAATAAGAGACTGACATTTTTTCATGGCTTGTTTATCTCACATAATGCAAAGATAATTTTTACCAATGTTATTTGTGTTGCATTTTCTCTAATTGTAAATTGATCGGACAATATTTGATCCCAGCAGAAATGCTTTTTAATTCTATAAGAGAAGCACTTTCATTTTCCTCATCTGTTAATTCCCATAATCTACTTTATAATATTTTAATCTATATGCCAATTTTTGTATATTAAGATGGAGGTTTGTTTTGCTATTTTGCAAGACAATATTAGGGTTTTATTAATTGTATTAGTTTGACTTACTATTCACTATGGTTTTTAAAAAAAAAAACTCAGAAATTCTGATTTTTATTGGTTATATTTGTAATTTTATTTTCAACATACCTAATTATCAAAATCGAAAATTGAGTTTTTTTCACTAATTCTGTAATTTTATTTTCTGAGTATCAATTTTTCAAAATCTGAAATTCATTTTTATTGTCTAGTTATCTAATTTTATTTTCATAGTAGTTTTTTTGAAAATAAAATATTCAGATTTTCTAACTATTTCTGTAATTTTATTTTCACAGTCGATATTTTTTAAAATCGGCAATTCAGTTTTTGTTGGTTATTTTTATCATTTTATATTTCTAGTAGGTATTTTTAAAATAAAAAATTCATGTTTTTGGGCTAGTTCTGTCATTATATTTTTAGAGTGGTTATTTTTGAAATCGGAAATTCAGGTTAATGGCTCTTTCGGTGATTTTATTTTCTGGGTGCCTATTATTGAAATTGGAAAATTCGCGTATTTCAGCCATTTCTGTAATTTTATTTTCATTGTTTGTATTTTTGCAAATTCGTATTTCAGTTTTTTACTGGCTATTTTTCTATTTTTTATATTACGATTAGCTATTTTTGAAAATCGCTTATTCATGTTTCTGGGCTATTTCTGTTATTTTATTTTCAGAGTGGCTATAATGAAAATCGAAAATTTTTGTTCTTGGCTATTTCTGATATTTTATTTTCACACTGGCTATTTGTTTTAATTGAAAAATCAGGTTTTGGGCTATTTGGGTCATTTTATTTTCACAATGGCTATTTTAGAAAATCAGAATTTCTATTTTTTAGCTGCATTTATAATTTTATATTTCGGTTAGGCTATTTTTGAAAATAAAAAATTCTTGTATTCTAGCCCTTGCGGTCATTTTATTATCCGATTGGATATTTTTGAAAATGGAAAATTCAAATTTTCAGGCCGTTTCAGTGATTTTATTCTCATCGTAGCTATTAGTGAAATTCAATAACCAAGGTTTGGAACTAGTTTCATAATTTTATTTTTACAGTAGCTATTTTTGAAAATGCTAAATTCAATTTTTACCAGCTTTTTTTTTATATTTGGAGGGGCTGTTTTTGAAAATCCAAAATTCATGTTTTCAAATTATTTCTATCAATTTATTTTAACAATAACTATTTTTGAAAATCGTAAATTTAGGTCTTTGGCTATTTTAGCGATTTTACTTTCACAGCGGCTGTTTTGAAAATCCGTAATACATTTTTTGCTGGTTATTTTTCGAATTTTATATTCCGAGTGGATATTTTTAAAACCGAAAATTTTTGTTTTTGGGCTATTTCTTTCATTTTTGTTTTCAGAGTGGATATTTTTAAAAGTAGGAAGTTTCGGTTGGGTGGCTATTTTTTTAATTTTATTTTCATAGAGACTATTTTTGTAATTTGATTTTCACAGTGGCCTATTCTTCTAATTTTATTTTCACAGTGACTATGTTTATAATTTTATTTTTAAAGTTGCTATTTTTGAAAATAAAAAATTCAGGTTATGGGACATTTTGAGTGATTTTATTTTCTCGGTGTCTATTATTGATATTCGAAAATTCTAGTTTTGGACCTATTTCTGTAATTTTTTTACAGTGGCTATTATTTTAATTCGAAAATTCAGTTTTGCTGCTATTTTCGTAATTTTACTTTTCGAGTGGATATTTTTGCAAATTGAAAATTAGAAATTCAATTTTTTTGGCTAGTTTTCTAATTTTATTTTCAGAGTGGCTATTTTTTAAAAATCGAAAATTTATATTTTTTAGCTATTTCTGTGATTTTATTTTCACAGTAGCTATTTTTTAAACTAAAAAATTCAATTTTTGCTTGCTATTTTTCTAATTTTATATTCCGAATGGCTATTTTTGAAAACCGAAAATTCATATTTTATAGCTATTTCTGTCATTTTATTTTTAGAGTGGCTATTTTTGAAAATCCACATGATATGACTAATTTTTTCACAACTTCAGAAAATTATAGTTTGAAGTATTTCTACATGTACCTCAATGAGAAGTACACACCAACATTATATTGCCTCATTAACTCCACATACACTGTCTCCGAACGGAACCTAACAACAGCAGATGAAAAGGAGATACAATTCAAGAAAAATTAATCCCATGCTGAAGAAGGTAACTCAGATTATACCAAGGACAGAAGTACAGATTTTTAGTACCTCACTGGTCAGGTCAATGTGTTACCAGCTTAGAATAAAAGTTCCCTATTTAATATAAAGTTATAAACACATAAGAGGTATAGCAAGAAATCCAAACTTTTTATAATTACTAATACGTCTACAATTACTTCTCACTACAAAGAAATATATTTTGTTCAATCAAAATGTTATATAAAACGACAACGCCAATTGCTCCTCTTTCCATAAGGGGCAGCATACAAATTTTTATTCTAGTTCTGGGTACCATTGTGTTCCCAACCTTAGACAGATCATAACAGATCATAATATAAATGGCAACGCCAATTGCTCCTCTTTCCATAAAGGGCAGCATACAAATTTTTATTCAAGTTCTTGGTACCATTGTGTTCCCAACCTTAAACAAATCATGTACCACTATGAAAATCTGTGTGATGTACCATGAGACCTTTGTGACAGCAATAACTGTTCCATAACACTTTTTCCTTTTATGATTATTTATTTATTTTTACATGAAATTGGGCTAACACTAAATAACTAGGTAGACATTAGATTTAGAAAGAGGCTTAAATTTGTTCCTACTTCCTCCCACCAAGTAGGCTAACCATGCTTTGGCTTAAATCCAACAAAGAAAACAATTAATCACATATTAGAATCCTACTTCCAACCTGAAGAAGAATGACTCAAGTATGAATTTGCAATCATTCTCTACACACTGCATGATTCGCTGATAATCCCCCTCGAGCATAACGTAAGAGCGGAGGGAGGAGATGTAGGAGGAAGGGGAGAAGTCGGAGGAGAGGAAAGTGGCGGGAGTGAACCATGTCGGATGCGCCTTGATCGGCTCGCCAAAGAGGTCGGTGGTTGTTGCCACGGTCGCCATTGACGATGATCTCTCGAGCTCTTTTCTTCTTCTTCGTCTCTTCGTTGGTTGTTCGATTCAGATCTGAGGAGAGAAGACAAGAGAAGAGAAGGAAAGTAACCCACTATGAGAGACTGGAGAGAGTACAAGCACTTGTTAGAAATGAGGATTTCATATCTCACATGGAAATTGAGGCGTCTAAATATTGGGCTATTTGGGGCCGAGATGGTCCAATATTTAGAAAAATGGGCCTATAGTCTTGTTTCTTGAACCTTTCACAGGCTAGTTAACTTTTCAAACAAGATAAAAATCCAGTCTAATATGTAAAAGGGCCTCGTAGACCTATGTATAACTAGTAAAATCATGAAACTACAACTATATTACTAGTAACTAGCAGCAGTGTCCGCTCAATGTGCGGACAATTTTTCATTTGATATATTTCAAAAAATTAAAGATTTTTAGTGTATATTTATTTTATGTCAACTTTTTCATTGGATCTCCTGCACAGTGTCCAATACTGTACATTGTACCTATAAAATCAGCACAGGAAATCTTTTATTTCTTATCAAGTACAGCAAAATGCTAACTATTCTCTAGACCATTTTGTAAACCTCAATTTAGCTCAGTTTCTCTGAACACCATGTTCCGTTACATTTTTGATAGAAAGGAGCCAATTAGCAAAAGTTGTTGTCCTCTGTTTTTCTTCATTGGTGTCAGCAAGCCTAAAGAGGGCATATTGGTGGTCAATTTTAGAATGATGCAACTATTCCAAAAATACGAATTTGTAATAGAGGCAGATATCATTTCGTGTATAAACTGGATGATTTTTTCGAGTTAATCACATACATCTCTCTTCAAACCAAAAAACAGCTTGGCACTTAGAACATTCGTTAGTAGGATCACCAAAGTCCAGTCGAGTAAATAGGAAAATTATAATGTTTCTAAAGATTTATTGCAAAATAAACTCAAGACATATAGATTGCGATCTGTACCAGTATTATTGACAAATACATCATTGGATCGGATATTCGATAAAGGGTGTCCAGAAGATGCACTGTTGGTTTCAGCTATATTTTTTAATTAGTGAGTATGGCAGAAGCGTAGAAATATGGCACAATTAAATAAAAAAAAAAAAGAGAATGCATATTTAATGAACTAAATTATTATACATAGTTGCGAATATTACAGTTTCTCGATGCCAAATCAACAATATGCATATTACATTTACATAATACTATTTAGTGATCAAATGGCCAAGACCATCCCCGGAATAGAGCGACTCACATGCCGGCGACTCTTGCTCTACCACATCGCATGTCTCTCTCATCTACCACAGGAACCACAACCAACTTCTTGGCCATGGCCCACTGCTTGCACAATCACCGTTGAATTGAAATACTCATGAAAACGGGTGATAAGACCGTCTTCGATGGCCCACACGTGGACCCAATAGACATGCTCAGTGCTCCCCCTCCCATCCCTCAGCCACCACCCAACCTCCCTCACCCAAATTCACCACCTGCCGAGGCACAAGTTGAACTTCGTGGGCCCCGTCTCACCAGTCAAGAACGTACTCATGTGCTGGCACATGCAAGGCCCGTGGAATCGCCAGTCAAGATCATGAGCTAGAAATGTTGCTGCCTTCTCGGTGTGGCCTTTTGCTAGCGATTTGTGATGAACCACTTCACTGAGCTTGGAACTTTTTCTCATCATAATTTCCTCTTTAATCACAAACTGGGCAGTAGTCACCATATGCTCTGCCTTTTAATCCAAACCTGACCTTTGCCCATAAAACTCATTAGCTCATTGCCATCTTGCATGTTACAGAATCCCTTGTACCACGTCAATGGTTGCTTCTGAGATGCCTCTCCCCATTCCACTGATGGATTCCCAGCAAGGGAATGAAGGTCCAGAGATTCTTCTTTCAAACCAACCTGATAGTACATATCACAGACAAAATTTGTTTCTTAATTGCATCTGACTGATATAGGACATTCATTTAGGAATTAGACCTGAACTGGTACAAACTTGGTAAGTCCACTTCTGCCATGTCAGATCACGCTTTCCCTCATTAAGGACGTCTAATGTCACTGGATCAAGAACCCCGGCATTTCAGGTCTCGAAATGCTTTCCGACATTCTACAAAGCCTTCCAAAAAGTATTAAAAGTTTAAAACCTTTTAATTTATAAATGTATAGAGATCCAAGACTTGATAGTAAAATGACTTGCAGGAATTCCAATGAAACATTGCGGATATAAATGGTATTGCTACCAGCCTACCTCTTTATGCTGATATTATAACTATATATTCACATTATTTTCAACATATATAAATAAAATTATATAATAAAAATCAAACTTTAAATTATTTAAATAAATGCATTGTAATCCTGAATACATATTGAATACCACAGGGCAGTATTCCCAAATAGCTCGAACATGTACCAGTATAGTTAAAATACCACAGGGCAGTATCCTATCTCTCTCTTGCAGATATATGTACCAGTATACTAATTTTTGACAAATTAGATTATCTTATTACAGATATATTTTAATAGCTCGAACTGAAACCTGGATTGTGCTTCAAGAGCAGCTTGAGATGCCAAATAAAAATTGGTCATGTAAAACAACCATGACAATATCCAAGGTTTTAAACAAATTAAACCAACCAGATATGAAATTAAAAATTTTGTTAAGAAAAAGTAAAGAAAAATCAATGTACTTTATTATTATAAAGAATAATCTGCTACTTATGAAATCATTTTCAGAGTACCTACGACATAATTTATTATTATTGTTATTGCATCAAAGTAAATTTACTTTTCCTTTTACTTGTACTTTTTTTAATATTTATTTTTAAATGCTGTTGACTATATGAATTTGTGATAATAAAACTGTAAGTTTAAAAATAGGTCAGAAAGAAAATTAAAATATAGTAAGAAAAAAATCTTACTAATGATGTTAAACTGGTGTTTAATTTCAAGGATACAGCATTGGCTTCGATTAGCTTTTGTGGCGATTGTGGTACTGTGCTGGCAATGAGTGGAGATGAGGAGCCTGCGATGACTATTAGGGTTTGGATTACGGGGTGTGGGATCCACTTGGCCACCTATATTGTACTGGTATGGACCAATTTCAGGATGGAGCGAAGTCGGGGGCTGCCAGGATCGAAGGAGAAAATCAGAGACGATTTAAAAACCCATCGAGCATAGCCCACTGCCTTCCATTCCAGTACTTCAAATTTGCCCTTCTGAAAGGAAGACTTCTCCAACCCAAGCACGGGGTGGTACATAAACCACAAATTCAATCCAATTCCAATGACAAATCATGAAATTGAGAATTGAAGAATGCTGTTGTTTAAAGTAAAAAAATTGCAAAGATTAAAATCCATTGAGAAGGGCAAAAATATTTTCGAACCGTACACAATCAAAATCATACAATATTCATTTCCTTTCTTCTAATTAATTGAACATCAAAGAAAATTCTATTAAAAAAAACAAAAAAAAAGAGGAATAGAAGATAAAACCTGGCGCAGAAGAAAACAACGCGGTGTGTCGTTACAGGATTTCACTATTTGCTGCCCCAACACTCGCCCTCTCTCTCTTTCTTCTGGCCCTCTATTTCCGTTCATTGGCGAATCTCCCCACAGTGTCCCCTTTCTTCTCCTGTTTTAGAACAGAAATCACTGGTGATGGCGAAAAAGGGTAAAACATATTTTATTCATAGAAAAATAAGCCCAAATTAAAACAGGAGAAACCTTGTGTGAAATTCGGCTGTGTCACTTGGGCTCCTTCACAAACTCTTCCCCTTCCTTCCTCAAATATATTTTCTTCATTCACCCGATCTCTCTTCAATAATTTTTTAACAACGATTCTGTATTTATTTAGATAGAAATCGATTACGAAAAAATGAGAAAAAAGGAAATTTTGCAAAGGAATTTACCAATCACCATCATATATTTGCTTTTTCATTATACATTTATAGATTGAAGTAGAAACCTAAGTTCTGTTTTAATTTCTCTTTTCTGACCAATTGTGCCCAAAAATATAAAGTTGTTAGATGGAGAAAGACACTTTAAAATTGATAAAATTAAACCGAATTATTCTAATTAGTGAACTTATGTATACGTAAGTACCTGAATTTGGTAGTATCACAGGAAAAAACCAAGTATTCCAAGCAGAGAGATCGAGAGGCAACGAAGAGCATTGGAGAGGCGAAAAATCTTACGAATGGGGGGATGGGAGTCGTGGTCGGCTGCTAGTGGAAAAGACCCAAAACCCTACAGGCTCCTCTTTTATTTTTGGTTTCGATTAGGACGTGATTCCGTGAGAGAGGAGGGCGGCGACTGGTTTCTATTTCTAGCAGCGACGGGGAAGAAATGAATTTCTTAACTAAAGTCGCGGAACTAACGAAGAGCCCAAAAATAAAAAATTTTAAGCGCGGAGAATCGAACAACCGATCGACCGCGAAAGATTTCGCTTAAAAACCATCCCACCATCTGGCCAGTTTCAGACAAATGGCTATCCTTTTATCTGATATACAAATCCAGACCATAGATCATATTAGATCAATAAAATCAATGATCCATATCTGATGTTAAAGGTATGTTACAACCTTTATCTGATTTTTGTTACAACCTTTGTAAGGTGCTTTTATAAGTAGTATAGATATAGATATAATTATTGATAATTGGTATTAACCATCCACGCCATACATCAGAGAAGCCGTCTCTTTTTTTTTCGCGTCGCCTCTCCCTCCCTCCTTCGTGATATGCTGCCATCTTCCATTCTGCATACCCTCTTATCCCTCCCCTCCCTTCCTTCTTCATCTTTCCTCCCTCACTTTCTCTTCCTCAGGCGCTCATCTCCTCTCCTCTCTTTCTCTTCATCTCCTTTTCTTTCTTCCCCTTCTTTCCCTTCAGTGCTCATCTCCTCTTCCCTTCCTTCAATGCATCTCTTTTTCATTCTCCTCCATGTTTTCACCTATTTCTCCTTTATTATTTATGTTCTTCCTTCTCTCTAATAATTCTACGTATACTTAATAACAATAAGGGATTATTTTAATATGCATAAATATTTAATTTGTTATAATAAAGTAGTATCTAATGTTTATGCAATTAGTTGTACTAAGATAGTATCTAATAGATGTAATTGTTCATTTAGTTATAATAAGGGAGTATCTAATATACGTAACTGTTCATATATATATTCAGTTTATTATCGTAAATATTCTCTTTGTTTGTTGTATCTGTTCATTTTATTTTTTTATTTAACCAATATTTGTTTCTTTATTTTATTGTTGTAAGTGTTCGCTTTGTTGTTGTAAGCGTTCATCTTAAAAAAGAGAAGTGCAAGGGAAAAAATTAGGAAAGAAGAGAGGCGCAGTGGAGGAGAAAAAATGCAGAGAGGGAGAGGAGGGCGCCCAGGAAAAAGGAAGGAAAAAGGAGTGGAGATTGAAAGAAGAGGGGAGGGGAATGGAAGGAGGAGGAGCAGAGATTGAGATAGGGAGTTATTTATATATTTAGTTAATTGGATGGTTTGGATGAAAAATAGATGGATGGTGTATATCGCACTCGTTTTTATAATTAATTAAATTCTATCAATTAGAACAATCCTAATTTGATAGAATGTGCAGCTTTATTTCTATTTTGCTTGCTTATCATTTTGAAAAATATATTATGTACTCAAAATTCACTGAATGGAAAATTTTATAAAATTCTCTTATTCAAAAAATTTATTAATTTTCATTAAATTTGTTTCTATACTCTAGACGAAATCCGGAAAACAACCCTAATTCCTTTATAAGGTCATCAAATTGTGTAACACATTATTGTCAATCTCGACATTTTTTTCCAAAAAATATAAAAAGTAGAAAGTATTGCCATGGCAAACGCTTAATATATTAGTTGCATCAGAAAGCAAAACGAAATAATGACAAATAAATGTTTGTGAAGTCTAGCTTTTTTTAGAAGAGGTAGACTAAAATCAGTCACGACTGACAAATGAGACGTCAGTTACGATGAAATTTCAATTTTTGAGATTCTAACAGTCGATCCGAACCGTTCAATGTGTTCTCCATATTGAAATTTCGTTGGAGACTAAATTTTACATTTTTCTGAAAATTTTTAGTATTTTTTTTGGTATTTTACAAAATTCTTAATCTAAACAATTCTAGACCCTTCAATAAATGATTTTTAAAAATCTCAAAAAAATAGTAAAAAAATTCAGAAAAATGTAAAATTTAATATCCAATGAGATTTCAATATGGAGAATACATTAAACAGTTTGGATTAGCCATTAGAACCTCAAATGTTGAGATATAACCGCAGCTGATGAGTCCATCCATCAGTCCTGGCTGATTTTAGTCTACATCTTGCTGATACGTATTAAATAAATTTTCAGCAGAAACAAAATTGTAGAATAAATTAACATCGGAAAAACCTTTCTTGTAACTGCAAATTTCGCCCAATGATAACTTCCTACGTGTTACGGCTAAAAGCAAATGCTTTTTATGTTTTTTCTCCTTCATTATATCAATTGCTCTAATAGTTGCCGCACGAAATAAGCACCAAGTACGCCTTTTAACAATATCCCGATTTTTTAAATTCCATCGAGCCCACCTCGCTTGCATGACCATCTAAATTTGACTGCCCAATAAATTTTCAAAGAGGACATGCGCATCTTTCCTCTCCATTACTTTTTTTGCAATGGACAAATCCAAGGTCTTAATTATAAGAGATTAATCAGTCATGCGTTCTGATTCTAAGGTTAAAAACCCAGCGTTACTTTACTTAAATAGATCGCGTTGACAAAGTATTGAGCTGATTTTTATCTATTTGTGATTGTTACAAGTTGACATTATGTACAACCATTTTGCACGATATCAATAATTAATTAGCTTGTTTGCTTTAGTGCTTTCCTACTCGTAATCCTTGCACTTGAATTTTTCTTTTTTTCAATGCAAAACTCTTAGGGGTCGTTTGGATGGGTTAGGAATAGCCAATTCCTAGGAAGGAATAAGGATTTTCGTTGGGAAGTGTGTAACTTTGTGAGAGAGATGAATTGTTTATATTAAAATTTATGCCCGGAATTGGAAAATCCCCAAATTCCGGACACATCCAAACGACCCCTTAGTAGATTTCTTGTCTGATTCTTCGGAAAAAAATTTAAAAAAAAACAGAGAAAAGTAAAACTTGCTTGATGTGGACCATTTATTGTAGTCAGACCTGCATCTGCAGATATCAAAAGATTTCCTAGTCAGGAGAGCCTTAATTAGCCAGTATCATGAATGGTTAAATACCCGAAATTGATGACAGGAATAGACCTGTACTTTTGGATGAAAACCAACAACATAGAGGCTAGAGCATCTGTTTTGAAAGTTGTGTTGTTTCTCTGTATTTTTGTACTTTACTGGCTCATCTACAAGATTTGTCAATGGCTCCTTGTATTTTCATCTAATCTATATAATTTTAAATTTATATAATTTATACATTACAAGTTTGTTCATAATTTACACTTAATGCTGTACTCTTAATTGAATAAATATGCATGTATTGTGCTTTGAGGTGATGGACAAATCAGGGGTAAAAGTTCCCTGGATGAAGACTATTTCTCTCAACAATTTTGCAATAGAATGAGAATTCTCTAGCTGGGACACCACTTATAGCAATAATCTATACTCTTTTAAAAGAAAAATGCATACTATTAGTAAGAAGTGATGTTCATTAATTTATTTTTACAAAATACATGTACTGAAAGCTAAAGGTATCATCATATCACATTACCAATCATTAGGGCACATAATGAAGGGTGAATGTGCTCTTAATTTTTTTACGTTTATAATTAGGGATAAGTTGATCAACTAACACATATCATGCATCAACAACATAACTTATTCAAGTGATACATTATCATTTTCTCCTTATTTGCCTGCACAATCTTTTGACAGAGACGTGCTATTAACTAAAGGTATTACTTGTTGGAGGATTATATGGCCGGGTTTAACCTAACATGGTTTTAATTGTAGTAGTTGAGATTGTTTTGGTAGAAGTGGGGTTTTTGAGGCTCACAAACCTCCAAAACCAAAGTTTTATTTATTGTTTTTCCTCCAACATTCTGTCAGGTGTCAACAACTCGGTGTGTTCCTCAAATTTTTAATAATACATTATAATCACGATTTGCTTTAAATAAAACGGATTAAACGTTTCAATCAAAAGGGGTAACATTAAAAAGTAATGAGAAGGGAGATTATCCCGCCGGCCATGTCTAATTAAGTACTTAATCATAAACTTATGCTGGTGCCTCAACATAGAACACCTACCTCGATATTTCCTTCAGACAGACTTTTCAATCTGATGACACGCATCATCGGAAAATTACGAAAATTACTTTCATAATGCAAAATTGCGTTGAGTATTTTCTTTATATGTATTGTGCCTTTTTTAGAGAAGCAACATCCGGTATCCAAAAATCAAATTCTTTTTTTTTTCCGCAAGCAGCACTTGAACTTATTTTTTATAGATATATTTCTTTTATGAATATTTTTTATAGGTATAATTTTTTATGAATATATCTTTTATAGATATATAATCAGTAAATTCACTGACCATCTATGTTGGATTTTATAGTCAATTTGTGTTGAGTACAAGAAATAACTTTTTAAGAAGACCCAGATTTGAAAATATTTTTTTTATCCATGATAACATAAATATATAGTTATAAAATTTGCGTCCTTCCTCTGTTCCAATCAATGAAAAAATATGAGCTCTAAATACAACGAGATAGAAAAACGTTTATCATCTCATCTCTGAGATTAATATGATAGATCACATGGATTGCTGTATACATGAAGATTTATCGTCTCCAACTCTTCTTTGCTTCTGTTTTCGAAACAGAACGATTTTTTTTCCTTTCCCAAAGTTTTTTTTTTCAGGATCAGATGGCAATCACCACTCCAACAAAATTATATTAAAAAAATCGATATTTATAGGAGAAAAAAAAAACAAAAGAAAGAAAAAAGCTATAAGGTCCTAAAGGGTCCTAAGCATATTAGTCTAGGTTTCAATATGCTCGTAGACAGGGGCGGAGCCATAGGGGGTGGTGCCAAGCTGGGCTTTGCACCTCCTGTCAGTTGTAATTTATCAAAAATTTTCATGTTATTTTAATAAAAATATATAGTTAATAATCAATTTGCCCCTCTAATATGAAAAAATTACAAATTTGTCCCCCCAATTGTTTATTTCTGGCTCCACCCCTTCTCTCAGATTTCTTGAGCAAAAGATCTGCTGGAGTACGTAACTGAATTCGAGAAGATTCTATTGTTACGCGCCTTCCAGATGTTCCAAGCGGTTGCAGCCCAAATAATGTCCCAGTTACCAATTCTAGCTAGCCAGAAATTGCAGCGGTCTAAGGAGAACATTGTTTAATGAGGGTTACATTTTAGTATCTTACAAAGTATAACCAGGGAGAACATTGTTTAATGTGGGTTACTCATGCTTTCTGAGAAATTTATCCTTCTAGTTGTACATCTAAAGATGCGCTTGATTTAGTTACAGCGCCCAACTGACATCGATACAATTGAGAGAAAATCCTTAGTGGAAAAAAAAAAATGAGAGAAATTCGAGTCCAGTTTAATTTAAGACTTTTTTTAGTTACAAAACTCCCATGACACTCTACAATTCTTTTTTATTGTTGAATGTCTTACTAGATATAGCAATATACTTAGAAGAGACATCCCTAAATATTTAATTGTTAATTATATATAATGGCAAAAATGTATTATAAATAAGGTATACAACTTGTTATTATGTTCCTGGTAGTCAGAGTGCTATAAAAAATTTGCTGATTTTTTTTACCTCAATTTTTTTTTTGAGGGTCAGGTGGTAATTACCACGCCGACAAAATTATATAATATTTCATAAAAAAAATTACCTCAAAATTTTGCAATATATAATATTCATTTGTTTTCTTTTTGAAATTATTACATATATCAAAATAATTACTCTTTAACCATGAATTTTAACACGTTGTTTCAATAGTTTCAGAAGAGATTGGACTAAAATTCATGTATATTTGATTATAAGATGGATATTGTCACACGCGCACAAAACCAATCTCGATCAGCCGTTCTAGAAATCAATATGCCCATGTCATAGGTTGACTAATGACTGCATGCAGTTAGTGACGGTTCCTATATAATTGATAATTTATGATTCAAATTTCCATATCAACTGTTCAGTTCTAATTAGCTACTGTTACGCACTACTCAGACAGCAACAACAATTAATCAATAGCAAATTTGCTGGAAAAAATATATTGTTAAGTGTTATAATCTCCCGCAAGCACCTTAGCACCAGCGCTCACCTTCGATTAGAACTACAAATCTACGCCACGTGTCCTACAAAATGAAGGGGGGGATTTTTACAAGTAATATTCTTTTTTTTTCCCTCTTCGAAGGAATATTCCCAAGCTGTTAGTGGTATCATACATTCCGATGTATAATAAACATTGCCAAAATATGCTGAATTTGACAAAATTGTCAAGTTAATTAATTCTAATTAATATTAATATAGGGAATGTACCAAATAAAAATAAGATTATATAAATCATGAGTTTGTATAGGAGAGGACTATTATATACGCATTAAGTTCACTACGATCTTTGCAAGAGTTTCAATTTTTTAAAAAAAATTAAAAATTAATTGCCGCCGATACAGTAGTTGCAAAGTAAAATCTGTTTGACACCATGAATGGTGACACAAAGCACTTCATCATTTTCATCATAAAGATCACCAGGAAATATATTTAGTGATCTTTTCAACACGGTAACATGGACAACACATTCATTGGGCCGACTTAACGATTTAATTAAGAATTTTCTAGTTAGATAACCCAGTATAAAATATTTTGACCATGTAGCTCTCTTCGAAAAGGGACCGACCTGGTTCAGCTCCAGCTAAAGCCCCTCTTAAGATAATATTAACATAATGATATAATTAATGTTACTAAGGAAGTATGGCTTAAGGGCCGACGCTCTTCCAAGATATGTTTTGGACCTTTTGGTGACAATTATTATTTGTTTAAGAAGTTGCGTTTTGGACCTCTGCAAGGGACTTGTAAATTAGGTGTAGTTGAAAACAACATGTGAGATCGTTTTCACTAGTTCTAGTTTACAATGCATTTTAATAGTTAAAGATCCCAGAATGTTGTGTGTATGTTTCCAATCACAATGAAACAATCCAAGGAGTTCAAATTGAAAAAATAAAAATGGTACCTTACCAAATGAAATGAAATAAAATGAACATGAGTGGTATATATATTTAATTAACATATGGCGGTCAGATATAACTTCAACAAAATTTAAAAATATGAGAGCCGTAAAAGCAGGACAAAGATTTGAGAGAATGAAGACTAGTGTGGCTCATACTTTCATTCGTCAAGTGCTGTATAAAACTGCTCGCGGTTGGATTTGTCAATATATATTGGGCACAAATTTCTATGAAGCTTATCCGTTCAATTAGAATACCCATTAACATGAATTCGAATCACTGGAAAACAAATATATATACAACAGAGACAAGCCAATCATTTAGCTGAGAAATGAATTATTATTTTTTCTCTATTTCAAGAATTTAAATATTTGACAATATTTATGTTTTCATATGTTTGATAATTTAGTCCTTGTTATACAAAATTCATAATATTCAGATAGTTAAGAAAACGACCAAAAAATAAATCGGAATACAGAACCGCTCAATTTATTATGTTCGATCGAGAACATATGTTCAAACAAAATAAAAAAAATATGAGAGCCATATGTTCGATTCAAAATTGCTGTCTCTTTCCAGATGTGAAAAGTGTCAGACATAGGGACCTCATAAAGCTCTCAAGAGGTCGTAATTAGACTTGTCGTCATACAGGTGGGAAATTATTTTGAGTTTTTGTTAAAATTATAATTATGAAATCAATATCTGAACTATTTTTACTTTCGTATTTCTGCATAAATGTATTTTCGTTTTTGTTAAAAAATTTCAGAAGTTATGCATATTGAAGGTCCATTTTACTTGCATAATCGTATTTCTTCATTTTACAAATAGCACCCGAAATTCTATGAAATTTCATTCGACATGACATCTGTTTTACGAAGTTTATAATTAATTTTAATCACTACATCATCGAAAATAAGTGTAAAATACTATGATGATATTGCAAAAGGCTTTGCTATAAGTTACATAAAATTAGTAACTTTGATGGAACATTCTTAATAACATTCGGTATCTAACAGACTAACACTGATTTCTAACTCTGCCCCTCTCGTATATTGTTGTCGCATAGTGATAGATGCGCATATTCTGACCCGCTATATAACTTGATACAATATTAGTCGCCAAAGAAGATCAAGTTGGATTCTATAGTGAGACAGGGACCCGCAATCCGTCCAATACTCGCATCTTTATTTTTTCTCTTATTAAAAAGTACTCGCAGACCATCGCACTTATGATGTGACCAACTGTGCGCCTTTTCTTCTTCTCCTATAAATCTACCATTGCGTCTTCTGTCCCAGCGATTTCTCTCCCTCTTCTCTTACTCTCTCCTGACTCGTTGGAATTTGTTCTTGCAAAGAGGCAAATAGGAAACGACACTTGAAGAGTTCACACAGTATAAAAGGTACCATTTACCTTATTTTTTGCTCAGATTTGGCTCTCTACATAGCAGTAAATTATATATGTCCTTTAACATATTTAGATGTCTGAGCTGTGAGAAGTTTTTGATTCAAGCAATGTCAAATTCATGTTAGAAATGCTTAGATAGCAAAATTAGGAGAGAATAATAAGTGCAAGTTGCTTAGATATAAAGTATTTTTCTGAAAAATTTAAATGGTATTATTATTTTCACATAATACAGCCTTGCAATGCACTAATGAAGGATAAAGAGCACTCCAACTTTATACGCCTTGTTATTATTTGATTACTAAATGCCTTGTTTCCTTTTTGCTCCAAAAGTGGATGTGTCAAAGCGTCTAAAATTTTTAACAGAAAGCACCTTTTTCCTCTTTCAAGTTTATAATATTAGTATTCTGTTTTCCCCGATGATCTTACTTAGTATTACATCAGAGTCAATTCATCAACACTCTCATCTCTGTTTCAGATTTTGCGCCATCTCTCACTAACAAAATGAAAACAGAGCGCCCAAATATACCAAAGGTGACAACTTGGCCCTTCTTAAATTTGAACTTTCATGTTTGATTTTGTTCTATTTATTTACTAAACAATGTGTATAAATTTGCAGTCCTCGTCTTGGCCCAAAAATTTAGTGAAGAAATGGTTCAACATGAACAATGCAGAGTTCCATTCTGACTTTTCCAGTAAGCATCTAATGGTTTAAGTTTGTTTATATATTTCCCAAATTCCTATTTTCTGTGAGAAGAAAGCTTCCTGCAGCCTATTTAAAATATTAAAGAGGAGATAGAAAAGTAAAATCAGGAAATGAGCTCTGTTTTTTTTTTTTTTTTAATCTTTGGGTTGAAATTCTTGGCTTCGTCAGCTTTTTTTTTCGAAAAAAAAAACTTTAAGAATAAATCGATTGGAAATTAAACAATTAGAACAAATACTTAATTGAGAGATAACTTCTCAAATATAGTTTTGTTTTATTCTCTTTGAATTTGAAACTGAAAAGAGGAGATGTTAGGAGGCGAAGAAAGGAGAAAAAGCTGCTCAGACAAAGATGGCAGCTTTGTGAGAAGAGATCTGTCCGGTACTAATTCCATCTCTTTGTTTACTCCAACTACTCTATTATCTTTCACACACACATTTTTGGCTTGTTTTATCCTTTGTTTTGACCGAGCATTAGAGCAAGATGGCAGCTTTGTGAAAAGGTATTATTTGGTATAACCAACGACTTTCAGTCAGTGTTTTTAAAACCGTATCGGCATCCCTACCGGCGAACGGCCGAAATCTGGTATTTCATCTCACAATACCAGATACTACTGTTTCGGTCACTGTTCCGGTTCCCGGTATTACTGAAATTTTCAGGTTTCCAATACGGTTTTGAAAACACTTATTTCTGTTTTTTGAAGTTTCAAAAAAAAAAAAACTTTATATGTGTTTTTAAATTGTTTCGAGAAGAAATTGCTTATTGTACCTTAAAAGATTCCACATTCATGTATGATTTGTACACGAAACATAAATGCAAGCTAGAAAGACACTACAATAATGTAATAAAAAGATATTACGCATGATTATACCTCTTTCCCCAGCTACCAATAACAATACAAGCGAAAAAAAAAATAACAAAATATATAAAACCCGGTCAAAGTAATATGTCAGCTATGTGCCCACTATTAAACATATCTAAATGTTATATTACTGCCAAAAATTTTCTCAGAATACTACATATATTTTCTTTACTAATTTGTCAAATATACTAGTGAGTTGTTTACAATCGACTATTTTTTACTAATTTTTCCTTTGCAGGTGGATGGTTAATTGAGAGCACTGAAAACCTCAAACCACAAAATTATGATGACATTTCACCACCTACCTCTTATAACCCTCCAAAATCTCTTCGGTAAATTACTTTTCAATACTATTTTTCCTTTGATTATTTCAAAATTGCTTCCATTTTTCTCAGTGTAATTGCTTTCTTCTTAGGATTTTTGTGGGGACCTGGAACGTTGGAGGGAGGGCCCCACATGAGGGGCTCAACCTAGGCGATTGGCTCCTTAACACCCCTTCTCCAGCCGATGTCTACGTACTAGGGTTTGTATTTTGAATTTATATATCTCATGCATGCATCCGGCATCCCCTTCTATTATTCTTGCTGTTCTTACTTCTTAGCAAACTCATCTATATCTCTACATCTGCGTTTTAAAGTTAGCATGCTATATATGATGTATGCCTGTACGTAATAAACTCTTTATAATGCTAATCATGATGATTCCTCTTGCCTAGCTATATAGCTAGTTAATTATATATAATCAGATTTTGCCATACCTTTCTGTTTCCTTGGCTCATAATTGCAAACATAGCCTGACACTATCTTCTTAAATATGGCACTAGGCCACAATTATAAGGACATTTGCATGGTCCGTACGATAATACTATAGTAATTAATTCAGAGTTTGATCATTGCCTTGCGCCTTGTGGCTACGAGAAGGGACCTGATGAACCATTCATTTATTATAGTAGTATATTACACATTTTCTCTAATAATATAACTTGATATAACAAAAGTTGCTGTTGACTCGGCTTTTTTTAAAGTATTTGAAGTAAAAGCTATCATCAAACGAAATAGTAAATACATATCCTCAAACATTTTCCCTTTACACCTCTTTGATCTTATCATAATTATAACTATCTGTAAATTTATGATGAGGGGATGAAGCTTTCATTTCAGTTGGCTTTTGTATAAACTAACTATTTGAATCTATGCGGAAAATAAAGGTTGCTGATCCAGGTTTATTTTAAGTTATCAAAGTGAATTTATCACCAAACTAAAAGATTCTTATCTCCAAAATCACTCATTATACCCACAACAATCTGCTTAATATTTTTGAATAAAATATTTATTTCCAATTATAAGAAAAGAAATTTCTTTTATTGATTATATTTGAATCTGAAATGCAGAGTAATTAAATATAATTATTAATTTTCAGGTTTCAGGAAATAGTGCCGCTAAATGCAGGAAATGTACTTGGAGCCGAGAAGAAGGGCCCTGCGAACAAGTGGCTACACCTTATTCGCCAGACTCTAAATGCCTCCTCTTCCTCGAACACCCCTCACATTACACCTAATAACACAAATGCCAATGACAAGCCTCGAATCAGTTTCTCAGAGCTTCTAGCAATGGAAAGCGAAATCGAGCCGGTTAGATGGAGTACAAGTACTAATAGCAGCATCACCAGCAGTAGCAGCAGTGGCGAGGAAGAATTGGGTGGATCAGCATGCCAAGGAGGAAAATATGTATTGGTGGCCAGCAAACAGATGGTTGGTGTGTTTTTGTGTGTTTGGTTGCGAGAGGAGCTGATGCGGCATATAACTAGTGTGAAAGTTTCTTGTGTCGGCAGGGGCATTATGGGCTACATGGGTAATAAGGTATCTCATTTCAATCCATCTTTTCCAATTCCACAATAATGTCTGTGGTGAGCAAAAGAAAAACAGAGAGAAATCTGTTTCTGATGTCCTGATTTATTTTGCAATAATGAATGTTGATAATTTCCTCCGTTTCAGCAGGGTTAATTGAAAAATCTGCATTTAAAAATTTTGTGAAACAATATCTGACATGTCGTCAAAGAGTCATGCCATTTGCATATGGTATTTTAAAATTTAAAATACGCCTACATATATTTTTTGATGCAGAAAAATTTAATTATCTGAGAAGCATAAATATTCTCTCAAGGAGAACTTTAGCAGTTCAAACATTAGTTGCATTGAACTCATGAGAACAGTAGTATTAAGATCTTCAATTAAACACTTGCAACTGATTTCAGGGTTCGATCTCTATCAGTATGACGATACAGAGAACAACTTTCTGCTTTGTGTGCACTCATTTGGCATCTGGGGAAAAGGATGGAGACGAAATTCGAAGAAACTCTGATGTGGTGGAGATCTTGAAGAAAACCAAGTTTCTCCAGTCTCGCCGCTTTTCTCGGACAGCTGCATTATCCCCTGAAACAATTTTAGATCATGAGTAAGGATCAAAACCACTTAAATATTATTTTCTTGAACAAAGATACCATTAAATTAAAAAAATGTTACATTACAGTATAGTGATTAAGAATATGACTTCTGGTGATTTATCTTAAACTTGTAGCAAAATCATCTGGCTAGGTGATCTAAACTATAGACTGGTATCCAGCTCTACCGTCGCAAACGAGCTGCTGGAGAAGAACAATTGGCAAGCATTGTTAGAGAAAGATCAGGTGCAATCTCATTTCTAATTAAAGAACAAATTTTTAAAGTTGAATTTGCAAAATGTACAACTGATGAATTATTTTCTGTCTTCGGTCCTTTTTTTTTTTGTGGGTCTTTACAGCTAAGGATTGAACAGAGAGCAGGTCGAATTTTTGCAGGGTGGCAAGAAGGCTCGATCTATTTTCCACCTACATACAAATATATTGAAGATTCTGATATTTATGCAGTCAATTCTTGTAAATCCAAAGAAAAAAGGCGTACTCCTGCTTGGTAAAAATGCAATCCCTCTTGAGCAAAATTATTTGTTTCTATTTCTATCTATAATTAAAGCATTGTAAATTCAGACAAGTGGTTATATAGAAAATGATCTTATTTCCGGATCTTAATCTGTTATGCCCATTTGCCGAATTAAAAAGTAAAAAAAGTAACTCTAGAAAGCTTTTTGGCTGGTGCAAATGGATACATCTAACAAGGAGATTGTCACAATTGTGGCGACAAATAATACAGCAAGTACAAGGAATTAAAGCTAGAGGCGCTTTCATAATTGAGATTCTAGAGTTATCCATATTGTAGAAACATAAACCAAATAAAGTACAGAGAGTTGGTCCCATGTATCTTTGCCATGAGGCCATAATACACATAATGCATGGGTCGTGCCATCATGTGATGGATGCATATGAAAGAGTTTGCACATGACTTGCCTTTTAGCATCATGTGTTGGTCTGACCTTCTCAGTAGGTTCGCTTTGCATTACCGCAATGTTACAGTTGACCAACCTCTTAATTATTCATAAATATATGTCATTAAGATAAGAAGCTTTTGAGACAAGTAATTAAATTCAAGTTGCAAGTTGCAACAACTGTCTAATCTTGTCTTTCTTTTGAAAGGATAATCTAGATATTGTTTAACAATTTGTATTTAAATGTCTGTATCTCAAAACAAGTAAATATAACCATACAATATCTCATTAAGTTTAATTAATTTTTAGGTGTGATCGCATTCTATGGCAAGGGAATGGGATGAACCAAATCTGGTACGGGCGAGGTGAATCCCAGTTTTCGGACCACCGGCCTGTGTACTCTCTTTTCTTAGTTGAGCTTGACGACCATGACACCTATTGCCACAAACCAACTACCAACCCAGCACAAGTCATCATGTCTGATTCCAAAAACTATAGTAATAGCACCAATGCGTCAAGTAATAAGGTGCAACTGGTAGCAAGGACACAAAGCTGCCTTCAGACCTCAAGATTCTAATATCTAATTAAACCCTAAAAAGCTTACCCTATTCTTTTTTATTCCTTCAATTATAAATATTCTTTTACTAACAAAAGGGAATAGAAGAAGGATGTGGTAAAGATCAAGGCCTTTGTCCCCCACAAGTGAAGCATTCCCCAGTTAAAAAGCCAGAGAAACCGACTCTTAGTTGCTCTCCAGTGCAACAGTGGTGGATTTTGCGATGTAACCAATGTTGCATATACTCTAAAAGAAAATGAGAGTTCCATTTTCCAAATTGAATGGAGAAAGTATTAACAGCAGCGCATGCTACGTTGGGTTTGAGCACTTGGCAGTCTGCAGCAATGGAGGAATGGGTGCAGAAATATGAGAAGATTCGTTTTTGAGAAGAGTGTGAGTGAGTGTGTGTGTAGACTCTACACACGAGACCAATTATTGACTAGGGGAATGTTTGCTGAAGCTATCATTGTTGAAGAGGAAGTGTGAATTGTTGTTATTGATGATTTTTGGGGGCACATTTTGGAGCAGTGCTTGCAGCCTTTTAGGCACTCTTTTTGTTCTTTTTAGAAAAAAGTCAAGCAGTATAAAATAAAAGTATATATAATATTCTTAAATTTTCCTTTACTTACTTCATATGAATATGTTAAGTTTAGTTTCTTATGCCCTTTTCTCGCCCTGTATCTTATACATCCTGAAATGTTTCTCTTTTTTTCCCTTTTTCTTTTTAGTGAAGTCCGGTTGGCAAAATATATTTACAAAATAAGAAAATTACAAAATTTTGCAATCATGAAATCCCTCAATAAAATTAAAATGCTAAAGGCGCATTGGAGCTGCACCACCAAGTCCGGTTCTGAGGGCTGGTAAGTGGTAACCTGCATGGGGGAAATTCCTGGCACCAAATATTGTACCAGAAGGGGACCATACCAATTACGGCGTCAATACCAGTTTGTTTCGATGAAAACCCAATTATTAACATTAATGGGCTTTCAGTTTGTTTGGGTTGGAACATTAAGTCTGATATAATATATAGATATCTTGGGCCCAAAAATTGTTGGGCTTTTCATTGGACCAAAAGAAAAGAAGTTCGTGCATAAAACTCCTTTTTTATTTTATTTATTTATTTTTTGTTGAAGATAAATTGGATCAAGCCTTCCAATTTATTTGTTAAATTAAATAAATATCTATTAAAGACTCCATCCGGATTTCGAACCTCCGAGCAACTCCTTTTTTTTTATCTTATTTCTTTTAAATAAGAAAAGATTAAATAATCGTCATCCGAATGTTGTTTTCCTCCACTAATAACATCAGTCAAGGAACGGTGAAATTTTCATTGACCAGAACAATCGATTATACATATCCGAGAAAACATTATGTGCAAGGATTAATAACATAGTTAATACTCTTTAGTCTTTAACCTAAATGAATTGCTATTACATCAAACTTTAGCAACTTTTTGCGACCAATGCATGAGTAACTTCACGGAAAGTTACTGTGAAATACGTGATGTCTTTCTCGAACTCTCTTTGACAGCTGCTGTTTCATCCCCTGATAACAACAGCATACTGTTCGTTTGTGCTGTTTGGTAAATATTCAAAGAGCAATGATCTGCTGCCACAAATTTTGGTTGCCACAAATGTCACAACTTTACTATTTTATTAATATTTTAAAATTTAAAATTTAATTTCGAACTTTAACCGTTGATCTTGTTTAATTTAACGAGCGATACATTTTCATATAATTTTTATAAATTTTGAAGTTCATTTAGTACTCGATCAAGAGATCAAAAAATAAACATATTAGAATTAATCTATCATCGTTAACAAGATCCATTCATTTTAGACCTTTTGATCAAGTACCAAATGAACTATACAATTTATAAAAATTATATGAAAATGCATCGCTTGTTAAATTGAACAAGATCAATGATTTAAATTTGAAATTTTAATTTTAAATTTTGAAATTTCAATAAAATACTAAACTTATGACATTTTTGGCAACCAAATCTTGTGGCACTAGAATCTTGCTCATATTCAAATATCTTTTATTGTACGTATGAGAGGTTGGTGATCGGACGGTTGGAGACTTGGAGTCGAGAGGGATGGAAATCAAGTCAAGACTTTTTTTTTTTAGATACATGCTTGGTAGAGGCTACCAAGAAGAAACAGGAAAAGTAAAACTAAAACTAAAACTGAAACCAGCTTGTTATAATCACTATATGCTTGGGTCAGACGGGTTTTTTGATTGGGTATGATTTTGTCACCTACAAGCAGCGGCAGAGTTAGAAAATTATTTAATATAAGTCAATACAATATAATTAAACAATATAAGTACGATAATTATATAAAAATTACATAATTAAGATTAAAAATAAATGGGAGATATTGAATTTAATCGAAAATAATTAAATAAGATGAATTTAATTGAAAATAAATGGGACATATTATCCCCATTTTTATTACCTGCATCCTTACAGGCTATCAGGCGATGCTTAGCAGCTCAGGCAAAGTGAGCCTGAGTTAGATCGGATCAAGTCAATTCAGTTTACAATTAACTTGGCAGTCTCTGTCAAGTTAATTCAGTTGAGCAAGAAGAATTACCTAATTACATGTCAATTGTCATAGCAAAATACGTCCAGCCTTGAATCATTTATGGGTCCAGGTCGAATTGGATGAAGTCCGATTCAAATCAGTTTTTACTTTTCCAAAATATTGAAAGATTGGACTGATTTTGTTTAATTTTATGGGAGTGACTAGTGTCAAATATATATGACACATATACTTGTTTAACATGATAAAATTTTAATTTTTAAGATTACAATGGCCGATCCAAACAGCTCAAATTGTTCTACGTTATAAAATCTCAGTGGAGACCAAATTTTATATTTATTTTTCGAATTTTTTTACTATTTTTTTGGAATTTTTTAATATGCTCAATTTAAAAAGTTATGAACCCTCCAATTTTGAAAATTCGAAAAAAATAGTTAGAAAAATTGAAAAAAAAATATATAAAATTTGATTTTTAAAGATATTTTAATATAAATATCATATTGAGCGGTTTGAATCGGCCGTTTGAAATTTTAATAGTCGACGTTTGGATCGTGTTTGACATCCTATATGTTTGATTCTAGCATTAGTTAAATTTTATTACCTCTGGACATGACCAATGTTTATTTACAAGGTGTTGGAAGCTACGTTCTTCTTCTGAAAGAATAAAATATGGAAAATTAAATCAACCTTTGATCCAATGATCAAAGATAAATACATCTTAAATAAAAAAAAAGTCACGCCATAATTTAATCATAAGATCCTTAAATATTCAAGATCAGAAAAATTTAGCCTTTTTCTATTTAAACAAAAGAGACGAGTTACGGTACTTTACGAAATAATCAAAAAAGTTTTTTTTTCAAATTCATTTCTCAAAATTCAAATTTAAATAAAACTGTTTGAACCATTCAATTTATTCTTCATTTTAAAATTTGGTTACA
The DNA here is from genome assembly GCA_027562975.1 of Rhynchospora breviuscula. Lineage (NCBI taxonomy): Eukaryota > Viridiplantae > Streptophyta > Magnoliopsida > Poales > Cyperaceae > Rhynchospora > Rhynchospora breviuscula. Next base: position 33,212,869 of record CM050401.1, on the reverse strand, counting down.
CGCCAAAGTTATGTTTCATTTTTTAACTTTCCACTATTTTCTGATTTTTTTTTTGTTCAAAAACATTGTTATATTGTGATCTTTCAATTTCTCAATTTAAAAAAAAATGGTAAAAAATATTTTAAAAAATAAATATTCATACGAAGGACAACTTAAACGGTCCACATCGATCATTTTAAGTTTGATTTTGAAAAAATGTTCCAAGCAAAATTTTATTATTTTTCAAAATACCTTAATCCTTTCAAAACATAATATAACAAGTTACTCCAAAAAGATTGTGCAAGTGTCATGAGTCTCATGACTACATGGTATTTTCAGACAATCAAAACAAAAAGAATTGAACCTTGGCATAGGCATATACCTTCGAAGACACCTGAAGTTGCATACTTGACAATGATAATAAATTCTGTTTCCAAATGCCACCTCGGATGCCAACTTCCTTTCCTAGTATTTTTTTTTTAAGTATTCCTAACGTCTTTATAGTTTAAAAAATAAACATAAAAAAAAAAAGATCAATGAAGATGTAGGCAGCATTGGCACCCATTAACTCCAAAATTGATTATGTCGGTGGCGAGTCATTTGTTCGCTCGGTTCTAGGCTGCTGCTAGTTAGCAGTACTAATTGACTATTAGCACTACTTAATTGCGAAATCTGGCAGAGTAAAATATTTGACAGCACGTGACAGGTCACAGCTGACACTAGAACCTATACAAGTCGTACCAACTATATTGGTTACAAGTCATAGTTCATCAATTGGAGCTCGGTCCATTCAATTGTCAATTAAACAACACGCTTAATTGATTTTTAACCTTGACAGCACCAATTCAACTGTATTTAAAAGTAGGTACAGTGACCCATTCACGTGATTTAATAAAAACCGAACGTGGATGGCAAAATCCAATTCTTAATCATCTCTCAAAGTGTCGAATTTTAATTTTGGTAGTTTGATTGGCCAGACCACAATTTCTGGGGTCGAGTACACTATTGCATTAAACTGTGCGTCACTGGCATATGGGACCCACCTACCATTACATTAGACGATGCTTGATTGATTGTTTTGTGCTTTTCTAATTTTCATGGAATTATTTTGGGACAGCTGTTACATGCTAGCGTTATTTAATATTTTTATTTAAACATCATAATAACTATATTTTTGTTTTCTTATGTATGTTAGAATGCACTTCAATTTTCAACGGCAATTTGAAAAACATTACAATCCATCACCATCCAAATACACCCTTTTATGTTTGCTTGTTACTGAAATGCCTACGTGTCAGTAAGACATATAAAATTTCCTTCGAGAATTACCTACGTGTCAGGTCTCAAAATAAATACATAAAATAAAATAAAATAAAAATTCAGGGAAGTGTGCTGCCAATAACACGCCACACGAAGTGGCATGTCTGTACATGCATCAGAAAATCCAAAAATCGTAATAAGTATACTAATCAACCCATAATTAACGCATGAGACATCAGACAAATTAGAGACTCGTTCAGAACCTACCAGAAGAAGACGTGTTGGCTTCTCTTCGTTTGTTGCCCTCATTCAGATAAATTACTTAATGATTCAACAAAATTCTATTTACTAAACTTTTTTTAAAGTAAAGAACTCCAAAATTTGATGGCGAATGAGAATCAAAGAGAAATTTATGAGCATGCGAATCAAACTGCGTCTCCACCACACTTTCAACTAGTTGTCGTTGATCGAGTCGTGTCAACTGTCGACCGACACTCATATGCCATATTACATCTATGAATATTCGAATAATTAAGTATTCTTTGTACAATTAATAAAAACTCTTCGCCATTCCGATTTCTCGGGAAATATTCATCACGCGGGAAACACTCCGCACTTTATTCGTCCAGTTATTCTCTCCAGTTATCAAAACAGGAGACATCGGCAGCGACACACCGCAAGGTTTCCCTAATTCCCTTTTTTACGACAAAACGCATTGATAAGATCTGAGCCGTTCAAAACTCACAACAACAAGTCAAACAACGGGGCGGCTTTTTTAACGGTGAAACGTGCTGTTACTAGTGGCGGATCTAGAATTTTTTTAAGCCCGGGCACAATAAAAATTAAATATATTTTTTATTTTTTTAATAAATTATATATATATATATTTTTTTTTTTAAAATATTATATATACATACATAATTTTAAATATTATATACATACACACACTTAATAAATTATTAAATTTTGCATTTTTATTGTTTTCATTCTAAGTTTAAGACCCTGGTTATTTTCTATATTTTTATTCTCATTGCTATAGTTGATTGCCCAAAAAAAAAGGAGTAAACGAAACAAGCTGAGGAGAAACATGCAATATTTGATCAGAACTTTAAAAAAAATGGATGATATTCATCACCTTCAATTTTTATATTATAAATCATGTATTCGGTTAAAAAAAAAATGCTAAGATGAAAAATATTATTTAAAAGATAAAAGAAAAGAAAAGATTACAAAATCAGATTCGTTCATTCTAACTTTGCAAATTAGTTTTTAGTTTCCAAATGTTCTGAAACTATGGGCCCAATGATCAGCGACATTTAAGTTATAATTAGAAAAAACTAAGACACTCCCAACTTATTTGGCGACGTGGATCAAAGAGAAATAAAGTGAGGTGGGAAAAACCAAAAGTTGGCTGACCAATTTAGGGGCTGTTTGGATCACATGGGAATAGGAGGAATTTCATATTCCTAGACATAAATTTATTATAAACAATCCAAACTCTTCACAAAATTACACACTTTCCAATACTTTCCGTCTAGGAATAGGCTATTCCTCTTATTCCTAAGCGATCCAAACGGCCCCTTAAGGAATAAAAAAATCAGTTTGTTTTTTTGGTTGAGATGAATTTCTTCATGGCTGGGCACCAGTGTGAGCAAAGCCCGGGCACGAGTCCTTCGGCCTTTATATCAGATCTCAATTTTTGAAAACCAAGCCCGGGCACGTGCCAGGGGTTTTCCACACTTGGATCCGCCCCTGGCTGTTACGGCAACTGATTGAACTGGAGAGGACTTCCCTTGACGAATCATGGCTTTTTGGTGACGTTACTTCCACGCCAACTCAGATCCTTTACTCCTTCAAACTATTCCGAGTAGTCCCTTCAATCTTCTCCACCGTTTGATCTTTTATCAACGGATTAGATGCAGTGCTAGATTCTAAAAGGCGTCGGATGCACTTTTGGTGGTCCCCACAAGCGGCCAAAAAGGGCTTCGCCACGTTGCTTCCAGCTGGACTCCGTATGACCGATATAATTCTCCGTGAACGCGTTTTATTGGAAGAAGGTGAGACCTGGGCGGCTGGGCTTCAACACGTTTCCTTTTTGGTCTATCAAACGAAAAATGCACCGCTTCCAGAAACATAGTTGCGACGAATGTGCCGTTTCTGATACCTGGGAATCCCACCGTCCGGAAACCCGATGCCTTCTGCCATTAATTAATAAATGTAGTGAACCATCCTGAACCATTAAATGCTTAGACCGAAGGTGATGTCGGTGTAAAAACACGAGTGATTTAATAAACTTTTTTATTTGATAATAATATAAAAAACGAAACTGAGAAGTATTGATTCAGAATTCATAATTATGCACTTAGAAAGTTTACAATATCTACTATATACATAATAAAGCATAGTTGTATTTTAAACATTGTTGCAAACAAACAAACAAAAAATGAAGTTTATCGAAAATATATGTTAATACCCTCACAATTATAAACTTTTATTTTAATTTTAACAAGTGTATTGTTTGCATTACTAAAACGAAAGAAATTATGATTTATGACTTTCAGAATCACATTAGAGTATTATTTATTGACCTCATATGTCATTTTCATAATTTTAAATAATTTGAGTTCAATATTAAAATTTTTATTTATCCATTAAGAAATATGCATATTAAATTGAAAACAAGTACAAAAATACTTTACCATTCCACACATATATAGAGCTATTTGGAACACCAATTTGTTATAATATATTCGATATATTAATAAATAAAATATAATAAATGTGTAATGTGCATAGAAATGCTTTTGTTGGTAAATATCTAAAAACGGTCCAGCTATTTAATGCCAAAACCGGTAATTTCATGCGTTTTAAGGAAGGAAGCATACTGCATACAGGCTACAGCTTTTACTTTCTGTTCTGAGCAGAGAAGAAAATTAGCGGAGAAGAAAGAGGCGGGAACGGGACTCCCACTTCTCCCTCCTCTCTTTCTTCTTACTATAAATTTCCAATCGACGCTTCTCTTTTGTCCATACCCATTTTAGCTTTTTGTTTCTTCTACAGCAGATCAGACCTAATAGCGTCGATTTCACATCTCGAGGTGCGTTTTCAAAATATCTCGGATTTGATTTCCCCCTTGCGCTTTAAGTTTGATTTAGTTTTTTAAGCTAGATCAGAGCGTAATTTAGGTTTCGTTTCAACTAATTTTGATTTGTATTCGTGTGATTTCTAAAATGTTGTTTTGATCATACTTTTCATGTGTTCTTAGTTGAATATTTTGATCGAAAAATTAATTGCAATTTTGCCTTTTATAGTGTTGTTTTAGATCAGAAAGTAATAGGGATCTGACTATTTGAGTGTTTTCTTTTTTTTTTTTTGATGATGGGCGATTTGAATGTTTTCTTGTTTTAGCGTTATCTATATAGATCTGTAAGGTTTTGTTTTCTTTTTTAGTCGAAAAATATTCTCCGAAATTGCTGTTCACAAATAGTAGCTTCCGAATCCTTTTTGTTCATCTCTATACCACTTATAGTTTATCCATGCTTTATTCTGTTGTATGTATAAGATAGCGTTTTATATCAAAATTAAATTAAATTAATTAATTAATATATCCTATGAGATATTTTTAGCTTGCAACTGTGGAAATTTTATTAGTCTGATGACTGTCATTATGTGAATGATTAATGCCTTAGTTGAGGAAAGCTATAGAAATCCTACAAAATTAGTGTTTTAGGCTGCGCCTGGGAGTAAAATAACTTTAGAAAAGTTTATTCCCATATAGTAATTCCTCTCCCAAACCAAGTCTTATGGTAAACCACAGTTCCTCTTATGACTGTCTGGAACGAAGCATACCAACTGCACAAGTTTAAGTTATCAAAAGTAGGCGAATAGTGCTGCACAAAAGGCAAAAAAGAAATGTCAGATAGCATTCTTTTAGCATTAGACTCAAGGGTACTCTTGTAATTAGTGTAGCGCTCTAATCTCCTATAAGTATCCTACTGGGAATGTAATTAGTTTGTAATACAATCATTTTATTCAATACAATACATCTCTTTACTGGTACATTACTGTTTCCTCCAAGACTGGTTCAAGATTCTTTACAAGATAGCATGCAGTCTTTTGCAAACTGCCACTCGAGTTGTAAATGGATCAAATAGTTTCTGTTTGTATCTGGATATTTGATGGATTAGGATAGGGATATTTATTTAGTGGAAACAATTTTCATTTGGAAGCAGATAAATACAGATACGGATAATTATCCAAAGCCTAGTTTTGTCAATATACAGTCTAATTAGTAGTCCAATTAAACCTTTAGGCATTACTTAATTATATCTTCTCTAATTTCATTCTGTTAAAACTTATAATTTTCTTATCATATTAGCTCATTTTTAATTTCTTAACTAACAATATTTTTTATGAAAATATTATATTTTGTTGATCTTAAGAATGTATACATAGAGTGCATATTTTTGTGGAACATGTGATAATTTTTTTTATATTTAAATTATAGTTGTATAGTTGTATAGTTGTATTTGTATTTGTTTTATATTTCATCCGTTTCCATATTTATTTATATCCACTTTTGAGACTGTACATATCTGAATCCATATACAAAATTTAAAAGCAGATAAGGATACAGTTTGGCCTTTGTCTGTCCGTATCTCCAATCTGTCTACGCCCCTCACCACTACTCGATTTTTTTCACTAGGCCTGTATAGAATTATCTTTTTGCCTCCCCAGTCTATTTAAGCCAGAAGAGGGGTCCAGCACAATTGACCAATGAACCCACTGATTGGGATTACCAGTGACCGAATATCATGTTCAAAATGAGTATGGTTAGGTTTCTGGATCATAGGCGCAGGCATGCAGCATAGATTCTAGCATATTATTTTGTTCTGCAAGTATTGTCTTCTGGCTTCTGTTGTATCTTGCCAGTTTCTTTATATTAGTCGATTGATTATTTATAGCTTTTCAAGAAATCAAGACATTTGCAAATTTATTTCATTATCTTCAGTTATATACGTACTCTTGGAAAAAATATCTTCATGAACTGTATAGCTAGTGTCCATGTAAGATAAAAGACTTAGTAATTTTCAGATCTATCGCTGCCCCTTCTTTGTAAAATCAGAACCCTAAATTTCTAATATTACAGGATAATTATGGCACCAACTGTTGAAGTAGTAGCAGACATTAGCAAACTGAATGAAGTGCCAGAGCAAGATGTCACAGAAACAAAGAAAAAGATAACTCAATCCACGCCAAAGAGTGTACCTTTGAATGAAAGAATACTCTCTTCATTGTCTCGCCGGTCTGTTGCAGCTCACCCTTGGCATGACCTCGAGATCGGTATTCACTCTCTCTCTAAATATATCAAATTAAAGAGCTTACATCAATTAATTGTTGCTAATTTTGTGGTGTTCCTCATTGGTTTTTCAAACTTTAATGCAGGTCCTGGTGCACCTACTATATTCAATTGTGTAAGACAACTGTTCTCTCTCTTAAGGGTGTGACTTTTAGTTTTGAAATTCTCAACTAGTGGTTGTACATTGAATAGCCTTTTGACATGACTGTAATTAATACATTTTGCTTGCTTTTAAAGTCATATGCCACTTTATACCCTTGCATGTTTGTATCCGGCTAGCGTTTAGGTTGAAATAGTTCATTATTTTTAATGCAGGTTGTGGAAATTGGGAAAGGAAGCAAAGTGAAGTATGAACTGGACAAGAAAACTGGTCTTATAAAGGTGATACGTGAATTTAAATCATATTTTGAAACAGCACAACTTTTTGGTATTCTAGTATAGCTGATTTTTTTTTATTAACTTGCAATTATATAGGTTGACCGGGTGTTGTACTCATCAGTGGTGTATCCACACAACTATGGGTTCATACCTCGCACACTCTGTGAAGACAGCGATCCCATGGATGTCTTGGTAATCATGCAGGTATATTAATTGACACACTACTAAAGATTATATTATAGTCAATATGGTATCATTTTTTTTTTAATATGCTGGATCAAACATATTATTACAAGTTGAAAATAAATAATTAATTTGTGCAGGAGCCAGTCCTCCCTGGATGTTTCCTTAGGGCTAAGGCCATTGGTCTCATGCCTATGATTGATCAGGTAATATTAGATATTTTGCTCAAGATCTTTTGATATTTGTATTTACCTTAACAAATTCCTTTCTTATAATTCCCTTGCAAAATTTCCATCCAAATGCGCAACACACGCACAAGTTGACTAAGTATTGCTTATGTGGTTTTATGCAACAGCAATAAATAAGTTAGTCCAGATTAGCACAAGAAAGAATTCATATGCATGATCTGTCTGTATGTCTTAATAAATGTAAGTTAATTGTATTGTGTTACATTTTTTATTATAAAGGGTGAGAAAGATGACAAGATAATAGCAGTGTGTGCTGATGACCCAGAGTACAAGCACTTTACTGACATCAAGGAGCTGCCGCCACATCGCTTAGCTGAAATCAGGCGTTTTTTTGAAGACTGTATGTTTCTTTGCTCTAATACTTTATATCAAGCTTTTTGTTACCAAAAAGTATGAACTAATTATACAGTTATGTTGGTGTTGGTGCTGGAGGTCAGTATTATCAACCTTACACTGAAAAAAATATTAAAAAAGAGTAATGGGTTATGTAAGTGATACTAAATATCTCCTCATCTAAAAAACTATGCTGAGTTGATCAGCAACACCACACATTTCTACAATATTATGCTGAGTTGATCAGCAATACCACACATTTCTAAAATATTAAGGAGCCAATTGTTAGCATGGTCTAGGCATATTTGGTTGAATATTGACAATTTTGCCCCCAACTCTGTGAAGGCTTCTTTAGTTTCCCTAAACACAAGAAAAAGTAAATAATGTGCCCATTAGGTTTGTATAAATTTCCAAGTTTATTATCTGCTATTTGTCAGAGTAAATAAGAGGTTATTAGTAATGCATTTTGCTCAACTCTGAACCTGCCTTAATTTGGCTGGTTTACTTTCCCATAAACTTTTGTATGTTAATTTTCATTTGAGAAATGTTCTGTTTAATTTTAAATAGCAGAGACTTAAGAGTAGTGGGTTTAATATTTGCCAGAAAAAGAACAAAACAAGAGCGCTCTAAAATCAAAGAACAATACACCAAAGAGAAAACAACTAAGAAAGCAATTTTTTTCCCCCCTTTTTGAGTTTGATTTCCATAAATAATATCCTTGTACATCCCTCATTGAGAGATTGACAGGCTTTGCTTTTTTTTATCTGTTGTTTATTATTATTTGACGGTTACCAAAATTGAAAATATAGATAAGAAGAATGAGAACAAAGAAGTTGCTGTTAATGACTTCTTACCAGCGACTGCTGCTTATGAAGCTATCCAGCACTCCATGTAAGTCTTCTTGCTGTTCACTCCAAATCCAGCACTATTCAGAACTCTTTGTAAATTGCATCAAACAATTTTTGCATGATTGCACCTGATAGTTTTGTTTACGTCTGAAAAACAAAAAGTACAGGATCCTTGCAGATTTCATTGATTATTATTTATCAATCTTAGAAGCTTTGTCTTTTTGTTCCACTAACCCATTTCTGATAAAAAGGCAAATTATTTAAATCATGGAGAACTTTTATGTTGGGTAAGGAATTTTATGGACTGTGAGAGCCTTAGCTATGTTATATTCTGCTTGTCTGGTAGTCTTGGCTGCTTTTTGTAAATATGAGAAATCTTGAGTATTTTGGATAGAATGGCATAAGGCTAAATTTGTCAAGAAAACTGAATTGTCTTTGTGTTGTACTTTTCTTTTTACAGATGTATAATTTTCCATTAATATCCTACTGCTGCTGTAAATTATACTAGTTCTTTTGCTTTCTTTTGCCTGAACTTAATTTCATGCAGGGACCTATATGCTACATACATAGTGGAGAGTTTGAGGAGATAGGCTGCCCAAGAATTCTTCATTGAGAGGAACTTCATTATTAAATACCATACATAATATAAAGAATACGCACTTTATTATTATTAGTTAGTTTGAATTATTATTATATACGAAAATGCAGTACCTTAAAAAAGAGATGATGACGAAAGTGATATTGACAAAAGATTTGAGTTTCTTAATTAAGCAAAACTGTTCTTTCCTATTTTGTATTGCCAATGCTTTGGCTTGGATATTAATATTCATATATATATTGGAAGATATAGTAACTTTTGGTAAATTATGTTTATTTTCTGCAATGTTCTACCTTTGTATTTCTGTTAACTTTGCATTTATTTGTATTATAATCTTTCCGTTTAGTTATACTTGTTAACAGGTAATTGCTAACAAACCATAAAAACATAAATATTGAATGCCTTTTGATTTTATTTTCTTAAATTTATGGGCATCTTTTGAGAAATCTAATTTCCTAACGGTAAAGTATCCATATTTATGTCTCATTCATCTCTTCTAATTTTTGCAATTATTTGCACTTAAACTTGAATTGAATTCCACTAAAACTTGAATTGAATTCTTTTATCAGCAATTGGACTATATTCTTGATAACAAACAACAAATAGATTTCACTCTTCATTTACCATTTTTTATTACAGTAAATTATTTGTATTGAATGCGTACTCTTCCTTCACTTGTGTAGTTGTGTACGCCACTTTAGTTTAAAAGAAAGACATCCACGAGGACAATAACCAGCATCACTGGATTTGACAGATATCTTATCTGTCAATAGCTTTCATTAAATCGCATATCAATATCTATAGTAAGGAGGGAGCATTGATTGTCTGATTGCGCAATCGGTTGATTGCATAAAGTAATTCTCATTTAATCAATAATTCAATAGTCAATACCATTTCGCTGCTTCTCATTCTATCGATCCATTTCGACCCAAAACAACGGAAGCTTATTGGGCCATTTTTAATTTATACAACCTAAAAATAGTACATAATTTAATTCATAACATAAGTAAAGAAGCTATTTTGACACGCTGATCTATCAGCGTACTCTTTTTCAATGTTATAACCGATCTGAAGCATTAATTTTCTGTGGATCATGAGGATATGCTGAGACCTGTCAATTGCATAAGCCGAGATAAGTCAAAGGCACAGTCATATAAAAAATAAAAGAATACTTTTAATATATCAAAGAAATTCAAAAGAACATTACTTATTTTTTTCTATTACTTAAAAGCTGTTTGGACTACAATTAGTTATAGGGGAAATTGGGTCTATGCCATCCTAAAAGAGCACAATTAGAAAAATGCCACTCCAAAGTCTACTCTTGGTTAAATGCCACCCAAAAACTAGTTTATTCAGATTTTTGCCGCAATTGTTGTATAAATCTATTCCAAATACAATATTTTTTTATTATGACTGAAATGCCCTTATCTCCCACTTCAATCCCACCAACCACCAATCAGACCTCACCTCCATTGTTCCCACTCTAATTGCACCAATCAGCACCACCTTCTCGATAGTCTCCTTGCCTCTCGTCTAAACTTAGCGACGAGACTCATCTCTTCCTTCGATCTTACTTTTCTACTTGTTGCCACAGTACAATCGTCCCAAATCCCAATCACCGACAGAGAGAAAGGTCCTCTCTCCCAATTCGAATATGTTTGTCGTCGTTCCCAAATTTCTATACGCAAGTCTCCCTCAATTTTATTCTTTTTACTATTAATTACTTCTATTTTTTCTGTTCGATGGGTACTAGTCTGATTTTGTTTTTCATTTGCACTTTATAATGATATATGTTGGTCTAATGTACTATAAATTATGGCTTAATTTGTTCTTAATTTATCTTAATTGTTTTTAGATTTGACATCAAGCAAGCTGATTCAGAAAGGCAAATATCAAAATCCAATCGGATGTAAAGTACCACAACAAGCTATACCAATCTATTTTTTTGTATTTAAGGTTTATGCTTAAATATGTCCATACATTTTAGACAAGACTCAAAGTAGAAAAACAAATACAAGATGCGAACAATTAAACACGTGAAGAGTATGCTTGCGAGAGATGCTTTAACTTACACCGACTGCTGGTACAAAAATATTCTTTTACCTCACTCCTGTATTAGTAGAATTCAGAGAAGGAACTCGGAACGATGGAGAAAATATATCTGGTGTAGATTATGGGATTGAAGTGTGGAAGATAAGGGCATTTCAGTCAATACGAAACAATTTTGTATTTGGAAGAGATTTATACAACAATTGTGGCAAAAAACTGAATAAATTAGTTTTTGGGTGGCATTTAACTAAGAGCGAACTTTGGAGTGGTATTTTTCTAATTTTGCTCTTTTGGGTGGCATGGACCGATTTTTCCTTAGTTATATTACATGAAACTTTCCAAAAATAAAAAATAAATTTAATAGTAACTTTTGATTTTTGCAGTGTTAAGAACAACTAGGAAAAGTACTCCCACAGTGTATGAGCAAATAAGACAACAAAACAATTAATATTTTAACTAGTGCTCGATATTTTATTGGGTATTAAATTGTTTATTTATTTATTATATTTCTAACAAGAAGCAACCAAGTCTACGGAATAATTTATTAGCAAAATAAAATTGTTATTTTTTATTTTAAACGAAAGTTTTATACTTTCATTTGAGATTAAAAATCATACTTATATTAAATCAAAATATAAAAATCAACTATTCATATCTCATATAAAGAGTTAATACTCCTTCGACTAAAACTTTTATAGTCTTAGATTGAAGTTTTTCTGATAAAATATAACAATTAAATAATTTTTAAAAAAACTTAATAGTTCAGTTTATTATGTGATCCACTACAATGTCTCTATACAACTTAGCGTATAATTTATTATTGCATATAGAAATATGTAAAATGTAAGAAATTTTGGATGTGCATTTTTTTTGGGGGGTATGTTTTTGAGGTACATTCCGATTCCGCCAATCCGCCTTATTTACAATAATCTGGTTCAAGTTAGAATAGCCATTGTGGCTCCTTGTGGCACCAGGCGCAGTCTATCCGTCGGTTTGGAACCAGTTAGTTCCCTCAGTCCAAAGTCAGAAACAAATCTCACGACTCCCGTTTCCAACTCCTATCGTGAGAGAGAGAGAGAAATGGGGAGACTGGTGACGGCGGTGGCGGTGAGCCTATGGGCGATCCCCATTTCTATACTCGTCAATCGCATCGTTCCCCAACCCTACATGGTTTCTCTCCCCCATCACTTTCCTCTCTTTTCTTTCTGAACTTTATCCTTTTTTTTTTTCTGTTAAGATTGTGTAACTGAGGATGAATTCTCTTTTTGCAGGATGAGATTTTTCACATCCCTCAGGCGCAGCAGTACTGCAAAGGCAATTTCCGGTCTTGGGATCCCATGATCACCACCCCTCCTGGCTTGTCAGTCTCCTCTTTTACTCTCTCTCTCTCTCTCTCTCTCTCTCTAAAATATCTTGTATGTAATCCTCATATTTGTAATGCATTGGTGATAGCATCTTTCTTCCATCAGTATTTAACTGGTCTTATCCCTACCAAAAGGACATAATTTTATTAACAACTCACCCAATTACACCAACTTAAAAATAACTGAGGTATTATCAAGGTAAATAATCTGTACATTTATGGTAAACAAGAAAAGCAATTCCTGCCTGCTAAACCATCAGCAATTACCAGTCCCGGTACAAAGGTGATATGACAGACGATTAGTTTATTATGAATGGTGCTTTGATTGGTCAAATCATTGGTCAATTGCATTGTCTACTCGATTTTTATTTGTCTTTAATACACCATGCAGGTATGGTCTTTCACTTGCATACATTGCTTCTTTGTTTCCAGGCAAATGTCTCTTCAACCTGCCTGATCTATGTACCATTCCAATCCTACGGTCCACAAATGTTGTCTTAGCAATTCTATGTAGCATCTTAGTTCGAGATATTGTTATGCACTTGAGACCTGGTATGAAGGAAGGGAAGGCGACCTGTTATGCTATCTTAGTTGCTCTATACCCGCTTCATTGGTTCTTCACTTTCCTTTATTATACTGACGTGGCTTCTCTTGCTGCTGTTCTAGCAACGTATTTAGCTTGCTTGAAGAAGCGCTTCTGGTTTAGTGCTATGGTAAGTGTCGTTGGGATGTATTGGTATGTTGTATATGAACTGCTATGAATAGTGACTGCTCCCTTGAAATGCTTGTTCCGTAGTTCTCTACTTTTTTGTGTGGTACTATTGTACCGCAACCTGGTTATTGTGGCTACTGTTGTAGGGGGGTATGTGATAACCTTTATAATCTGATTGGGATAATAGGAGGTTTATTTGCAAAACTTAGTATATTATTATACATTTGTTAACTATGCATGACTGTTAGGTTAGTTTGATGGAAAGGTATATTTCATTTAGATATTGACAATTTCTTCTATCCTCCAATAAAAAACCAAGTACCAGTTTGCATATGAGCATCTATATTTATTGCAAGAAACGGTGAAACAATTTGGTTGACTACTGTATAACAGTCAGTGAACAAGTCAACTTTGTTAGCGTTGATTTTGAACTCTTGGCTCTCAAATGTCGGTCTTAAATGACCCTGGGAGTATTGGGTCTGACCACATATTTGGGAAATGTCACATAATTTTTGCATGCAAATACTGGAGTTTATTGCAAATCGTCAAAATTATAATTATAAATTATATTAAACCTAATGATTTTCTTTATTTCTTATGTATAGTTTGGAGCTGTGGCAGTGCTATGCCGACAGACAAATGTTATTTGGGTCCTTTTTGTGTCTGTAAATGGTGCAATATGTTATGTTGATGATCTCTATGCTAAGGAGCATCCGTTTAGGGACAATTATGATTTTCAAATGGAGAAAGATAAGCATGTCCCAACTGAAAAGCAAATGAAAGTTTTTCCTCCCAACTTGAGGAAACGCCAAAAACATATCACAGCTACAAGTGAAGTGCTGAGCTCTAACTCAAGAGAAAGGCTACTTGACCATTCCCCTGGTTTGTACATTTGAATTTTAATTTCTGTCCTAAATATTTTAACCTGTATCTTTTTTGAAGATCAGAGTAGAAAAAGGAGAAAGGAAACATGTACTACTATATATTTGGCTGAGAATTCAATGTGTGTACAACTATCGAGTATTAAATACTTGTTTTCCAGTAACCAGATCTTTGCTTGGTAGTTACAGCGATGCTTCGACTGCTATTTGCTGAAGTAATTCTATGTAAATTATTTGGCAGGTCTGATTGGTGATATCATTGCCATCTGTAAAAAGTTTTGGTACGTAAAATGGAGAGTGCTGATTGCATTCAGTCCCTTCGCATTTGTGCTTGCAGCTTTTGTGGCCTTTGTCTTTTTGAATAATGGCATTGTCCTTGGTAATTTTTTTTTTCTAATGCTTTTTATTGATGTTTACGAAAAATCATCAGAACTAATGATGCCTCTTTATTATATGGCAGGTGCTAAGGAGGCACATGTTGTATCTCCACATTTTGCTCAAGTTTTATACTTCGGTCTAGCTTCAGCAGCTGCTACGTTCCCTATCCATTTCTCTCCTAGCCAAGTAGTTCAGTTATTCCATCTATCTGCTAAAAATGGAAGTCGCAGTATTCTTCTAATTTCTGTGGCATTTTGCTTAAGTGCCATATGGGTTAAGTACTTCAGGTAAGCCTTGTTTGCTGCAGAAAGCTAATTTTGGTTTCTTTTCTTTTTTGAAAATTAAAATTGTAAAGACATGTTTGCATCCTCCAGCATAGCACATCCATATCTACTAGCTGACAACAGACACTACACGTTCTATATCTGGCGAAGGCTTATACAGGCTCACTGGTCTATGAAATATGCTCTCGTTCCGCTTTATGTTTATTCGTGGTTTTCCATTTTGACTACTTTAGGTCAGTGTTTTTGTTCTTTGATAATAATCATGGTTCTTTATCAAATGCTTAAAGAGGAACCTTAGCATTGGTGGATTCTTGCAAACAATCAGAATTGTGAACTTGGGGCTTATTTGTGATTTTTAAAAATTATTATTGGACATTTTTGTGAATTTACATTTAAAAATTTGTCCCTGAAACCTTCGCGAACGATCTACTTGAACACATGACCTTTTCTATTTTCAGGGAAAGAGCAGAAAAGAATATGGGTTCTGTCATTTTGTATCTCAGTTGCTTTGGTTCTTGTCCCAGCACCACTAATTGAGTTCAGATATTTCACAATTCCATTGGTTCTCTTGATTATTCATTCACCAATTATGAGCGAAAGGAATTTGCTGCTATTGAGTTTTGTTTATGCTGGAGTGAATGCTTTGACTATTGGCCTGTTTTTGTTTCGGCCATTTCACTGGGCTCATGAGCCTGGCACTCAGCGTTTTATATGGTAGATTCGCTTCAATGGAAAACAGTTATGATTGACTTCTCATCTTTTAATTTCGGTTCCATTATGTGAGAAATTTTGTAGGTAGATAAAATTTCATTGACATATTGTTAGCCTTATAGATTAGTTGTGTATTAATTCCATCAACTTAAGAGTATTTTTCTATATCCCATCACAAGTAAGATATAGACTAATGTAATTGTCAGCTTGTTTGATGAATTGTAAAAATTTATATTTTCCAGAGAAATAATATGCATGTAGCATAGATTATATATGAAATGTTGGATTTCAAAATCATAACTTTTGTTCAATTGTTGTTAAAAATTGTTATACTAGTTCTTTGTCATAAATCTCCATAAAAAAATAATCAAATAAATAGAGTTCGCACTAGCTTTATGGTTGAAACCGGCCGCATATTCTATTTTTAAATTGATATTGAATCTTGATCTTTCGCTATAGTTGAAAAATAAGAACTATTTTGATGATTTGTGGACTAGTTTTTTTCCTTCCCTTTCAGTGACAAGGAGTGGAACTTTCAAATCCCTTGTTTGGATCCGCCAAAACAAATTAGATGCATTTAGTTTAACATAAACACTAATCAATAATATTAAGCTAATGATTTGTGTCATTAATTGTCATTCTCAATACAAGGGATAATGAATTAATGGTTGCAAGTCCTCATGCCGAAAAGTGAGAAAACCGAACTGCTGTTTATTAGGTGATTCGAAAAACAAAAATTGCTACGGCACTACAAATTCAAATGTCAATTACCGACTTGAAACGATAGACCAACCAGAGATGCGAAGGAATCTTTTGAAATTAACTCTAACCAAGAGAGTAGGCACTTTTTCGAAGCAGTCATTATTTGGAAATTACCAATTTCAAGGATATGTCAGGATCTTCTCTTAATTATTGGGATATGTACCTAATTTCTCTTCATTATTGTTTTATTGCCAATCCCTTCTTCGAATGATATTTGGATTATGCCCAGCAGCAGCAATGAATTCGTGGTATTTCTAAAACACCAAATGTATAGCATTTCGTTGTGCCAAATTAATAAATTATGTTTTGTTTGTACTTTTGGGTGCTTTTAAAAAGACTCGCTCCTTTGTAGCCACATATTTTACGGACATGAAATTTCATGAAGCTGTTATGAACTTAAAAAAAGATCATGAAAAAAGAACAAGGTCTATAGAAACATGTATTTCTGGCGAGGATAAAGATCTTCGTAAGAACTTGATGAATTATCTCCAAATTGACTAAAAAAATTCTTGTTAATAATGCTTGGAAATTTTTTTTTTTCTTTTACAATGAAGGTTTTATGTTTTTTCAGTGAAATAAAATGCTACGAGCAGCCTAGGCTATGATCAGCAAGGGTACAAATGCTAACACCAATTTTTTTTTTTTTTTTGTTGATGTAAATCCACCACTTCTATTTATTAAAAACATAAGCAGAAGTTCAAATTACAAGCACAGGTGCTGCCATCAATTCATATTTCTACACACACATTTTTCATAATCAGATGCAGAAGTCGAGAGGAGAGATGAAGGAAAAGGACATAGCTTGGAATAGAAACAAGTTGCTAGTTTTCAAAAATGTGGGGGAGACGAGAAATTAAGCAGCCCTCTTTACCTTTCTCCAAGCAGCTTGAGAAATAAGAAATCGTCAAGAGGCTACATGCACCAGATCTGTTGTAAAATTTGTTTACTCGCTCTCTTCTCTTATAAATTCTTCTCACCAATTTCTAGGTCCTACCAAAATTTGTGCCTTCTAAGTCAAATTTTCTTCCAATCAAGATGAACCAAGATCCAGTATCATTCGACTTATAAAGTAAATTTTGAGTTAATCCTTTGCAAGGCATATGTAGGCCATTTCTTTTGGCGTTATCATAAAACTGACATGAAGCATAATCATCATATAACAACGCCATATGATTATGGCTCTTCCTGGAAAGTTAATATGGTATAAAGCAAGAAAGTAAATAAATGAAATAAAAGAACTCAAATTGAAGGAAGACGAGATTATTATGTCTTAAAACTTTAATCTTTTATCATTATAAAACCAGATTTTCTTTTTTGCAACTGCTGTCTTACAATAACCTTTGGATGGGAATATAACAATGATCGAACCATACAAAAGATTACTGCCTATTTCAAAACTGTTGACCACGGCATGATCTATGAATATGATCATACAAAAAATCAGAGGAGAGAAGCAAGCTTAGACCAAAATGTTCATTTACCAAAGAAAACAGAAGCATATTGTCAGAGCATACATGATAACCTACTACAGATCTGACTTACCAAAACAACAGGCAGATCTCTCCTTAATTTCTCTCTACATATCAGTCTATTACAGTTGTATATCCTTCTCTTTATACAACTACTGAAGCCTTGTACAGAATTTAGAAAAGGTAAGTTTGACATCCCAACAAGTGCAGTAAGGGACATCTCACCTCAGCTACAATTTACACCTTACAACTAGCCTCTTTATAAATTACACCTCTATTTATAAAGATAATATTACCAAAAAGAGGGTAGCCTACATATTGCATTACCTATACAAAATATTCATCACTCCCTCTTCAGGCTGTAGGGGCAGACGCCGCAAACTGAATAGCAAGTCTCCTTTCTGCACTTACACAACAAGAGAAAATTAAACATAGTTGCACTAAAACTAGGAGTGCATGAGAGAAATAACATGTTGGTAGGGTTTTTTTCCAAACAACTAGCCGTTTATTATAGATAAAAAAAATATGATGTGTCATAAAAACAACTTAAATACCTTCTCAGCTTTTTGCAATTAAAAAAATCAACCCTGATTCTGCTACAGAACAGGGTAGAGAAGGGGTGGGTCTAACCGGCTTGCAAAAGTCATGCTTACTTGCTCCACAAACTTGAAACTTTTTAAGGGAAAGAGAGAGGCTAGTAACACTATACTCTTTAGATCTCTCTCAATTTAATCCATATCAGCTTAGCTCAATTTAATCCTCATCAAACTTAGATCAATTAACTATCATTGCCTTTGTTCAATTTAATCATCGGTATTATAACTTAATATAAGTTGAGAAATTTCTTCAAGTATGGCCCTTTTATTCCACCAAATCATTGTTCCAAATGCAGTAATTGCGATGTCAATTGGAACAGATCACGACATCTTGATTGCATTTCACCTTTTGAACATAGCAGACTTTTAATCATAAGACAAATTGGGAACTAACAAATATAGCAATTAGAGAAATATTGCAAACTACAAATAAAGGGGGAAAGTTGAAATTTGCATATGAACATTATTTGGAAGCAGAAGCAGTGTACCTCCCGCCGCAACAAGCTTTTCAACACGAGCAACAATATGCTTGCCATAAGTGTACTTCTTGAGAGCAGTCAAGTGGATCTTGATGCGGGTCAGGATCATCTCCCTTTGCTGATCACTGCATGTCTCCAGTACCTTCTGTACCACATAATTCCCATACTGATCCTTCATCATTTCCTGAAGACACAAGTACATGTAGAATAAATAAACAATTATGTTAATAAGGTGAAGGCTGCAGCCTTAGTGCGCAATTATACAGACAGTAATTTGGTTTCTTGCAAATAACCAAATGGCACCTAATGTTGGCCATAATCTATGCTGACAGTATACATTGGTACCACTCTTAGTCAGCAGAACTCATTGGTACCACTCGTTAATAAATTTAGTTCAACTCAATGAATACTTAATAGACTTACGGCCATTACAAAATATAAAACATACTATGCTGACAGTATACATATCAAAGCCACCAATGATAGTCAGGTAGTCATGATACTTTAGTTACAAGTATACATAAAAATGAGCTCAAAGGAACAGAAAAGCTTAATATAAATAATATAGAATTGAAAGGTGAGGAAACTAAGACCTGGAGGGCTTCATTTTCTTCAGTGGGGCCCAGCATCTCAGCAATGAGAATCTGGCGCTCAACTGGGGTACCAAAAGAGAGACACTTCTCAACAACATTTGAAGCATACTTCTGCCGACTCATATTCACTATCTGTCCAGCCAGCTCTTCAATAATTGCTGATCTCTCATTTGGCTTCCCATGCTCAAGCACATGCTACATGGTTGAACAAAGGATTTTCATTATTATCTTCAAAAGAGAGCAAAAATGAAGTTCCACAAATAATTTGAAATAAGCTAAAATATGATCAAACCTGAACAACATAATTGCCATACTGGTCTTGGGACAACAGAAGAACATTCTTGAGAATCTCATCCATCATGATCTGTTGCGTCTTGGGATTATCACAGTGCTCCAACACCCTCTGCATTACAAAGTGAATCAGTACAATATGAAAGCTACAAGGTTTTGTATGTTAGATTATTTTTCTTTGCAATTTTCCCAGCATACTGCTTTTGTATAGAAAATCCAATATCATGCACAAAAAAACCACTAAGTCAAACTTCTGGTGAAGTCCAGCAATAGATATTTTTATCTTACCAAGTCAAATATATTAAATGATCATCACAACATAAGCTTCTAACCAAACACCGTAATTGCTGAATAATTGTTGGTGAAAAATGGAGCTTTGAAATACTTGATGGTATGCTTGGCAAATTCATGAACTAGGAACAAGAACTAGAACAAGCCTTGTTCTAGTTCCATGGATTTGTGGGAACTAGGAACACGGCTTGTTCCTTGTTCGTGTAAGGTGCCAAACATACTGAGTATACACATGTTTAAAGAAATATACCTAATTTAACAAGCTTGTCACAAATATGCAAATATCTCAAGATCAAGGAACACAGTAAAGCAACATTTTCTCATTTTACAGCCAGAATTTTAATACAAGACATGTCTGCTCTTTGCAAACATCAACGGATACTAAACAAATATTTTTACAAAAGCTGAGTAATCTAGTCCAGACTAGCATGCAATTCATTTAGAAAAAATTACGAGGAGAGGATGTGTACCTGAATGACGCGACATCCATAGGCATGAGTAGAGAGCACCAGCACCTGGCCATAGAAAGTGGAGATGATGAAGTGGATAATATCTTGCGGCACACACTCAATGCACTTTTGGATGACATGGTTGCCATTCTGATCACGCACACACCGCATCACATGACCATCCAACTCAGCAACCATCTGAGTCTTCTGCTCCAGATCCACTACTTCTATTGCCTGCACATTTGTCAAATGTTATAGACAAGTATACCAACTATTTAATTAAAATATATTATATCATTATGAATATAGAGCTACCTTCTGGATAACACGACAACCATACATCTGAAGGCTCAGTACTAGCACACGACCATTCAGCTGTTCAGCCAACTCCTTTATTTGAGAAGCACTACCATGCTCAAAGAACTTTTGAAGATAGGAAAAAGAACAAAAAAAAAAAAGAATTAGGAACTAAGAGGCAAATGGAGACTAAATATAGATTAAACAAGGAGGTCAGCACCACCTTTTGGACCACATAATTGCCAAAAACATCAGTCATTAAATCAACAGCACATGGCATTATCTCTTCAAAAACCATGTCTTTCTCTGCTGTTGTTGCTGTTTCCAACTTCTGCTGTATGAACCTGCTCCCGTATTGATCCGAACTGCAGCACATAATATTAATCGTTGTTGATTAATTTTCAGAGTTTTCAGGATCCTATCTGACAATACCAAACTATAGATTAAAAGTACCTGAATTCGACAACATGACCTGCAATTTCTGAGAGCTCGTAGCATCTGGTCTTGTTGCTTTTGAATTCTTCGAGAAGTGTAGGGATATGACCGCCTACATTGCCAAAGCTGCTCAATTTTCTCAGGCCCGACGGGGACCGCATCAGGCCCCAGTCACCTGGCCTAATCAGGTTACCTGTGGGTGATGAAGGAAATGCCGAGTCTGATGTATAACCTGGTATGAACCCAAGATCAGCATAGTGAGCATATTGCTGTTGCTTCTTTTGCTGTAGCCTTAAGAGTTCCATTCTCATGAACTCTATGTAACGTGGATCTACTGGCATCTGAAGTGAAGTTGGGCTGCCATTTCCTCTGTGGTTAAGCAAGCCCGGTGTACCATTCACATTCAACCCAGTATAGGCGTTCTCCAGCAAATGCATGAAGTTCCTTGAATCTGGTGAATGGATATTATTATCTCTGTACAAATCAAGGTATGACCTCATTATGTTGCTTTGATCAGCCTGCGGACTGATGGAGCTGCGACAGGAGTCTGCAGTACCTGATTGGATATTCAAACCAGATAAAGCTGATACAATTTGATCAGTTTGATCCATGCCGACTGATCCATTACTAAACATAGATGATCCGTTCGTGGTCATACTCCTGTCAATTGAGTTAAGTTTCACACCAATAGGGGGAAGCCCTGGGCTTGGGACCCGCCTAGGAGTATTACTAAATAATACTTCTGGGTCAGGAGTACCACTTCTGGATAGAGGTGACCCCAATATGGACCCATAGTTATTTGATGTGCTCGATCCTGACACATTAGAGCTTGCTGAATAATTAGCATTATTAACGCTTGAATGCAGGCCAGCAGCAGGAGATGGGTTGGGATAGGAAAAGGCATCCTAATAAAATACAAACATATCATTCAGATATAGGACAAGATAGTCTAAGCAAATCATTTCAACTTATGAACTGATAATAGCACTATGCATAGGTTACAAGCTACACCAAACATTGTCGTTGCTTGCACTAAAAATGCTGTCAGACAAAAGTTTATTACAGTATTTAGTGCTTTTTTAACAAAATAATGATAGTCAATTCTTAAATCTTTAAAAAAAAAAAAGAATATATAGTTTTTCACGTCAACTTCAAACAGATTAGCTATGTGCCTATGTCCATAAGTTGCCAAATGCATACTTACTTTCACAATTGTTGTGTTAATGAGAATAAACAAGTAAAAAGCTCAATGACTTTGAATTTTTTTTCATTTTGAGGAAAAATCCATGGCAGCAATTTTTATAAAGAACACGTATTGACACCAGAGTGCAGTTTCCTTCTTTGTTATATTCTGAATTTAGATAGAACTCAGTTTTAGTAATCCTAAACACCATCTATCCAAATCACTATCATGGTTGATTCGAATACAATATTACAAACCCTAAACACCATCTATCCAAATCACTATCATGGTTGATTGCAACAAACCCTGAACACCATCCATAACAAATCACTATCATCGTGGTCTATTAACAAAAGACTTCTATAAAACTATACCAAATTGTCAATCCAAGTTGTTCAATACTGGTCAAACATTTAGCTAAAATTAAGCACTGTCAAAATCAAACAGTCCCTATCAATGATTCCCAAATATTAAATATTTCTCTTTGAACACCTAATCAATCAAAAACCATGCAACAATCACTATCGTTGTCCTTATCTAGCACTCTAATAGTACTAATCATATCATTATTTGACGCAATTGAAAAAAAATAAAGACCAAAAACTTCAAACTCAGAAACATAATGATTTAGTTTATATACATACAAAAGCTCACCTGAAAGATTTCACCAAAGCCATTATGCTGCCCCATCTCCAGACTCGGCAACCCGATCAGCCCGTCGCCACCACCGAAACCGGATTCATAGCCCTCGAGCCCATCCTGGTTCAGCCTCCTACCTTCTCTAACCCCGCCTACATCACTCAAGCTCCCTCCGTTGCTAATCCGGCTACTAAGCCGGTACGCCGACCTCCACTCCTCCCTCGACAGAGCAGGTGGAGGCAATCTTGGGTTGTGGTTGGCATTAGCATAGTAGTAAGAGTGGTATGCCGGGTCAGACCAGAGCTCACCTTCCATGCATGACCCATTTGGTGCGCCGTCTTGGGAACCATTACCATTGCTTTCAATCCTTGGAGGAGTTGAGCCGCTCCGAAACAGATCAAGGTCTCTGTCTCTCATGGCTATCTCAGAAAGTATTGCCAATGGAGACTCCGTTACCATTTCTAACGAATGTATATAATATAAGTACTAGAAACGGAGACAAAATGGTCGAATCTTTGGTTAATAATACACTATTCACGCAATATTTAAGAAATAGCTGAGATTTAGGAAAAAGATCTCAAAATAAAGAAACTCTGACGTATCTTTATGGAAACAAATTAATTTAGCAATAGATAATCGAGTCGGGAGCCGCTAAAATAGCCATCCTCGCTAAATTTGAGCTCGAAAAAGGAGCTATTTTTGCTTGGAGACGAAGAAAAACAAAACTTCTCTCAGGTTTCCGATTTCATCAGGTTTGTTTCCATTTCTAAATGGGCTGAAAATGAAATGAATCCAAGTTCAAACTTAGGAAAGATTTTTATTTCAGTTTCAGGAAGAGAGCTTCTAAGAAAGGAAAGAGAGAAATGAGAATTGTGAGAGAAGACGGAACAGTGAATGGAGGCTTGATAAGCACAATGGAATGGGAGATCACAGCCGTTGGATTTGTAAAGGGATGGTGGGGATTGGTTCTGATCTAGGGTTTTATTATTGCCGAGATTTATCAGACAAATGCAGCAGGAGATACGGAGAGATTGCCCGGATTACTTTATTTAAAGTACGGTTAAGGAAAGTTTTCTTTATTTACCCTCATAGTTATTTTATTTGTAGAATAACTCCTGATTCATTTTAATTTCATGTTGTTACCTTTTTTCATAATATATCTTTGATGATTGAAATAACTTAAATTACTTAAGAACTGAGTTCTTTCACACATTGATAGAGGATTAGAAATCATGCTTTTTCGTTTGCGCTTTGTACAGTATTCTTTAACTTTAAATTAAGAGTAGATTTAAAATATATAATATAATCGTCTCCTCGCTTTAGATAAAAATTTAAATGTCTCGTATTGGAGCATATGGAATAATGGATCCTATTTGCAAACTAATTGTAAACAATGATGTGATAAAATTAGAAAGTGTATTATAGAATTACAATCAAACCATAAATTCAGTAAGAAAAATAATCTAGCAATTTTCTTCAAAATGCCATGCCGGTATTGCAAATAGTTTGCAAGACCCCAATGCATGAATAAAAATAAATAAATCATATTGAATACTCAAACGGCTTCGCAAATTGAAATCAGAAACAAATTGCAAGATTAGAGATGATTTTTGAAGTTATAAACAACAGTTGCTCAAAATCGTTTTATAATTCATTTCAAGGTTGGTTGGCGATTGCTAAACCATAAAAAAATTATTAATATAATGAATGATTTTGCATTGCATCAAAGAGTACAACAAAACGAAAGGAGAAATTTAAATAAAATTTCTAATATAACAAAAAATTAACTATTATATAGTAAGTATCAAATAAAGAGGGAAAAAAACAAAGTTCTTTTTTTTTAAATAAATTGGGGGTCAAACCTCCCAACTTATTTTTAAATTAAATGTCTATGAAATAACCCCCAGCCGAGTTTCGAACTTGCGACCTTTTCGCTCGAGATGCATTGCTCTTTGCTACTAAATCAAGGAGAAAAAACAAAGTTATGCCATTGACACACGAAAATCTCAATAGAGACAAGTGCTTATGTCACCGACGCATTAAAATTTCAGTAATGACAATTAAAAGCAATAATTTCACTGTATGATAATTAAAAAAAAAAGTTCTACTTACAACTAAATCCCTCGACATAAATATCTGCCGGTATTCTAGCATGTTACTATTTTAGTGTTAATAACATGGTTTGTAAGGGTTTTTCCACAAACATATGTATGTCTTCTTTTGTAAGATCTTTCTCTGCTCACCGAGACAAAAATGAGCTTGTAGGTCCATCAATAGTTCTCCTCCAAATATCCATAGAAATCGATAACACACTGCTACTTTAATTAGTGTCCCAGTCTTGTTCATTGCTATAATATGGCATGAACCTTCCAATAAATGATTTTTTTCTAATTTCAATACCGTAAAATTGAAGCAGCAGTTTCTGACATGCTACTTACAAAGAACCAAAAAATATCAAGACAGAGAGTTTCGAAATTATCCTTTTTCTATTTCAAGATAAGACATTAACGTTTCTTCAAAAAAAAAAAAAAAAAGACATTAATGTGCTATTGGGCATTGCACCGTGCAAATAGTCCAAGAGTTCGTTTGGATTGTATGGGAATAAGGAAGGAATAAGGATTTTAGGAGTAAAACGTTGGGAAGTGTGTAACTTTGTGAAAGAGATTTATGTCTAAGAAGAAGCTATTTTTAGAAATAGGTTATTCCTAGCCCATCCAAACGACCCCAATAAATTTAGAAAAAATTTTAAATATAATAATCCGGTCAACAGATGCTCTCCATTTTCTTCAAGGACTTGAGAGACCATTCCCAATTTCAACACATTCAGTTTTTTTTTTTTTTTTTTTGCTTTTTTGACCGTATATGGCAGAGACATACGTTGATACGTACGACTACCAAGGAAAGACTGCATGCATTAAATGCAAAGGTTGCGTGAGCTTGAGAAAGAAGGAAAAAGAGGGGAAAAAAGAGAGAAACGGTTTTAGGCTTTTAGTTTAGCATATGAGGTATGGCTGGGGCTTTGATATTCGCGTCATAAGGCCTCCTGAGTCCTGACCCAATGATGTCAAGTAGTTATGGCCTTTTCTACCTCTGTTTCTGTCCCTTGATCCACCTATGTCCGGTCATAATTGCATCTAGGCAGTAAATATTTATTTTGTTTCTTTCAAGGGTAAATTGAGGTGAGTAGATATTTTCCAGTAACTTGTTATTGTTTTCTATATACATGTTGCATATCACGCCCAAATTTAGTTATACTAAAGTTTATGTTGTTGACTAGTTGACTTTGTTCATAGTAGAAGTAAAACTGAATTTAGGGATTTTAACCTTCAAAAAAAAGGAATTTAGGGATTTAAAATATTCACAATGGAGAAAATAAATTTTTTGAAACTATATAAAACAATCTTATATTATATACTGGCCTAGGCGCCTATACGTAATATTAATTACTCAATGATTCTGAGGGGCATTTTTTTTTATCTTCTTTTAATTACAATATGAATATGAATATACAAAACAAGTCATTCGAGGTAGTGTGAACACGCACAGCTAGTTGTCATGTCAAGGAACACAAGACATGAAAGAGCAATCCGACGCATAACTGAACTGAACATGTAACCAAATGGGTTATATGGTCTTTGTTTGGTCGGATCGTGGATTGCATGTGTTTGACACATTGCTATGTATAAAAAAATATATACCAAAAAAAAAAAACATTGTTATGTATAAAGGATTTGGTTTCTTTCACTGACAACTCGTGCTACGGTGCTAGGGAGTACTGGAGTAGTGATGGGGAAGTGCACGCAATGCGTGGGAATGTGATAGAATGATAGATAGCTGGACCGACGCTTCACGGTTCAAAGAAAATTAATCATACGACAGATGGTTCACAAGACCAGTAGTCTAAAAGGATTTCAAAGTCTAACAAAAATATTAAATAACAATTTTCTCTTAATATTTATTCTACGGGACCTACATAACAGAGCAAATTATGCTAAAATGTTATATCATATATATCTCATTTTATGTTATTTTTTCAGTTAAAAAAAATTATCTTAACGACAACTTGTATGAATTATCATGCACATAAAACATAATAAAATTGGATGATGTAAGTTTTACCATTCATCAAAAGACATTCTGTGGTTGTCTAAATTGAACAATAAAATGATACAGTGAATACGTAAGACTAAAATTATTTCTATAAATTTTTCTTTAATATAAAGAATATTGTCAAAATTTTAAGTTTTCAATTGTTTATAGATTTTGTTCCACTTTTTTATTACGTATCGTCCAGAATAATATGATTATAATCACTAATACATTTATAAAAATAAAACTTTAAAATTTAGACAGATTTACAAGAAACATAAAACTTTGAAAATTTACGAGACACTTTGTCATAATTTTTTATTTTATTTTATTTTTTTGGCAAAATTGCACGTTATAATAAACGGGAAGCATTTGTTATTATCAAGCACAAACTTGGGTCTAAACAAAAGAAAACATTGCTTGATAAATGATAACTAAACCAAATAAAATATTGCTTCGGAGAGCGTGCAGCTGTGCAGTGGTGGGACTATGACCCCGTGGAAGGAAATTAACTCGTATAGGATCTCGAGGCGCCACATCGGCATGGATCTAGATCGATTGTGACATCTCATTGTGTGGCTAATTATATTTCGAGAAAATCAATCCAACTCATATTAATATTAGTTACTTAGTAGTTACAACCCGCTGCATTAGTAAATTTACTAAGATTGTGAGAGAAAAGATGGACATCTCCGCTGCATTACTTTCAACGAAAGCGACTGGAGATGCTCCCACTACTTTCCGTACGCTTACTTACCCCATTGTTTAAAGGCATAAATATCCTGGTCCATGAAAATATCTTAATTTGAATTAAGACTTGTGGAGACTTTAAATCATGATATTATTGCTCTTAATAATAAGATTCTTTAGTTGATGTCCCTTTTGTTGATTCTCTATATCAATTGACTTTTCTTTGATTTTTATTATTTTTTTCTAAATTTTTGCACCTAATTCTAGTTGATGTTGTCATTATAAATATGTAGCAATCCAACAAAAAAAATTAGAAAAATGATAACTGCATATGAAGTTTTGTCATCATTTGAACAAAATAAACGCATAAAATCAACAAAGTCAACATAAGTTTTGTCATCATCGTTCTGATTTTTATATGTATATTCAACTTATTTTTATTGAACTTATTTGTTTGTATGTGTTCACTTTGATCATTTATATGTTCACCTTGTATGTTTTATGTGTTTATTTTGTCCAAACAACAGCAAGCGAGGAAAAAACTACAGATGAAAGTAATCGATTTCTAAAAAATTATTTAACTTTTTAATAGCATAATGCATGATGTGATTTTCATTATATACATGTAACACTGTGTGTTAAAAAATTTATGACAAGTGCCTTGCATGGCAGACCGAGGCAGTTAATAGTCCCCTGAAAGTTTTATTGACGTGGTATAATTTAAGGGCTTGTTTGGATCGTATGGGAATAAGGAAGGAATAATGATTTTAGGAAGAAAACGTTGGGAAGTGTGTAACTTTGTAAAGAATTTTATGTCTAGGAATAAGCTATTCCTAGCACATCCAAACGGAGCCTAAGAAGGCTATGTATATTTAATATTTATATGACAGAATTAATGAATTAATCTCTGCCTTCTCCCCTCTAAGAAAGTAGTTTGGTCTACAGAAAAGAATTAATTATTTTTTTTTTTTTTTCGGAAGTGCTTTCCATCATTCCCTATATTTTATCATCCCCATAATCCTCATTAATTATCCAGCGCCTCATTAATAGAAAGTCCGGGGGATGATGGGGTGATAGAATTCATGGAATGATCCAGTGTATTCATTAATTATCCAGTGTCTCTACTCGTTCTTTACTTTTCTGGATCACTTATTCCCTCATCCTTATCCTCATTTCCTCCTCTGGATCACTGAGAACAAATATTCTATATTAAATAATAAATGTTCTAGTTAATATATATAGCTGTTATAGTTAGTATTTTCTTTTTAGCACTATTATTTTTTTCTAGAACAATTATTTTTTTTTCCAGCACAATTATTTTTTTTCCAGAACAATTAGTTTACCAACTAGAACAATTAGTATTTTTTTTCCAACACAATTATTTTTTCCAGAACAACTAGAACAGTTAGTAATATTAACTATAGCAGTTAGTTTTTTTCAAGAACACTGGATAATTAATAGGGAAAGGGGTGGGACATGGAGTGAAACAGAAGGGAGGGAAAGGTAGCGAAACAGAGGGGAGGATGATGGGATGAGAGACAAAAATATAAAATGTGTTCCTTTCCTTTTTCAAAATGCAATCAATCCAACTACTTGGGGGATGATGGGATGATGGTTATCACTCATCGGCCCTGTTTTTTTTTTTTTAGTACCATGGAGTATTGGAGTGCAACACTTCAAGAAAAAAGCTAATCAAATCCATTCGCTGGTATTATTATATAAGTATTAGTTGTATATAGCAAAATAGCCTACCCTAATTTGTTTGGGACAAAAGGCTTAGTTGTTGTTGTTGTTGTTGTTGTAGTAGTTGTATATAGCAAAATGACAAATTAATGTATTATGCATTTATGCTTCGCAATTGACACACTAAAAGATGTTATTAGGAACCTCATATTATCTTTTGCAAGTTAACATTGTGTTTGGTTGCTACTTTTATCCTGCTTTTTTAATTGCCTTACGAATATTCATAAGAAAATATGAATTTCGCTGTATGTAGCTGAATTAAAAGACATTTTTCAAATGCGCTATTCAGTTAGCATTTTTTAAAAGATTCACACACGTGTCAATTTCACACATTTTTTTAGAAGTTTCAAGATTACATAAAGATCCATTAATTAATTGTAGATAATATCATTTTAGAATTAGACTATAGAATTATTAACAGACAACACGAAGCCACTTATGAACTAGCGGGACAAGATAATCTCAAATCTCACTCACATACATCATCTTGCAAGCTTATGAAATTAATTAAATTAAATAATGCGGCCGACCGACTAAGTTTGGAAAAGTTTAATGGGCACTATCAACCCAAACCCGCTAAACACAATTCTTATTTCCCAACTTCTAATTTGGATAAGAATGGAGTACAGTCTAGATGCCGTATCCAAACAAAAAATACCAATACTAAAATTGAGGGACCAGTAATATAATATTTGATGCAAATTCATGCTTGAAAATTTGTTCCATGCTAGGCTTGCTAGCCAACCACGCAGGTTCCACGTAATAATTAATTAATCAATTAATAAATAAATTTAGGAACTAAGAACAATTACTCTTAAGATGATTAGACTTTGATCAAAATAATTTACACATGCAATTTTATTCGATAAGAATTAATTTTCAAGATTTTATCGAGTCTAATGAAATAAAAATTCTGATTAAAAATTGAAATTCATTTCTATCATAAAAAAAAATGTCAATAACATGAAAATTCATAGAATTCTTACGGAGAAAAAAAACCCATTTTAGGCCAACAGGGGAACAGGACTTGTTTTTTCAGAAAACACGAATCTCAAGGCAACGTTTACCGTTCTGTCCGTCTGATCTAAGCGGAACGGTTCTTACACGGCAGTGCAGGATCCGAATTTACTAGGCATTTTCTTAATTCTTACTGCGCATCAAGGTCTGGTAACATGAATTAATTATAGTTTTACGGCTGCGGCATTCTGAGCCTAAGTCACGTTCCCTGCACCATCGTCAGACTAATTAATTACCGTTACAGAAAATTCTCAATCTCCGTTGCTTTCGAAACTGGACACCAACAGCTTTTTTGGCTGCATTAGGCCATAAATTGTCACATTTAGTTGCCCAAGCGAAAAATTACCACACGGTGATGATTAAGTTTCAATATTAATTTCTTTTACAAAAATTTAGTAGGCGTTTTTTTTTTATTAAACCAAGTGATGTAATTTAAATGCATAATTTTACCTTCAAAAATAAATTGTATGTTTGGAGAAGATGACTGGATATCTCCAACTGCAAAGTAATGGAGATAACAGGAGTTGGAGATTTTGCGGTTCTAAGGACGAGAATGAACGAAAACATCATGGGCCTGTTTGGATGGTGCCGGAATTTGGGGATTTTCCAATTCCAAGCATAAATTTTAATATAAACAATTCATCTCTCTCACAAAGTTACACACTTCCCAACGAAAATCCTTATTCCTTCCTAGGAATTGGCTATTCCTAGCCCATCCAAACGACCCCCATATGGTCGCAAGGACGCAATTGGAATTGTTCAACTGGACAAAGTATAACCAATTAATACTGATTTCCCCCCAAAAAAGTAAAGTTTTGATCAAAATTGTTTTCGCGCTTGATTTCATTTCATTAAAATTGATTTCTCGAAATTTTGTTGAGTTTAATAACATGAACAAAATCATGCGTGAAAAACAAAAGTGATTTTAACCAAGGCCTAAATGGTGGGGTAAAATGTTCTAATTACCCAGGTGCACGACTTAAGTAAAGACCAGGTGCACGGAGAAGAATTTTTCAGGGAACCTGTGGATAACTGGCGCCACCGGCCCACCGCCCACTGGAAAAAAGTAAAAGCACGTCTCAGGCTTTTCAGCCATGCCGCCATTTTTCTTCAAAATAAAAGATGTTTCCAGTTCACTCAAAAAAAAAAAAAAAAGTTTCTAGAATATAATACTCAAATGCATTCAGATATTAAAATAGGAATTACTTATGTTCCTTCAATTGTAAAATTATATCGGAGGCTAATGGAGTAAACAGTTTAACCTTTATATTTTCTTGACACCGAAAAGTTGCCTCGAAATTATTATTCACATATGTGCCCAAAAAAAAATTATTTACATAAAATTCCTTTGCATTTCAGAAAAAGAATGATATAAAATGTTAATCATTTAGAAAACCTAGCAGTTTGAAATAGAACCAAATGAATAATTTTCCTACCGCTTGAGTTTTATTGTGGAACTAGTTCTATTCTCGCGCGTTGCGCGATGCATTCCTATTCGAATATGCGACGGAACAATTTCCTAATGAGCGTGGATATGTTATGGGTGACATAAATACAGTCGCATAAATATATATAGCTGCACATAAATACAG
Source organism: Rhynchospora breviuscula (assembly GCA_027562975.1). Lineage (NCBI taxonomy): Eukaryota > Viridiplantae > Streptophyta > Magnoliopsida > Poales > Cyperaceae > Rhynchospora > Rhynchospora breviuscula. The sequence goes on along the minus strand of CM050401.1, from coordinate 33,180,690 downwards.
TGGCATACTGTGAAGTTGCTTGCTTGAGAGACAAACACAATGGCCTATTATTAATAGTTTGGAAATAGTTTTAGATGTACATTCTTATTCATGATATAAAAAGCACAGTAAAAAAAGTACACCCAAAAAAATCATCAAATTTAGACCACCTGAAATATGCCCCCCTTGTAGAGCTCGATCTTCTGGTTTATGGCCGCTAGTAGTTTCCTGTTGAATGAATTGAGATGGTACACAGCTCCTTTTGTTTATTTTTCAGCAAGCAATTGTAGCTTTCCATCTTCTATAGAAAATATTAGGATGTGTCCCTACATACATTGATTGTGTGTAAAATGGTTTGGATGTATTCACTCCAAGTAATTTAACAAAATAGTTTGTTGTAGTCTAAAACTCTATTGATTGTATTAAAAAATGCATTGTTGACCTTTGCCTGTTTTGTAGGGTTTCAGCCGGGACAATTAGCCAGCAAAACTTAATAGTAGAACAAAAATAGTGGACAACTTACTAAACAATAATGGAAATAAAAAAGACTTCACCTAAAAATGTCAGAATTTCGAGAATTTCGACCATGGAGTATAAACAGAGTCTTAAAACATATGCTCTCTTTTGCCCTCTCTTGACCACAAAAATGAACCCCCCAACCCTTAAACTCTCTCTCTCTCTCTCTCTCTCTCTGAAATCCTCACTCCATTACAGAAAATTCAAAGCAAAATAATCAAAGAATGTTTTCATAGTGCATTCATTGTGTGGTATTCACCGCAGTAAATTGAAGAAGCACAACTAATATAAATATTGCATAAAAAATATCACCTTGCTTGTTTCATTTTCTCCAGGGAGTATATACGCCGTAGCAACACAGTAGTAGGGATTGCTATCCTCAGCGAAAGAGCACCTAAGAACATAGCAACCATATTCATATGCGTTAAGAGCATAGGTTGAGATTAAGTCAAATGATTGGTCATCTAACAACCTAACAAAATGTATCTCCATATCTTCAGTGCTTGCTGCACGCAAAGTACAGATTGAAAACACAATATTACATTTTCAAAAAAAAAAAAAGAAAAATACAATATTTGAATCATAACAGATATGCAACTAAGAATTAAATTACTTTGAAATCTAATCAATGTGATTTTATTATATTCTTGTTTCTAAAATCTATAATGGACCTATATCAAAATACATTTGTCAAATTAATTAAACTATCAGCTTTTCAATTGAGTTTTGAAACTGACCAAACAACCAGCTTTTGAATTGGCTGAAAGAAGTGAAAATTCAAACCATTCGAAATAGTAAAAACTGAACAGTGTTGTTCTTGAATAAATGCGGTGGATAATTGAAAGGAGAGGAGAGCGAGGGAGCACGTATTGAAAAGGAGCAGGAATAAGGCACCGACAGGAGAGCGAAATCCATACCAGTAAATAGAATGAAGAGAGGAAGATGAGGAGAACTCCTTTGTTGGCCGACCATTCAATCAGCCTCCATGAAGACAAATGTATGAGATCTAAAACATCTAGTTCAACACAAATGACGATTGTGCCCTTCAAATCTGAATACATTGCATTTGTTCATAGAAGTTGTTTTCTGCTGTCATCTGATCCCATACAACATATTAAGAGAGCTACCTTTATGAGTACATTAGTGTATATATAATATGTAGTTGCTACCATACCACAGTATCATAACTCACATGGCAGCTAATATGATTAGTCATTTCACATAAGCAGTCTAAATATATTTAACAATCCAAATGTATTAAGAGAGGAAAAAAATATATTTATTGAGGACTTAGTTCCAGAATCCATCGCATGCTAATTTTTATATGACAATATAGTTTATTATCTAAACAAAAGATTGTTGTACTATTTGTAGTGGTATAACATTCGAATCTAAGAAAATCCAATTAACTATGTTGTCTTTGATTTTTTTCACTCACCAATCATGTACAGTGATCAATTGATCTACATATTAGTATAGTAGAATAGATTTGTCCTATCTCTAGTTATGCTTATTGTGATACTGTCAATTCCAACTAAATTGATGCTAAAAGAGTCGAGTGATTAAATACCTTAAAAAGGAAGAAATTAGCACTGCCCTAATTGATTTATAGAAAGAGAGAGAGGAAGGTGCTGATCAGCATTCTCTTGCTTGTCTTATTTCCTAATTCAAATAAAATTTAGACTCTAATTTAAGGCATGTAAAAAAGAGTGCAATTGCAGCCAATGAAAATAAAAAAAATCCAGTATTAAGTATAAATAAATTCTTGAGAAATACTGTTCTGTTGGGCTCTAGTTGGCTCATAATGTCATAAAAGAAAACAACAATGTTAGTTTTTCCACACAATAAAACCAATTTTCTTCTAGAATATCAAAAATTAAAGATGAATTTCAGAATTCGTATTTTGGCACATTAAAATCGGAACTTACCTCGCTATCTATCAATGCTTTCCGCAGGATCCCTTGGCGCCAGGATCATTATCTTGACCTTTCTATGCCTAAATCAATGTAGAGAAAGGTTCAATTAAAGTCATGACAGAAGAAAATTTTAGTTTTTTGCAACTTTTTTTTCCTGTAAAGTGATATTAAAAAAAAACTCACTGTGTACTGACCATTTTCATTGGCTGCAATTCCAAAAATTTTCATTTGCTGCAAGGTCCAACTACTTTGGTACACCTCCAAAAGAACTTTTTATATGGTTAATAGTTAATACCTTAAAACTATTTATCTGATTTTTAGTAGTGGCCATGTTACTCTTTGTTCCTTCTTCCTCAGCACAAAACATGGCAGCACCATGTCAAAAGTAGCTACTCTTAAGTCATGCATGTTCAATTTTATATTAAGATGATCCTTTTCATTGAATTGAAGTTTATTTATTTGAATACCTTCTATCATTAGAATTCAGAACGGTCAGAGCTATCAAAACTGTCAGAGCCACATTATAGTCTCCCTTCTTTGACCTATTTTTAACTACTGGCATATGCCTCTTAATAGCTGCAGCAGGCTTCTTTGTAGGTTTCTACAAAAATCATCGGATAGTGAATCACCAATTTAACTTATGAACACATGAATTAGAAGATAATACAAAATAAAATAAAAACAAATTTTTCATAAGCTTCTCTCAAATTAAATTCAGAATAAATGTACTTGAAAATCTGAAGTAGAAAAAAGTATGGGCGCTCCAATATCATACCAGATTTTTAATCCAATAACATATAAACTATAAAAAATAGAGATGATCTTTTTAGATAATATATTGACAGACAAAATCCTACATATATCTAGCTAACTCCTAGTAGCACCACACCTGCACAGTATTTTTTTTTTCTTTTTGTAATTAAGCAATGATATTTTAAAATTAGGGTGCAAAACATAGAATGGTTATATTTGCAATTACCTTCATGATTGATGGTGGTTTCATTTCACCATAAGTAAAAACTCTCAACTAAAATCTTTTAAGACTTGCCTGATAAAAGCCTTAATGACAAAGCATACCTGCAAACCAAGAGGAAAATGCAATAAATAAGAACTTCCAGAAGTATTTTAAAGAATAGGAAAGATATAATAAGAGAGATATCACATTAAATAAAAAACTTTTAGACATGCCACATAACATGTTAATTTTTTATCAAACTTTCAAACCAAGAAAAGTTCAATGTCAATTTGCATCACCACCAATGTGATTAAAATAACATGCATCAAAAGGTACCTGAATGTGTGACCAAACACATTTGTATTTGGTACGACAAAGCCTCCAGCAAGTTATAATTCTTTTAGTTCAGCTTGTGGCCTGCTCTCCACATTCGCCAATTCTACAATTCAGAATTGAACATTTAATATTGGCTTGACCAAACACATTCTCCACTTGTATGATCATTTATTGTTTATATAATATTGACTTGAAAATTGAACATTTAAAGAGGAGAGGATTTCAGTTGAGCTGATGTTGATTGTTAAGAAGACTTAATTGTCAAGGCAGTTCCTTTCCAATTAACAAAAAAGACAGTTTCAGACAATAACTTTGTTATCTTTTTCCCAATACTGAACGGCTTGGAAGAAAATCAGCGACAGTGCAATATTAGACAAAGCTAAAGTCCCAGTCCCTTTCCTGTGCAGTCGGCAGTCCGTGGTGCAGAAGGAAAAAAAAACATGGAATAAGAACGAAGCACGAATCGGATGATACCGAAAAACAAAAAATAATTGATCAAACCTCAAAAAGTAAGGTCAGAAAAGATTTTGCAAAAAATTGCACACAAATAACAGATGTATTCCAAAGCAAACACAATATAGGCACAATAAACATGACTATATGACTTACATGATTAAATATAAGTAAAATCATGAATTAATTCACATGTACTCCATTGGACCTGATCTTGATTGCTGCAGCGAAAATTCTAATTGAGTAAAAATAGTTCTAATTGAGCTGATCATCCATCTCCATAAATGGCATATCTGGCTTTAAGCACTACAGGACAAAATTGAAAAAAGCAAGAACATATTTACAAAATTAACAATTTAAGAAAAAATGCAAAACAAATCTCTCTCTTTTTCAGTACTATTTCTGTAAAATAATAGTTCTTCGAAATTTGATGAAGGAAGCTACCATGAAAGAGAAATAAAACTTTACATACCTTTTCACTAATAACCTCTGATGAGGGATTTGAGGCAAGACAATGGTGAAATAGCCATCATCCTACAAAGAACTAACAATGGTTTTTGAAGCAAAAACCGACTAAGGTTGCGAACTGACGGTAGAGATGGGCGAGATCGGGACTGGCTTTCCTCGTGGAGCCAAATAAGAAAGTTTGATGCCAACGTTGACATGGAGCGCATCCCAAATTACAGCAAAACTTTGAGATCGACGATGGCCGTGAAGAAAGAGGAGACGACAGGGGGGGACAGTGATAGAGAAGAAAGGAAAAACCCTAGAACGATCGAGACGACGGTAGAGGGACAGTGACATGAGGTGAGGTGGTGATGAAAAGCGAAGAGACATGGTGTGCGTGGAAAAAGTGAAGATGGAGACGGAAAGAAAGGGTTTCTCCTCTTCGCTGCACAGAGAAAGTACTTGCTCAAACGAACGGTTCAGACGAAGGAACGGAAATGAACGGTCAGGATTACGGAACTGTGCTAACTACAGTGTTTGAGGCTCCTCACGTGCAGCTCACGCCGGACAAAATGTATATATTTCTAATGGGCTATAGGCTTTTAGCAACCCCTTAATTATTATTCCTCAAAAAAAAAAAAAACTCCTTTATTATTAGAACTAAGGGCTGTGAACTTTTAAAGCCGCCTAATACTTCACAATTTATCTTTACACCGCAAAATAAAAGAATTATCATATATGAGGACAGTTTATAGATTAGTACATCAGTAACTCTTGCCATGAAATTATTGAAATGCAAACCCAATTTTTGTAAACAGGTACAGAACAACGCTAGTTGAGTACCTTTTATGACAATCTAGCGTTATAATTCCTCCAACTGGAGATCTCTACACACACAATTAAATCATGCTCCGAGGTCCCTGTAAGATCTTATCATGCGGTGCTAGTAAACAGCTTGCAAAGGAAGCCACCGGTTACTGGGCCAGAGAAAGGCAAGTGTTATTTCAATTACATGTACTTAAGCCTTCAATCTTTCAAAAAATAAAATCTTAGAATAACACTTCATATCATAAGAAATCATGTAAGCAGTTATAGCTAATGGTTCAGCCCTTCAATAAGGGAAATTATTATAGAATGTTTTAATTTAAGTTAGCTGTGAATACCAGTCATTATTGTATTAAACAAAATTAAAAATAATTTACAAGGGTTACAAAGAAGAAGAAGAAAAAAATAAAAAAGAAAAAAGGTTGATTGAAAAATAAAAAAGGCTCGGTCAAGACACAATTTTGGGAGGTCAGTGTGGCCTTATAGAGTGTGAATGGTACAACATAATTTTGGATCAGTATCAAAGGCCAAGCCCATTTGAGAAGCTGTGCTAAATTGTAAATTGATCTTTTTAATTTGCATCAATTAAAGGGCGAATTGTGTCATTAGGTTTACCATGAAATATCTTCATTTTCTTCTATCCGACTTGGCATTATATTTGCCAATTATCCAACTCCTGCCACTGGTAAAGTGTTTGCCAGTATAAATGGCTGATGGGAGAAATTTAAGAATATTAATTATGATTTTTTTTTTTTTAATATCCACGCCCTTGGGCCTTATTAATTATGATTCTGTGTTGCATATGTAGCCTATTGTAACGCTCCAAAAAATATAGACCGTATCTTCTTTCCTTATTCCCCAAGTGTGAACATACAAGTTCATTTCTTGATTCTGTGAACATACCAGTTCTTTCCTTTCATTCCACTAGAAGATTAAACATACCAGTTCTTTCCTTATCCTCTTATGTTATGTCGGTAAACGGTAACCTTCATAAACTAATCCAAGCCGTTGGTACGAATTAAGATCGCTCTTCTCCACACCAAAGTGAACCGTTCAGATATGTCCCAGAGGATCATAACATCAGCGGCCACCATACACTTCTGGGTACAAAATTGTATACGGTTACCAATACTAACCTCATGGGGTCCAATCCATTTAAATACCAGCACCCAACGGCTATTTCCTCTCTCATTCGCTCCTTCCCAATTCTCCAAAATCCTCATCTCCTCTATTTCTAGTTCTCTAATCGAGCTATAGGGTTCATGTCTTTCTTCCTCATGCAAATTCGATTCTCCACTTTTCTCTCGTTATGATCTACAGCCACAGATATGGAGTACACAAGGGAGACGATGGAGATCTTGGCCAGGAATTGCGATTGAAGCTTATCGCGTGAGAAGATGCAGATCACTGCCTCGCTGTGCCAGACAGAGCTATACAAGGTTTGTCTTTTGTCTAGGCTTGGTCAATTTTGTTGGTTCTGTGGTATTTTGATTGAATTCTTTTGAATTTGGCGAAATTAGGTAGTTCTTGTTAATGTTAGGTTCATTAGATATAGTTCTTGTCATTTTGGCGAAATTTGGTAGTTCTTGTTGGTTCTGTGGTATTTTTTATCAATTTTTTTTGTCAATTTGGGGAAATTTGGTAGTTCTTCTTCAATTTTGTTTCTAATTTCAGTGTTTTGTTCTTTTGTGCATGTTCTGCTACTAAACTTTGATTCATATCTCTCAAATTCTTCTTATTATTTTCCTTTTTTCCTTTACTGTAAGAATTCATTCCTTCTATTTGGAAAGGAATTGCAATTTTACCAGAAAAAGCTCTGAAATTCCACCTAAACTTATCTGAATTTATTCATCTGATTCTATTCATCTCTCAATTGTACATATTAGTAAAATTCTGTACGGCAACACCTGCCACTTCTTGCGAAGTTAGAAATGAAATTCTGTTAGACGAACATCACAAACCACGACACAGAAAGGTGTAGTGTGTATTTGTTGAAAATTTTTTGTGACATGTATATTATTTAATTAGCATGATATATGATTTGATGGGTTCAGTTCAAAAGGTAATTGTCTTTCGTAATGTTCTGTAAAAATGTATATATTAAGTAGTTCCAAATTACAATGTTATTTTCTTGTTCTTGAATGGAATCTTTTAAATTGTTTTAGTTTTAGTTAATACTTTTTACTCCGAGACAAAGATATGTCCGAATTTGATTTGCCCAAACAGAGCATTGTGCTACAATTGAGTATGCATCTGTATGGGGCCCACTGTGAGGTTTGGATGACATGTGGGCCCCAATGATGATGCATAGAGAAAAGCCGCTAAAAGCGGCAGTGGCCAGAATTTTTTTTGTTTTAATTGTCAGAAAGTTTGTTTTTCTTTCCAATTGCTATATTATTTTGAATTATTATCTTGGCTTCATTATTGGCAGGATGCAGAATCGGAAGATCATTATAGGCATAACAATAACAATTTTGGTGAGTTTATTCTCTCTTTTAAAATGCGGTGTGGTAGGTGCATTGACACATAATGTCAGATTTAGTTTCAAAACCCCAATTTCTCCTTTCTGATTATTTTGTTGTCTTCAATGTCTAATTTAATTTTAATAACCTTGACTCTCTGGAATTGTTAAATTCTTATGGCATAGTTTAAATACTTTATACTCAATTAGGATCTCATGTTATGAAATTCAAAAACTAGTTCATGAGCCTTTGGTTGTCTTAAGTTTGTTGTTTATGTTTTTGCAATCTGTCCCCTTGGCTCACTGAAATTTATAAAGTTCCGTTGGCATATGTTTAATTTCATTGTACGAAGGCAATTTATCAGAAAGTTTGCTTTTCTTTCCAATTGCTGTGAATTCTTATCTTGGCTTCATTATTGGCAGGATGCAGAATTGGTAAGTTTATTCTGTCTTTTAAAATACGGTCGTAGATGCATCCATTGTACAAAAATCCTTTATTTGAAACTGATGGGAGACTTTGGTTTACTTCTGGGAAATAAAGACATAACGAGTTTTTGTTGTTTTATCTGAGACTTTGATGGGATGGATTTTTGTTGTTTTAGCCAAAAATATTAATAATGGACCGTATTTGCCTCTAATTCCAATTTTATATAACACAAGTTCATGTGTGAGGTTGTTTTCATATGTTATAGGTCATGAGTTTAATAAGCCAAAACTATCCACAATTGAAAGGTCTAGCTAAGAAAAAAACTTAAGGCAAGCTTTTTTTTTTTATTAAACTTTTGTGGCATTTTACTCCGTTCCTCAATCATGAGGAGATGCATATAGTCAACGTTCTATGAAATCTCACATTCAATGTCATAAGATCTAATGTTAAATGATTTTCATAATAAATATTTACATCTTGATATATTGCAGGAATATGTCGGAGTAAACCGAAAAGGCGAGGACTGGTGAAGGGAAACCGAAGTTAGATTTTAAATTATAGAAAACTTGTATTGTACAAATACTAATGATGAAGTGTGTGTTTTTTTGTGCGCGCGCGCGCTGCGGAGCAGCCTAGCCTCTTGGATCGTGACTCGTGAGCGAGCTATCGTGCGTAGAAAAAAACATCCTCTAACGATGCAATCAAATTAAGCATTCGATAAAGAATACACTAGAAACATATAATAAAAGTTCAAAACCAACACAAAAAAAGTACACCGAAACACAATGAAGAAAAAGGAAAAAGAAAAGAATAAAAAAGTGAAATCCATAATAAAACAAAAAAGTCTAGAAAAAAATTATAAACACAAAGAAAAGCAAAAGTGAAATCAATAAAGAAACAAAAAGTCTAGAAAAAAAATCGTTATGTACACAATAAAAAAAATCAAGACAAAAATATTATCTCATCCTAATGTAGCACGTCAAGACGCGAGGTGCGAGGGAGGGGTTGCGAGGCGGGATGTGAGGGTAGGGGGGTCGAGACGGTAGGGGCATGGTAGGTGGGGGTAGGGGGGTTGGGGCAGGGTGCCTCGGCCTCGCGGGGGGGGGGGGTACTGGGGGTGTGGGGCCCTGCCCTCGGCCTCGCCGGGGGGGGGGGGGGGGCGTGGGGTAGGGGACAGGGCGCCTCGGCCTCGCGGGGGGGGGGGGGGGGGGATTTGGGGGGTCGTGGGTTCGGGGCAGGTTTCCTCCGCCTCGCCAGGGGGGTTCAGGGGTTGGGACCCTGCCTCGGCCTTAGGTTGTGTATCATACATAAGCATGTGTGTTTCGGCTCTCTGAAATGTATAGCTTGCAACATGCTAGCATATTTTCTAGCATTTCCTTTTATCTTTAATTTTCTCAAAAAAATCTCTTTACAGAATGTTTTGCAATAAAGAGAGAAATAAAGAATACTTGATTTAAAAGTAAAAGGGCATTACCTTCAATTATCCATCTGTAAGGACTGTGTGACATTATTGTTTCAGTTTAAAATAAGAGAACAATCTAGCATAGGAATAAATAACTAGTTTGAATTTTCTTGGTTTGAAGATAGTTATCGAAGGGTAAAAAACATGTTTGCTTTTAAATTGGTTGTTTCAAAAGGAGGAAAAGTTGGCATTCAGTGATATTGTTATTTGTAATGGGTAATATGAGAAACTAATTAATGCAAGATAGATCATGATCATTTTAAATTGTGGGTTTAAATTTTAGAAGAGATTAATAGAGTATATAGCTGCAATATCATTATAGTTTAGCACGGATTATCTAATTAGCTTTCATTTTTTTTGTGTCTTCCGAATGATGGAAGTCCATGGATTTCTGTGTATTGCTTGATTTCTGAAAAACCTAATTCACAGAAAACTTATTTTGAGAATATCTAGGGGTGGAACTCTTTCAAGACTCTGTGCATGTTTATTTCTTTTACAAGTGTTGTTTACTTTTTTTTTTTTTTCTTTCCCCAGTTGTAATGCTTAATTGAGTTAAAGTTAACATTTGGGTTCCTCAATTTGTTTGATTACTTGATATGGTTGACTATCGTCACCAAGTGACACTGTGTTGAGCATGATTTCTATGTATTGCTTGATTTCTAAAAAACCTAATTCACAGAAAACTTATATTGAGAATATCTAGGGGTGGAACTCTTTCAAGACTCTGTGCATGTTTATTTCTTTTACAAGTGTTGTTTACTTTTTTTTTTTTTCTTTCCCCAGTTGTAATGCTTAATTGAGTTAAAGTTAACATTTGGGTTCCTCAATTTGTTTGATTACTTGATATGGTTGACTATCGTCACCAAGTGACACTGTGTTGAGCATGATTTCTGGTATTCAAGGACTTCCCTCTATCGCCATGAGCATGATTTCTGGTGTTCAAGGACAGCTTCTAGATGTAACAGGTACCTTCCCCAATTTTAGTCTATCGAACAGAATTTGTTGAATTTGTTCTGGTTCGAGAGTAATTTGAGAGGTCGAGGGTTCAATCAAAGGGATCCTTGGTAGAATTTAACCTTTGATAACTTGTTTATTAACATTTTCTTATGAGCAGATTCTTTTGACCTGCTGTGAAAATATTTGAGAATATTACAAACTGAAATTATAACTAAACACGTTGTCTTATGCTGAATAACTCTGTATTATTTTCTTAACTCTGTATTATTAATTCCTTGACTGAAATGTACAGCACAACAATGTTTAGCTATTTAAAAAAGGGAAAAGAACTTCAAATATTGATTTGCATGTTCAGCTGTTCTTTACTATATAGAACATAAAAAAAACAGGATTTCTTATTCATGTACACTGTTCGTCATGCTATCATGATAATCTTTCTAGTGCACTCTATGTAAATTCATGGCACTGCAATTTTAATTTTTCAAGTTATTTTCATAATAGTATTGGATGGTTTCCATTTTTGACATGTATATAAGTTCCGTCAATTGTGCTTGATGATAAATATAGGCATGTAATAATGAGAACCATATATTTTTTTTTTTGAAAATTGACAGTGGCTGTCAATTAGAAAAAAAAAAAAAAACCCCGCTAACAAAGTTTTAAGTAACTACATCCTTTCTGAAGCATCCAGTGCGCAACCGTACGTGCATCCTTGTTATTGTCTCTGAATAATCTGCCATTCCGTTCCAACCAAACAGCCCAGAGTGTTGTAGCAAAATAAACCAAGGAAGAGACACTATTCTGGAATTGATTTAAGGTCTCGATCAGAGACTGCTGACATGAGTAAGAAATAGACATCTGTGGTAAATTCTCAGAGATTTGGAGAATCCTCCAAACATCAGCAATATAAGGGCATGTAACAAATAGATGCAAAGTGTCTTCCAACTGCACGCTAGAGCACAGAGCACAACCATGTGAGAACCATATATTGTTTTAACAATAACAAAGATTTTGAACTCTTCATCTTTTCCTTTCGCAGTTGTAGCTTGCAGTTGAGAGAGACAGAGCTGTTCTCACGGCAGGATCATATGTTTGCCTTGAGTATGCCAATTCCAAATTCCTCACGTACCTGCACTGGTATTGACTTTCATATTTTCCTCTTATTACATTTCTTCTGTATATTTTTTAAGCATTGCAAAGGCAACCCCAAGTTATTTTGAAATTTTGTTTTTTTGTCATTCCTCAAAGTTGCAAATTAGGGGGTTTAATAGGCAATAAGTGGTTTTTAACATTTTATTGTTAATAATCAAACAATAGAGGAAAATTTTTGAAGTCGGTCTGCATAATGCTTGTTTAGACTTTAGAATTTCCGTATGTTAACTGTTGTTTCTCAAATCCAGTTTTTTTTTTTTTTTTTTTTAACACTTCTGAATATACCTACTGTCGATTGAATTTACACTAAAATAAGATTAATGTGAAATTGCAATGCCAATATGAAATGTTTGCTACAGATGGAGGAAGGAACCCGACTTTCAAGAGAAATTTCATATTCCACTTATTGAAGGTTTGAGAGAATTAAATGGTCTGGGAGGACCATTTCCAAGGACAGAAGCTAATACTGTGGCTAAAATTAACATTTGTTGCCTTGCACTAAGTTGTTGATTCTTATTTTATTTATTTTTTTTGGTGTTTCAATTGCTGAAAACCTATCAAGATGCATGCTGGATAAGAAGACAGTAATTGTGAGTACTATTAAAACCTCCCCCAGTTCATGTGGTTATACTATGTTGTTAAGATGACAATTATCAGCAACAAGCTGATGGGTCCTCATATTTTTTGAAGGCTAGGTGGCGATAGCTACGCCTGATGGGTCCTCATCAGTTACAATTATAAGAAATTAAAAAGATGAGGCAAAAAGTTAACACCAACATAAGAGGAGAGCAAATAATTCCCCAATGCCACTTAAAATTAGAAGTAGGATTTGCTTCTTTTGTGATTTATGACCAATAATTGATGTTGCTTTCCAGGACGAGGGACTCGTGTCAGTAGCTTGACTATCTCAACTAATTGTTGGCACTTAATTCATCGATTAGGACGAGGTTGGATAGTTGGGATCTAATTTTCTATTTGGCGAAATTGGATAGTTCTTATTAGTTCCAACTTCATCTAATTTTTGTGTTTTGTTCTTTGGTGCATGTCACCTCTCAAAACTCAAATTCTTCTTCTTATTTTCCTTCTATTCTTTGCTGGATGCCAAAAGGTGTCGTTCCTAATTGTTCAAAATTTTTCGACAGGTATATTTTTAATTTAAGTTAATATATCATTTGATTGGTTCTATTTCTGGTCATTCACTTCCGAAGGAAACTGTCTTTACTGATTATCCTTATTGAATTGAATGTTCTGTAAAAAGTTATAATGTGTTTATTAGTTTCAAAACACAATGTCATTTTATTGTTCTAGATTGGAATCTTTTAATTGTTTTAGGCTTTGTTACTTTGTACTAAGAAGATTTGAACGAATTTGATTTGCTCATAAGTGCTCAAATACTGAGTAATTTGCACACATAGATTTTTTTTATTATTATTATTTTGCGTCTCTCGTACTGACCCCTCTTTTTGGCAAATTTGATTAGGTGCAGTACTATGGCAAAATTGTTTTGGATTTGCCTCTCGCACAACAACGTCACTATATCGGTTAATTAACAGAACATATAATGAAAGGAAATATGGGAAAAACGCAATTGCGGCACAAACAAAAAAGAATTTCAAACAAAAAATTATGCATAGGGTGCATAACTTATTACATCCAAGGAAACATAACTTATTACATCCAAGAAAGTTGCATAATTTATGCACCGAATTATTCTCATCTCATTTGACATTTGTACCCTTCAATTCATTAACACCGGCTCTTAATATCCAGCACTAATTATAATTATTATTACTTATTCAACATTATTTTATAATATTACAACATTATTTATTTTTATTAATTATTTTTATAGTATTATTAAGTCAGATTTCAATCGGCCTCGCCTCCCACCATGAGGCCGAGGCACCCTGCCCCGACATCACCCCCCCCCCCCCCCCCGGCGAGGCCGAGGCGTCCTACCCCGACCCCACGCCACCCCAGCAAAGCCAAGACGGGCGACCTGCCCCGACCCCATGCCCCCCCCATCGCGAGGCCGAGGCGCCCTACCCCGACACCACGTACCCTGAGGCCGAGGTGCCCTGCCCCGACCTCACGACCCCCCTACCCCTACCCTTACCCCTACCCTACTACCTTTACCTAACCTACCTTTACTTCCCTACTCCTACCTCGCCCCAACCCTACCGACGAGGCACCCTGCCTCCCGCCCTATCCCTACCCTACCCTATCCTACCCTACCCCTACCTACCCCTACCCCTACCCCTACCCATACCCATACCCATACCCATACCCATACCCATACCCTACCCTACCCTACCCCACCCCACCCCACCCCACCCTACCTCCTACCCGTGATGCCGAGTCACCCCGTCTCCTGCCTTAACCCTAACCCTAACCCTGCCCCTAACCTCACCCCTACCTCCCTCCCTACCTAGTCCCCCTCCCCCTCTCCCTCCCCACCCCCACCCTAACCTAGCCTACCCCCGCCCCCGCCCCCCGCGAGGCTGGGGCACCCTGCCTCGACCCCTCCCCTCCCATTCCCCTCCTTGACCCCTCCCCCTTCCTCCTTGACCCCTCCCCTTCCCCCCGAGGCCGAGGCGCCGTGCCCCGACCCCGACCCCACCCCCCAACTCCCCGCGAGGCCGAGGCGCCGTGCCTCGACCCCCCTCCCACTCATGCCCCGAAGCCGAGGAGCCGTGCCCTGACCCCGCCCCCCCCCCCCCCCCCCGCGAGGCCAAGGCGCTGTGCCTCGACCCCTCACCCCCCCTCCCCCTCGTGCCCCGACCCTGACCCCACCCCCCCCTGCGAGGCCGAGGTGCCCTGCCCCTACCCCGCCCCGTGGTCCCTCGCGCTCTGCAATGCGTCCTATCACGGAATGCGCTCTGCAATGCGTCCCACCCACCCCCTGTTACAATTTTATGTTTACATCTTTTTATAATTTTTATAGTTATACACGGAATTAAGAAGTCGTGGTACTCTTATGCGTCCTATCAATCCCATGTTTCTCTCTTCCTCACACAATGGCTTTGTATATATTCTTTTTATTGTTACATCTTTTTATAATTTTTGTGATCACTTTGTTTTACTTTCCAAATTATTATTACGTTTTCTTATATTTCCTATCATTTGTATATATTCTCTTAAATCCGATACAGTGATGTTGTTCTGCTACACAAATCCAAAATAATTTTCCTCGGGTCTTCTTGCTGCATAGGCCTTCACCTAATCAAATTCGCAAAATACACAAGTCAGACCAAGTGAAAATTGATATAAAATACAAGTATTTACTCAGAAAGACACACAAAAAAAAAAAAAGGATCTATATGTGCAAAACCGCAAATTACTCAGCACGAGAGCATTTGCTCTGTTTGGGCAAATCAAATTCGGACATATCTTTGTCTCAGAGCAAAATGTAGAAACTAAACCTAAAACAATTAAAAGATTCCATTCAAGAACAAGAAAATAACATTGTAATTTGAAACTAATTAATATATACATTTTACAGAACATTACAAAAGACAACCCTTTGGAAGTGTACCAATCAAATCATATATCAGGCTAATTAAAAAATATACATGTCACAAAAAAATTTTCAATAATTAACTACTACACCTTTCTGTGTCGTGGTTTGTGATGTTTGTCAAACCGAATCTCATCTCTAACTTTGGAAGAAGTGGCAGGAGTTGCCGTACAGAATTTTACTAATTTGTATAATTGATAGATTAATAGAGTCAGATGAATAAATTCAGACAAGTTTAGGTGGAATTTCAGAATTTTTCTGGTAAAAGCAGAATAAAGAGTTGGAGTATGGTAAAATTGCAATTCCTTTCCAAAGAGAAGGAATGAATTCTTGCAGTAAAGAAAAAAAGGAAAATAAAAAGAGGAATTTGATAGAGATGAATCAAAGTTTAGTAGCAGAACATGCACAAAAGAACAAAACACTGAAATTAGAAACAAAATTGAAGAAGAACTACCAAATTTCCCCAAATTGACAAAAAAAATTGATACAAAATACCACAGAACCAACAAGAACTACCAAATTTCGCCAAAATGACAAGAACTATACCTAATGAACCTAACATTAACAAGAACTACCAAATTTCGCCAAATTGAAAAGAATTCATTCAAAATACCACAGAACCAACAAAATTGACCAAGCCTAGACAAAAGTCAAACCTTGTATAGCTCTGCCTGGCACAGCGAGGCAGTGATCTGCATCTTCTCACGCGATAAGCTTCAATTGCAATTCCTGGCCAAGATCTGAAGCCCCACAAAGCTCTCCATCGTCTCCCTTGTGTACTCCATATCTGTGGCTGTGGATCATAACGAGAGAAAAGTGGAGAATAGAATTTGCATGAGGAAGAAAGATATGAATCCTATAGCTCGATTAGAGAACTAGAAATAGAGGAGATGAGGATTTTGGAGAATTGGGAAGGAGCGAGTGAGAGAGGAAATAGCCGTTGGGTGCTGGTATTTAAATGGATTGGACCCCATGAGGTTAGTATTGGTAACCGTATACAATTTTGTACCCAGAAGTGTATGGCGGAGCGGGGCTGATGTTATGATCCTCTGGGACATATCTGAACGGTTCATTATGGTGTGGAGAAGAGCGATCTTAGTTCATACCAACGGTTTGGGTTAGTTTCTGAAGGTTACCTACATAACATAAGAGGATAAGGTAATATCTGTTGGGAGAAACTGTGGCGCACAGTTTAATCTTAGTGGAATGAAAGGAAAGAACTGGTATGTTCACAGAATCAAGAAATGAACTTGTATGTTCACACTTGGGGAATAAGGAAAGAAGATAGGAACGAGGCTAATCTCTCTGGGCTCATTTGGATCGGGAATAAGGAAGGAATAAAGATTTTAGGAATAAAATATTGGAAAATGTGTAATTTTGTAAAGAAAATATTGCTTAGGAATAAGCTATTTCTAGAAAGAAGCTATTCCTAAACAATCCAAACGCCCCCTTTGTATCTATCTTTTTAGTTTTAGGCTAATGCATAGATAGGAGCGTTACAACTTACCAGTTACCATATGCTACAAGTAATAAGGCCCAAGGGCGTGGATATTAAAAAAAAAATCATACTGGCAAACACTTTACCAGTATTAATTGTATCATTTATTTTGATAGCATCCTATTTTCACGAAACTTTTTTGCACTTAAATGCTTGAGTCATGCTTTAAATTAATAATTACAAATGTTCTACTTGATATTAGAAAATTAAAAGCCATTATCTATAAAAAAAAATAGATAAAATCCTACTAAAACAAACTTGAGTTCAAATAAAATCACAAACAAATAAAATTAATTATACAGTAAAATATAGGCTTGCCAGGCGCCCAGGCCCTTCAATATATTTCAAGAGTCAAGACATTACAAAATATTTTGAATCCACTGCGAACACACTGTATCACATAATTCTTAATAATACAAAACACAAGTCATGCCAGCTGCCAGCCTGCCAGCATAACATTTTCAATATCATTCAACCAATCTGCGCCTATATGCTTAGCATGATTTTATATAATGCCGTGACTCAGTTTATTTCCTTAATGACCGCCTTCATGGTTCTCAAATTAAATACGAAAATGCATCTTATTATTTTTTTTCTATCATTTACAATTAGTGCGCCTTGATATAAAAATATGATAGGCAGCATTGAAGTAGTCAAATACCAAATTAATTTCTCTCTCTTGTACTACGGTTACCTATGAGGTTTTCACTCTTAAAAAAAAAAAACTTTTATAAGTTTCGACACATACATAGTCTTCCAATGAATCATCTGCAATTATAGATCTTATTTATTTTAAAATTAATTTTCGTTGTACCAAATTTAGAAAAAAGATAGACCCACAACTTTACAATCTCTATCTCTATCTCGACTCATAAACACACTGATCCAATAGAGGTTAAACGCTAGATTTAACGTGTATCCACCTGTTTGTGCCATTCAATCGACTTGATCTATGGTTGGATATCCATCGCAAGACGAAGCAACAATATGTTTTGATTTTTTGTTTAACAAAAAAATAAATTGAGCAATATATCTACCTTGTATCGCCGTAGATTGAACAACGTATCTTTATTGACTAATATTATTTTATTTTTTTACTTGCCTCACGTATGAGGCATTTTTGCAAGTTTTCATTTAAAAATTCTATTCTAGCTTTTTACACTTTTCAATGGGCAACGATTTAGGGCCCAATCATCGGTTCTACGAAAAGTTAATAAAATGGCTAGGCAGAGGCCAATGTAAAGCTACTTAGATTTATAATATATCTTTTAATTAAACAAATAATTTGTATCTAAAGTTACGAGGTACAACCGTACGTTTGACATGTTTTAGCTACGTGATCATGGGATTAAACCCTTTAATGTACAAAATATTGATAGCCTTTATTTTTTATTTCTTTTTTTCAAACTTAAAAGAAAATGTTTCAACGAAAATATACCTGTTCGAGAAGAACAAATGGAGACTCCAGTTTCTGCACAAACGCACAAGAAGCGAAAAATCAAGAGTAAAGAGAGAGGTACTGTTACCAGTATAACAGAATGTAATTAATGTGGAGTCAGAGTGGGTCTAACTTATCACTGATTACAGTTAGGAATCGCTAGGTTCAGTGTATCAGATTTCTCTGTTTCGCTTGCGCATTTTCTGGATGCAGCATTTAAATGCCCTTTATACAAAAATGAGAAAGAAAGGGGATGATAGAAGCGCAAGTAGCCAAAATGTTGGGACTAATATCAATATGGTAATGGTACTAACGCACGGATCTACCATGGACCAAGCTGAGGTCTGTGCCCGATACTAAAATCATACAACTATATAATTCCAAGAGGGTTTCTAACTTTCTATGGTACCCTCAAAGTCCCTCTTGTAGAATTTCTGTGGCCATTTTGTGTATTGTTTTTGTAATGGATTTTTGTTATAAGCATCTACTTTCAAGAGCAACACGAAAGACTATACATAATTTATTACAGAAAAAAGTAAGGAGAAAAGGACAGCTCCCATGTGAAAGGTACTGGAATTTTTTGTGGCTTTTCTTTACCTTCCTTTATGTGACGAGCCTCAGCTAGGGATGAAAACGAACCGGATACGGATCGGATAGTGGTCAAATTACATCCGCATCCGCATTTTTTTTCAGGTACGAATACGAATACGGATATGTTCGGATACGGATACGGTTCGGACATTAAATGAATACGCATACGAATCGGATATCGTCGGATACGAACATGAATACGGATATACTTTCGGATATTTAAACAAACTATAATATGGTGATCACATTTTCCTTGATTCATTTTTCAAAGACGTCAATATGAAATTTTTAATCTCAATAAATTAGTTGGAATATTGTAAATTTAAAATAGTTACTAAATTCTTTGTTCTATAATTTAAATAGAAATTAATTAAACTCTAAATTCGTGTACCATATAATATAACCCATAATAGCACATTGATTTTTTCATGAAATAAATAACAATTATTATGCTTCTTTCTATTTGTAAACAATTTAGTTCAATCTATAGGCTTGAATCAGTCCAAATAGTTATGCACAACAATGATATTAACAAGTTGTTGTCTTGTCTAGTGGCATGGTGTGGTGCTTTGTAAATGGTCCACCTGGGTTTGATTCCTAGGGATGTTAAATTTCTAACGGACAATATTGTATTGCTTAGTTGGAGCCAAACTGTGTAAGGGGAATTCGGATATCCGATTCAAAAATTATTTCGGATCCGGATAATTATCCGTATTCGCAATCGGATCCGCATCCATATGCATTCTCACATTCGCATCCGTATCCGTTTAAAAAGATCCGTATCCGCATCCGGATCCGTTCGGATCCGGATATTAATATCCGAATCCGTTATTTATCGAATATGGATGCGGATCGGATCGGAGTTTATCCGATCCGTTTTCAACCCTAGCCTCAACTAACTATAATTTGACATATGCAACACAAAAGAGTACACACGAGACCAACATGAAATCAATTTAAATTGGGAAAACAAGGCAGCAGATAAGATATTGCCTTTTTTCGGTTAGCCCCTCCAATTCTTGTACATTTGAATTTAATTTTTCGTATTATTTTTTGTAGCCTCTTTGCTTTCTTTTATTACCAATCCAAACTGTATATATTATCTTCCTTTATTGCATTGTCTTAACGATAATTAGGAACAAATATAATATTATTTCATACGTTCTATGGAGTTCTCTGCCTATAATTTTATTATGATATTCTTAAAAATAATTTATTAATAAATTTTAACACTTATCATTTAATGATTTGTAGTTTAATATTGCAAATAATTTTATAGATTGTAAATTAATTTTAATATTTAAAATTTACTGATTTTTAGTTTAATATCAAAAATAAATTTTAGCCTACATAAAAATACTATTGTTTTATATATATATATATATATATATATATAGAGTTTTGCTATGGTGAGTTGCAACTCACCAAAGGGTCGGTGAGTCGTGATCAAAACTCCTAAATTTAGTTCAAAATGACCGATCCAAACCGTCCAATATGATCTCCCTATTGAAATCTCCATGCATACCAAATTTTACAATTTTTCAAAATTTTTAAGTATTTTTTTAAAATTTTAGAAAATCGTTAATCTAATTAGTTCTGAACCGTTCAAAAGCAGCAGTTTTTAAAAATCCGAAAAAAATACTTAAAAATCTCAAAAAATTATAAAATTTGGTCTGCATGGAGATTTCAATAGAGAGATCATATTGGACGATTTGGATCGGTCATTTGAAACTAAATCTAGGAGTTTTGATCGCAACTCACCAAAGGGTCGGTGAGTCGGGCTCAAAACTGCTAAATCTAGTTCAAAATGACCAATCCAAACCGTCTAATACGATCTCCCTATTGAAATCTCTATGCAGACCAAATTTTTCATTTTTTCGACATTTTTAAGTATTTTTTTGAAATTTTAGAAAATCGTTAATCTAATTAGTTCTGAACCGTTCAAAAACAGCAGTTTTTAAAAATCCGAAAAAAATACTTAAAAATTTCAAAAAAATATAAAATTTGGTCTGCATGGAGATTTCAATAGACAGATCATATTGGACGGTTTGGATCGGTCATTTTGAACTAGATTTAGGAGCTTTGAGCGCGACTCACCAACCCTTTGGTGAGTTGCAACTCACCATAGCAAAACTCATATATATATATATATATATATATATATATATATATATATATAATCATTATATGTCTTTTAATAGAATAATGGTATAATTAAATAGCATCACGCGTCGCTCAATGAATATTCAATTTTGATTCATTTTGATCAATAATACATATATCATCAATATTTTAATTTAATAATGTATATTTGTTAATTATAATTGTTCTTATTATTTTGTTTTATAGATTGTTTAATTTTTGGGTTAATTAGATTTATGCCACTGTGAAAACTTGAAATTAGTAAAATGCCATCACTAAATGACAAATTAGTTTTATGTCATTATAAAATTGAAAAAATTAGTTTTATGCCATCGACAAATTGATTTGCTAGTTTTATCCTTTTAAATATGCCACTTCAAAAATTTAAAATTAGACAAATACCATCATTATATGACAAATTAGTTTTATGCCACTGCAAATTAATTAAAATGAGTTATTTGTCACTGTAAAAATATAAAAATTAGTTATACCACTAGTGCATTAAAATAATGACATAAAACAAAACTTTATATTATTAACAAGTTGCAAATACAATAAATTGATTATGGTAACGAAATATAATGAACATGGGTAAAATAAATACGTTTGTTTTATGCTAAAGAAAATCAAATTGATTATCCTTCCAATGAACTTTGGTTTATTTTATCAAGCTACTCAAATTCGTATCAAATTGATTATATCCTTCAAATGAACCACGTATATTCTTTCTACTAGCGTTCTTTTTAGGGTTTATTTACAAGGGTTGTTTGGGAATTTTTTAAAATAATGATAGATTTCAGGATAACAATTTTAGAATTTAATCTTTTTAGGAATAAGATAATGGCATATATCTAATTTAAACAATTTGATAATGACATAAATCTAATTAACAATCTAACAATGGCATATTGCTAATTAACTAATTTTCATAATAGTATAAATCTAATTAATCCTATTTTTTAATATTCTGTGAAATTTCAAAAGGTCAATACTTTCTTGCTAAAAAAGAAAATAAAAAGTCCAACTTTCGTCCAACATTTATTGCACGAAGCACAATATTATAGTTAATTTATATTATATCAACAGTAATCATTTTTTAAAATTTTATAACTTTATGAATTCAATGTATTAATATAATGTTTAAATTTCAATATTTAATGGGAAAACAAATGCGAGTGTCTTTAATTTTGTGTCCAAGGTTGCTGGACTGTCTGAATCGGCCACTGATCGGTACGACAAAATGATGAGAATAAAAAAAAATGGAAAAGTTGAAAAGAAATATCATAAATAAAACCGTATGATAAGCGCAAAAATTGTTTGTTCGTGCATTTTCTCTTTTATTTTAGGTTTAGTAAGGTGGTTAAATACGGCCAATAATGTTTTTTTTTTAGAAGAATTGACAGCGGCTGTCAATACGGTTAATAATGTTGAGGTTTAAAAATTGGTGAAAAGATAGGTGCTGGTATTTTAGTGGGTTAGATAGAATTGCCATCTTTGCGAGAAAATATATTTTAAAGACACTGATCAAATCAACGGTGTCTAAAAAAAAAGAAATACAAACCAGAATGCAAAATATGTTGTCTTTCAAACACAACTAGTGTAATTTTGGTAAGGAAAAAATTGAACGAGCTCAAATGATTATTTTGCAAGTTAATTTGAGCAAAATCTTGTACTTCATTAAATTATTTTTAATTGGAAATGATAATTGATTGACCTTATTTTTGGGTCAAATTTATTTTTTGTCCTAAGCCATTCCCATTTTTTTTTAAATTATTATCAGTTGACTCCTTAATTTCGGCTGAGAATTTTGGATCCTGAAGCATGACTAAGATTCGAGTTGAAGCTCAAAAAGAGCTAATTGTAGACCAGTTAAATTTAATGTTTTGAATATTTTAACAATGAAAATGAAACATAGCAGATATTTGTTTTTTATTTTTTCATATAGAGCTTAGCTAATTTTTTAGTATTAGATCGTTTTTCAGAAATCATAAATGTATTCATTTTTTTTTTAGATTAAAGCCCTTGGGTAATAAATGGTATTAGCTTGAAACTATAACAGTGAAAGTGTTCTTAAAGATCAACTGCTCTATTTCTTAAATTCAGCACATTAAGTGTTAGTAAACTATATTTAATTCAAATACTCATAAGACAGTCCAAATGTTATTTATATTTTTTTTTGAACCAATGAGCCAATAAAAATAACCTAATCATATCATATTATCATGCCAAATTATGAGCTACAAGCTTTTGAGTTATGGCCCTCAGCAAGCAACTCATACCGGACTGGGTTCCTTACCAGAGAGAACATGTGCCAGGGTATCATGTCCTTTTGTCTCAAATTTAAACCACTATCATAATTATATATATCATATAATTCATAGATTATGGCCCCAGAAATAGACACATCTCCTGACCTCCTCCAGCCATGGCCCATGTTTCCCTAATAATGTACTACATCATAATTCTTAATGGCCCCTTATAATTAGGATAGTTAACCAATCCTATTTTATGTTGGTTGATTAGTCTCATTTTTAATCCCAAAAGGGACAAACACAGATAGATTTGATTTAAGAGAATCAATCAACATTCCAGTCGTTTGAGTCCTTGTAAAATTCTAATTTAATTAATAAAAAAGAATCAACACTAAGTCACTAACTATTGTTTGGAAAGAAATGAGACTGATCATTAGAAAGTTTAATGGAATTATATATCTGATAAGATATGTGGATGTGATTTAACACAGCATAGTTACACTCTTTTGAACAATCAAAATGGGTGACTTATTGAGAAATATAAATCCTTGTCATAAAAAGAGAAAAAGGGTAAAAATAATTCGAATAAAGGCACCTGAAAAGAGGGTAAAAAGGAGAAAAGGTTCTCAAACAGTGTTTTAATTGATAACATCAAGTTGTAACGATTAGGTGTCTTCTCCAGTTGTACGGAGCTCATTGAATGACGTATTAAATTCGATTCATCAATTAATTTCAAATTCAACGATCCAGATCGAATCTGATAATATAACTCTCCGATCTCAATCTATGTCGACCGGTTTTAACGGTATAAAATTAATTTTTGATTCGAGCTGTCCAATTTAAAATAAAAAAATATTAACAAACCCACAGTTACTTTTGAAAAGAGCCGCTGTTTTAATTTTGCCTGATACGCGCCAGGCTGCCCGAATCCAAAGCAAACCTAATTAATACACACATAAAATATCTAGATATAATATCTGTCTCACTAATTACCGAATTACCCTCCATTGGCCAATAATCAGACAACAATTGCCATCAAGCCGATGAAATGTGGAACCCAATGCCTACCATTTTAACGCGTCCGCGAGTATTTTCCTTTCCTTTCCCAGTTCATTGCTCCGACGCACCTCGATTGAATTATACTTAGTCACCAAAAGTTTCTACAAAGTTTTTACTAATATCTTCGTGGCATTCTAGTCTAGCCGGGTCAACATTATAAAGTATAAAATTGTAGAAAACGTAATGTGGAAGTAGCATAGCAGGCTCTCCTCCGTGCTTTGACTCGCTGTCAGTCCAGTCTTCGCCGCCTGAGGTGACGCCGTCAGTCAACGGTCCATTAGAACTGTCCCACGTGCAGGAAATGGCAAAACTCAATTTCCAAACGAAATACTATCTACACTCGGTTTAAATAGTATTTTAAAAACCAAACCTGAGAGTCTGAAAAACTGTTTAGTGGGCCCCATTTTCAGAGAGGAAGATTTTGTCTCAGAACATGCACGTGGCGCAACGAAAGCTGTTGGTCCACGGGAGACCACAGAGGCGTACAAAATACGCCAAGCTCCAGCACGCGGTTCTCTAGCTGTCTTAATTAAACACCTTCCTTCTCTCTCTCTGTTCTCTTCTCTCCTTCAACCCCATCCATTTTTAATTTTCCCCAATTCTAAGTTTCCCTTTTGATTTCTCTCTTCCCCTTTTCTCTCTGCCAATCCAATTTGGGGCTTTTTAGCTTTCCTCCCTTTTTCCTTTCTTTCCGAAATCCCTAAAAGCTCAGTTCTTCTTTCCTCAGATCTATCAATTAAATCGACGTCTCCATTGCTCCAATTTTGCGTTTATGGCAACATAGTTTCTATTCGACTTGAATCGAGTTGTTAATCTTCCTTGTTGAAGTTTGAAGCATTTAAAGGGGGGAAAGGTTAGGAAAGCATCTTTCGCTTTCTCAGATCTGTTCTCCAAGCTTGGATTTGTCAAATCCATGGCGACCATGAATTCGTACTGGTGCTACAGCTGTCGACGCTTCGTGCGAATCTCTCCTTCAGACGCCATCTCATGTCCCCACTGCAGCGGTGGTTTCTTAGAAGAGATGTCAGCGCCGCCACCTGTCAACCGTCCCTCCGGCGAGATACTCCGACGGAGGCGCCTTCCCACGGCGGAGCTACGGCGGCACCGTCGTGCGTCAGCACCCTCCTCAGACCGATCCCCGTTCAACCCGGTAATTGTCCTTCGGAGGACCAGGCCAGACAACACTGGCACAAACAGTTTTGAGCTGTACTATGATGACGGGGCCGGTTCTGGTCTCCGGCCATTACCTGATAGCATGTCAGACTTCCTGATGGGATCGGGATTCGAGCGGTTGCTTGACCAGCTTGCGCAAATTGAGGCTAATGGGCTTGGACGGGCATATGAGAACCCGCCCGCTTCAAAATCTGCAATCGAGTCCATGCCTACTTTGACTATCTCTTCTCAGCATGTCGGGATGGATTCTCATTGTGCGGTTTGCAAGGATCCTTTTGAACTTGGAGCTGAGGCTAGAGAAATGCCATGCAAGCATATTTACCACCAAGATTGCATCTTGCCATGGCTTTCTATTAGGAACTCATGTCCTGTTTGCCGCCATGAAATGCCAACAGATATCACGAGAAGAGCCAACAGTGGGGAGTTAACCGGAGAGGATGCAGGTAACGAGGATGAGATGGTCGGGCTAACCATTTGGAGGTTGCCTGGTGGTGGGTTTGCGGTGGGTCGCTTTTCAGGTGCAAGGAGAGGTAGCGGAAGTGATAGGGAGCTTCCAGTTGTGTACACGGAAGTGGATGGCGGGTTTAACAATGGGGGTGCACCCCGACGGGTCTCTTGGGCCTCGCGGGGAACCCGTTCTAGAGAACGAAGTGGGTTAGGGCGGTTGTTTCAACGTTTCTTTGGTTGTTTCGGCCCCAATTCGTCTAGTTCCGGTGCTGATGCTTCTCCTGTTTCTTCTTCATCATCTTCTCTTTCTTCATCTTCAAGAAATCAAAGGAGTTCGGTGTTGAGTAGGAGTTCAAGGAGAAGTATGAGGTGGGAATTGGAAAGCAGGGATGCTGATTCAATTGCGAGATGACGGTTGATAAAGATGAATTATTTGTTATTATTGTTGATTTATTAGAATTTTGTTGTATATAGGGTAGGGTAAGCATAATGGAGATTAAGATGATTAATTAAATTTGAATTTTGAGGAGAGAATCTCTTCAAGTCTTCTTAATTTTACAATTTAGAGAATTCTTTTGTTTAATTATGTAATTTCCGGCAATTTAATATGATTATTTGTTCAAGGGGATCAGTTAGTTTCTTCAATTTGCTTTAAATGTAAGCTTCTATTAGTGCTCTGAAGGATCTTGATTCTGTTCAGGACAACTTTATTCAGTTTCGGTTTGATGGTTTTGATCCCTATTTATGGGCCGTTTGGATGGGGCTAGGAATAGCCAATTCCTAGGAATTTGCTATTCCTAGACATAAATCTCTCTCACAAAATTACACACTTTCCAATATTTTCCGCCTAGGAATAGAAATAAGAGGAATAGTCTATTCCTAGACGGAAAATATTGCGAAGTGTGTAACTTTGTGAGAGAGATTTATGTCTAGGAATAGCAAATTCCTAGGAATTGGCTATTCCTAGCCCCATCCAAACGGCCCAATTAAAGAATTTGGTTGATTGATTTGTTGAAATTTCTTAGGAGCCCCCATCATACTGGGGTTCTGTTCTGATGCCACGTTAATATAGTACACTTCCAAATAATGCAATTAAAATGTCAATTATTCATCAGTATTATTTGCTTCAAAAAAAAAAAAGTATTATTTGCTTCTATTATTCTCATTCCTTTTTTTAATTGGGGCTTATGGAGGAGTAAAGATACTTGGTCATGATTTTCATTTGTTATGCTGTTGTTATGGTTGTTGAACTATATTTGTATGGATTTTGCGTGAAGTTAGGGATTCTCAAATTACATGTATTCTTGTTTAGTTGTGATAAGTTGAAGACTTAGGAATCGTTGCATTAAGTCATTGTCAGCTGTCACTTTAACGTTCGTTTAGCTAAAAAAAATGGTTAATTCTGGCTGTACCGTTAAGTTCACATTCCTTTTGGAATTTGGACACAAGGTGGTATGCTAAAAAACTTACATGGTGCAGACATACAAAATTCTCAGAATAAATACCACATTGTTTGTATGGTATAACATATTATATATCACCTGATGACGCTCGGCGCCTCTTCGGAAAAGAAAAACAAAAGTGAAAAAAAGAGCCTACTAAATTTAGTACCACCACCGGTGGGGATAGGGGTGAAAACGGTGACCGTTTCGACCGTCTTTTTGTTTCATTTTGTTTCGTCCAAAATGAAACGAAAAGGTTAAAGATTTTGGTTGTGTTTAAAAAACGAAACGGTTAACGAAAGCTTGAAACGGTTTCGTCCATGCGTATTTCTTGGTATTTTCGTGATTTCGACCGTTTCGTCCAAAATGAAACGGTTAACGCAAATGGTAATCAATTTCGCGTCCAAAACGAAACGGTTAACGTAACTGACCATTTTCGTGGTCATTTTAGACGTTATGCACCCCTAGGTGGGGAGAGGCTTAGGCCTCTCCTCCGCCATCATGTCTTCAAAATCTTCTCTATAATTTCTCTTCTCTCTTAATGATTTACTAGGTATGTTACATGTTGTCTTTCTACTTCTTTTTTATTCTCGACATTTCTCTTCTTCTCTACTATTTTCTAACTTCTCTCCTTTCTACCCTTATTTTCTGATGTTCGCTCTTTTTCTTGCATGGACGTTTAATATATATATGGTTTAGTGGTTGTTTTTTTTCAAGTTTCTTAACAATTATGAAATAACTATCCTTATTTGATGTTGAAGTGACATTAAGAACAAGAAGTCTATGAAGAAGGAGATATTCCATGTTGGAAGTCTTTCGAATCTTCATTTTTTTTCTTTTTATTTTATTTTAATTTTCAATAATTATGTATTGTAATTATAGTTTATTTGATTTTGTGTGTTTTTATGTGTGTATTAATAGGTTAGGTTATTTGGATTGATATTGTGTGTTGCCATAGATTAAAAAAATATACTTGAATATGTAATATTTGACGTAAGACTTTTATTAATAGTAGTTTTAGCTTATGGGGCTTTTACCTTAAAAAAAAAAAAACATATTATATATCACCGAATTGGTAGAATGATAGTTTTGTCGGAAATAGTTGAAATTAATGTGCTGACGTATGCAAGAACAATCTGACAACTCACACACCCTTGTTTTCTTGTTTCATCTCTTGCAAGGTAGTAAATTGTAAATGCAAGAGGGATTGTTGGATAAGAAACAACCCCACATGAACATGCTCTTCATGTGACATGGTGAATCATGGTCTTGTGCTGGTCCTGTCTCTTTAATCTTTAGCCTTTGTGTACAACTTGAAGGGTCACAACTGTACCATCACAATCTCATGGCATATATGCTTTGCTTATCTCTATCTCATACTTTGATGTACACTTGTACTGGTGTATTCTGTCTCATCCATCCCTTCCCTCCACTTTGTTACTTTTTCAGTAATGATAATTGTCATCGCTAAAAAAATCATTGCGCGCCATCGCTGTTGTGACTGGCAGTTGTCTGTTGCAAATGTTCAGTTTAATAACCAAATGTGTTTAGTTTAATAATAAAAAATATTCAGTTAAATGCGTCAACTAATAGTTTTATTATATAGAATCGCACGTCACTGCGTCAGTCTTCGAGAGAGGCGCATCAGGGGCTGAGTCGAAAAAAACTTAATTTGAACCGGATCGGTTCATGACCCCTTCTAATTTTTTTATGTGTTTTTTGTCCGGTTCATGATCTCTTCGCTTGACATTGCATCTATTTAAAAAACTGAAAGTAATACTTAATAAACTGAACATATGTACTTATTAAACTGAACATTTGTTCTTACTAAACTAAACATTTATACTTATCCAAATGAACAGTTTTACTTATAACATATATATATTTTTTATTACAACTAACTGAATATTTATACTCAATTAACAGAACATTTGTACTTATCCAACTGAACATTTGTACTTACTAAACTAAACATTTATACTTAATAAAATGAACATTTTTGCTTATAACATTTATATTTTTTGTTGCAACTAACTGAACATTTATACTCAAATAACGGAACATTTGTACTTATCAAACTGAACATTTAGGGTACGAAATATTTGCCTCAGCGATGGCGCGTGATGATAAAACCATCCAATGGCACTAATCAATTTTCTTACTTTTTTTTCCTTGTTGCACACCAAATTGCATGTCATGAATAGGGGTGAAAATGGTGACCGTTTCAACCGTCCTTTCGTTTCGTTTACGAAATGGTTAAAGATTTTGGTTGCGTTTCAAAAACGAAATGGTTAACGAAAGTTTGAAACGGTTTCGTCCATGTGTATTTTCGTGGTATTTTTATGATTGGACGAAACGGTTAACGTAAATGGTAGTCAATTTCGTTTTCAAAACGAAACGGTTAACGAAACTGACCATTTTCATGGTCGTTTTAGACGTTATGTAGCCCTAGTCGTGAATAAACATTTAATTGGGCTTTCCGGCCTATTTAAATTGAGCCCGTATGAACTGTCAAAGTGGGCCTAACAAAGCACAGGTCTCGTCCGTTGTTTCTATTAAGCTGCTGTTATCAAGTGTTCTTTTTTTTTATTAAAAAATAATAAATAATAAAATAACAATTTACAGCGTTAAAGACTAGTACGGTAGACCTTATATCCTACGCGTCATGTTACCTAGTTTTTATTGGAATATTTTTTTTAATAAAATATCTGATTTTCATTTCATTCCGGCTCAAGTGATAGTCAATTCTAGCGGGGACCACATTATCCACACCAGATGAAGTAGTTGATCTTCATGCTGACGTGTGCCTATGTGACTTAATTTGTTTCTTATCCTCTCCCCTTTGCTTCAGTCCACAAATAAACCTACAAAACTGTCAAGTCCTGAACTCTCTGCACTATGTAACGAGAGAAGAAAAACAGATACCATTAAGAATCCCCCTGTTTCAATGGCATTCACCTCTTCTTCTGTATCTTCATCATCAATTCTTTTACCGTGTGCACCTGCAACTGCATGTAAGAATCAACAAAAGCCGGCTTTAGCCGCTTTCCCTATTCAAGGCAAGAAACCACAATCCCGGCTGGTGGCTGTATCGGCTGTAGGTGACGTCTCAGCTGATGGAACGACATATCTCATTGCTGGTGCAATTGCTGTGGCCCTAGTTGGTACCGCATTTCCTATTTTATTCTCCCGAAAGGACACGTAAGTACCCAGATTTTTGCCTTTACTACCCTTTTTTCATTTTTCTGCAATTGGTAAAAATAATTCCACCAGTTAGTATCAATTTAATTAGAAAAAATTAACTATAAATAAAATTAGAAACTACAAATTTCTAAATTCTTTGTTTCATTGTATCGTACTCTAGATGTCCAGTGTGTGATGGAGCCGGATTTGTTAGAAAATCAGGTTCTGCTCTGCGAGCAAATGCTGCGAGGAAGGATCAGGCTCAAATAGTATGTGCTAATTGCAATGGCCTTGGCAAGCTTGGCCAGATTGACAAATAAATAATATATGATTTTCGTACCACAAAAGGACTTTAATTTATAATGTATCTATGAACGTGTGTTGTAGCTGTTAATTTTCCAGAAAGAAAGAAGAAAAAGCTGCACAACAATGCAGATGGCTTACTATTTGTACGAAAGAGGTACCTTATTTTTATGCGGAAAAATATAAGCAGTGAGGTTTTCTGTAAATGAAATCTTTTTCATCTTTGATGAAATATATGGACAGAGCATTAATCTTTTACTTTCAAGCTATGTGTAAATCTTGTATTATGTCAACTTTCTCTTTTGAGTAAAATGCATAAAAATACCTTAAACTACTGATCAAGCACCACAGAACGTTTCCGTCCATAATAAATTCCTCTGTATCACTTTTACCACCATATCTGCATATGCACAACTGTATGTCATTAGTCTGTAATTATACCCACTCATACTAGTCAGATGATAATTGATATCATATGCTTGGCCTTGATTCGCCAATTTTTTATTTAAATCCTAATAATTTTGTTTTTATACAAACTGTATGAAAGCTCCAAAAACAATGTTTATTGTCAGGACCTCAAGACAGATAATCTGATCATAAAATTACAGCAGCAAGCATTTCATGGCAAATTATGGTTATGAGAATTGAATTAACTATACCCCTAACAGTTCATAACACACTGACATCCTTCTCTTCAGCCCAAGTAAAAACAAAAAAGAGAATTATGACATCTCCTAAAATAAAACAAATTAAAACATATTCACAAAGTTCATAAAAGAAAACAAACACACACACACACACACACACACACACACAACTCAATCCCAAATCATGACCACTGCCATGACTGCCACTCCAGTTAGTACAGCAAAGAACCTGAAGAAAGGTGAATCAAAATAATTTGGCTTCTGGGGTTTGAACCCTTTCGCAATAAGATGGTTAATCGCTACGTAAATAAACACACCAGTGGCAATTCCCATAGAAATGGCATATATCCAGTCTGCGACATGGCCTTGGGTGGTAGCATCGATTGCTATCCCGATGCCAACACCTACTGGACTGGAGATGGCAAATGCTAGTGAGTAGGTTGCAGTCAAAAGGAAAGGTCTTTCAGGGAGCATCCTAAGAAGCGCAATACCCATGGAAATTGCAGCAAATATTTTATGTAGGCCTATCGTCCAAAGGTTCCTCCATGCGTCGGCTTTGGTTGCTGTAAAATCAGTTAATTAAGCATTAAGAGGATATTAGAAATTTATGATTAATTATAAATTATCGGGCTGAAAGTCTGATCAGGGCAAGTAAAATTATGTTTTAATCTTGGTTGTCCAAATTAAACTTTCTTGTTTCACATAACCTATATATTGGGGGTACATTTCTCAACATTGCCAATAGAAATTCATACACACTACACCAATTAAAATTTAAAAAAGAAAATACAAAATCTCACATATACAGAAAGCAAGTGGCGTTCCTCAATAAATGATACCTAGCGTTCTTAATGAATGAACATCTAATTCCCCTCGTTTTGAAATGTTACTGTATTTATAAGCACATTCAGTCCGATTTTACTAGATATCCCATCCCCAAAACTTCATTCATTTCGGAGTTAATTTTTATTTTTTTTAGACAATGGATAAACTTTAACATGTCAAATTGTCAACAGATACGGAAAACTTCACAAAGTTGTGCACCATATATATTTTGAGGGTCAACGGGCTTTATGTACAAAAATACCAAAAATTGCAAACGGCAGCGGCGTGATGCTAATATGCTATGCGATGGAAACTCTATTACTTTTCCATTTTGTGCACCATATATATTATCTAGACAAAGTAAAACTGACCAGAAACACCGATGGCTATCCCTTCAAACACTGAATGGAAGCACAAAGCAAGAATCAACAAAATCGTGTCCTCTAAATTTGTCGTTCTCAAGAAAACTGGGTGTGCCTCCAAGTCCTCATCCACCTTTGATGGTCCCTCGGCACCTTCGATATCCACCTTGTTCCTATTTTCTCTCTTGGTCCTCTTTGTCACCAAAATGATAATGCAATCACTAAGCATAGTAAGCAAGTATCCAGCCGATGCAAGCATGAAAGAGAAAGGGTAAGTTTTGGTAGTCAAGTCACTGAAAGTAGAAGTTGAATCAGCCAAAAAGTGCATGAGTGATGTGCCCAAAAATATGCCGCCTGCAAACTGGGTTCCCAAAAGCAAGAAGCTCTCATTCCACCGATAGAAATACGGTGAAACACCTCCTACAAAAGTGAATACTAGAAGGATCACAAGGCAATAAATTTTGACATCAATTAGACCTTTTGCTCTCAAATCTGGTTGTGGTGTGTCAGCGTTGTTGACCCCTCCATGGCCGCTTGAGTGGCAAATTAACATGGATAGTAGGAGAATAGTGAAGAGGGGCTTCATGGCTCTATTATGAGAAAAGGAATGCTACAGAAAATATAGGTATTGGCTTACTTGATTCGTTATTTCTCTGCTACAATGGGTTGTATAAATGTAGGAATGTAAGACCTGCATTATTGACTATTGAAACTCTTTGAAAAATGGGTTCAGTTCTTACTCAGGGGCGACTGTATTGTGTAGATGATAAATGATAAGCCTATATTTTAGTGTTATGGTTAAACCTAAGGTGATAAATGAACTAAGGGCTTTCTGAACTTGTCAAGTTATCCCAAAGCCCAACAATAAATTAGCTAGATATGCAACAGCAATAATATTATGGTGATTTATTATCAAGGCTATGTTACACCACATTCCTCATCTGACTTTATACATATAAAAATGATCTAACATGCTAATTGTTGTACATATTTTGCGTGCACAACATATACAGGCTTGTATGATTTGAAAATTGCTTAATTAACATATGGCAACCAACATTCAAACTAATTAAAAAACAAGGAAAACTGCTTCACTTGCATTTCCGGGGCGGTCGGGCGGAGCTATCTGGTGCGAGCATAAGTGACTTGCGCTACTCTGACTGGGGAAATAAAACAAGTATTTTTCTTTTTTAAGCTACAAGAATTTGAAAAGAAAAAGCCACTCACATTCCCTTACGGTTCGTAATCCGACACTTCATAAGAACAATAGAAATACCTCAACTGACCGGGTTGGATAGAGAATTCTACCCCTCATCACAGAGTATTAGATGGAAAATAGACAAAGATATTAGGCTATTAGCAGTAATATTAATATCATATTCTAGCACATACTTCTAATTATGTATTGACCTTTTTTTAGCACCTTTAAATTCAAATCTAAGGTGTCTCGTTAGTGCTCTGTGCTGATAGATGAGTTAACTGTACTTCTTTTGTCAAGGGTGTTGCATTTCTGTAGTACAGTTTTGACTTTTGAGAAGTTGTACTACACAATTGCTGCTTGGTAGGTATTATCTCTAATGACTTAGCAAGTGCAATCAGATTATAATTATTGATTATTGATTAATATAATTGAGGAAAGTTGGCCTTAATAACTTATTGAAACTTAGTCATTTGGCAATTTTAATAATGTCGTATCTTGTTTGCTCATTAATTCTTCTAATCAGTTATTGGTATCATGGTTTTTTTGGTGAGGCAATGCTAGACTCAGCATGGTGCAGCCCAACTATAGTCGCTTGAGTTTTAATTTCCTACCTGACAATCGCCAAGTCAAACTACACTTCAAAATGCTTTTAGATTAATCTTGTACTGTATCAAACTATGATAATAGGAATTTCTTTCTTTTCCCAATCAATCATAGGAACTTAAGTGTGTGAATCTGTTGCGGTAGCAGGTAGACAATTGAGGAATTTTTTCTTAAAAATTCTAAAAATAAATCGGAACTTCATGTCAGTCCTAGGCGCAAGTAATATTTACTGAAGTGTCCTAAATCAGGCCGCCACTTTAGATGGCGGCCTGCCTCTGCCACCTGGACTTGCCACGCAGGATGCCAGCTGGATTCCCGAATTGAATGGGCTGGGCCAACGCTTCAATTGGCGATCTGTCGGCTTAGACGACACTTAACAAGTCGCTCCTTTTCGCTATCTAAGCGACCCTTTGTCTCCCAAGCCCCACACTCGAACCGAAACTAAAAAAAGAAAGAAACAAAATTGTCCTCACTGTCTCTGACCCCATCTCCTCTAACCCCATCTCGTGGTCCACCGCTTTCACTGTGACCCTCTCCGGGCCTACCTCTCCAGTAGGATTGCAAGCAGAAGTGAACCGCCACCTGAAATAGCGGCCTTGGAAAGAACTACCACCTTTGTGAAACGTCTTGACAGAAGGTAATTTTGGAAGATCTACCTAAAATTTCTTTATTTAGTGAAAGTCATACTTTTGAAATAGTTCGTGATTGAAGTTATTATTCTGAAAAAGTTGGTTTCAATGAAAGTTAAGTTCTTTTTTAATGTTAGGGTTTTTGTTATTTTTTTTTTTGGTCATTTTGTTTTTTCATTTTGTGCATGGTACGTGTAGCATAAAACTTAGTTTTATGGAAAGTAGATTTTTGATGAATGATAGTGACTTTACCAATTTTTTTTTTGTTTTTGCAACATCCTGACTTGCATGTTAGGGTTTTTTGCGGACCGCATTATATGTTGCAAACTGCAAGAAATAGTCATGCAGATCACAATAATTTAGGGTTAGTTTGAATGTTAGAGCTTTTGTAAAATTACCAGGACAAATTCTTTATTAAATTATTTTTTTTAATGTTAGGATTTCAGTAAAATTACATTTACACTTTTTTTTGGACATTTTGCCTTTGATTCAATTCTTCTTGTATCATTAAAGTTAGGTTCTGGAAATGATCTTTTTGATTAATGTTAGGATTTTTGTAAATAACCAATTCTTTTTGGTTTAGTTATTTCAAATTCAGGACAGTTGTAATTCATTAATAGAAATTTTGTTAATTGTTAGGTTTTTAAAAAATGATGTTTTCCTATAATTTAATTAGAATTTAGACATTTGTAATTTAATTATCCTTTAGAACTCAAGCAGTTAGATTTGATCTTGAATCACTTTGTTAAGTCAATTGACGGTTGAATCTTTGATATGAATATTTGGTGGTTAGTAGATGTTAAGAATAAATATGAAGTAAACTCTTTGAATCTTCTTTAAATAAATGTGTTTTCTCATTTACTTATCGATAAATTTAATGTTTATGTTAGTCTTCATTTGTTGATAATGAAAATCATGCCTTCAAATTCCTTGTAAGAATTAATGTAATTTGATAAATGAAATAAAAAATGCATATCTTGTATATTTTGCACTTGCATCAGATGAAAATTATGCTAACAGTTCTGTAGATGCTTGCTCTCTTGAAATCTGAGTCTAGCTTAAGCTACTGTTGACTTCTTTGGTTGATTTTTGTTATTCTTTATTAGTACATGAAAAGTTTCATTTGATAATAAGTGGTACTTAATTGATCATAATACACAAATTAGATTTGTTTGCTTAGTTTCAGCATGCATTTTTCTTGCATCCTAGCAGCATAAAAGAAATGGTTTGTTAATAAAATTAAATGCACTTTCTTTTGGTGTTCTCTTTTATGTCTTAACTTTACATACATTTTCAATAAAAATTGAACTTGTTATATTGCCAGCCCTTTTATGCAAATGTGATAGTATAAGGCTGATATCTAATGTAACTGAATACTAGGCGGTCAACCTAAGTTCATTTACTAACCTAAGTTCATGTATTTCCAGGGGTACTATGGGAAAGAGAATACAATTTGACATTCAGATTATAAAAAGTATTTATTTTTTCATCTAAGATTAATATAATCTGACATTTTTATTGATTTTATTTTTTTTGTGTAGTATGGAGTATCGTAGTTTGACTCGTGATTTCACATCGGATACAAAGATGCAAGAGTTGAGGAGGTGTTTGTTCTTTGAAATAGATGCTAAGTACATCGATGTACTTTGTGCAGTCAAAGCCACTATCCCTTATGAACACCCTTTTGATGTCAACTACATGGGTAGACATCGCTGGCAGGTGGTGGCCAACATTGTGTGGAAGCAATGGGTGATGGGTCCCCGGTGTGGTGGAAAAATAAATATCAATGGGCAGCAAGTTGAGGTTGTTGAGATGATTGATCGCCTAAATGAAAGGGCCAGACTCGGTGGGGAATACTGGGTCCGTTTAGTGGGTGTTCCTTACGGCTTGCGCACAAAAGAAGGTGTTGTAGAAATCTTCAAGGATATAGGATTGAAGTGACTACTAGTACAAAATTTTCTTTTTAATTTCTGTTTATATACACACACACACACACACACACACACATATATATATTTTGATATCTACTGATTGAACCTTCTATTCTTGAAATTATAATTCTTGAAATTATAACACAAGGACCTTTGCAACATATTATAATTCACGCTATGAAACATCTAAATTTTAATTTTATATGATACAGGATAATAATAATCTTTGCTTTTTTTTTTCTCATTAACATGTTGTTCTCCTTCTAGGTATGGCGAATCTTATTCTGGTTAATAGCCATTTCACAGCAAATGCATTTGCAACAACATTTGGCAGCCTTAATAGGAAAGGCATCAAGCCATCAATGCTCTATCAAGCTGTCAGCTTAGGGCAGTTTGATCGATCGTGCTCTTATAAGTAAAGTACATGCTCTTGTAGTTTATATTTGTTGATTTGCTGTGGGCCTGTGGCATTTAGATATATATATATATATATATATATATATATGAAGCTTGTAGCTTCAGCTTGGATGTAAATAATTTGGTTGATTTATAGAAGTATCTTGCTTAAATTAATTGATCTAGACTTGACTGACCTTTATTGGTTTCCACAAGCAATTAAGCCCTAATTTAGCTTAAGCCTTAATGACTTTGTGATTATGCTATTGGTGCTCAAGTTTGCCTAAATGATTGTTTGTTATTCGGTGTAAATTTAATTTGACCCTATAGAACTTCACTAAAAGCCTTTGCAATTCTGCAGAATAACAATATATTGTTAACAGTACCCAACGTGATATGAGTGATTTAAGTTTTATAATACTCTACATTGACTTATAGCTCAAGTTTTATGTGCTGCTTAGGTTGAAATTCTTGTCTATCAATTGATTTGAACGGAAGATAAACCTTCAGCTTGCTATTTCAGCATTTGCACTTTTTTGATCTTTTGGAGGTGCTGATGTATCAGATGCTACCTTGACTATTGCTGGTCAGTCTTTGTTTCCATTTTTTTCTCTCTGGCTTCATTTTGAATTAACTCCCTTTTTTCTGATGTAATCTTTAGGGCTCTCTCTTAATTATACATTGTGGGCAATTAAAGCTCTCTTGTCCTTGTAACAAAAATTACAAGTATTCCAACTGTTCCATTATACAAGAAAAAATGGAAAATAATATTCCAGTCCTCTTCACAAATGCTTTATAAAAATATCCAAAATGTCATTTGATCTTCAGCAACTTGTTTGGACCTCTCTTCATATATGTAGGATGGTAATTTAGGCCTTTAAGGTTATTCATGTCTAGGAACTATATTTTTGATGCAAATATGCACTTCTGTAACTTTTTTTTCGAAAATAAAAAGGAAAAAAAAACCTCCAATTATATAGATAATAGTAATTTGCTGTGAAAGAACTATTGGAGGAATCAGGGTCATTGAATCACAAAAGATTTACTATATCCAACAAAAGTATGTGGTGTACTTAATAGGCATTGTTAGTGAAAGAATTATACTAGAGCTATATCCTTAAGATAGAATATAGATATGTGAAAATCCATGCATTTTCTTTCTTTTCAGTCATTTGTATATGATATAAAGGAGGATATGACAAGCGACTTAAAGAGAATGTGGAGTATCTAGAGGAGTTAAAGTGGCTTGCACAGACTGAACGGGTGTTAGATCAGGTTTCCTTTATCACATCTTGTTCTACAGCCGAAAGAAACACTACTAGAATGTCAGTTATCTACTTCGCGAATAGGTGTCCGTATTCCGACACGAAAAGCCCTCTGCGTCCACTTAGATACGCTACCTAAGCGACGCCGAGAACCTAGCCGCTAATACTAAACATCTAGGTCGGACGGACGCAGATAAATTAACGCGTCTCTAATTATGTTTCTATCAGTGTCGATATAATGACGCATGCCTTCTTGTCCTATGGCTTATTCAGATAGTAAGCGCGTCTCTATTTAGAGATTACTATATCGGTATACTGACACCTTTTGGTCAACGACCCCGATAATATATTATCAGAATATAATGGGCCCACATTCTATTATAGTCAGTATATCGACGCCTTTACTCACTGACCCAAATAATATATTGTCAAAATATAACAGGACCCACAGTATATTGGTATATTTGTGCATTGCTATTTAATTTTCATATGACTTTAATTATTCACAGCTATTTGCAATTCACAAGCATACATATATTCACATTGAATAAAATAAAAATATCACACAAAATCAATTAAACAAAACATAATTCATATTTTTCATTGAACTCAAAAAACAACATTTGTAGTACATTTAAGTAGAAACAAAAAAACTTGTGCATATGTTTGATACAACCAGCCACACAGACAGTATAATTCTAAGAAAAAGAGCATGGAGATTAAAATCAATCTTAAACTAAAGAATAAACAAAAATTAAACCTAAAACTAAAAATAAAGATTCATGATGAGGCGAGAAATAGTTGAGACAATTAAACCACATCTACCTGTTCAACAAGGCAAAAAAAAAAAAAAAAAAAAAATAGATTTTAGAGGTTAATTTTCAAAATCATACTATGAAATAGATTTGTTTACTCCTTGGATTTACACCAACAACAAATTTATTGACGTTTTAAGTCCATAACCCAAGCAATAATATATATAACCACGTAATAACTTTCATAATTGTAATTAAATTACTAATAAGCATGAAATAAATACAAACTTGGGCAGATGTATAACAATTTGAATATAAGACAATTAAAAATCTTAAAATAAAAATCATCTTACCGTTTACTTTGAGGGTATTCGTTATCCATATTTGCCTTTTAAATTTTCTCCATGCATTATCACCAACTGCTCAGCAACCTACAAGTAATTTATTATTATCATCAAAACATTTTAAATTCGACTGTTAAAGATTATTCAAACATCCCTAATATTCTTCTCATCATTCACAGTTGTATATCAATTCAGAGTTTCTAATTGTGTTGTGTTAATGCCAAGTATCATAATCTTTTTTTTCCCAAAATTTCGCACATAACTAATAACTAAGCTACTATATAAATTTTTTAACACTACTTAACAACGTTCATCTGAGTGAACCTGGATTAGATGGAGTTGATTGGCCTTGCCTCGAGATTTGTGCCTACACCACTAGTTCACAATGGCCAGCTAAAGCATCGCCCATCTTGAGAGCACGAAGGAGATGCCTTCACTAAGAATTGTGTCTGTCTAACCTGAGAAAACTACAAGACAATTTTTTATTAGCAAAAACAATAAATTTATTTATCAACTTTTATTCAATGAACAATGTGCTGTGTAAAACTACAAGAGGATGTAATTGAAAAATTACACAGTTATTCTCACAAGCTTCTACAAAGTTTTAGTTTTCACTTCTACACATAGTTATCACCTCATGAAAATATATAAGAACAAGTGAATACCTAGAAGTACTTAACTGGTGGCTCAACTGCATTGGTACCATATAGCAAAGGCTAATAAGAGAACTTTCATATCTATTTATGTACTTACCCTGTATTCGCCCACTCCCCTACCCAACCGACCCCATGGTGCACCCTAATAAAAGTTAAAAGGTGAATTTGAAATCAGAAAAAATGAAAAAGTGAAAAATCATGAAAAATGAGACTTTTGTAAAAATTCTTTCGTATCAATACCTAGTGGTGTTATTGGCAATGGGAACAAGCCATCTCAATGTTTCCATTTCAGATTTTATTTGTGCCACCGTTAACTACAATATTGTAAGAATTAACCATTAAGAAATAAGACATACCATTTTTGTTGAGATAGTATTCAAATAATTAACACGAATAAAACCAAAGAAAATGGTTTCAAAAGCTTTAAATTAGAAAAGAAGTATGAAAATGTCACCTCTTTTTTATTTCAAAAGTTTGCAACCACGAACGTAATGCTGATTTGATGCCAGGTGGCAGTCCTGGTAAAGCGCATCTCTTGTACTTGGAGGTACTGAGCTCGATCTAGAACCCTTAAAAATATGCATACTGTTAATTTCTCTTGAATGGTACCAAATAACCAATATAAATAAAACAATGTAAACGAACTTACAAGTGTGTCAATTTGGCATATAACATTAGCATAGTGCAGAGCTAGTCTAGCAGGACCTAGTCTTGTTCTTCGGTTTGTACCATATACTTCAGCTTGATCAAGCGTATCTACATATAAATAACTATGAGCATTTGTTTGCAATTAGAATTGTACTACAAAAACAAAAGTATGATAATCTAACTGTATTATCATAATTCAAATATTTTAGTTATAGAAGGTTTTAGTAGGTAAAATTACCACCAAAAGCATCATGTATTCATGTATCTCCAAGTGAAGAAAATGTACTACATGTCTACATCTACAAACTTCTCCATTACCTGTAAGATAAATTTAGTTAAATGAAAATTGAAAATACATAGTTATGGAACTATACATCTAATAAATCCCCAATCCACTTTATTCTGCAGTTTTTTTAGTTTGTTGTGTACAGAAAGTACTTCAGTGAAGGGGATTTCTTTTCTGACCAGGCTTTATGCTTAAATAAAATATCAGTAAAAACAAGGTTGTTGAAAGTAAATATCAACCCTGATCACAACTATAGTTCAGGAGAAACAATATACTAACATGAACTAAAAAAATTTATTGAGAGCAACCCTACATCAAGTCCACTAATAGCCTTCTGCAATCTGGCAACTCCTTCAATCAAATCTCCCGAAAAATCAATCACAACAGTCTGGGTCTCAATTTTAGGGCTCTTCGCCTTGATCTCATCAGCGATCTGAGTGAGTTTCTCTTGATTTCTCCACACAAGCACCAGATTTATGCCATGGCGTCTAGCGAGATGGTACGAGAAGGCGCGACCGATCCCATCGGTACAGCTAGTGATCACGGCCCACTGGCCGTAGCGCCGCCGGAACGGCTTGCCCAGGCGGAGGAACGAGATGTAAATCCATCGGAGAAAGAGAAGAGAGAACTGGGGAAGAGAAAGGAGGCCGATAATGGCGGGGACGAGAGCCCACCATGGCCATGGTCTGACGTCTGTGAGAAGAGAGCGGCGAGAGAGAAACCTAGATGGGTGGAATTTTGTTTATATTGGTGTTAATTAGCGTAGTGCGCAGTTATGGGATCAGCTAGATCGAAACTTGTACCCTAATTGAGTATTCTACGTCTGTGGAATTATTCTATCAGATATCTTGTCGTCCATTTAATATCGAACGAACTGAGAATTTTAATGCAGAGCATTGCTGATGCAACGAACAAGATGGGTGGAATATTATGTGAATAGCGCTCTAAAATGGAAAAATTTTATATACAGAACAAAACGAAAAAACAATTTTAAAATGAACAGAAGGGGATAATTTTTTTTAATTGTAGTACAGTTCGAGCGGCAATCCTATTGCTGCTAGAGGATTGCCGCTAGAGCTCAACCACCGAGCGGCAATAGCATTGCCGCTAGGAGGGCTCTAGCGGCAATAGGATTGTCGCTCGGACCGTTTTTTTTTTTTCTTTTCGCTGACAGATTTTTTTTCTTTTGTTTTTTGCGCAGTTTTTTTTTACTGTGTTTTTTGCTTTTAGCTTTTTACTTTTACAGTTTTTTTTAAGTTGATATATTATTATATTTTTTAGATGAAATAATTAAGTATTTATTATATAAAGAACAATATATATTATTATATTTTTGAGATAAAATAATTAAGTATTTAT
This sequence comes from Rhynchospora breviuscula, assembly GCA_027562975.1. Taxonomy (NCBI): domain Eukaryota; kingdom Viridiplantae; phylum Streptophyta; class Magnoliopsida; order Poales; family Cyperaceae; genus Rhynchospora; species Rhynchospora breviuscula. Next base: position 33,137,852 of record CM050401.1, on the reverse strand, counting down.
TTTTTAAAGAACAATAGTAAGAAATGGTATGGTATTTTTTATAAATTTATGAAATTGTAATTCTTTCACTTTTTTAATTGTAATTGTATAATTAATATGATATTTTGTATTGTTTGTTGTTTGTCGAACCGGAATTTTTTTTAAAAAAATACATGGTAAATTAATATGATATTTTGTATTGTTTGTTGGAACCGGAATTTTTCTTTCAAAAAAATACATAGTAAATTAATATGATATTTCAAGTATATATTTTTTATGATATTTATGTCGTAATGCGTTGCATTTCGATTGTTATGTCTCATTTCAATTACGTATCGTAATGCGTTGCATTTCGATTTTTATGCATCATACAAACAAATAAAAAAAGTAAAAGACATGTCCATAATAACAACATAATAAAAATACAACTCCATCAATGTCTTTTTCTCCCTGACAGTGTTAATCTGTTTACTTTTCTAATCGCCCTCTTATCTCGTCCTCTAGTAAGAGATGGACTAAGAATAGGAATGTCCTGCTCCTGACCCCCCTCATCCCCATCATCACCCTGGTCTCCGTCATCACCATGCATCTCAGGCTTCTGAATCTGGTCATATGAACCATACTGACTATCTAGAGACATACCAGTATGTAAAAGAGTACTGAAGGAGTCTACTCCACCCATACTACCAATCGGAGAAGAAAATGATGGGATCCTAGAACTAGTACCCTGTGGGTCTGTACTGAATACAGGGTCGTATCCAAATGCTGGCTGGGTACTGAATGATGTGTAGGACGAGTATGGAAATGGTCCGCTGTATGAAAATGGTGGCTGACCAATCGTGGTATAAGGCTGACCAAACTGTGGCATGAAGGAACTAAAGATGCCAGTGGGGTCATACGACATACCTGCAAAATGAGATGTCGATGTCGATCCAGATGCCTAGAACTGGCTAGGAGTCGGATACTCAGGCTGAATAAGTTAAGAGATTAATTAACATCCATATAACAGTTACATAACGTAAAACAATAAGTAATAAAAATTAATTTAATGTTAACATACATGCTGCACAGGCTCTTGAGGCTGCACATAATTCTCCGGAGCAGAAGTCTCGGTATCCGAATCTGCTATGTCATCAATATTTTGTGAATATCCCTCATTCTGCAGTAAGTCATCCAATTGGAATGGCATCGATGCATTTTCTAATTGGGATCGACAATTGCGAAGAATTTTTTTACCAACCCGTCTAAAATATTTCTTCGCAAGCAATCCAATGGCCTCCATTGCAGTACCGAGAGCGCTCTTTCCCTACAATATTGAAACAAACTGATCATTACATAAATCACTAAATTAATTAAATAATTAAGCATAAAGTTTTTATTCATTCAGTATTTTTATCACAATACTAATTTTTTTATCCATAATAAACTTAATTTTTTTTACAAAATTAGATAACTGATCTTCCATACTAATCTTCCCACTTCAATTGTACAAAAATTTCAATATTTTTATAAATAAAATATAATACAAATATGTCTTTTTTTTTTAGAAATATATTTACCTCATCCATAGGGAATGAAATCAACATATCCGATGTCGGGACATACAGTACTGGAGCGGTATCTGGATCTCCCACACGTTCCGTTACATTTATAATCCACCGATTTGGGCGAGTTGTGCGATTTCTAGATCTTCTAATTGTCTCCCTTCTTGCGGCACCGGGTACTGAACTAGACGGACCCGTCTCATTTGGTACAGAACTGGACGGACCCGCCTCATCTGGTCTAGAACTCATCTGATTGAAATACAATAATCCATTATATTCTACGTTAATTTTCAAAAAAATCAATATACTAATATATTTATGGAAAAATCAATGTACTAATTTATATCCATAAATTAATTTCCCTACATACAATTTTTCTATCGACAATTTCTATTAAAAATTTTCAAAACTTTTATTAAAAATCTACTTTTATTAACTAATCAATTCAATAATTATTTTCATTAATTATTTTCTACGTAAACTAATTTTTTTCCATAAACAAATTTATTCAATAATTTCCATTAAATTTATTCAATAAATTTTATTAATTATTTTTTTCCAAAAACAAATTTATTCAATAAATATCATTAATTATTTTTTTCCATAAACTAATTCTTTTTCCATAATTTCGTATAATTTCCATAATTTTTCCTATAATTTTCCAACAAGTCCATATTTCTTACAATTTTCCAAACAAATTTCCGTACGATTTTTTACAATTTCCCATACGATTTTCTATATATTTTTTATTAACAATTCCCTACAATAAATAAAAAATATTAACAAATATTGCTCATCAACTATTCTTATCCACATTGTTCATACAATTTTTCCATACAATTTTTCATCAATTCCCTACACCATTCTCTACACTATTCTCACATACATTTTTCCATACAATTTTTCATCAATAATTTTCCTACAATAATTAAAAAAATAAAAATATTCCTACCATTTTTCATTAACAATTTCTATTAAATATTAACTACATTTTAATCTAACATTCAATATTTAAATAAAAAAATTTTAAAATAAACCTACATTCGCCGGTCGAAATCGAAAAACATCTCCTCCTTCGCCTTCCGCTTCTCGCCTCCTCCCCTTTGGCCGCCCGCGTTTTCTCCTTTAGCCGGCCGGCGTTCTCCTTCCTTCCTCTCCTTCTCTCCTTCTCTTCCTTTCTTCCTCTCCTTCTCTCCTTCTCTCCTTCTCTTTCTTTCTTCCTGTCTTTCTCTTCCTCTCTTCTTCTCTTCCTTTCTTTCTCTCTTTCTTTCTTTCTCTCTTCCTATGGTCTCTCTCTTCTCTCTCTCGGCTGAACACTACACACACACAAAACAAAAAAAACAAACGGCTATCTGACGTATTAACTCGGCGCAAAAAACAAAAGAAAAAGAATCTGTCACCGAAAAGAAAAAAAAAACGGTCCGAGCGGCAATCCTATTGCCGCTAGAGCCCTCCTAGCGGCAATGCTATTGCCGCTCGGTGGTTGAGCTCTAGCGGCAATAGAATTGCCGCTCGAACTGTGCTACAATTAAAAAAAATTATCCCCTTCTATTCATTTTAAAATTATTTTTTCGTTTTGTTCTGTATATAAAATTTTTCCCTCTAAAATTGTCGTTGCCGCTGAATTAATTTGGTTTCAAAATTTCAAGACATGAGATGGTGGGAAATTTTCAATTTCCCGCTGAATCAATATCAATATAACTGAATTAATTTAGAAGCAAAATTAATGTTCAAGTTAAAAACATTTCGTTGATTGATTAAATTTGTCTTATTTTATTTCAATGAGAAGATTTTTATGTGAGAACACAAATCAATCAAAAAATAAATTTATAGTATGGATAAAAAAATTTCAATAATGCTATATTATTGAATGATAATTTATATGAATTTACAATTCAAACAAATTCCATGTCCAATTATACTCTCTTGAGGCAAACCTTAAAAAACATAATTTTTGGATGAACTAGAATTTGTTTGTGTTAATTGAGTTACTATAGAATTTGTTTGTGTTATTTTTTTTTCAATGTAATTGGTTTGTATTAATCGAAATAACTAATCGTAGTCACTCAATAATGTCTCATTCGCATTGAGAATTACCACTTCAATATTTTAAACGAGTAATATTAAAAAAAAACATATTACTTCTAAGTTTGCACATGAGTATTTTTGCCGCTGAAATAATCATTAGATTCTTAAGTTTGCAAAATTAATTACACTGATCCTTCATGTATTACACTTAGATAATGTGATCCAAATTTTGTGATCATATAAAGCCGGTTGAGAATGAGATGAAACTTTTATTTTTATTAAAATATCAATTAATATATTAATAAAATTACATGATTTTTTAATTAAAAACAAATTTTGTATATGCAGTTTAAAGTTAATTAGCAATATACTTATATTTGACATATTTTAATTAGCATGTTAAAATGACATATTCACGAGCATGATCCGTGGCACATAAAAATAACAATTCAGGACATACAAATGTCAACATTTAAGTGGAATTGAAATATGGTTGGGAAAATACATCAGAAAAGAAAAATGTGTTTTAATAAGGCAAAACATCGTGTGCAATTATTTTAAAAAGATCTAAAGAAATTTTAATTTGCATTTTCAATCTATTAGCTCGCTAAGATTGCAAATGCAAAAATATTAATATGGCATGATCATGTTTGACACAACACATCGATGTGTCGTGTCAAACACGATCGTGTCACATGGGTCGAATTTGAAATTGTGTCATATTGTGTCGTGATAAGCAGAGAAGAATGTCAACACAACACAAATACTGACACGACACGGTTTAACATACTGGAGGGAACAGTTCATCCCGATTTAATACATTTTTCTTTAAAATTGATGGGATGGGGTCGTGCAAATGGAGGGTAAGGCACGCAGACAGAAATTGTTTTTTTGGTCAATTAACGCAGGGTATGTTTTCCTTTCCAACCGAGCAACAACCACTCAGATGCTGCCACCTGGCGCTCACTTATTGGTGCATTTCAAGTCCCACGGATCAAGCCCATGAATCTGTAATTCGTGGTTGATCTTAGATCATTCAATTCAAATCTAACGACCGGTAATAAACATAATCTTTACTTGCATATCAATATTAATTATATAAACTAATTAAATTAATGAAATTTTATATATGAATGTTTAAAAATATTACGCTTTTACAAATTAATTAATATTTTTAATTATCAATATATTATTACAAAATTATCACTAATATTTTAATAATGTGTATGGTGCTAGTATTTTGTATTTTATTATCTGAATGTTTTTTGATATATAATAAAATAACGTGCTATATATTTATTTGTAATTGCAAACGATTTAATAAATGATTGAAAATTTACATATTCCAATACCGAAACTAATTTTAGATACGATAATCTATAGACAAAGTTGTACACATAATGAAATTTGAAGGAATTCAATTATTGTGTTAAATTATTTTTAATTATTTTTTGGAATAAAAATTCTTTTTTCCCGTGTTAAATTCAATTCATGTGTTTTACTTGAATTTTTTAATATATTTATTTTCGCTATAAGATTTCAATTTGCAAATTAGATTGAGAAATGATAATTGTCATTTGCAAATTTATCATAGCTTGAGATTGCTTGAACAAAGTGAACACACACAATTGACAAGGTGAACGTATAGATGATCAAAATGAACTTATAAAAACAAATAAGTTTTGTCATCCCTGATCAGATTTTTATATATTAAACTTATTTGTTTGTATGTGTTCACTTTGATTATTTATATGTTCACCTTGTCAATTTTATGTGTTCAAATGTTAATGCAAAGGGATAATATAGGATCACAATACATTGATTCATTAAGAGGTCCAAAATAAAAGAATCCAATTAACAATGATAGATTAATTTTAATATGTCATGTTTTAATCTCTTAATTAAGTATCAAATGAACTCTAAATTTTATTAATTACAAGAGAGTATCGAGGATTATATAATAGTGATTAAGGTATTTTCACTTTATTAATCAACGATTACGGTGGAAAAAAATTGGAAAAATATAAGAAAAATGTTTGCGGATAGTTTACAAGTCAATTTCAAATTTTATTGATTAAAAAAAAAACAATACTAGTATTGCTATCTATAGACACATATTTGGTCAAATTGATAAATTTAAATATCAATGTATGAAAAAAAGTATCAAAGTATCAAATTTAAATTCAAACAATAGAATACAGTTGATATTTTTAAAGGATTAACTATAAAATATTGCATTTTTTTTAATTAAAGCTTAGTTGGAATTTATTAAATTTCATTTTTTTTCACAAGCATTCGAACAAACTCAAGCAAATTTCATGCATAAATTATTGAAATCTATACTCCAAATTATATTTTTTTCTGTACTTGGTGGCCTCTACCAAGCTATATCTATCTATCTATCTATATATATTTTATGGCACGAAACTTATTAATGACTTTTTATTTTACTTTTTATCAAATTATCAAATATTAGTGTATGCATTGTAAATTTTTCACTATAATTTCATTTTGAAAAGATATTAAAAAAATAAGTTTAGAAATTTATGAATTTGTCATTGTATGCAAATAAACACAATGTGAATTTTTCACAAACTAATATAATTATTTCTAAAATGCTACCAAAATACATGCGACCTAAGGTCGGACCTCGTGCAGGGCTAAAGGACGTGGGCAGATCATCTACAAGCAACTTTTGTAGCCTTTTGCCTTCTTAAGGGGTCGTTTGGATCGCTTGGGAATAAGAGGAATAGCCTATTCCTAGGCGGAAAGTATTGGGAAGTGTGTAACTTTGTGAAGAGTTTGGATTGTTTATAATAAAATTTCCGCCCGGAATTGCTTATTCCCCTTATTCCCAATGCATCCAAACGAGCCCTATAAGATAAGTAGCTCTATTTTTATTTTATAACAGTAGACCACACAAGAGGGCTCATAAAGATGGGCACAGTGGAACGTGTTTTATGGGACCCACATGGACCATGTGCCGGAGCAGACCATGGGCCGTTTGATCCTTTGCTAATTCCCATCTCGTGCAGCTACGTGAAGCGTGTCAAGTTGATGAAACATGTACGACCTGCCATAGAAAAGAAAACAGTGGGGAAAACAGCATCAGTGCAACACCAATGTGGCAATGTTCGATCTTTATATATGCTATAATATATAATATAATTATAATAACATAAAAGTAAAAGCACGACTTGAATTAATAGAAGCCGTTAGATTTGATCCAACGCTGTACATACAAGCACAAATAACCTATCCATGGGCATGACCGCATGATCCGTGCCACGTTAAACCAACCAGTCAAGAAGCGCCACTTGTCAATATCTGAGTGGTGATATTGAAAGATGGTTAGGAAAATGCGTCAGAGAAGGAAAATGTGTTAATAAGGCTATAATATCGATAGGGATGTCAAACGTTGACAACGGTAACAGAATTATACATTTCCGTTATCCGTTACGTTTGAATAACGCTTTAGATATAATTTCCGTTGAATGTTGCGTTTGAGGGACGTTATGAGTTTTGAATTCGTTGAACGTTCCGTTCTAGTAAACGTTTATAACGTTCACCAATCTGTTCCATTACTTGGCTACGAAAATGTTGCATATATGAACCAAAAAAATTATAAATGAACATACCAAAGAAATTTTGCATATATTAAAATGTTGCACACATCATAATCTAATAAATAACAAGTGTTACACATCATAATCACAACTTGCCCTGCTAATTGCCTTGAAAAATAATCCAAAAAATCTAAATACATAACAGTTACACATCGACCCACTCACTCAGATCCCAAACTAATTTCTCAGATAACCTTTCTCAACCATTGAAGCATGATAAATTAAACACATATATCATCACAGAAACTCAATGTTTGGGATCTAAGGAGCCAAAAAGATAACTAGTTACACACAGAGACTCACTCACTCACTTGGACCACCCAACTAATTTCTCAGATAACCAATCTCAGCCATTCAAGCATGTGAAATAAATTAAACACATATATCATCACAGAAACTCACTGTTTGGGATCCAAGGAGCCAAAGAGACAACTACTGTAACTAGCACTCCAGACTTCTCACTTGAAGGCAATACAACTACAACACAACATCAAGATTCAAGGCAACACAACTACAAAAGAGAAGGCAACACAAATACATCAAAGCAACACTAGCCATCTACTTAACTATGAAAAGCAACCAGCAAGGCAACAAAATAAGCTTACTATTGTGACAATTGGTCACAAAACTTTATGTTCCTTTGGCAGCACTGCCACAAATTGTGTCATCATTAGAGAGAGCTCCATCACTTGACCATATAACATCTCCAAATATTCCACCATTTTCTGCAACCAATGCCACAAGATGTAATTAGCTTAAGTGAAACGTTTGATGAAATAATAAATTTAAAAGAGTGTTAAATTGAAAGTATTTGCCTATAACAGAAGCTCTCAACCAATCCTGTGCACATATCAAAGCTTCTAGACTCTCATCATTTAAATTGCTTCTAATTGGACTCAAAATTCTACCAGCTGTACTAAAAGTTGATTCTGAGGCGACTGTTGAAATTGGGACAGCCAATATGTCTCTTGTTAGTCTAGCTAAGATAGGATACTTAGCTGCATTCATTTTCCACCATGCTAATATGTCAAACTCTGCATCCAAACTAGTTGGATCAAGGCCAGCACATAGATACTCTTGCATCTCAGTTTTTGTTGGATCAACAGCCCTCTTACTACTTAAAAAACTCTTTAATTCAGCTCTTGTATCACTCATGCCATCTGATGAAGTAGTTGAGCTATACAAGTAAATTGAAGGAATTATGTAAGAAAATTATGCAATTAAGATAGCAGAAACAATATACTTATAAGCAAGTTCAAGGGATTACCTCATGTGAATAGTTGAGCTGCTAGGTTGGTTCTCACTGCCTTTGGAATGTGCAAGTAAGTACTCATTGAACAATTTATTTAAGCATGTCCTTAGGTTATCCATGAACCCAGGACATTCTTCTGGATGCATCATTCTAAAATAGTATTCAACCACATCCAACTTGCATCTAGGGTCTAGAACACAACCAATTGCCAACAGAATGCTGGCAACCTTCCAATACTTGTTCCATTTGTAAAACATTTCTTTACTCATATCAACAACAAAAGGATAAGCACTCTGACTCATTTTCTTAATAGTGAGATACACCTCACAGTATTCAGGGAAGAAAATATTGAGTGTGGTATACTTGGTGCCACTCAATTTGTTTGTGACATCGTAGAATACTTTCAAATGACAAATCAATGCCTCCACATGTTCCCAATCAACATCATTTGGGCACATATTAAAGTTGTTATCAGACAAGGCATACCTATTTATGGCCTGTTTCAATTGCAAAGCAAGGTCAAGCATCAAATATGTGGAATTCCATCTTGTTTCAACATCCCAGGCTGGCTTTTTGTTTGGGGCATCAACCTGAAAACAGAATGCATAAGAGATTATAAATAATTTATCAAATAATTTAATTGGATATTATAAATAATTTATCAAATAATTTAACAATTAAATGACCTGAGATGTTGCCAATTTAAACTTCTCCATTCTTTGTTGTGACTGTCTAATATATTTCATTGTCTCTCTAATCTTTCTTATCTCATTAGATAAAACATCCAAGCCATCTTGCACTATAAGATTTAATATATGGCATCCACACCTCAATTGAAAAATGGCACCATCTGCTGGCAGCACATTCTTAATTGGGGTTGTACTCAACAGCTCCCTTACACACACATCATTGGCAGATGAATTATCCAAGACAAGACATAATATTTTTTTATCCAAGTTCCAATCAACTAATTTTGCATAAATAGCATTAGCAATATTCCTTCCAGTATGAGGAGATGGCAAGGGGGTGAAACTAATAATTCTCTTTCTCAGCACCCACTTCTCATCTATGTAATGACATGTCAAAGACATGAAACCCCTATCTCTGCCTTTGGAACTCCATAAATCACTAGTGAAGCTGAACTTACAATCAAGTTTACCCATCAATTCATACAATTCAACTCTTTCTTCCTCATAAATGTTCATACAATCACTTCTGATTGTATTTCTTGATGGTAACTTAAAGCTAGGACATAAATCACTTAAAAATACCTTCAAGAAGTGGTGATTTGCACAATTAAAAGGATATTCATGTGCAATAACACACTTAGCAAAACTTATTCTACACTTCCTTTGATCAAACACCCAAGAAGCAACAGTGGCTTGACCAGCTATTAATTGGAACATATCAACCATTAGAATATGAAATCAATGTTAACATAATAAAATAACTTATTAAAGTTCAAGTATTACCTTCATCTCGGCCAGCCTGCAATAGTTTTTGTAAAGCATCAGGCTTGTGCCTTTTTGTTGAAGGCATTTTCTTACAACCCCTCTTAATATGGTGCCGCATATTACCGGTACCTCTTTGGTTACCCATAGGATACACATGCCCACAATAGTTGCAAGTGGCAGTGTAACTGCCATCTTCTTGCACTTGACCCCTTTTGAAATGAGCCCACACAGCTGCCTTCAGTGTTTCTTTTGTCCTTCTCTTATTATTGGTTTGTTCAGGTCCTTCAGGACAAGATTGTGATTGAGCTTGAGCATCATTTTGAATTTGTTGTATCTCATCAGGGGTTTCCATGTGCAACCCAGCCCCCATGCTAATATGAAGAGAAGAATACATTAAATCTATACATAATCAGATATAATCACATAATCACATAGCAACCAAGCCCTCATGCATTCAGATTATTAGATACAATACATAATCACGTATTACAAGCATTAAATGCATTACATGCATGCAGAAATGCTATTTATCAGAAATTACTTTTAAACAATAACAAAATAATTGGTTACACGTTTTCAAGCATTAAATTAATAGTAATTATCTACAAAAACCAATTATCAGAAAAAGAAAACCGTAATAATTAATTGGTTACACGTTTTCAAGAATTAAAGCAGATAATTGTGCTTTAATGGGTCTCAATTTCAAGCTGATATTGTCTGGACAAGAATTAAAGCATCAATCATTAAATCATCAATCATTACAACAGATACTAATTAATTGGATCGCATTAAATGCATTAAACAAGATACATGGTTACTGTCTCAAGTCTCAAAAATATTTAACTGAGTTTATAAATCATATCTGGTTCTCAATTTCAATCATTAGCGCATTAAATGCATTAAACCAGATACTGTCTCAACAAGAATTAAAGCATTTCAATAAATGTCAAGCAAATAAGAAGCATTAAATGGATTATAGAAAAGTTTAGAGTTTATAAAAAATACTCATCGCTTGATAAGTCAGGCTCAGAAACTTGTTCCTCCTCTGCCATACTTTCAATCTCGATTCCTTAAACCCTTCAAAATCACAAAAAAGGGAAAAACTATGAGACGAGTAGAAACAGAAACCAACTCTTAATCAAGGAAAAATAAATAAAAAATTAATAGAAAAAAATATAACCTTTTTTTCGTTTTCTTCCTCCTCTCTGTCTCAGCGGCTCAGCCTCTCTCTCAGCAACTCCCTCTCTCTTTTCTCTTCCTTCAAATATGCAATATATAACCAAAAGGCTCATCATTGCACTGACCCAAACCCTACCTGCTGCTGGCTGTGCTGCCTTGACCCTCAGATCTGTCACCGTCTCACACCACACCAGTAGGCAACAATCATCTCAATTTGTAGGCAGCAATCCGTCAACTCAGCCTCTATTTGTCACATATCTGAGTATATAAGTGTTAGTTTGGTGAAAACTTGTGACAAATCGACAGCCAAAGGTCTCGACAGCCACAAATAGGTAGGGATTTATAGGGTATTGAAATCAGAGATAATTATTTGGTTTCGAGAGAAGGAAACAACAGTACTACGCGTGCACATTTGAGAGATTGAGAGTCTGAGAGAGTGAGAGACTGAGGGAGTTCAGGCGATGGAGGAAATCGAGGTTATTCGGCGTAATGACGAAGGCAAAAGGGAGGAAATCAGGGAACGAAAGACGGAAAAAGGGAGGAAAAGAGAGGCGGAAAACCCTAGGCAAGGGCTCAGCTCAGCTGAGAATTAATGAGTCGAGTACTAATGTCAAGTATTGAGTGTCGAGTGTCGACATTAGTCGACCAGCTGTCCAGATAACCCCCTCTGTTATGGTTTTTATTGTAAACATATAGAATTGAGGACGGAACGAATATGAAACATGCACGGAACGCTTCATTCCGTTTCACGTTCCGTTCATATCAACGATACCAGACTGTATTCCGTCCTCCGTTCCGCTACATACCACGAAATGAAAAACTATTTCGCCATTCGTTCCGTCAGCACGGAACGTCGACGGAAAACGTCGAACGTTATACCGTTGACATCCCTAAATATCGATATCTGTACAAATGGAGAATTCTATGCGTCTAGAAAGATATTATATTTGCCCAGAAAATTCCAAATGTTAGTAAAATTACAAAACAGTGTAGATATATTTAAGGGAATCTGTCGATCCTGTATAAAATGTGCTTTTAGTTTTATTTCTTTATTGAATGGTTCCATTTTTATTTCTTTACTAAAATTATCAATATCCTGACGTTGTTATCAATTATTATTTGAATAAAAATAATAAATATCATTTGATTATTTTGTAATACTGACACTAGATCAACGAGTAATTTCAATTTAAATAACTTACTAATTGTTTATTAGCGTTCCCAATTATATGTGTCAACTAGCGACTCCAATTATATTTAGATTACACGCTCCTGTAAAAAAAATAAGGGTCTCTGTCTGAAGGAGTTGAGCGTCTCAAGTAATATGCGTCTCTGATTATATGTGTCGGTATACCGATGTCAATTATATTCAGCATATTCGCGTCCCTGTACAGAACTTGAGAGCGTCTCTCTTTGGAATATTTATGCGTCCTAATTAATCTGTGTCGCCTACTGACGCCTTTTAAAAGTCCTCCAGTCCGCTTTTTTCTTTCTGCATCCCTACTTGATTTAGCGACTCTAATATGTTGGGGTTCCGACACAGATAAACGAAATTCTTTTTCATCTTTGATGAAATATATGGACAGAGCATTAATCTTTTACTTTCAAGCTATGTGTAAATCTTGTATTATGTCAACTTTCTCTTTTGAGTAAAATGCATAAAAATACCTTAAACTACTGATCAAGCACCACAGAACGTTTCCGTCCATAATAAATTCCTCTGTATCACTTTTACCACCATATCTGCATATGCACAACTGTATGTCATTAGTCTGTAATTATACCCACTCATACTAGTCAGATGATAATTGATATCATATGCTTGGCCTTGATTCGCCAATTTTTTATTTAAATCCTAATAATTTTGTTTTTATACAAACTGTATGAAAGCACCAAAAACAATGTTTATTGTCAGGACCTCAAGACAGATAATCTGATCATAAAATTACAGCAGCAAGCATTTCATGGCAAATTATGGTTATGAGAATTGAATTAACTATACCCCTAACAGTTCATAACACACTGACATCCTTCTCTTCAGCCCAAGTAAAAACAAAAAAGAGAATTATGACATCTCCTAAAATAAAACAAATTAAAACATATTCACAAAGTTCATAAAAGAAAACAAACACACACACACACACACACACACACACAACTCAATCCCAAATCATGACCACTGCCATGACTGCCACTCCAGTTAGTACAGCAAAGAACCTGAAGAAAGGTGAATCAAAATAATTTGGCTTCTGGGGTTTGAACCCTTTCGCAATAAGATGGTTAATCGCTACGTAAATAAACACACCAGTGGCAATTCCCATAGAAATGGCATATATCCAGTCTGCGACATGGCCTTGGGTGGTAGCATCGATTGCTATCCCGATGCCAACACCTACTGGACTGGAGATGGCAAATGCTAGTGAGTAGGTTGCAGTCAAAAGGAAAGGTCTTTCAGGGAGCATCCTAAGAAGCGCAATACCCATGGAAATTGCAGCAAATATTTTATGTAGGCCTATCGTCCAAAGGTTCCTCCATGCGTCGGCTTTGGTTGCTGTAAAATCAGTTAATTAAGCATTAAGAGGATATTAGAAATTTATGATTAATTATAAATTATCGGGCTGAAAGTCTGATCAGGGCAAGTAAAATTATGTTTTAATCTTGGTTGTCCAAATTAAACTTTCTTGTTTCACATAACCTATATATTGGGGGTACATTTCTCAACATTGCCAATAGAAATTCATACACACTACACCAATTAAAATTTAAAAAAGAAAATACAAAATCTCACATATACAGAAAGCAAGTGGCGTTCCTCAATAAATGATACCTAGCGTTCTTAATGAATGAACATCTAATTCCCCTCGTTTTGAAATGTTACTGTATTTATAAGCACATTCAGTCCGATTTTACTAGATATCCCATCCCCAAAACTTCATTCATTTCGGAGTTAATTTTTATTTTTTTTAGACAATGGATAAACTTTAACATGTCAAATTGTCAACAGATACGGAAAACTTCACAAAGTTGTGCACCATATATATTTTGAGGGTCAACGGGCTTTATGTACAAAAATACCAAAAATTGCAAACGGCAGCGGCGTGATGCTAATATGCTATGCGATGGAAACTCTATTACTTTTCCATTTTGTGCACCATATATATTATCTAGACAAAGTAAAACTGACCAGAAACACCGATGGCTATCCCTTCAAACACTGAATGGAAGCACAAAGCAAGAATCAACAAAATCGTGTCCTCTAAATTTGTCGTTCTCAAGAAAACTGGGTGTGCCTCCAAGTCCTCATCCACCTTTGATGGTCCCTCGGCACCTTCGATATCCACCTTGTTCCTATTTTCTCTCTTGGTCCTCTTTGTCACCAAAATGATAATGCAATCACTAAGCATAGTAAGCAAGTATCCAGCCGATGCAAGCATGAAAGAGAAAGGGTAAGTTTTGGTAGTCAAGTCACTGAAAGTAGAAGTTGAATCAGCCAAAAAGTGCATGAGTGATGTGCCCAAAAATATGCCGCCTGCAAACTGGGTTCCCAAAAGCAAGAAGCTCTCATTCCACCGATAGAAATACGGTGAAACACCTCCTACAAAAGTGAATACTAGAAGGATCACAAGGCAATAAATTTTGACATCAATTAGACCTTTTGCTCTCAAATCTGGTTGTGGTGTGTCAGCGTTGTTGACCCCTCCATGGCCGCTTGAGTGGCAAATTAACATGGATAGTAGGAGAATAGTGAAGAGGGGCTTCATGGCTCTATTATGAGAAAAGGAATGCTACAGAAAATATAGGTATTGGCTTACTTGATTCGTTATTTCTCTGCTACAATGGGTTGTATAAATGTAGGAATGTAAGACCTGCATTATTGACTATTGAAACTCTTTGAAAAATGGGTTCAGTTCTTACTCAGGGGCGACTGTATTGTGTAGATGATAAATGATAAGCCTATATTTTAGTGTTATGGTTAAACCTAAGGTGATAAATGAACTAAGGGCTTTCTGAACTTGTCAAGTTATCCCAAAGCCCAACAATAAATTAGCTAGATATGCAACAGCAATAATATTATGGTGATTTATTATCAAGGCTATGTTACACCACATTCCTCATCTGACTTTATACATATAAAAATGATCTAACATGCTAATTGTTGTACATATTTTGCGTGCACAACATATACAGGCTTGTATGATTTGAAAATTGCTTAATTAACATATGGCAACCAACATTCAAACTAATTAAAAAACAAGGAAAACTGCTTCACTTGCATTTCCGGGGCGGTCGGGCGGAGCTATCTGGTGCGAGCATAAGTGACTTGCGCTACTCTGACTGGGGAAATAAAACAAGTATTTTTCTTTTTTAAGCTACAAGAATTTGAAAAGAAAAAGCCACTCACATTCCCTTACGGTTCGTAATCCGACACTTCATAAGAACAATAGAAATACCTCAACTGACCGGGTTGGATAGAGAATTCTACCCCTCATCACAGAGTATTAGATGGAAAATAGACAAAGATATTAGGCTATTAGCAGTAATATTAATATCATATTCTAGCACATACTTCTAATTATGTATTGACCTTTTTTTAGCACCTTTAAATTCAAATCTAAGGTGTCTCGTTAGTGCTCTGTGCTGATAGATGAGTTAACTGTACTTCTTTTGTCAAGGGTGTTGCATTTCTGTAGTACAGTTTTGACTTTTGAGAAGTTGTACTACACAATTGCTGCTTGGTAGGTATTATCTCTAATGACTTAGCAAGTGCAATCAGATTATAATTATTGATTATTGATTAATATAATTGAGGAAAGTTGGCCTTAATAACTTATTGAAACTTAGTCATTTGGCAATTTTAATAATGTCGTATCTTGTTTGCTCATTAATTCTTCTAATCAGTTATTGGTATCATGGTTTTTTTGGTGAGGCAATGCTAGACTCAGCATGGTGCAGCCCAACTATAGTCGCTTGAGTTTTAATTTCCTACCTGACAATCGCCAAGTCAAACTACACTTCAAAATGCTTTTAGATTAATCTTGTACTGTATCAAACTATGATAATAGGAATTTCTTTCTTTTCCCAATCAATCATAGGAACTTAAGTGTGTGAATCTGTTGCGGTAGCAGGTAGACAATTGAGGAATTTTTTCTTAAAAATTCTAAAAATAAATCGGAACTTCATGTCAGTCCTAGGCGCAAGTAATATTTACTGAAGTGTCCTAAATCAGGCCGCCACTTTAGATGGCGGCCTGCCTCTGCCACCTGGACTTGCCACGCAGGATGCCAGCTGGATTCCCGAATTGAATGGGCTGGGCCAACGCTTCAATTGGCGATCTGTCGGCTTAGACGACACTTAACAAGTCGCTCCTTTTCGCTATCTAAGCGACCCTTTGTCTCCCAAGCCCCACACTCGAACCGAAACTAAACAAAGAAAGAAACAAAATTGTCCTCACTGTCTCTGACCCCATCTCCTCTAACCCCATCTCGTGGTCCACCGCTTTCACTGTGACCCTCTCCGGGCCTACCTCTCCAGTAGGATTGCAAGCAGAAGTGAACCGCCACCTGAAATAGCGGCCTTGGAAAGAACTACCACCTTTGTGAAACGTCTTGACAGAAGGTAATTTTGGAAGATCTACCTAAAATTTCTTTATTTAGTGAAAGTCATACTTTTGAAATAGTTCGTGATTGAAGTTATTATTCTGAAAAAGTTGGTTTCAATGAAAGTTAAGTTCTTTTTTAATGTTAGGGTTTTTGTTATTTTTTTTTTTGGTCATTTTGTTTTTTCATTTTGTGCATGGTACGTGTAGCATAAAACTTAGTTTTATGGAAAGTAGATTTTTGATGAATGATAGTGACTTTACCAATTTTTTTTTTGTTTTTGCAACATCCTGACTTGCATGTTAGGGTTTTTTACGGACCGCATTATATGTTGCAAACTGCAAGAAATAGTCATGCAGATCACAATAATTTAGGGTTAGTTTGAATGTTAGAGCTTTTGTAAAATTACCAGGACAAATTCTTTATTAAATTATTTTTTTTAATGTTAGGATTTCAGTAAAATTACATTTACACTTTTTTTTGGACATTTTGCCTTTGATTCAATTCTTCTTGTATCATTAAAGTTAGGTTCTGGAAATGATCTTTTTGATTAATGTTAGGGTTTTTGTAAATAACTAAATCAATTCTTTTTGGTTTAGTTATTTCAAATTCAGGACAGTTGTAATTCATTAATAGAAATTTTGTTAATTGCTAGATTTTTAAAAAATGATGTTTTCCTATAATTTAATTAGAATTTAGACATTTGTAATTTAATTATCCTTTAGAACTCAAGCAGTTAGATTTGATCTTGAATCACTTTGTTAAGTCAATTGACGGTTGAATCTTTGATATGAATATTTGGTGGTTAGTAGATGTTAAGAATAAATATGAAGTAAACTTTTTGAATCCTCTTTAAATAAATGTGTTTTCTCATTTACTTATCGATAAATTTAATGTTTATGTTAGTCTTCATTTGTTGATAATGAAAATCATGCCTTCAAATTCCTTGTAAGAATTAATGTAATTTGATAAATGAAATAAAAAAATGCATATCTTGCATATTTTGCACTTGCATCAGATGAAAATTATGCTAACAGTTCTGTAGATGCTTGCTCTCTTGAAATCTGAGTCTAGCTTAAGCTACTGTTGACTTCTTTGGTTGATTTTTGTTATTCTTTATCAGTACATGAAAAGTTTCATTTGATAATAAGTGGTACTTAATTGATCATAATACACAAATTATGTTTGTTTGCTTAGTTTCAGCATGCATTTTTCTTGCATCCTAGCAGCATAAAAGAAATGGTTTGTTAATAAAATTAAATGCACTTTCTTTTGGTGTTCTCTTTTATGTCTTAACTTTACATACATTTTCAATAAAAATTGAACTTGTTATATTGCCAGCCCTTTTATGCAAATGTGATAGTATAAGGTTGATATCTAATGTAACTGAATACTAGGCAGTCAACCTAAGTTCATTTACTAACCTAAGTTCATGTATTTCCAGGGGTACTATGGGAAAGAGAATACAATTTGACATTCATATTATAAAAAGTATTTATTTTTTCATCTAAGATTAATATAATCTGACATTTTTATTGATTTTATTTTTTTTGTGTAGTATGGAGTATCGTAGTTTGACTCGTGATTTCACATCGGATACAAAGATGCAAGAGTTGAGGAGGTGTTTGTTCTTTGAAATAGATGCTAAGTAGATTGATGTACTGTGTGCAGTCAAAGCCACTATCCCTTATGAACACCCTTTTGATGTCAACTACATGGGTAGACATCGCTGGCAGGTGGTGGCCAACATTGTGTGGAAGCAATGGGTGATGGGTCCCCGGTGTGGTGGAAAAATAAATATCAATGGGCAGCAAGTTGAGGTTGTTGAGATGATTGATCGCCTAAATGAAAGGGCCAGACTCGGTGGGGAATACTGGGTCCGTTTAGTGGGTGTTCCTTACGGCTTGCGCACAAAAGAAGGTGTTGTAGAAATCTTCAAGGATATAGGATTGAAGTGACTACTGGTACAAAATTTTCTTTTTAATTTCTGTTTACACACACACACACACACACACACATATATATTTTGATATCTACTGATTGAACCTTCTATTCTTGAAATTATAACACAAGGACCTTTGCAACATATTATAATTCACGCTATGAAACATCTAAATTTTAATTTTATATGATACAGGATAATAATAATCTTTGCTTTTTTTTTCTCATTAACATGTTGTTCTCCTTCTAGGTATGGCGAATCTTATTCTGGTTAATAGCCACTTCACAGCAAATGCATTTGCAACAACATTTGGCAGCCTTAATAGGAAAGGCATCAAGCCATCAGTGCTCTATCAAGCTGTCAGCTTAGGGCAGTTTGATCGATCGTGCTCTTATAAGTAAAGTACATGCTCTTGTAGTTTATATTTGTTGATTTGCTGTGGGCCTGTGGCATTTAGATATATATATATATATATATATATATATATGAAGCTTGTAGCTTCAGCTTGGATGTAAATAATTTGGTTGATTTATAGAAGTATCTTGCTTAAATTAATTGATCTAGACTTGACTGACCTTTATTGGTTTCCACAAGCAATTAAGCCCTAATTTAGCTTAAGCCTTAATGACTTTGTGATTATGCTATTGGTGCTCAAGTTTGCCTAAATGATTGTTTGTTATTCGGTGTAAATTTAATTTGACCCTATAGAACTTCACTAAAAGCCTTTGCAATTCTGCAGAATAACAATATATTGTTAACAGTACCCAACGTGATATGAGTGATTTAAGTTTTATAATACTCTACATTGACTTATAGCTCAAGTTTTATGTGCTGCTTAGGTTGAAATTCTTGTCTATCAATTGATTTGAACGGAAGATAAACCTTCAGCTTGCTATTTCAGCATTTGCACTTTTTTGATCTTTTGGAGGTGCTGATGTATCAGATGCTACCTTGACTATTGCTGGTCAGTCTTTGTTTCCATTTTTTTCTCTCTGGCTTCATTTTGAATTAACTCCTTTTTTTCTGATGTAATCTTTAGGGCTCTCTCTTAATTATACATTGTGGGCAATTAAAGCTCTCTTGTCCTTGTAACAAAAATTACAAGTATGCCAACTGTTCCATTATACAAGAAAAAATGGAAAATAATATTCCAGCCCTCTTCACAAATGCTTTATAAAAATATCCAAAATGTCATTTGATCTTCAGCAACTTGTTTGGACCTCTCTTCATATATGTAGGATGGTAATTTAGGCCTTTAAGGTTATTCATGTCTAGGAACTATATTTTTGATGTAAATATGCACTTCTGTAACTTTTTTTTCGAAAATAAAAAGAAAAAAAAAACCTCCAATTATATAGATAATAGTAATTTGCTGTGAAAGAACTATTGGAGGAATCAGGGTCATTGAATCACAAAATATTTACTATATCCAACAAAAGTATGTGGTGTACTTAATAGGCATTGTTAGTGAAAGAATTATACTAGAGCTATATCCTTAAGATAGAATATAGATATGTGAAAATCCATGCATTTTCTTTCTCTTCAGTCATTTGTATATGATATAAAGGAGGATATGACAAGCGACTTAAAGAGAATGTGGAGTATCTAGAGGAGTTAAAGTGGCTTGCACAGACTGAACGGGTGTTAGATCAGGTTTCCTTTATCACATCTTGTTCTACAGCCGAAAGAAATGAGGTCCTCTCCATCTGTCTTTGTGTTTTATACACCCCTAAGGTAGCCTTATTGCTCTATCTTAAGTGTTTTCATTTTCTATAGCAGACTTCTTTGTGAAAGTTAGATATTAGTCTCTGTTCGTCGAAAGTACCAAATTGGTGAGGTATTGTTTTGATTAGGTCAGTGACCTAGATATTGTTTGAGTTAGGTATATAAGTGAGACCACTCCATATTCCCCTCAAATACCCTTAAAAAAAATATTCAAAATGTCACACTTACTGCTTGGAAAAGACAAAATTATCCAGTAATTCCCCTCATTTTGTGAAGTACTGAAATTAGGGCTTGCTTAATTTTCTATTTGAACATGAAGACTTGGGCAAGTTTGAACTTTGAAGAAGCCTTAGTGGTGTATGGAGGTTGATCACTATGGATACCATACCCTACATACTATTTCATGTACCTCTCACTTCATATTACCATTCATGTCATTGTTAAATTTTTAGTAACTATTCAGTGTTCTTACTGTACTTCAAACTGTATAGGATGAGCATTTTGGCATTGTTGGCTTCCAGAACGCCGGTAATAGCCTGTAATAATGGTGGGCCAGTGGAAACAGTCAGGGATGGAGAGACTAGATTTCTCTGCGATCCTTCTCCCGTGCAATTTGCAAATGCTATGTTAAAATTGGCAAAGGATGCTGACATGGCCGCAAAAATGGGAGAAGAAACATGCAAACATGTGACTAATACTTTCTCTACCAAGATATTTGGGAAGCAATTGAATAATTGTGTCCTCAATGTTTACCAACAAAGAATTGAATAACAGGTTTATTGATTTTCTTTCTATTTTCTGACAATTTTGGGGTACAAGGGAAATTTTATTATCACTAGATGTAGCAACAGAAAAATGGAGGTTTTGATGATTACAAGTGTGAGCAGCTTTTAATTTTGGCTGTCCTCTTCTTGTGTGGATTATTAATGTCTCCTCTACTTAATTAATTTACAAAAATAGAAACTGATTCTCTTGAACTTTTCATTTTGGCTGTCTTCTTGTGTGGATTATCAATGTCTCGTCTGCTTAATTAATTTGCAAAAATGGAAACTGATTCTTTGGAACTCTTACTGCACAGTGAACTAAATAAATATTTGTTTTTTTTTTACCTTGGGAAGTATCAAAATTAAGATGAAGTTTCAATTGTGAGTCTCGGGCGGTGCTTTGGGCACTATGACTGTATGAGTTTCTCTGGGAGCATTCTTATATCTTTGCAATGACAAATTTACCCTCAAGCACTCTTGATCTCATTTGGAAACCACATAAAACCATGCTCCAATATTGTTTACAAATTACAACAAATTTTGCTGAATAAAATTCTAATCGGGGAGCATTCCCATATTATAATAGCGCAAAATTGATGAATATGTTATTACCAGGAAATGGAAAAATTAGCTTGTTAAATGAGTTCAATGCTTCCAAAAAATCAATTAACAATTAAAAAATATTAAAATAATGATTAATTTGTTGGATTGTGAATGGAATTAGATTCTCATTAGGTATTTTGTCATCTAATATTTGGAATTATAATAATAATAAAGAACGAATAATTATTATAATTATAGTTTAAAAAAAATAGTTGAAAATTTATTATTATATTCATTCACTCGGTATCTACTCTTTTATACATCATCCAAAAAATATTTTTCTATTCATAAATATACTATTAATTCTTCACTATTCTCTATTCACAATCCTTATTCAACTAATAGACCTATTCATGCTTATTCACGGCTAGGGGTGAGCAAAAAACTCGTAACTCGTGAGTTACTCAAACTCGACTCGAGAAAAACTCGTTGGTAACTCGAGTTATAGAAACTCGAGTTGTGCCGACTCGTGAGTTTTATTTGCTGAGTTCGTGTTAGGCTCAACTCAACTCGGCCCAACTCGAGTAAGCAACATATATAGGCCGAAAAATAAAAATCAGTGTATAGCCCAACATAACACCAAAGTAACATAAAAAGTACATATTACAAGTCAATTTGCTAGCAACGTTTATGCTTCATTGCATTTTAAGATAATTGTTGCATCTATTCAATATATTCACGAGTTGTATACCGAGTCACGAGTTGACTCGAGTTACAAAATGATGAGTTCGAGTTAGCTTGGATAGCTCGGAACGGCCTCCCGAATGAATCACGAGTTGACTCTCAAGTTGTCACGAGTTCGAGTTCGAGTTATGTCCAACTCGCTCGAACTCGACTTGTATACAGCCCTATTCACGGCACATCCAATGACATTATTTTGTTTTTAATTTGAGTCAACATTACAAGTTTGTATTCGGTATTGAAGTCTACATGGCTATCAAAAACTTTTGTCTAATAATATTTTTTTGTTGCTAGTCTAATTTTTAACAAGTCTAAACAACACCTTTAGAACATCTGATAGCTATTCAATATTTATCTTTATGATAATATAATTTAAAATAAATATATCACACATATGTTTTCTAAAAGTGGCAGCTTAGAAATTCCTTCAATTATTGTTAAAGGAATAATTTAATTAATGAAGTTTTATTTGCTTAAAAAAAAATAATGAAGTTTTATTTGCTTAAAAAAAAATAATGAAGTTTTATGGGAAATAGTTATGACAGGAAATGACAAAACTTACGGCATATTCTCGCTTTATTATACAGGGGTATACATGTCCAAAAAAATTTTGCGGAATGCTCGCAGAGAAATTCACCGTGTCCAAAGCACTACCCGTGAGTCTCGACCAGTTTTATGTTTCCTTTTTTTCCCACTTTCCTGATTCAATAGTATGGTTTTGCAAATTAATGATAGCATCTGATTTTAGTCATATGATGGGATCGTTCTCTGGTATGCTGACATGGAAACCGAAATCCTGCAGAACTGAAACTTTGAGAATTCTCAAATAAGAAAAACCCCGATGTGTAATATTTTTAAGTTTGAATTCCTATTTAATTATCGTTGAATTATTTTGTTGTAATTATTTAACACCCTTAAGCTTAAATTCCTATTTAATAATCGTTGAATTATTTTGTGTAAGATCTTTAAAAAATATTAATAATCCTCTATATATAATAGATAAATTGGAGGGGCATGATTATTATTATTTTTTTTTGTTTTTGCATTGCGCATAGGAAAATAGCAGTCGCAAACCATCTATACTGGATTCCATGTTCACTAATAAAACATATAATATAGCAACATTATGATTCACAAATAACAAATACCAAAGACTTATTTTGGCATCTTCGGATATTAAAATATCAGTAAATTAAGTTTATTGCTATTCCTAGAATTTTATAATTATTTTATTTGTATTTTTCGGGGTGTCCTACTAATTAAATAAAATTCTAAAGGTTTGAACTCATTTGGCGCCTTCGGATTGGTCCACGTCAGCGGAGGAGGATGAAGTGGCGTGCCACCTGGTCCTGAGCAGGCGCCAAAAGAGATGGGAGCGTCTTCAGTAGGGATGGCAATGGGCCTAGCCCGCAGTAATTTAACTAAGCCCAAGCCTGACCCGACTTTTCTAAAATAAGAGCCTGCCTGCCTGAGCCCAATCACCCGGGCCTCAAAATCAACGCCTGCCTGCCCATGGGCTTATTTTCTAGGCCTGCGCCTGCCTGGTTTTGCCTGATGAAGCCCATGGGCGGCCTGGCCTGCCTATACCTGTCCAGCCCGACTATTTGGACAGACTGGTCAAACAAATTCAATTTAAAAAGAAATACTTCACAGAGCAATAGCAAAATAATTTACACAAATTCAACACGTAACACAATTAAAATAAAACCTGAAAACATTGTTTATCATAATGTACTGTCTATTACAAGATTAGAAGTTTTACATATCAAGACTATACAAAAATTAGTTCCAAAAAAAATTAAATATAACTAATTTAACCCTTAAAGTCCAATAGAAGGTTACATTAAATTCAATTAAGCATCCTGGCAGCAACTACATATATCAGCAATAATCTTCCTGTAGAAAAAAAAAAGTTTACCATCTAGCTAAATAAAATAACAACAATTATACATTACATATACCTAAAATAACAACAATTATACATCACATATTTACTAGTGGCGTTAGTGGGACTTTTGATTTGAGACAATTTAGACATGTAGGTAACCTTATAAGCTTTGAGAAAGTTTACCCAAATTTGTTTAACGGGTTTAATTGAGACCAAAATAATGTTTGATGGTGGATTGCTTTAATTTAGACCTATACTTGACAAAAATAATTTGGTATTTAGAGTTTAGAACTCTAGGTTTTGACACAAGAAAGATAGGAAGACCCGACTTTTTCAGAACTTTTGTTTTCTGAGGTCGATAGGAAGGAGATAGAGAGAGAGAGAGTGAGAGACAGATCGAGAGAGATAAAAGAGTTACAGACAACCAAACTGTGTGTTTCTTTAAGATCGCCAACCAAACTGTGTGGAGAAGGAAAGGAAAATTAATTAAGGGATGCCCGATGAGGCCAGTAAGAGAGAGAGAAAGAGGGGAGAGGAGCAAGGGAGGAGCTTTACTGCTTACTTGCCAAGACAAAGGCTCGCCGATCGCCAATCGCCGTCGTCAACTGGAGCAACTGAGAGGGTAATTGGTATCTATCATCCAAACAAATAGCATCCAAGTATCTACAGACTTTTTATATATAGCCCAGCGATTGGCCCAATCAATTTATATTGCTCTAAACCTCTCTCCCTCCGACCCTAGTTGAATCGCTGCCATCCTTTCGTGTTCGTTCTAAACCCTCTCTCTCTTTCGTTTTCTTTTGCTTTTCTTGTTTCTCTCCCTCGTCTGATCAGCAAGGAGAGGCGAAACTGAGAGGCCTTCGGCAGATCTGGCCCCACTCTTCCCTGGGTGTGATTACGAGCACTGGTTGATAGTGATGGAGAAGCCAAATAGTGAGGGAGCGACGAAACAGTAGATGATTGATTGCTACATTCAAACCCTAGCCAAAGTTGTTGGAAGGTGACATGTTTTCTCCTAATTTATCTTTACTTTGGAAGATTTATTTTTGTAATTTACTCTTGTATTCTGTTGAAACGGTGAAGAGGAGGCGAAGAGGCCGATTTAACATGTGTCTTGTGAGCGCTACTTTGGATTCGGGTGTGAAATTTCAGAAGAGACCTCTACTAAGCTTGAAGGTAATTACTTTTTTTTTGTAACAGAAGACTAACGTATTTCAAACAGGTCTTCCTGGTGTCCTATTTGTGCTTCCTGATTCATATGTTGATGCTAAGAACAAGGACTATGGAGGTAATAAAATTTTAAATATTGCTGTTATCAAAATTTTACTTCGTCTTCAGTTATTGAGTTTCTCATTTTAGTTTTGATTTCCATTTGATGTACTCTAGGGTTTTTGATTGGATGTTTGTGTTTTTTAGTTTATCTGGGATTGGAACTCAATAGAGCTTGGTACGGAATTATTGTTTCAATTGGTTGTAATTCTGATTTTTATTTTCTTTCAATTTGTGTTGCAGAGGTATATGCAACAATATGCGGTAAGTCGATCTTTCTCCTCTTGGAATGGGTATGTACCTTTCAATAGCTTATTTGAAATGTTTTGTTTCAATTTTTTTTCCTTGATTCTCAATTGATTACTCGATTTTATCTTTTGCTTCGACGCAAAACCTAACTGAAAACTAAAATTGACCAGATCGATGCTTGATTATTTCTATAGATCTTGATTGGTTTGAATTTCACATTATTCTAGTTAGTTACAAAGCTACATAAAGGAGGGTAGGGATAGATAGCTATCAGAGTTCATTTGTGTTTTTTATTGTACTTTGTTACATTCTGTTGCTTTTCGTAATGAAAAGTGGCAAGCCTTTTAGGCTTACTTATTTAAAAAAAAAAAAAATTTCACATTATTCCACTCACAAGTGAGGATTAGTTAGTCATCATATGTGTTAAGTTAGTACCTCTAAGGGATCATCTTATTTCATTATTCAATTTGTTTGCAACTACATCCGAACAATGTCCCTCGTTATGCCATTTCTTAATTTCAATGGTTTTGCTTCTTATTTAGTACCCTTCCAAGCCTCCGATTAAAGAGTCAACAGAACCTCTGGATCTCATCCTTCACACTGATCTGCGTGCAATTGATCGTGTAGAGTTTGATCACCAGGTAAACCTTAAATTTTAACTTTGTACTTTTGAACTCTGGTTCTGCCTTGAAGGGGCATCAATTCGGGATTCTGTTTGTGTAGTATGCTTGTAATGTCACTGGCTCTGATTTTAATCAAAGAACTCAGAGACTTCATTCTTCAATTTCAATTTTTTTATTTTTTTTAATCTGATCTAGATATACTAATTAATTATTTAGTTTCTGTAATAGATTAATTAGTCATCATATGTGTTAAGTTACTATCTCTAAGGGATCATCTTGTTTCGTTATGTATTTTTTTAAAACTTCACATGATCTGATTGTTCATTATGTATTTTTACTATCTCTAATTGTTTAGTAATTTAAGGGAGCATCTTGTTTCATTATGTGTTAAGTTAGTATCTCTAAGAGATCATCTTGTTTCATTATATTATTCAGTTCTCTAAGGGATCATCTTGTTTCAATATGTGTTGAATTAGTATTTCTAAGGGATTATCTTGTTTCATTATATATTTTTTTAAAACTCACATGACTTGAAAGGATTAAATATTATAAGAGCACTTAATTAGTAATTGAACTTAATTGTATTTTGTTTTGTTTGTGTAGGAATTACATGACAGGGTGAGAAGAGTTGTGCGGAATGAATCGAAGGAGGAGTTGATGAAGTGTGTTTAGCTTGTAGTGGTTAAAATTATGTAGGATTAGTGTTATTATTAATAGATGTTATTATTATAAGAATTGTTCAGTTTGTTGAAATAATGGATATTATTCTTAATAAATGATCATTGTTTACTTTATTGCATGGTTATTAAAACGTCATATTAAGAGTACATCTAACTGAACACATAAACAATTTTAATTGATCCCTTAAATAGTTTAACTGAACACAAAAACTACGAAATCAAATTTCTGCTGCAACTAACTGAACACATAGACACTTTAAGTTCATTCCTTAACATATTTAACTGAACACAAAAAACTAAAATTCTAAATTATTGGTGCATTAAACTGAACACATACATGCTTTTAAATAATCCCTTAAAGTGTTTAACTGAACCCAAAAACTAAAAATTCAAATTATTGGTGCATCTAACTGAACACTTACACACTTTAATTCATCACTTAAAACATTTAACTGATCCCTTAAATCAGTATATTTGATGACGTCAGCACCAAAAAATTTTCGGAAATTGGTCAAAAAATTTTGCTGACATCAGCACGCGAAAATTTGGATTTTTAAGCTAATTTCTGGCTCTCCGGCCTGTTGGATGTTTGGATGTTTTTTTGTTGGATGGTGTATATCACACTTGAACTGAGAGAGAGAGTCAGAGAGAAATCATATTTGAGCTGAGAAATCAGAAATGAAGAGTGCGGCTATTGTTGTTGTTGTATGCTTGGGGTTCTCTGGTAACAGGCCGAAGAGATATGCAGCCTAATATCAATTATACAATATATAATATAAGCCCATCGGGTGGCCCATGGGCTTCCTCTCAAGCTCAAGTCTGGCTTGGCCTGACTCTAAGCCTGACCCGATCTGGCCTGTTACACTCTGGGCCAGATAGGCACAGTTTTGAGCCGGATAGGCTCAAGCGGGCTACAGGGCTATCGGGCTTTAGTGCCATCCCTGACTCTTCAACGGTTTGATTATATGTGGCGGGTTGCTGGCGAGTTGCTCTCAGTTATGGTCACAGGTGATCCGATACACACTTCTCTTTATTTAACGATGGGCCGTCCTTCCTGCTGTGCTTTGGCTATAGAGGACTAGGAGTTGTCCAATGGTATTCGATACATATCCCTCACTTATAAAAACATCCATGAAAAGGTCATAAAAACTCGAACACTTATCATCACGTTATTTGAGTATATATAATCGTGGAGTTAACAAGTAAACTTAAAACTTGAACATTTTTTTAAGGAAGCCGAATTCAATTAGACTCTAAATCATTTCTACAAAACTTCAGCAATAAAAAGGAATTTAGTTTTTGTCTCCCAAACTATAAAAAATGCCTCTGGCATCTCAAATAGAAACAAATATATAATTAGTTTGATGGACCTCGTCATGTTTTAGTTTCCCTCTCTCTCTTTCTCCCTCTCACGCTGCCACGATGGACGACTACTCCTTAGCCATTGAGTACGATGGACCTCTCGACCTATCCCACATCCCGATGGCTTCTCCTGCGCCGCCTTCCTCCACCTCCTCCGTTCCAGTCGTTCACGCCCTCCCTTCCCCTCTCCTCCCCTCCAAACCCCCCACTTCCACTTTCTCTCCCACCTCCGTCATCGAAACCGGCGCCGTCATGGACCGTTCCGCCGAGTTGACTGAGGATGCGGCCGAGACGTCGGCCCCCGTCAGTCAGTCGCACCGCGTCTCCACGGAGTCGAATTCCGAGCTCGATTTTAGATCGAGATCGTCTGGTTTCGACCAGGAGGAAGATAGTGAGGATTTTATGGACGGACATGCCGTGGGTTCCTTGCCTCATCACAGGTTAGTTTTGCTAGTTGAAGAGGTAACCAGGATCTAGAAGTTGAATTTGTAATTACGCTTTTGAAGTTTTGAACTGGTTGTCGCTTGTACTTGCCGATTAGACTTCTTCGGTTGTGTCCTCTGTAGTCAACCCTAGAGAAGTTTATGAACGTTCGAGGTTTCTTTAATAGCTCTAATCTAAGTAAACCAGAAACCCCTAGATTGTCTTGAAGGAAGGAGGATTTCTTTACGGCCTTTCAATTTTTTTTTTTTTTTTTTTTTTTTGGGTTCTGGTAGCGGTTCTGAATTGAGAATGAGCCTGTTCTGTTTCAGCAGCGTGTATAATTGCTACAGGTTGATCTATGTTTTCTGTTCTTTATGGTTATTCTTAGCTCCTTTTTTTTGAGGTTTATGTATAAATAAAGAAAATCAGGGCTTAACATGGAATTCGTTACTTATCTACAATTGCAATTAATGGAATTAAATGTCAGATTTGTTTTCTTTTTATTTTACTACAGTAGCAGACATCTGGTCACATTCCGTGACCCATCCTATTCACCGGGTTTTGAAACACCAGCGCCACGAATGTCTGGAAAGAAGGGCACATGTTACCACTGCGGCAAAGGTTCCCGATTCACAGAGAAGGAGGCCTGCCTGGCATGTGGTGCCAAGTACTGTGCAGACTGCCTGATCCGCGCAATGGGGTCGATACCAGAGGGGCCCAAATGCATCGCTTGCATCGGCCGCCCCATCTTGGAATCAAAGAGGGAGAAAATCGGGAAGAGCTCAAAGGTGCTGAAAAAAGCTGCTCAGCAGTAGAGAGGTGGAGCAGGTGATGAGAGCTGAGAAGTGTTGCGAAGCCAACCGGCTGAGGCCTGAGGATGTTTTTGTTAATGCCAAGAAACTGAGTTTGGATGAATTGGCTCTCTTGCAGAGCTGCCCGTGCCCCCCCCCCCCCCCCCCCCCCCCCGCGCCGAAGCTGAAACCAGGGTACTATTGGTACGATAAGGTGTCTGGATACTGGGGCAAGGTGAGATAAATTCATCTGTTCGCTTAAAATTTTAATATTTCTCATTGATGGTTTCGATCTCCTACATGCATCAGTATGTAGTATTGCTAGCCACCTAGTACTAGGGTGCATTTATTTTCTTTTCCTATAATTTGTTTGTGTTTTCTCGAGTTTTTATTGAGGTCCTCTAGTTTTATGTACTTTCTATCTTGTACTTGCTAGTTGCTACTCTCAATATAGACATACCAATTAACTGGCTTACAAGGGTTTGAAACTTTTGAGTACCAGAACAGTTTTGACAAAGCAATAGGAACTGGACTAAATTATTTCATTGAAGCTTTGAAATGTCCATATTTGCTTCTTCACTTTTCTTGTGGACTTCTGAATTTGGTTTATTTAACTGTGTATAGAATGGACACAAGCCATCAAAAATTATCACACCGAACTTGAATGTTGGTTGAAATCGAGAGAAAAATGCTAGCAATGGTAATACAGGCATTTGTATAAATGGCCGTGAGATCACAAAATCTGAGCTTCAGATGCTTAAGGTTCTCTCTCTCTCTCCCCCCCCCCCCCCCTCTCTTCTCCCATTGTTTTATTTTTTAATTTCTCTCTCTCACGCATTTATTCCCATCCTCTCTCCCTTCTCTTATGCTGTATTAAGTTTGAATTCTAGATGCTAACCCTTTTTATCATTGATGTAGTTGGCTGGAGTTCAGTGTGCTGGGAAGCCTCAGTTTTGGGTTAATTCAGATGGATCATACCAAGAGGAGGGACAAAAAATAATCATTGGACGCATTTGGGGCAAGGTTACAGCTCTTTTTTCTCTCTGTTTACTCTATGCAGTGTGTTGCAAAGTATTGTGAAATTTAGAAATTCTGATTTTTTCATCTTGATATAAAATTTAATAGGCATTCTTCAGTTTGCTTGTACATTTTATTCTTGATGCCTTTTGAACCTCATTGAAACTATGAAATATATCAATAAGGACATTAATACATCAAATACCCCTAACAAGCACCACTGTCCACTTACCCTGCAATGAGCACCAAATATCTGTGCTTTTCAAACTTGTGGAGTGTAAAAATATTTATTGCTCTCCAGGTGAGTAGATGGACAGTACTTCTTAAGATGCCCTTAGATTATGTTACACTTTAGTTTTTTTGCTTATTCTTTCCATTTTAATTGATTTCAAGTATATATGTCCTGAGTGATGCTACATTTAGGTTAAGATGAATAGTAAACCGTTCTATACTGAACAAGGAATCATTATGATTTAATGCTGTATCTCACTTTTGTTTCACCATGCCAAACAGCCAATAGTGAAGCTGATCTGTCCAGTCTTGTCTCTACCGACACCTACCGGTGCACAGCATGCACACCCGAGTATGTTGAGTCTGCCAGACGTGTAATGTCTGTTTATGTTGAGAACAAGCCAACCCAGAAGATACTGCTCCTTTGGTGTGAGGGATCTGGCACCAGCACCATTTTCAAGCAGGTACACATTTCACTTTTTTTCTTGTTTCTAATAAGTTAGCAATCTCGAATTTCCATAGGAAACACTGGTGGCCATTTGAATATATGATGTACCATAGGAAACACTGGTGGCCATAGGTACACATTTCACTTTTTTTCTTGTTTCTAATGTTCAATATTGGCCTCTTTATACCTTTTGGTCTCATGTATATCTGCTTAGCTTTTTTTCAACCTATATAAACTCATTAAGCATCACACCTTATTAGGGCAAGATTTTGTACGGGAACACCTCTTTCACAGAAGAAGAGTGCGAAGAAATGAAAATCATGATACAGACCAATGTGTACAGATACATAGCAATGTTACTTGAGGTGTGGGAGATTTTTGAAGAAGAAATTATGTATGAAAACACGCAAACTAACCTGCTTCCTTCGAGTGATGCCGGTATAATAAAAAACCTTAACTTATGATTCCCCTCTCATTTCAAGTCAACAATGCTAATATTTTTTAGGTTCACCTCTCCTAACATATATAATCGTTGTAGATAAAATCAGTGATCTATAAAATATTTCATGAACCTTTTAACCTAAGTTTATCTGCTGATGTTTGACAATTTAGATTCCAGTTCTTAGTTACCCCCCTTTTCGAGACATTTAAGTGTGGATGACAGGGACGAGGCCAAGTAGAGGCAAGCCTGGGCACGTGCCCAGGCTTGTTTTTGTCAAAACTAAGGTCCAAGCTCTGTTTTTTAAGTTAGAAAGCTCGTTAAATATTAGTGTGCCTAGGCTTTATCTGCCAAGGTCTAAGGGCACTGTGTAGAAAAAGACAGGTGGGCTCCACTTGCACTATTTGTTGATGTCCTCATGGTTTTATATGACGTTTTTCATATAGTCAATTTGATAACATCATTTAAGATCTTATAATGATACTAGTAATTGAGTTTTATTAAAAAAGTAATATTAATATTAATTATTAAAATTTTAATATTAAATTTAATATGTTTAATTGTGCCTAGGCTTATGTTAAGCCTGTACTCGCCACTGGTGGATGATATAGATGTTGAAAACTGTTTATATCAACTGGTTCACAAGAAACAGTTGAGGGGGAACAAACAAACATCAGCAGCAATGTAGTAATTCTTTTGGTGAAGATAAAATGAAAGAAGTAGCCTTGTAATCTTTCTTTCCCAAAGCTCAACATTTGCTTATGGTCTAGCATTTTTGGTAGTTACTCAACAGTTTGATGGCACTGAATTACAAAATCATACAGGGTTTAAAATAGACAGTAAAAATAAATCCCCTAAGTTCTTATTCAATATATTGGCAAATCAGACAAGCAGGCTGATGCGGCAGACTATTCGTTGGGCCCACGTTTAAGAAGCTTCGCAGATTGGCTACCGAAGGTGATGGCTTCAGGTAGTCTAGAGGTTGTTTTCCCAGTTGCAACTAGGGAGTATGCTCCAAGGGTAGAGGAACTTTGGAAAGATCCTGCTATTCAAGCCACGTATAGAAGGAAAGATGAGCTTCAGATGCTTCCCTGCTGTGCCAGCTATTTTCTTGAGCAGGTAAATTTGTATCTCAAACCCAACTTTTTATTGTTGATTGCAAGCAAGTTTTCCATGCAAAACACTGTAATTATTAAGAAAAACATGTATAATAACTTTCTATGTAACTTATAGCTCAATATGGGTTGTTTGGTTCTTAGATTCAGTTAGGATGCAACTACAACAACTTTCTATTCCACTAGTCTATTGCTTGGTTTTATGTGGAGAAAATTGAATTTCTAATATTCATCTGACTGTTCTTTTGTAAAGAAATGCTTGTTTATGTGTTTGGTTTATTGCTATATGTAAATGCTGCAAACTAATTAGGTCTCGCTTACAAAACCAAGCTTCAACATATTTGGCATATACTATGTACTGTGCGGATGTATGGCCGAATAATCCTTTGGCTACTCTGTTTCTCTATTACTAGGTAGGAGAGGTATGCAGAATGGATTATGAGCCAAATAATGCTGATATACTTAATGTGGCTGGGCTTACCTCGTCAAATGGGGTAGCCTGTACTGACTTTACTTTCCCACGCCTTCCTTATGACACCCGTGCTGCAGAAGATCTTGACGAGCAAGAGAGCTCTCTCAAGTTAGTAATTTCTTTAACATATATTCTATTTTTCATTTGATGAATGGAGAAGGCACAATATCCATATTCATAATTACACCAATTGGGCTTTGACATATGAACAGTTGATTATTCATCCCTACCATTATTTGACAGCCACATTATGTGTTTGTTTGGCAAATTAATTGCATACAAGTTTCTGTTACTTATGACCTAATAATTTATTGCTTTATACCCATGCTTCCGGCTGCTAACATTAGCTTTTGATCAATGTTTTTGAGACTTCAAATTTGGTACACTTGTAGGATGATTTTTAGTTTAGTTTTGATATTAGGAAGAAGGAAATTAGAGAGTACCTTATAACATGCACTGCTAATACCATTAAACTTGTCTAAATAAAATATTAGATGGGCTTTTGTGAAAATGCGAGTGAAGTAGAGTATATTTCCATATCATAAAATATTGGATTTAGTTTTTAAGAATATCCTATGCTATCCTATTTGAGCATGCAGCAACACCTTGAATTTTGCCTTACTGAATTTTTTATTTTAGGTATGAACTTATCAGAATACACAGCAAGGGTCTTGGCAAAAATGTGAAGTGGTTGGACATGTTTGAGGAGGCCAGAATTGTAGTTTTTTGTGTTGCCACGAGCGATTATGATGAGTTTTATGAGACTCCTGATGGTGTTCAAATCAACAAAATGTTAGAATCCAGAGATTTGTTTGAAAAAATCATAACTAATGATACCTTTGCAGAAACCAGTTTCCTTTTAATCCTCAACAAAATTGATCTCCTAGAGAAAAAAATTAGAGCACTCACCTCTTACCGCATGTGATTGGTTTAGTGACTTCCATCCCTTGATTAGTCGTTACCATGCCAACTATAGTAGCCGTCATCTTGGAAACCACTCGACCTTAAGTCAAACTGCAAGCCACTACATTGCGGCGAAGTACAAGAGGTTGTTTTCGTCTCTGGTAGGGATGATTTGTAGTACTTTTTGAATAACATGTTAGTGATACTAA
Organism: Rhynchospora breviuscula; assembly: GCA_027562975.1. Lineage (NCBI taxonomy): Eukaryota > Viridiplantae > Streptophyta > Magnoliopsida > Poales > Cyperaceae > Rhynchospora > Rhynchospora breviuscula. Next base: position 33,103,359 of record CM050401.1, on the reverse strand, counting down.
TTTACTGTTTGTGTACTAATACGTTAGGTCCTAAAGATGATGGCAACTAATACGTTAGGTCCTAAAGATGATGGCAACTAATACGTTTGGTCCTAAAGATGATGGCAACAACAAGGCATGGGAGGCTGCATGTTGCTTCAAGTTTACTTTTCTTACTCGAAAAATATTAGTTTTTACTATTGTAAATAATCTAAGTTATAATTTGTAATAAGATTAAGTTTGAGAGGTTGTTTGCAAAGTTTTGTTTGATCAGTCGATTTAGGTTAAAGATTTTGAATTGCTCAGTTGCTTCAATTTTTTGTTTAAATTGTTTATTCTCAATAAGCTTTTTCTCCTTTGTATTTCTTCCTTCTGCGTTGCCCTTTTGCATAAGTTTATCTTTGTTCAGAAAAATTGAATAATGTATAATATGTGGTCTGTACCTATGAAAATAATAAATTGATAATTTGATACAATTGCATTGGCTGTTTCAGTGCCACTGTATATCTAGTTAGGCTGCAGTTTGTTGTCTGATGAAAGAGAGTTTTTATTAGACTGCCTTTTACTGATATATATTGACTTTCGTTTTGCCATATATGGTACTGCTTAAACTTAAGGTTAAGCTGATTCGAAATTGAAAACCGAACGCAAATTAGCATTAACAAGGACAATTTCAGGTTTCAGTTGCTGCGCCAAAAGACAGATTTAAATAAAATGAGCCAAATTTATTAATTTCTCTGAACATCACTTTACATTCCATCCTAATTGGTATTGTCCTTAGATGTACCACTGGTAGACTTTACATTCCATCCTAATTGGTAGTGTCTTTAGATGTACCACTGGTGCACTAGTACAGGTATGCCCCATACGTTTCAAAATTTACGTGTTGGCAAGAAATTCCATTTAATTACAGTAGTTGAGATACAAAGGATTCTAAGGTCATAACGGTCATTTGCTAATAAAAAATCATATTTTACCTCCTAATTAGATTACCCAAACGGAAGAAAAAATAGAAGGAAATTTTTTTTCCCTTTAATTAATGATCCAAACAGACAGTAAATAATTTTCCATTCCCTTCCTTCACATATTTTCCCTTCCTTTCCATTTCCTTCCCAAAAACCAAACACAGTGTTATCAGAAAATTCAACTGAACAAAGAAACAAGCTATGATTGTCAAACAAAAATCCACATAGGTCACAAAATGTCTCCAAAACTTTCATCAACTCAGTAACGACATACTTCAAAAGCCCTAGACTCAAGTTCAAAGAAAATAATATAAGTATTAAAAGATCTAAGCAGCCTTGTCTGCCTTAGCAGCAGTGGCAGCAGCCTGTCCTCTGAGACGACCAGTACGACGAGCAGCAATAAGACCGACTTTCTGGCCAGGAGGAGCATCACGGCGAACAGTAGAGGCATGACCAATGTGCTGGTGATTACCACCACCATGAGGATGCTCTACTGGGTTCATGGCAACACCACGCACCTTAGGCCAGCAGTTGCGCTTGACACGGTACTTGTGGTAGGCATTTCCAGCCTTGAGAAGTGGCTTCTCAGTACGGCCTCCACCAGCAACCTGACCAATCATGGCACGGCAGCTGCTTGGAATGATTTTTTTAGCACCAGATGGGAGCTTAATCCTGAAAGTATAGATGAGAAGAGCATCACGAGTGAAGCCTAGAACAGAACATGATAATGATAAGAGATTGAAATGGAAAGAAAGAAAGCAAGAAAGAAAGAAAGAAAGAAACCTGGAAGTGCCATTATCGGGGTTATGGGATATGACAATAGCATAGTCACCAGAGCAGCGAGCAAGGACACCACGGTCTCCAACATGGTGCTCAACGTTGCAAACGACAGCACCCTCAGGAATGGAGCGAACAGGGAGCACATTTCCTACCTGGAGTGTTGCCTTGCGGCCACAGTACACAAACTGACCAGTGTACATTCCTTCAGCAGCCACAAACAGTTCCTTCTGGTGCTTGTACCTGAAAAGAAATAATATAAATATATCAATATGCTTACATTACAAAGAATCTCCATTCTCATCTTTGGACAGTAACAAATCTGATATAACCTGAAGGGGTGGCGGAAGGTGACTTTGGCGAGCGGCGCACCACGGCCGGGGTCATGGATGATGTCAGTGACAACTCCCTTGAGATAGCCGTTTCTCTCGCCGAAGTCGAGACTGCGGAAGCGCGCCGCCCCCTTGCGGTGGTGGGTGTGAGACTTGAAAACGGATCCAGCACCCTTACGCTGAGCTCTGATCACACGACCCATCTCTCTCTCCCGCTCTCTCTTGCGGCGGCGATGGTTGAGACTTAAGAGGTCTAGGGTTCTGAAATAGATTTGTTCGGTATATATATGCATCCCAATCTTCTGGAACCGTATCCTCGCTGACCTCTCATCTGATCCATCCGTTGACAATCTAACGGTGCGAGAAATAAACGGGAAAGAAAATAACGCGTGTTTCGTCTCTTCCGTACAGCCAAAAGAAAAAGAGAAAGAAAGAAAGAGAGGCGATTCTAACCAAAGATCGAGAGAGAGAGAGAGAAAGCGAGAGGCGATTCTAAGAATTGCTAAGAAATGGAGACTGTGGTCGGAGGATTTTGCAATCGGGATCGCTTTCAACCTTTTGTAAAAGAGAAGTAAATGCCACAACTTCAACTGTAATCCAAAAGGTATGATTGGTTTGTAAACCAAATTGTGTAAGGCACTGGTTTAATCTTTTTTTGGTTCTATAATTGCAGAATTAGATTAAGTAGCTGGTTAATTGGTAGTACATTTAGTTAGATTAGTATTTACTGCTTATTATTTGTAAATTGTTATTTGATTTTTATCAAAAACGATGCTTGATATAGCTTTTGGGAAACGGTACTGTACTGACAGGTGTAATACACTAGTGCAGGTGCCACATTATGTATGCGATGAAATTGCACAATCTTTTTGGAGAGAAATATTAGTTTGCACGATACATTGCCTCATGTTGATACTAACATGTGAAATTTTGCACAAAAATGAGATATTAGTTTGATTTTATCATTCTGTTGTTTCAAAATAAATTTCCTCCTCGAGGAAAGATCCGGCCTTTTAGGTTTATTCATCTCTATTTGCTGAACCAGATGCATTGTAAAAGTTTATTTATGTGCTTCCTTATGTTTCTACTTTCTTAAAAGTTTATCCATAAAAGGCATTTTAATCAATGTGAATTAGATTTATTATTTTTTGAATTTCAGGGAAATGATATCTTTGAAAGAAGGGTTGTGGCATTCCCTCAGACTGAAACATGTTCCTTCTTCAGAAACAACCAATCAATTAGATGCATGTCGACAGCTGCGCAGCTAGATGCTGATTTGGACAAGAAATAGCAACTAACAATAGTTGGAAGTATTTGCCTGGAATATATTATTATTATTATTTTGTATTAAGGCATTGTTTGGGTCTGTTAGCAATTTCTTTTTATTTTTGGGTTTATGTGCAAACAAGAAATGTCTCAGGAATAGTTTGGAAAGGCTCAGGTTGCGTATGTCTATTCTTTGTTGCATATGCAAACAAGAAATGCTTGGTGTTTATGCAGTTTATAATGATTAAAAGTTATTACTTTGACTCTTTGATAGTTAGACAGCTTGCTAAACAAAGTTCACTTGCTATGGATATGTGCTATTTTTATTTCAATGAACAATTGGATATGTGCTTTGTATTTGCTATGGCCTATGGATGCTTAGATTGGTTGCTATGGATGTGTGCTTCGTAATTTTTAAACGTTTGTGCTATTGTTAAACATTTCTTTTTCTAGTTGTAATTTTTAATCTGGTAAGATTTATAGAACAAGACACATGCTAGCTAGATTTTGTGCTATGGTTAAACGTTTGTGCTATTTTTATTTAAACGTTGGTACTATGCTTTGTAATTTTCTTTCAGTGATAATGTTTTGCATCTGCGTGATTTCTCTGTACCAGAATACTAGGCCTATTTGCACATAAGCCCAAAAGCATGCATTTTAATTGAGCATTTCATTCTGCCTCATTCTACTTGACCAATCAGTTCTTGATAAATTCTGCTTTTATGATCGGGATACATGCACTTGTGTTATTGGTGAGTTGTACCGGCCTTTATGGCTGTGAATTGTACCGGCCTTTTTGTGAATAAACCTGATACACATTTTAAATGCCAAGTATATACATACAAGTGATGTGCCGGCCTTTTATGGCTGTGAATATACAAGTGATATACAAAATTGTTTGCACATAAACATCTCGCAACAGAGACATACAAGTGATGTACCGGCCTTTATGGCTGTGCCAAGTATAAAAAAAAGAAAAACTGATTTCCTGAGCCTCTCGCAATAGAGACATACGCGAGTGAAAACAGACCTTGAAGTCCTGAGCAATTTCCCTGACAAGCGGAAAGGAAACTGCGAGTGAAAATTAGAACATTGAACTGTTCTGAGCAATTCGAGTGACCTTTCAGTACTATTAGGTTGAGACCAATAACAATCTACGGAGAGTACATTGAAAATCGGAGATGTTTTTTTTTTTTTTTTGGGAAAAATTAGCCATATACCGCTCAAATCTTTCTCAATTAGCCATATACCCTCTTATTCTTTAATATTGTTCATTCACCCCTCTAAACATCATTTATCCTTTTTGTTAATTTAAATGATAAATTAATTCAGAAGATTATTTTTTAAACATTCTGGACTAAAATGCCCCTACTCAGCTTTCCACCCTTTAGCGATTCATCTTCCAGCATAAACTTGAACTATTGTGCAATATGGTGCAATATGGAAAGATACAAATTAATCCGGTATAAAAATATTAAATCCTAATCTGTTGCATACTTGCATCTAAACTGTTTCCACCCTTTTGACGATTCGATTTGCTAGATTCATTTTTTTTTTTTTTTTAGAATTGCATCTCCAAATTGTTGTGGCACTTGCAAACGGGTAGAATGGCAACCAAAACAAGGAGAAATGTTGCCTTTCAGAATTGCAACAACATTGATATGCGTTAGTGTAGAGAGAGTTTTCTGCAAATACATCAACCAACCAATCAATCAAGACCTCTCTCATGTCAGCATCGGCCAATTATATATATAATTGAATTGTATTCATGTCGATTGATGGTGGTATCCCCTTTGGGTCAACCTGTAAATTTTAAGGTTAAAAAAATAATTTCAGCACAATCTCCTCATGCACGCTCAGGGGAGTTTATAGGAAATAGATAGGATGTCATGCTTTTAACTTTTCGAAGGAGTTATCACGTAACTACAAATCTTCAAACGATGTAAATAGCATCATTTAATCTTTTAAAATTGATCATATCTGATTCATTGTTGATACATAGACTGGACACAAGCCTTTTATCTCTGTTTACTTTTTCTGATGTGTAAAGCTGAGACGGAAAGGAGGGACATTCTAGTCCTAAATTTCAAAAATTAGTTTTCTGGGTAAATATATCATTTAAATTAACAAAAAAGGATAAATGCCTATACAAAATGAAGATTAGAGGGGTAAATGAATAATATTAAAGAATATGAGGGTATTTGGCTGATTGAGGAAGATTTGAGGGGTATATAGCTGATTTTTCCTTTTTTTTATTATTTTACACGAAAACGGGGACTCGGGCAAAGGGCAGAGATCGAGAGACTGCGATTTTCTCTTTTTTCCTTGTGCCTCGTTGGGTCGTGATCCAACGGATCAGGTGATAGGTCAGCACCCTGCTGATCTTTTAAAGGTCAGCAAAGGATACGGTTCCTAATCTTCTGCCATCCTGCCATCCCAATGGATAATCCACGTAATTGATGGGCTGGACGGGCGCTGGGCAATGGGTTGGTGTGGATGATCTAATTCATCGCTAATCATTGGGCTAAATTGCTAGGAACTGGATGACAGGATGAGTCCAGGGCTTTTTAGTTGTGTGCTGCCGTATAATTGGAAACTTACGGAACATTTGACTTGGAGAGTATTTAACTTGTAAAAAAGCTACTCAAACAATTAAAGGAGAGAGTGTCTATTTCTGCATAAGATATTCATATAATCTACTTAGGCATAAAATATTAAAATAGAGTAATTTTATATCTTAACAGATGGACACATATTACATATGGAATACGGGAGTATCTAGAGAAGTATATAGTCGCCTATAGGGGTGAATAACGTCTAAAACGACCACGAAAATGAGGTGTTGCATTAACCGTTTAATTTTGGACACGAAACTGACTACGTGTTTGCGTTAACCATTTCGTTTTGAACGAAATGATCGAAATCACAAAAATACCACGAAAATACACATGGACGAAACTGACTACGTGTTGCATTAACCGTTTCGTTTTTAAAACGCAACCAAAATCTTTAACCGTTTCGAAACGAAACGAAAGAATGGTTAAAACAGTCACCGTTTTCACCCCTAGTGGCCTACATATTGACCAAATAATCAAACAAGGGAGCACTTATGTAATATTAGAAAAAAGATATTTATTGCACAACAATTGTTCAAAACATCAAACTAGTAATCCAAATTAACTGATCATTCCTAAACAACAATTATAAGGACACAATGTCACAAGCAAGTTCAAATTAACCATCAATGACACAAATATATGTTCAAAATAACCATCACAGTCAAATATCAAATCATAGACATCCTTGTAAGGCGCGGAATTTAACCTCCATATCATTAGAATAGAAACTCCCTTTGAATTGTATGGCTTTGGATGCTAAATTTTCTTCTTTGTACACGCCAAGAGGTGAACCCTGCACAAACAGGAGCACCTCGCCATTCTTAGGCAATCTCACAAATTTTTTTTTTTTTTTTTTTTTTTTGTCATGCCAAATGAGAGTCGACAACTCATGGCCTGAAAAATATTTAATAAAAAATAAAAAAACTTTTTGCAATCTCAAAGGATTGATGTTATATATATGCAGTATCTTATTACAATGAATAGGCAACCGGCAATAATTACTCCCTTATTAATTATATTTAATCCCATAGTACGTAGTAGATACATATCCCTTAATAGGTATTCGCCAACAAATTACCGGCTTACCTACTGATCTTTGCCGATTCAATATGATAGTATAACGAGTCAGAACCTTGTCAAGATTCTTTATATCATACTGGTCTAGCAAACATGTACCGATTTGGTCTCTTTCTTTCCTTTTCTTTTGGCTTTTTTGAATCCTACCTTTTTTTTTTTTTTCCATCTATCTTGCTTATTTTATTTCCATTTTGTTATTATTTTTATCACAGTATGCAATGAGCGTTAGCATTGGGTGCACATTTATCTAAAAATAAAATAACAAGCTAAACAAATTTAAAGTTAAAATTCAATTCAGATTGACAGGAAAGGAGCACTCATCTAGCCTTCCTTTTGGTTTCTTCATAGGAAGAATTTCTTTATGGTTCCTATGTATGCTATTGCTACTTCTACTGCAAAATTTCTTCTTTGTAATTCTAGTTGCCAACAATAGATGGAATTTATTGTAGACCTCACCAGTCTCTTCCATATTTTTCGAATAACTCTAAAAATGCAGAAACTAATAATATAGGAAACTAACTCATAATTCATCATCCTAATATATACTCCCTTACAAAATATATCTACTCCCTTATTCTAAAGTAATTACACTTGTAACAAATAGATACAAAAATAACTAACAATTAAAGATAAAACTTACATTTTATGTAACATGAATTTAAACTTTTACTACCTTAGTTCTTACTCACTTAATCTAAAATATATACTCCCTTATGTATATAATGGGACCCACAATGTAACATATGATTTTACTCCTAGTACATTAGTAGTTAATCCCTATATACAAATTATATACTCCCTTATATCAGATATAAAAATGTATCTACTCCCTTATTCTAAGGTGATTACACTTGTAACAAACAAATAAAAAAATAACTAACAATTAAGGATGAAACTTATATTTTCTGTGACGTGAATTTAAACTTTTACTATCTTAATTCTTACTCCCTTAATCTAAAATATATACTCCCTTATTCTAAGGTAATTACACTTGTAACAAATAGATACAAAAATAACTAATAATTAAAGATGAAACTTACATTTTTTGTAACATGAATTTAAACTTTTATTACCTTAGTTTTTACTCCCTTAATCTAAAATATATACTCCCTTATGTATATATTGGCATGTTTAGAACCCTTGGAATAAGGCCTTATTCGGAATTGCTAGTTCTTAGGGTTGCCAAACACATTTTAGAACAAGTCGAATAGCTTATTCGGGTCATTATTCTTGTTCCAACAAAATGTTTGAACTAGATTGGAATAAGCTAACCATCCAACAATAAATCATTATTTTATATTTTTTTTCTTGTTCTTATTCTTAACTAACCACCCAAACAACATCTCTTAATTTAAGAATAAGCAATTATTTAACATTCCTTATTCATCACTCTTGTTCTAAAATAAGCTATTCTATTCTTATTCACCACACTTCCAAACACACCCTTAATTGGACCCACAATGTAATATGTGAGTTGACTTCTAGTACATTAGTAGTTAATCCCTATATACAAATTATATACTCTCTTAAATCAGATATAAAAATATATCTACTCCCTTATTCTAAGGCAATTACACTTGTAACAAACAAATAAATAAAACTAATAATTAAGGATGGAACTTACATTTTCTGTGACATGAATTTAAACTTTTACTACCTTAGTTCTTACTCCCTTAATCTAAAATATATACGTCGTATGAATATAATTGGACCCACAATGTAACATGTGATTCAACTTCTAGTGCATTAGTAGTTAATCCTTATATACAAATTATATACTCCCTTATGTCAGATATAAAAATATATACTCTCTTATTCTAAGGTGATTACACTTGTAACAAACAAATAAAAAAATAACTAAAAAATTAAGGAGGAAACTTACATTTTCTGTGACATGAATTTAACTTTTAGTACCTTAGTTCTTACTCCATTGTGTTAATTATTGGGTCCACAATGTAACATCTGATTCAACTTTTAGTACCTTAGTTCTTACTTCCTTAATCTAAAATATATACTCCCTTGTGTGAATAATTGGACCCACAATGTAACATCTGATTCAACTTCTAGTACATTAATAGTTACCCTTGTATACAAAATATATACTCCCTCATATCAAATAATATGCTTTAATAGATACTTCCTTGTATAAAAGTATATACTCACTTGCGCTAAATATATATTCTTATGTGTTTCAATATATACTTTTAATAACTTTTAATATATATACTCCCTTATATTTAACTATATAATCCCTTGTTCTAAATATATATTCCCTTATAGTGAAATTTTTCATGCTTTAATAGATACTCACTTATATTTTACTATATAATTCCTTGTTCTAAATATATATTCCCTTATATAAAGTATATACACTAAATATATACTTCTATGCGTTCCAATATATATTTTTAATAACATATTTAACTATATAATCCCTTAATCTAAATATAAACTCTCTTATGGTTAAACTTTTCATGCTTTAATAGATACTCCCTTATATAAAAGTATATGCTCAGGTAAATGGCCTAGACCTACCAAACTTTCAGAGGTTACCATCCATCCCCTTCGATATCTTATTTCAAAAATTTCCAGATGTACTAATCTATCTTTTTTACATAATAGAAGTACCGCTCCATGTTGATCTCTTCTTGATAAATTAGGATGGATGTAGAAGCAACCAAGATATTCTCTCTTTTTAAAAAAAAAAAATAGCAGAAAATAGCATCTAAAGGGTGTTATTGCTCATGTCCTAGTGGACATACAATTTCACATTTTGCAAGGAATACATTGTAATCCCTTATGATATATACTCCTTTATTTTTTTTTTCTTATTTTGCTTACTAGTTTTGAAACATCCGTTACCTCAGTTGCTTCCATAAACTCCATTGTAAGAAGCCTTGGTTTGCTCAGGTTCCAATATACCTTTGGTGCATTGATGCTCTCTGCTATGTGAGGAGAAAATCTCTTAAAATTGTCAACACATTTTTCATTGTTTCTCGCCTTGTATAGGAAATTCAGCTCCTTAAAAAAATGGACATACACTGAATATCATGTTCGGGGTCTAGTTCTTTGGGCCCCGAACATGAAAAATATTGTACTCATCCTCTAACTCTTCAACAGTGAAATAATCCGTGGGATACTTCATCCGTAATGTAGTGAGCATGTCATTCTCATCTGTTAGTTCATCTCCTTGAACTAACACACCGGTCATAACATGGCATGTTTGGAGTGGTCGGAGATTTAGGTTCATTGTTAACTACAAACACATTTCAAAAATCATGAGTCAGTTAGATCATTACAAGCACCACAAATAATAAGTATATTTTCGTATTCTACATAAATACATTGCTGGCCGCACAAAAATTGCATGCTCCCGAACCACATCAAACAGAATTGTACAATAATAAATTACTAATATTGTAAATTTTAGATATTAGGGTTTTTACACCAACCAAGGTGCCATTTAGATTTTTGCAAACTATGCACATTTCAAACTCAAAATTATAAGAATATCATTGCGGTCCGTAATATTAGTGTTTTGGACCGCAACAAAATTCCACTGCTTTTTAGTCATGCACACATAAGGTAGCACTGATTAAATACTACTTAAACTATGAAAAATGTACTACTTAAACTATAAAGTTCATACGCCACAAAAATAAAACATTGTCTCAAAATAAAACCACATAAAATAGTTATAGCATTAATGCTACAACACATTCATACATAATTAGGAAAACCGATACACATCAGAGAAAACAGAAGGATGATTTTCAAAACTCCGGTGGGACAATTCGCTTGAGTTTCATCCAGTCGGGTTCATTGAAAAGCACAACACGAAAACCTCCGGCCTTCTTAATACGATCGATCCAGTGCTTTGGGCCCCAAACATGAAAAACATTGTACTCATCCTCTAACTCTTCAGCAGTGAAATAATCTGTGGGATACTTCATTCGTAATGTAGTGAGTATGTCATTCTCATCTGTTAGTTCATCTTCTTGAACTAACACACCAGTCATAACATGGCGTGTTCGGAGTGGTCGGAGATTTAGGTTCATTGTTAACTACAAACACATTTCAAAAATCATGAGTCAGTTAGATCATTACAAGCACCCCAAATAATAAGTATATTTTCGTATTCTACATAAATACATTGCGGGCCGCACAAAAATTGCATACTCCCGAACCACATCAAACAGAATTGTACAATAATAAATTACTAATATTGTAAATTTCAGATATTAAGGTTTTTACACCAACCAAGGTGCCATTTAGATTTTTGCAAACTATGCACATTTCAAACTCAAAATTATAAAACTTAACGCTATAGTGTGTTTATTCTCTGTGAATAGCTTGTGGTCCGCAATAAGTTTTCATGCGGTCAGGAAAAAATTGCATGGTTCAGAACCACAATTTTGGTATAATAAACTTAATAAATTCCAGATATTAGGTTTTTAACAACAATATGACATTTAGATTTTTGCAAAATAGGCACATTTCAAACTCAACATAAAAAAACGTAGTGATAACAACCCTAAATGAACATTCCCAAAAGATTGTGAGTGGATCGTAATGCTTACATCTCTATAAACCTCAAAAATAAGTCAACATAGAAAAATTTCAGAAAATATTCAATTTTTACGGCCGGATGGTGGGGTTGGAGGGGCTGGGGCAGGGTCTTAGAATGAGAGAGGAAAGGTTAGGGCTTTTGGCTGAGTTGGAAGGAGATAAGATAGAGAGAAGTTAAATGGATGGGTGGGGACCGTAAAGGGGATGGATTCTGGTCAGGTCGAACACAAAGTCGAGTTGTTTTAGTCAAGTCAAGTAGAGATATCGCTACAGGCCGCCACTTCAAGAGTCGGTCCAGCCCATTCGATTCGGAAATCCAGCTGGCATCCTGCGTGGCAAGTCCAGGTGGCAGAAGCAGGCTGCCATCTGAAGTGGTGGTCTGATGTAGGACACTTCAGTAAATATTACTTGCGTCTAGGACTGACGTGAATTTCCGATTTATTTTTAGGATTTTTAAGAAAAAATTCCGACAAATGAAATGCGTCCTTTCAAAATTATAAATTACTGGAGAAGGTCAATTAGGTAGTTAAGGGCAATAAGATGCTTAGTCCATAATTTGACTTTGACTTTAAAATCAATGAAAGAGCAAGTTCGAATAGTGGGAGCATCGGCCTATCAGTGATTTATGGACTGAAATTTGAACAAGGCCCAATATGACGAGTTGAATGTGTTAGAGTCTGATCTGTGTGAAGCAACGTGTTCTTATTTGGGTCAATCAGAGAATGGGACCCACTTAAAAAATGCTCCATTAGAAAGCTGGTGTTGCTATGGCAGATAAGGTGCAGAAAGAACCAGTGGCTACAGGTGGAACTCTCACACTCACACACACACCCCATACACACTGAGAGAGAGAGAGAGAGAGAGGGAGAGAGAGGGAGATGGCAGCAATTTCAAGCATCAATTCATCTTTTCTAAGGCATGAAACATTTTGTAAAAGTATGAGAAAGAAAGGTTTATTGCTGGATAAAAAAAGATCTTTGAGAATTCAAGCTGCCAAAGCTCCAGCAGGGGTACTCTAATTTATTCCTATTTATTGAGTTATTGTACTATGTTTTGTATTAACAGAAAGAGGGGGCACAGGGTTTTGATTCTAATTAAATTTAGAAGCAGAGAAAAGTGGCATTTCCAAACCCATTGAACAACCCAGTGTTAGAACCAACAAATCTCAGCTACTAATGGCAATCTAAGCAAACGAAACCATTTGTTTAACCCTCAAAGCCTTGATAGCGGCTACCAAGTTTCAAACAAAATCAGCTGTTCCCAGCCAACATTGCCAAATCGGAATTTAAATCAAAGTGAAGAGGAAAACTATACCAGAAACTACTACTCTACTTTCAAATCTATCCTGAACGTAGCTGTATTTAATAAAAATCCAATTGCAAATTGTTAGATTAATCAATTGATGCTAATTGCATGATGTCATATCAGGAGTTAATTTGCTAACAGCAGTGGGCCAACAATACTTTAAACGTCACAAGTATGGTTTTTATTGTAAACTTTAGGAACAATTTTAGCTTGTAGAGAAATGGCCAGAAACTGTGAAATAACTTTTTTCCCCCCTCCTACTAAAGGGTGGTCTGTTCTGAGTTTGGAGTTTTGACCTCCCACACATAGAGTATTGCCTTATATGGCTTATTAATGGCTGTAAACATTGTTAATCTAAAATTTGATGTTTTGATGTAGTTAGAGATACCAAAAGTGGAGCCAAAGCTGACAGAGCCATTCCTTGGCTTCACAAAGACTGCTGAAATATGGAACTCTAGAGCCTGCATGATTGGTCTCATGGGCACTTTTATTGTTGAGCTGGTGCATAGACATGCTTTACATCCTTTTCTTTTTCCATTTTCTTTCCTTTCTTATTTTAGAAAGTTTGTTTTGACAACCAAATCGTCCCAATTTTCAGTAAATTCTGCTAACGGCTTCAATCCAAACATTGCAAAATGACCAAATCTGTATGACAACCCCATGTACCAGCATGTAAAGTAAATGGAAATGATTTTATTTCGTGTTAGTAATTTCCTATTTTCTTTCATCTGTAAAATGTGATGGATGACTGACACAATATATAATTCCTTTGATTAATTCAGATATTGCATAAAGGAGTACTTCAGATTATCGGTGTAGAAGTTGGGAAAGGCCTCAATCTCCCTCTCTAAACGGCAGGGATTTGAAAGAAATGGTACCAATATCGAAGCTGGCGAAGAGTCCTAGATCAGAGGGAATTTTTCTTGTTCTTAGTTTATGCACAGAAAAAGTAGTCTCTTAATGTTCAAATCAAATGTATATTGAAAAGGAATTTCCTGTATGTTTGAAATGACAATTTACTATATCAAATAACATGACCCCTTTGTTTTTGCGAATCAAAGCCTCAAGCTGTCACTGCCAGTAAATTAGTTGCTTCATAATCTGCAGCTTAATACACGGAATTTATAAGTTCACGTGCGTGCAGAAAATTAATCAAAAGCTAAATAAAATAAGTACATTTTGATTCCTTGTTGAAATTGTAGGAAGGCAACATTATTTGAATTGCGCCTGCTTCTTTGAGGATTTAAACAGTTAAGCAATGTCAAAGCAGAAATGATAACTGCAATCTTCAGTTTTGTTATCGCGTGAACAAAGTGAACATATAAAATAGACAAAATGAATACATACAAATAAATAACTTCAATAAAAATAACTTGAATATGCATATAAAAATCTGAACAACAATACAAAAAATAAAATCTACTCATAATTGAATAAAGTGAACACACAGATAAACAAACTTGACATATAAATTAATAAACTGAACAAATACAAACGCAATGGCACGAATGACGCCTTGAGAGATGCAGATAGTAATTTCCATGCAGGGCTGATAACTGCAATCAAGTCCTAAGACAATCAAGCAATCATTAACCATTTTTGGTAGTAGACTCTAATTCTTTCTTTCCGAAAATCGAAAACATTCACCCTTCCCGTTAGTTCCGTGTGCTCACCCTTCCCCTTCATCCTCTGTTCCGTGCGCTCACCATCTCCCTCACCCGCGTCCCCATCTCCCTCACCAGCGTCTCCTCTCTCCCTCATCTCCTTCGCGTCTCACCTCTCTCCCTCATCTCCTCCGCGCCTCACCTCTCTCTCCCTCATCTCCCCTTTGTCTTTCTCTCTCACCCTCATCCCCTCTGCGCCTCACCTCTCTTTTTTCGCATCCTTATAACCCTTGTTAAATATATATACTCCCTGAGTCTAAATAAAATACTCCCTTATGATATACACCTATGTGATTAATATAAAATACTCACTTATAAAAATATATATACTCCCTGAGTCTAATTAAAATACTCCCTTATATTGTTTACTTACTCAAATAAATAATTGTTCATTTAACTTATTAGATACTCCCTTCATTTTATTAGTTGCTCTCTTACCATTAATTATATACTTCCATAACAAAACATACAATAATTACTCATTTAACCTTATTAGGTACTCCCTTGTCGAATATAAGTACTCCTATAATGCCAATAAAATACTCCCTTACGTACTTTCATATCAGAACATTAATGTTCTTTCTTATGACGTAAAAATATTAAATACTCTCTTATTTGTATTAGATGCTCCCTTCAAATTTATTAGTCACTTCCTTCAAACATATTTAATTACTCCCTTACATATAAATAATGGGAGCACGATCAATCACAAAAAAAATTGAATCGTTGAAGAAGAAAGGGGAGGGAAGGCTGACAAAGATGGGAGAGTGTGAGGAGACAGAGAAGGAAGGAGAAGCACGAAGAGGATAGATAGGGCAGAAGGAGAGGTGTGCAAGAGGGTGAGGGGAGAGGGATTTGCGTGGAAAGGAGAAAGGAGAGGGATTTTCGTGTTCTTAAGTTAGGGGTGAGAGAAGGGAGAAGAAGGGGAGCAAGAGAGGAGATGCTGTGATGTGAGGAGAGGGGAGGGGAGCGAAGGGTGCTGTCTCTGTCGCGCGATGAGGGAAGGGAGCGCAATGAGCCTCTGATTGCTTGATTGCGCGAGAAACTGATTGCTCCAAGTAATTCCCATTTCCATGTCAAAGTATGGTTGAAAACTTGAAATTGAAGGGAAAACTTGGCCCATATTGAGCCCAACAATGAAATAGGAATCAGAAGGCCTTAATAGCACAAAGTATAAAAGGATCCGTTTCGGACTTTCGTTCCTTTCGGACACCCATTACCAGAAAGTGCGTTGAACCGGGTGGGAAGTGTAAAACCTCCAACCCGATCCAATATTAAAACCCTAAATACTTGTTCCCGTCCTTGGAAAAAGCACTCTGATGCGCTTCGTTTGGGGAATTGAATTGGGATAGAAAAAAGAGTATCTCTTCCTTTTCTCATCTCTTCTCAGTTCTCCCTTCACTCGCACCTATCCGAACTTGGCGCAATCAATGGCTTTCGCCATTAACCAAAAGCAACTCTTCGGCACACAGATCGCCGGACTATCCTCGTCTATCCAACCTCGTCGGAGCCGCCGCCATGCCATCTCCTCCTCTGCGCCTCGTCCTGTAAACCCCAAACTCTCGCCTTCTATCGAAGCCACTACTAATTCAAACCCTGTCCCGTCGTCAAGGGAAGTAGCGCGCAATAGAGCCAAAACCCTAGCCGTTGCGGCCGCCGCGGCTGCTGCTCCGGGCGCCTTCTTTCTTCTCTCGGTAGGTGGAGGTGGATTTGGTGGTGTTGGTGGAGTTGGGGGTGCGGGTGGAGGTGGTGGAGGTGGTTGGTGGGGGTTTGGTGGAGGTGAGTTTGGGAAATTCTGGTCGAATGTATTCTCTATTCTTCCGGCCAATGCGAAGGATGAAAATGCTGGTAGAGATTGGGATCCCCATGGCCTCCCTGTTGACTTGATTGTTTCACTCAATAAACTTAGCAACCTTAAAAGGTAAATTTGAGTTACATTAATGTAATTATTATCACCTAGTATACTAGTTGAACCTCAAAACGTTAATTTGAGTTACATTAATTTATGATAGAATGATGTCTATATTACTGTACAACTAGGATAAGGCTTGCTGATTTACATTGTAGTTTTTTTTTTAATATGAAAGTGTTCTCAAGTTACCAATTTTGGTTTCAGATACAAGCTGTCAGAAATTGAGTATTATGATCGTCGGCGTGGCTATCAAAACAGCACAGGTGATTCCTTCTTTGAAATGGTATCTCTGCGGCCTGGCGGGGTCTACACCAAGGCCCAGCTGCAACAGGAGATGGAAACCCTAGCAACATGTGGCATGTTTGAGAAGGTTGATCTTGATTGCAAAACAAAGCCAGATGGCACTATTGGTGTCACTGTTAAGTTCTCAGAGAGCATATGGATGTCAGCCGACCAGTTTAGGTGCATAAATGTCGGGCTCATGGCGCAACAGCAGCCAGATGAGATGGACCCTGATATGACTGACCGAGAGAAGATAGCGTATTACAGGTTAGATTTGCATGCAGCATCTTGTTATCATAATTAAAGTCGTTGGCTTTTTTAAATAGGTAAAAGCATCTACTCTTTATTTGTTTTGCTAAATCTTAGTGGAAATACTTTTTTTTCTTATTTTTTTGGTGAAAATTTTCAATTTTAAATAGAGCAGTACATGATGGAATATTCTGTTTGCTTCTCGGATTCATATCCCCCCACCCACAACCCCCCACAACAATATGCACACCAAAAATTTTGGTCAAGTGTTGCTAGTAATGCCACTGAATTATTTTACTAATAAGACTACACAAAGTAACTACAGTATTTGAGGAATGTATGCATGATACGAGGAATAGAAGGAAATCAGTGAATTTATACACCAGAGATGATACCTGGGGGACATTCAGTAGCACTTGTATTAGATGTGGCCATGTGGGGATAGGTAGAATATGTGCAACTAAAACTTGTGTGTGTCAGTTTAGGATATGATTTAGGAATTCTGTATTTTGTTACCTCTTAAGTTTCAATAAAATGAAATGTGCCCAAAAGGCCTTAAAAAACATCAAAGAATTTGTACCAGTGATATCTTTAGTCAACCCCAATATGAGTGTAGTTAGGTACTTTTAATTTGATGATGAAAAGGAAGCCAGTTCCCTTCTTTATCGATAATGAGCTGTGGAATTGTGAGGGCATATTTTTACCAAAGCATAAATTTTTTAAGGGTGTATACTAGTAATAACGAAGATTGTAAAACCAATAAAAATAGGGAGCAGGAGAGGAAGTACAGGGTCAGGATGAACAGAGCAAGATCGTGCCTGTTGCCAGAGCCAGTGGAGAAGGAAGTTGTGAGCATGCTACGCGAAGCTGGTCCAGTGAGTGCAAGGATGTTACAGAAGATCAGGGACCGGGTTCAAAGGTGGTACCATGATGAGGGGTATGCATGTGCCCAGGTGGTTAATTTCGGAAACCTCAACACAAAAAACGTGGTTTGTGAGGTGGTTGAGGGTGATATTACCAAATTGGATGTCCAGTTCCTGGATAAGCTGGGCAATGTGTGTGAAGGCAACACAAAACTACCCATTATCTATCGCGAGATACCTATTCAGGTTTGTTTCTGTTTAGGTTGTCATACTTTGGTCTGCCAGCATTGTTGTTTGTTATTTAAAGAAATTACATCTGCGCTTGCCTCGTGGATTTGTGGGCGCAAAATTGTCTGGAAAGAAGCAACAATTTATAGTGCTTAGTGCACAGGTTTAGATTCATTGATTTGGATTTGGCTCTGTAATTGTTGGTGTAAGCCCTCTTTAATATGACTTTGCAGATATTAGTGAACCACTGAACCTTATTGTGCTGAGTTGCCCCATGATGAGTAGCCTACTTGGATGTGCCATCAGTAGTCTAGCAGTTCTGTGTTTTGTTATTAATTTCTTTATTTTTATTCTGACCCCTGGCTTCTTACTTTTCATTGCAGCTGCGCAGGGGACATGTGTTTAACATTGAGGCAGGAAAGCAAGCCCTCAGGAACATAAACTCTCTTGGACTGTTTTCTAACATTGAGGTGAACCCAAAACCTGATGAGAAGAGTGAGGGAGGGATCATAGTGGAAATAAAGCTTAAAGAATTGGACCAAAAATCAGCTGAGGTCAGCACAGAATGGAGCATTGTGCCAGGTCGTCAGGGTCGGCCAACACTTGTAAGTTTTATAACTCTGTTTTTGGTACCATATAAAGGTCCTGAAGTACGACATTTGAGCCAATTGTTTTTTCCAGGCATCAATACAACCTGGTGGAACTGTATCATTCGAACATAGGAACATTAAAGGGTTGAATAGGTCAGTTGTTGGCTCTGTTACATCTAGCAATCTGCTTAATCCTCAGGTATCAATATATTTTGATAAATCTTCTATTTATGGCGGCAGTTGGTGATTTTCTGAATAATTTATTTTGTGGGCCTATTTCTACTGTTTTTTATAGGATGATCTATCATTCAAG
This sequence comes from Rhynchospora breviuscula, assembly GCA_027562975.1. Classification (NCBI taxonomy): domain Eukaryota; kingdom Viridiplantae; phylum Streptophyta; class Magnoliopsida; order Poales; family Cyperaceae; genus Rhynchospora; species Rhynchospora breviuscula. The sequence continues at coordinate 33,084,370 of CM050401.1, read as the reverse complement.
TTGGATTACGTGCATCCATACATTGATGGAATACTAAACCCAAAGAATCGCACATTCCGTGCTAGCTGCTTCAATAGCCGCAAGCTCAGCCCTGTGTTCACTGGTGGACCTGGGTCTGACGAGGTCCCTCCTATTTGGATTGATCGTGTCGGTTTCAAAGCCAACGTTACTGAGGTACATATCCTTGGCATGTTCCTTCTTATCTGAACTTTTAAAGGATTTAATATTCATTTCAGTTCTTGCTGTCCTATGCATATATAGAGTTTCACTAAACAGAGCAAGTTCACATGGGGGCTGGTGCTGGAGGAGATAACCACACGAGATGAGACAAGCACAGTTTGCACCCATGGTGCGCGGGCCCTACCTACTGGTGGTCTCAGCATGGATGGACCCCCCACCACTTTAAGTGGGACAGGTGTAGACAGAATGGGTTTCCTTCAAGCCAATATAACCCGTGACAACACACACTTTGTCAATGGTGCTGTTGTCGGTGACAGGAACGTGTTCCAGGTACATTTACAATTTAAATTGATGTTAATTTTTTAAAACAAAAAAATTTAGAACAAAGGGCCATTAGAACTTGGCAAGTGTTTTTATTTTTGTTTTGGTGTTTATGCACAGTTGGACCAAGGGCTAGGGATAGGGAGTAACTTCCCATTCTTCAATCGGCACCAGCTGACTGTGACGAGATTCATCCAGTTGAAGAAGGTGCAAGTGGGACCTGGTAAATCTCCACCTCCAATTCTTGTCCTTCATGGCCATTACGGTGGCTGCGTTGGCGACCTCCCAAGCTATGATTCGTTCACTCTTGGTGGGCCCTACTCTGTCAGAGGATACAACATGGGTGAGTTGGGTGCCTGTCGCAACATCCTCGAGGTATGATTGATTGGTTTGGGACTGAACTTAAATTTAAGTATGCCCTTTGATTGGATAAATAACGAGTTTGTTGTGGTTTAATTGGATTTTAGGTCGCAGCTGAGTTGAGGATTCCTGTAAGAAACACTCACGTATATCTGTTTGCTGAGCATGGAAATGACTTGGGTAGCTCGAAGGATGTTAAGGGAAACCCGACCCAATTCTTCCGCCGGGCTGGCCAGGGGTCATCCTATGGGGCAGGTGTCAAGCTGGGATTAGTTAGGGCTGAGTATGCTGTCGATCACAATGCTGGAACTGGTGCTGTATTTTTCCGCTTTGGAGAGAGATTTTGAAGGATGAACTGGGGGAGTTCAAGTTCCCTAATTTTATCAGAGTTGGTTTTTGTTTAGTGTAGAGAGGTGCTATATAGAGTTGTTTTAAGCCTAGTTGCATAATTTTTTGTCTTTTAGATTCCTCTTCTTTTCATTGTTACTGTACTAAACCTTGCGGCTTGGTTTGTGTTGTGATGATTGATATGGTATTTCACATGCAATAATTTTGGTAAATACATTATGGTTCCACAAAATAATTTTTGTTAGATACTTTTTATTGTCAATTCACTGGTTTTCTGTTTTTCGTTTTCTTTGTATTGACATTTGACATACAAGTGCAATTGTGTCAGACCATAAAAATTTGCCAGCACAACTTATTCTGCATCTGTTTTCTGATATTAATTTATACTGAACAAGTAGTATTAGCCAAATCGTGATCTTGCATGCTGTTCTCCATACCTTCAGACAAGACATTTGATTTTCTGAGGGAGCTTATCACGGTCGGATTCCTCATCTGTATATCTTCCATTTCATATTGGTTCGGGTTTTTTTTTTCTCCCCTTACATTACCTGACTCCTGACTTTGACTTTTGAGGTTTAAGAAATGAGAACGAGTGGGGAATGGAGGCATCTGATGCGAGGTTCTCTTTCCGTCTTTCCGATGTTGAGGTATTGCTAGGTTTTTCGGAGATATTTACATTTCTTTCCTATTTGAAGCAATTGTCGACTGTTGCTAATCCATTTAACTAATTTTTTTTTTTTTGGTTCTTTTTCATCCCTGGTGAAGCAAGTACAATATGATGGATCAATTGTGATATCGACTACATTATTTTGCAACTTATAAACGGTAATTCATATTCTCTTCTTCAATTAAACATCAAATAGTAATGATGCGTTTCTTCTCTATTTTACCTTGCTTTTTCGTACTATTAAAAGAAAATCTTAGTTGAGGACTTGAGGCTCATTTCATTAAAAAAAAAAAAAACTAAAGGCGCTATCTTTGTTGCAAAGTGCTCTCGTGCCTCGTGCCAAGAGACTTAATCGCTTTAATATGTTTTTTCGGTAATTAAATTAACCAAATAAAACGAAACAAAATTTCCTAATTTGTACGAATCTAACTAAAGTAGATCACATGGTAAGTTACTAGAATGACTGTTATTGAATTTTAGATTCAAGTTAGTACTTGTTAGAAAGTGTTTTCCATGTACAATTTTAATTTTTATCATATTTAATAACTATTAACAAGCACACAAACACAAGAGGATCTAGTAAATAATCATTTTAGCACATGAGAATGGAATGATCGAATTGTATATCATCCAATATAGTAATTGGATGGCTCGACCACGGCATAGGAATCGGTGGCGTGCCTCCATGCGCCTCCTTCACCTTGGCCTCGAGTCCACCAAAGAGATTAATATCTCTCTCCAATTCAAGTGCTAGCAAGAAGGAGAGAAGAGCTAATCATTTGTGTTATTCCAATTAATCAACAATTGAACTATAGTAGAACTATTCTCAACACATGAGATCTATAGAATAGCCATGGAAGAGAGCTCTAATGGAGGAGATCAAAATCTCTCCATTAGAGAGAGGTGACGGCTAGGGAAGAGGAAGAAGAGAGGAAAGAGACTAGGGTTTTTTTTCTCTCCAAGGGACCTCTTTATATAAGCCTCCAATTAACAAATTAATTGGATTATTATGCCCCTATATGGCCGGCCAAGAAAAGGGCCTAGATGGGCTACTTTACTTATTTGTTTAATCTCTCTTTGGAAATATTAAATTAATTATTTAATAGACCTTTCAAGTTGCATTCTATTTAGGCTCAAATAAACTATTAAATAAAAGCCTATACTTTTAATTTAATTCACTCAATTAAATTAAAGTATGTTGAATAAAATTAATTATTAACTTATTGATAATTATTCTAGAATTAGCATATGCATTATTTTATTTCTATATGATCTCTTTGATTTAATTAATTATAACGGTTCGCAACAGTATATAATTAATTAATCAACTTATCATATTTTCATTGCATTCACTACTGCAAATAAATAAATAATGCATGTAAGGTTAAAGTCCTATTTGTGTGACCCTTTGAGGATTTATACTATGTTGGCTATGGAAAATAAATCGCTATGAATTTCCAATAATCATAGGCGGTATCTACCAACACACTATGATTCTCAATTCACATAAATAGATACTGTACAACTACAGTATTTCAATCATGCATAAGAAATAAAGTATTTTCTTGTTTTGATTCTTATGTCACATGATATCACTGTATAATCTAAGATAGGAATGTGTTATTCTTGCAGATTATACATTTCTTGATCTTAGAAATGATCGTCTAGTTTGCATGCATATGATCCAACGTCTAGTTTGCATGCATATGATCCAACTCTTTCAAGAGGTGCCCAACATATATCATCGCTCACTAGATATATTAATGAGGGACATACAGTTTTCTTAATGAATAATTTTTTCCCGCACAATTCAAGAGAACATAAATAAAGTTCGTATAGCAACCCTTATCAGAAATCAATGTTAGATGATATTTATAGAATTTATCCTCATGTGAAAAAATTGAACATCTCAAACTTACAATCAAACTCATATGAAATAAATAATGACACATAACACAATCTATATATTTATTTCATTGGATCATGTCATGTACTATGTTCCGATAACATACACATATGCAATTAAGTTAATAACTCCTTACCAATGATTTGTAGAACTTAATCATCACTTAACTTGCATACTAATCTTATATGATAATTAATGTTCCTTGTTAATTATTAAGATTATGGACATTTTAGATTTATTATTGTCATTCTAATGAATGATCAACAAAGATCTATAATTCAGATCCCCAACCTGAATGATCTGTCAATAATAAACTCTAGGAACAAATGATTAAATATCATCAATAACATAAACTAATATTTAAGTCATTAAACTGTTGACTTTTAGAACATAACTCCAACAGTACTAAATGTAGTATGATGAAAAACTTATGAGTATCCTTCATCAATCAAAATAAGAAAAAAAATCAAGGCTGTCAGGTGGAAAGACAGAATATGGAATAGTGATTGATATTGCTAGAATGGAACGAGATCCTCTAGTCTGCCGACCAGAGAGATTCTCTGGTCGTTTTTAGATCTGGACCGTCATATTTAATCTTAACGGTTAAGGATGCCCCGTGCATAATATCAGAATTAATAGGCCCGAAAAAATTTAACCATTGAGATTAAATTAGACGGTCCAGATCTAAAAACGACAAGAGGATCCGGACCCTTGCTAGAATTATTTCATCATCATCATTATTATTAAATAGTAGGAATGCACAGATATTTCTGTTTACTTGAGTTATGAGTTGTTAAACAAATAAAATCAAATAGCAGGTATTCTGAACCACAGATATAAGTTTATTGAGAGATTTTAGGTCCCAACTCTAATACTTCAAATTCTGTACCACTTAAATTTTCTCTGAATTTAATTAGTTAGCATGTAAATCCAGGTACGACTGATATTTAGAGATAATGTTTCGTCTGCCGCGCTGAATAATTGTTGATCTGTAGAGAGAATTTTATATTTTGTGAAAAATACAAATCTCGGTAATCAGAAGATTTAAAATCGGTGTATATACCAGGATGATGTGTATGAGTACTTTATTTTATTCATTTACGTTCTTGCTTTTCACTTTTTTGAGAATAAATATCTAGTGGGATTTGCATCTTTCGTATCTTTAATCCGAATTGTTCTGTGAAAAAAAAAAAAAGGCGAGAATCAACAAACGAAAAAGCCGGAAAAAAAAGAGGTTAGCAGCGGGTTAAAATGTGTCTTCTACAAGTTTGCCGCTGCTGACCTCTTTCAACTTTTTTGTTTGGAGATTCTCGCTTCTTTTTTTACAGAAAAATTCGGGTTAAAGATACAAAAAAAAAGGTAATATTCAACACAAATAAATAGTAATTGATGAATTGTGCAGTAAAATATTTAATTTTCTATGTAATTTTTTTTAAATATCATTCTTTAAAATTAAGAACGATTATGATTTTTATTTTAGTAAATGCACGGCTCGAAGTAAGTTGAAAAACTGATCAATAGAAAATTAATGCATCATAATAATAATAATAAGGGTGTGTTTGGATGGTTTGGGAATAAGCAAGGAAGAACTCTTCGGTGAAGAAAAATTAGGAAGAGTAATAATAAGAAGAAGAATATTATAACAATATTATAAAAATAATTGATATTACAATATTATAATAAAATAATTAATATTAATAATAATAATAATAATAATATTATTATTATTATTATTATTATTATAAAATAAATCATATTTCTTCTTCCGAATAAATAGTAGTAGTAATAATAATATTATTATTATGGAAAATTCTACCATGAGAACCAATTTCTGAATTGGACTTTAATCTCAACCGCATATTTCAAAGAAAGATTAATTCATTAGCACTCATGAACGGTTCGATTAAAGCCTGATTCAAAATTGGTTCTCATGGCAGAATTTTCCCATTATTATTATTATTATTATTATTATTATTATTATTATTATCATCATCATCATCATCATCATTATTATATTTTTAAAATAATTAATATTTTAATAAAATAATTAATATTATAAAAAAAAGTGTATCCGTCACTTACGCCAAAAATGGATGTGAGTTAGTTAATAACATTTTCAATCGTTATATATTTCCGAAATTACTGTATGCAAATTCAAGATTGACAATAAGAAAAGGAAAGGAGAAGTTATGTGGAAAATCAAGAGGATAAATGTTTCTTAAAAAAAAAAAATTACATAGTATGATGTTTCCTCCAAATGTACTTCCCACATACATACAAGTCCTGGTGTATCTTAATTTTATTAAATCAAATGGACTATGTTTCTTTCAACCAAGAAAATCACCACATTTGCATTCATATATGTTACATTTTTTTTCCGAGCAAAAAAGCTAAATGGTCACGAAATGTTCTGAATTTCACAACTATCATCCATGGGACTCATAACTGATTAACTGGTTTCTACTTTAGGAAACTATTACATTTCATTTTGCAGCCGGACCAACAAAAGTACATCAAAAGCTTCATCCAGTGTCGGCAATTGTACACGTTTAGCATTCGCCATTCACAAAAAGCTTCCTTGGCAAGTAAAATATCTTTCCTTGTGCGTGCACAAAAATTCTTTGAAAAGCGGCGGCCACATGCAAACCCCTTTTAGGCATCAGTCTTCGCATGGTTAAGTAGACATTAATATCACAAGCAAGTAGGCATTAATTTCACAACCAAACTGATGTCGTCTGAAGATAGAACTGAAGTTAAGAGTAACGCAAGAATCACCTTTTAAAAAGAAGTCTAAAAAATGTTTTATCACATTTGCGGTTGTCAAACAGCTCCTTTTTCATTTATATTTCCTTGAACTTTTAATATGAAAAATAGAATACAGAAAAGGAAAAATATCTGAACAGCAGATAAGTGGTGCAGAAATTTTCAACTTTTTGGAACTAAGAAAGGGCCTACTTCTTTAGTTCTTATGGACCGAACCTTTTAGCAATTTCTTTTTATTTTTAAACAAGTGGGTTAACTTTTTAATAATTTCTTAAGCCGGCGCATATGATGCCGTATAGTGATTTCATAGTTTTGAGCTTTGATTATACACTGTAGACTCTGTATCATCTATGATCCATCACCATGTTCCATGTTATAATTGAAAATTTAGGTCAATAATAATTGATACCTATTCAGAATTGGTCCACCCTTGAAATAACCATATCCTAATCGTTGCTTCAAGATGATTCCTAAATATGTGTGGCAAATTTCATGAAAGGTAGCCTTTATTATCTAAATCTGGCAACTACACCCTGTCCCAATAGCTTAAGTATAAGAAGATATAGAAAGCCGATGAAGGCTGAAACCTTGGACATATCCAATGAAAATTAAATCAGTTAATTTATTTAGAATAGAGACCACAACAAGAGTCATTATTGATGACTTTTTCCCACCCTGACATTAAAACTATATAAATTAAAAAAAAATACATTATTTATCACCATGATTAACATGATGGGGGTATGAAGCACTTGGTCCGAACCCGTTACCGTATCCACCCGACCCGTAACTCCCTCCGGTGATAGGCATCATCCCCATGCCCATGCCATGATGGCCGTGCCCATTTACATGATGATGCTGCCCCATGCCAAAAACTGGTACCGGGTACATGCCTGGTACAGCAGCATATGACATTGGTATTGGCACCTGAGGTGAATCCCTGGTGAAGCTCTGAGGAACCGGGGTTGAGGCGAACAAACTGTTGTCGCTTGGTGAAGCGGGTTCCTCATTGGACAGGCCCGCCATCCGTTTGACATACAGCCTATACTTCTGCAAGTGGCTCGCAACGTTTTCACGTGTCAGCCCCTCAACATTCATCAATTGCATAATGGTCTTTGGCACCGCATTCTTCAACCCAAGATGGGAAACGACATCAACGAACCGCTTGTGCAATTGCGGGGTCCATACAAGGCGGGGCCGCCGCAAGGTCCGTGCTGACTGATCCTGGTCAGGATCATCTAGCCCCGCCGTTGAGTCAGCATCATCTGCCGTAGCAGAAGCCGTGTGGCTCGGCGGATTGAAGGGAGTAATGGGTTTGAAATTGGAATTTGAAACCGGTTGAGAGTTTCGACTGAGAGAAGAGAAGGTGTGGTGCGAGGCCCGGTTCAATTCCATCGCCGAACGACCTGGTTCGGGTGGAATTTGAAACGCCGAGGCAAGCTCAGGTGGGACAAGAGATTGGTTCAGAGGGTGCAGCTCAGAAGCTCTTGGTAGACCCATGACCCAATCACGAACCCGACCCGATTCTTCGTCGTCGTCGTCCTCTGACTGATTTGCCATTATCAAGGCGAATTGTCCTTCATAATCCGTATCATCTCCGACTTCTCCCATGAAATTTGTTTGCTCTTGCTTCCTTTTGGTGAAATTGAAGAAAGAGAGAGAGAGAGAGAGTGGGGTTGATGGCTCTAGGGTTTTCGCCGGAGAACTCAGAACTGTGGCGGTGGGGTTGAGAGGAGAGGAGAGAGGTAGATATTTGAGTATAGAAGAAGGGCTCTGAGATATTTATTTCTTTATTGTGGAGGAAAAGGGAAAAGTGCAAAGCGGTGCAGTGTACTGTTTACACCTGGAGTATTCTGGGACCCACGAGTCAGTGATAGTTATCTCCCAGTTGTTGCCGTTTAGAACTGTGGTAGAGGTGCAAGTGCTAGGTCGTGGTGGGCCACAGCTCGAGATATTTATTTGTTTAGTGAAATCCGAAAGGCAAAAGTGCAAACACTTTAAGACTTCAGTTAGACCTGGTTCTTCAGTTAAGTCTGCTGAAAGTGGACCCTACTTGATATTTTAAACGAGATAAATGGTGGGAGGAGTGTAGTTAAAAGGAGGAGAGGAGATCGGTATGCCACGACAGCGATGTCGGGCTTACACGTGGACCGGTGGCACCGATATTTTTGATTCGCTCTTGCACTTTATGTCTTGACTTAGGCTTTGGCCCTTTACAGGGGTAGATTTCTAGTTTTATGATAGTATCAGGGGTATTTATGAGAATAGTGTTTCTGGATAGTTCTCTGCTTGCCAGACTGGTGGAGCGGAGCCAAAGTTCGCCGAGTAAATAATAGAGCGGATATACTGATGATTATAATATAATAATCGACTGTAGGTTTTATTAGTGTTATAATTATAATTTTGTTTTTATCTAATCCAGTGCCGACAAAATTAAACGATTGGTCTTAAAAGTCCTTAATAATAATTAATAGTTGTCAAGGTTAATTACTTAATGTAAAATAAAAAAGAAAATCAAGCCATTAACAATAACACATTAGGCTAATAACCAATTCTCATGATCATGTATCCTTGACCAGCATAATTGTCGTTAGAGTAGTTGTTATGTATTATGTTAGTTGTTATTTGGAGATAACAAAGTTAGAATCCGGTTATGATATTTTATTATTTATTCCAGTAACGGAAATTTTTTATTTTTTGGAAATACAGCAGTATCATGTCTTAATACTTAGATATATAGAAACGCTAATACCCTCTTAGTAGAAAACTTTAAAATTAAATTATTTATATTTTTCAGATATCGTTATTATTCTATCTATAATAAATGATAATATATATCTTACTAAATTAGACAAATACCTTCTGTCAAACTAAAAATTCAGAGTTAGAAATTATACGTATACATAGTTGTCTGCAAAAATTTATTTAGTTAGCCATATAAAATGGGTTGCTCAACATGGCCTGTCTGTTCATCAAACACGTTGCATTTTTTAGAACACTGTTATTTTATATCTAATTATTTATCAATTATTTGATCTTCTCTACTGCTGTTTGAATTATGATAAAAAATATTCAAACATACAGGATTACAGGTTATCTTTTTTCAATAAATTCTAACACATCGTGATTCTACAGAAGTCAAGCTAATATAGACTTTTTTAGTGGAGCCTTCTATACAATTGTTTCCAATAATCAAAAGTACTATATAATTAACTACAAGATTAACTGCAAGAACTTGCAATTGCAGATCCAATTGTCCTTTCATTCGGCATAATTCATTACCAGCATTCAAATGCAACTTGCACCTTTTTATTTTTTTTGTTTGCTTAAGTTTATACCGAATTTTTTTTTTAAAGATAAGATAAGAGTCAAGCTCTTCAATTTATTTCGAAATTAAATGTCACAAAAGACCCCAGCCGGGTTTCAAACCCACGACCTGCAGCGAAAGTGCGTTGCTCTTTGTCACTAGACCAAGAGCTGGTTCTTAAATATACCGAATGTTCGAACCAACTTTGAACAAGAAATAATTCTGGCTAATACCCCTTTTAACCAAAAAATAAATAAATAATCTATTCTGTTGTTCTTAACAATCAGGGAATCATTTTTTTTTAAATTTCCCTTTGGTTTTCTATTTTTCACATTTAGTCCATCAAATCCAACCAATTCTCTTCTTCGTTCAATATAATAGAGGGGGACTGGGACAAGAGAGTTAAATACAAATTTTAGTAATAAAAAATATTATAACTAAACTAATAATTATGATGTTCTTAAGTCAATGAAAATAATTTTATTCGGATAGATGGACCAGTCAATAGGATAGAGTAAAAGAAGAAAGAGAAATAAAATGTTCCTAATTAATTGAATTTTATGAGTGCTAATACGTCTATACTTGAAGAAAGGTCTGTATTTGCAATTAAACATTTTTATTTCCTAATTATAATTTCACAACATTTAAGGTACATTAAAGCATACTAAGGAGAAGAAGACTGGGGAAGTGTTCAATCCCAAAAGGTAAATAAACATTTTTAGAAATATGAATAGAGAATATGAATGTGTACCAATTTTTTTATTTTAATTTTTATTCCGTATCCATGCAACATCCAAACACGCCGTAGAATAAAAAGTTTGGAGAATTTTTTTTTTTTGAAAAATAGTTCTTAGTATTTAGTAGTTAACCTCAACATAGATTGATATAAAGTTTCCACAGAATACTTGATAGAAAACTCCAAATTGTGCAACTTTATTATTGGAATATTGCTGGAAAAGTAACCTATGGAATTTCCCTGTTCAAAAAGAAAAAGTACGTGATTGTCGCAGATAAAGACACGTGGAAGTAGAACTGCGGATCTGGCGTTTCTGGATTCTCTCTCGCTTTTAAAATTTCTTTTTACCCTCACCCTCAGCAAACGAGAGCCTGTCCCGCGCGGGATAGTGCAGAACACCATCTCCCACCGTCCGATCTAATCTGGACGGCATCTAAAAAATACTAGATTGATAGGCCCGAAAAAATATAACAGTCCAGATTAGATCGGACGGTGGAGATGGTGGGATACACCATCCCGCGCGGGAGGGAATAGGATTGTAGCAACCATGTAGTTTTTCTTATTTGCAGGGCTACTATAAATTCCAGTTATATCCAGCTACAGTGCTGCTAGAGTCGGTGCTTTCACCGCGGTGTATGTTTCGTTTGGTGCCACGGCCTTTTCGTATAAAAAAAAAGTTCAGTTTGATAATCTTTTTTCGTTATTTCGTCAAAAAGGAGATTCTTATGACTTTCTACTCACTCAATTTTTTTTTTAGGGCTAGCAAAAGCTTGCAATTTTCATTAAAAAAAGAAAGTTTACAAAAGAAACAAAATAAAATTCAGAATTCGTACCTATAATAATATTGGTACGAACGGAAAAACTAAAAACAAAGTAAACTCCTAACAAGTTTACAACCTAGTAGTAAACCGTCAACAAGTTTACAACCTAGACGGTACCAATACTGTACCAAAAAATCTGAACTAACCCTGCCTAAACCTAGCTGTTACCCTCAACATGACACAAAGCACACAAGCTCATTCCTTGCATCTCACCGAAGGCCATAACGCAACACAATTTAGGTTCCATAACGCAGTCGCCGACCACACCCACACATGCCTGCCGCAATACCACCGACCACATCCAAACACGTGGTTGCCGTAATACAACCATGGTCAAGACACATTTGTCGATCGCACCTTCCAACCATTGCGTTCCCCGCAGCACAACAACCCCACTGCATTGCAACTGTTGTCCCTAAAGGAGGCGGCTTAACCAAGGTTTAGCGGAAGCAATTAAGATTTTAGACCGGTTTGGTATGAACTACCCTAACACAATTCAATTGGTACCCAACACAAGCAAGCACACAAGCAATTCAAGTATAGCAAGATAATAAAGAGAGAGAGAGAGAGAGAGAGAGAGAAATTGAACACTTGGTATGATTACGGAGTTCTGACCCGCTAGAAAAAGCTAGCCTTAGTCGTACGTCTCCGGGAGTTTCGCTACCACGAAAGGGCGCGCTCCGTTCAATTCCAATAAGAACGGGTCTACAACTTCGAACCTAATCACCTCGTCACAAGGACACTCGAGGTGGATCGGCCTAACTCAAATGGCACAACGGCCTCAAAGGAGAAGAGCTCTCAACCTATTCCAACTTACACCTAGCGACAATGTCGGGGCGGTGGTGTTTGAGGCTACTAAATCTCTCAAAATGGTCTAGCTATGAAAAGCTCAAGTAGGAGAGTATCCCTGTGCTCAAAAGGCTCTATTCTGGTCAATTTTTGCAAAGCAAAGCTCTCTATGGAGAGAGAACAAGGGGTGGATATAAATAGAGCTCATCAAAAGCTGTAAAACAACTCAGTTTACTGTTGTGCGTTACACAACGCAATATTGCGTTACACGACCCACAGATAGCCGTTATAATAAAATAAACAAAACGAGCTATCCGTTGCTAGTGCGTTACACGACCCAATATTGCGTTGTACGACGCACTGGACGACCGTTATAATAAAACAAAACGGATAAACTATCCGTTGAGTTGTCAGGTGCGTTATAGGACGCGGACCATCCGTTGTGCAACGCAACATTAAATGACATTAAATGATCAGGAAAAGTGAGTGAAAAAGGCCAGGGTAAAACCAAAGAAAGGTTGTACAACGTTTCAGTGCGTTATACAACGTTCTGGCTTGACTTGAGGATATTGCGTTGCACGACGCGTAAATTGCGTTGTATGATGCAGCTAGTGCGTTACACGACCTTCTGTTGCGTTGTGTAACGCACTGTTTCTGTTAAAGGAAAAATTCTGCACAAACAGGTGCGTTATATAACCCAATATTGCGTTACACAACTCACTGGTGCGTTGTGTAACCCAATATTGCGTTACACGACGCACTGGGTCTGAAACTGAGAAAGATGCTGAGTTCTTGAGCTTTTCTGCTATCTAGACCATTTCAAGGATAAAAGAACTAAAGTAAACCTTCTATTAAAATCTAAACTAGCCTATAAGCTCTCTAAATACTTGATCTTGATCTTGCACATAGTTTTTATCCAAGTCTTCAAACTTTGCATCTTCTTCCTATAAAACTCAAAGAAGATCGTTAAATGCCAAATGATATTGTTTTGTAATCGACAAACTTAGAGACGTTTAGTACAACAATCTCCCCCTTTTGACGATTTGCAAAACAATATCATTAGTAAAGCGATTAAATTTTGGCATTTCACAAGCTTTATTACAATTCTCCCCCTTTTTGTAAATCGACAAAAGGTGAAACAATTGTAACAAGCTCCCCCTAAATTTATGGCTCCCCCTTAAATGTGGAGAAAATGAATTGGAGAACCAATTTAGGGCACTACATGAAATAGTGTGACCAATTTTTAACCTCTTAAAGAAATATGCAAAAAATAAAAGAGGCTCCCCCTAAATGTTTGGCTTATAAGATCGGGGGTCAACTTGGTATTTAGGCCACATTGGTTACCATACCATTAGTTGTACCACTAGAGGTACAAGCTTTTGAAACCCATTTACCTTTGGGCTCACTATTTGGTTTCCTAAGTTTGCATTCCAAAGAGATATGTCCATTTTGACAACAATAGTTGCAAAATGCATTGGTTGGCTTAGGTATGGTAGAATCCTTGACAAAATGAGAATAGTAATGGGCTCTAAGGTATTCGGCCTTCTTCTTAGGATCGGTGGATGAGACTTTGAAATTCTTGTTGCGATCCTTTTGGTAATGTTGGGAAACATTCTTTTGATGCTCATTAGATTGAGCCTTTTGGTTTTGAGAGTAGTGTTGCTCTTTAAATTCATAAAACCATCCATCGGGTCCTCTAAAATAAATTTTATTGGACGCCTTTGGAGCAAAAACCTCCTTGTTTTGATTATGCAAATTCTTTTTGTTTTGCACTCTAGTGTTTCTAGGCTTCCGTTGGTACATATGTGCATGACCACGAGAATTCCTAGGTTTTTGAAATTGTGTATTTTGTGCATTTTGTTTCCCATCATTTTGTGACAAGTTCTTTTTCTTGGTTTGATAAGGCTTTTGGTAACCAAGACCGGATTTGTCATGAGGTTTTTGACCTTTGAAAAGGTTTTTCAAATCCATTTTAGGGACTTGAGCTAAAATCGGTTTTTCAAGTTGTTTTTCAAGCTCCTTAATTTTAGCCTCATACTCACCCATCTTAGAAGTAAGCTCATCTACCTTGGTTCTTAGGGTTTCTATGGTATCGGCTTTCCTAACCAAGGCATCATGGGTGGCATCAAGAATAGAATTCAACCTATCACAATCAACACATTTGGTTGAACTAGTTGGTTCATCACCACTCTCACTATCATCATCGCTAAAAGAATCATTGAGAGGGAGATATACCTTAGGAGAGCTCAATTTTGATGAAGTCGGTGGAGATGGAGGTGGTGGTGCCTTACGCGCTTGGATTAGTGGATGAACAAATCTTGTTCCTTGATTGAACTCGTTGAGGACGTCCTTCACGAAGTCATCTTCCACATCATCCGTTGAGAATACCACCTCTTCCACATTTGCCACCATAGCATACACCTCATGAGAATCCGAGTCGGACGAGTTTGTTTCGGATTCAACATCCCACAATGCATGCATGGCTTGAGCCTTCTTCTTTTCCTTCTTGTGCTTAGGTTTTAGCTTGTGGTTTTGCACTTGAGGGAAAAGCTTGTGACACTTGTGCATGGAATGTCCTTCTTTATTGCACACAAAGCACAACTCCCGTTCATCATGGGCTATTCTCTCCTTGTTGAACTTCTCCTCATGCTTGAGCAACCCACGAAACATTTTCTCAATCACCACTTCTTGCCTTGCCTCATCAAGCTCGTAGAGGTTCAAGGGTGTTTGATGTGGGTATCGGCGATGGGAGGATTGAGAGTAGGATGTGGAGGTGGGATTGCTCGTGGATGTCATGGCTAGGGTTCTTGGAGGATGCCCTAGTTTGGCGAGTTGTTTGAGTTTCTCCTCCACACATCGAAGTTCGGTGTACATTTGCTCCGGTGTGTACTCATGATCCATTCGGATAATGGTCTCAAGCGAAGTGATATGAGCATCCCATTCGTGCATTCCACTCATAGCCCGCATCATCTTTCCTACAATCTTGCCATTTGTTAGGGGCTCACCTCCTTCGGTGAATTCATTTTGGAGTTGTACAAGACGAGTGTACATATCCTCAATGGATTCACCATCCTTTATGTGGAAATTCTCAAATTGAGAGTACAACTCATACAATTTAGAGTGTCTAATTTGAGAATTTCTCTCATAACGGGTGAGGAGAGCCATCCACATATCGTGTGCTAGATCAAAACGACTAAGGGTCACACCAATTGATTCATGGACCAAGGCTAATATGGCATTAACCGCACAATCATTGTCCTTTTGGTCATCACGGGACTTTTTAGTTAAATCGGTAGAATTGGGCTTATACTCGGGGGTATACCGATTTTCTACCACGTGCCAATATCCCAAGATATTGAGGTAGTTCACCATACATCTCTTCCAAAAAGAGAAATTTTTACAATTTTGGCCTAATTTATCCGGTTTCTCTACAAACCGAGCCGCCATGACCAAAAACCGAGATTAAGACTAACTTAATCGAGGTTCCTGCTCTGATACCATTTTGTTGTCCCTAAAGGAGGCGGCTTAACCAAGGTTTAGCGGAAGCAATTAAGATTTTAGACCGGTTTGGTATGAACTACCCTAACACAATTCAATTGGTACCCAACACAAGCAAGCACACAAGCAATTCAAGTATAGCAAGATAATAAAGAGAGAGAGAGAGAGAGAGAGAGAGAGAAATTGAACACTTGGTATGATTACGGAGTTCTGACCCGCTAGAAAAGGCTAGCCTTAGTCGTACGTCTCCGGGAGTTTCGCTACCACGAAAGGGCGCGCTCCGTTCAATTCCAATAAGAACGGGTCTACAACTTCGAACCTAATCACCTCGTCACAAGGACACTCGAGGTGGATCGGCCTAACTCAAATGGCACAACGGCCTCAAAGGAGAAGAGCTCTCAACCTATTCCAACCTACACCTAGCGACAATGTCGGGGCGGTGGTGTTTGAGGCTACTAAATCTCTCAAAATAGTCTAGCTATGAAAAGCTCAAGTAGGAGAGTATCCCTGTGCTCAAAAGGCTCTATTCTGGTCAATTTTTGCAAAGCAAAACTCTCTATGGAGAGAGAACAAGGGGTGGATATAAATAGAGCTCATCAAAAGCTGTAAAACAACTCAGTTTACTGTTGTGCGTTACACAACGCAATATTGCGTTACACGACCCACAGATAGCCGTTATAATAAAATAAACAAAACGAGCTATCCGTTGCTAGTGCGTTACACGACCTAATATTGCGTTGTACGACGCACTGGACGACCGTTATAATAAAACAAAACGGATAAACTATCCGTTGAGTTGTCAGGTGCGTTATAGGACGCGGACCATCCGTTGTGCAACGCAACATTAAATGACATTAAATGATCAGGAAAAGTGAGTGAAAAAGGCCAGGGTAAAACCAAAGAAAGGTTGTACAACGTTTCAGTGCGTTATACAACGTTCTGGCTTGACTTGAGGATATTGCGTTGCACGACGCGTAAATTGCGTTGTATGATGCAGCTAGTGCGTTACACGACCTTCTGTTGCGTTGTGTAACGCACTGTTTCTGTTAAAGGAAAAATTCTGCACAAACAGGTGCGTTATATAACCCAATATTGCGTTACACAACTCACTGGTGCGTTGTGTAACCCAATATTGCGTTACACGACGCACTGGGTCTGAAACTGAGAAAGATGCTGAGTTCTTGAGCTTTTCTGCTATCTAGACCATTTCAAGGATAAAAGAACTAAAGTAAACCTTCTATTAAAGTCTAAACTAGCCTATAAGCTCTCTAAATACTTGATCTTGATCTTGCACATAGTTTTTATCCAAGTCTTCAAACTTTGCATCTTCTTCCTATAAAACTCAAAGAAGATCGTTAAATGCCAAATGATATTGTTTTGTAATCGACAAACTTAGAGACGTTTAGTACAACAGCAACAACAACAGTCACAACGCCTCTCCGACGGCCGCTCCACACCACGATCGAATCACTGACCGCATCATAACGATTAAGCCATTCCCCAGACTGAACCACCCACGCGATGAGATTACAATCGTCGGTTGCGCCAAAATCACACCACGACCACACCGCAATTGCCAACCATACATAGCCAGCTAACTACCAAATCGAAAAAGGTAAAGAAGGGCAAATCCGAGGAACGCCGGTCACCAAGTCACCGAAGAAGAAAATCAAGAAAAAAACTAGTCCAAAAGCAAAGGAAAAAAGAAAAAGAGAAAAAAACAAAGGAGAAAGGGGAGGCGGGGGAGGCCAATGGCGGCCTCCCCGCCTAGGATTGTCACTTTGCTGGAGGAAGAGAGGGGAGGGTGGCAGTCGCGGAGGTCAGAAAAAGAGTGGGGAGGTGATTTAGGATAGTACGGAAGAAACCCTCAGAAATCGCCTATGCGGCGCATCAACAATTGCGCAACTAGGGTTCCCCCGTTCTTCTACTCACTCAATTTATTTTTCTTCTAATATTATATGATACATCTAATTTAGGAATTTTTTAAAATAAATTAAAAGATATAATATTATCCGTTATATAATAATAATAATAATAATAATAATAATAATAATAATAATAATAATAATAATAATAATAGTAATAATAATAATAAAAAAAATAATGCATAGATTAATACTATGTTGTAAAATATTAGAATATACAATAGTTATAATAATGGCGATAGTAACAGTGATAGCGACGAAGATGATTAGTACGATGTGTATAATAAGAGTACAAAGTACTATAAGTCTATAATACTATTTTTAAACAATAATGATACTCTTTTTAATCTATCATTATTTTTGTGGCGGTTGTTGTTATTGAATAAATCTCCTCTGTTAAATTATCTATACTTCGAGCTTCGGCCCTTGGGGCTAGAAGAGCATGATCGAGCCTCAATCTGGCCCGCTCATACGCATCAAGTTGGGCAGTAGATAGTAGCAAGAGGCTAATAAGCAACAAACTGATCTGCAGTAATTTTCAGTATAAATATAAAGTATCAGCTATCAAGCGCTCAACAAGACCACAGTATTCGGCAAAAGCCTAAAGGAAAATGATGTCGGCCGGTGTCGTCAGTTTTTTATTGTTAAGCTATCAAGCGCTCAACAAACTGGTCACGAGTGGAGGTCCGCTAGGGTTCTCCAATCGTGCTTGTTGTCTCGTGTCAAATACGATCGTATTGGAGTCTCGTGTCGTGTCGGTGTCGTGTTGACACGAATTAGTTTTTTAATCGCGTCGTGTCGTGTCGTGCTAAATGGTAAAATGAGCTAACACGACTAACACGTCGTGTCGTGTCGTGTTAGTCGTGTCGGATTATTTTATTTTATTAAATAAAAAATATTAAAAAATTAAAAGTAATGGAAAAAATTTTACTGAACCATAATAATTTATTATTTGATTAAGTTTAAACTTTTTATTAATACTTTTTATAAAAAAAATAATAATTAGGTAAGAACAATATGAGTGAAAGGATGGTAAATAATATGATGTAGTATTATAAATTGAAATTAAATTATTAATTTTGTTCAAATAATCATCATTAATAATTAAATTTGTGTTGATGTGTCGTGTCAGTTCGTGTTCGTGTCGTGTTGCGTGTCTAATCGTGTCGTGTCAAATCATGTCAATTTTTCAAAACTTCCAATACCACACGATAACACGCGTGCCAATTCCGTACTGGTGTCGTGATAACATGCGTGCGTGACGTGCCAGCATGATCGTGTCGTGCCATTTTGGAGAACACTAAGGTCAGCTGGTGCGTTCAATTTTTTTTGTTGTTAAGGTTCTTGTCAGTCTGATCTTAATCAGATAATTTTGAATTTTCCTTAGAAAATTTTTTTCTTTAAGATAT
Source organism: Rhynchospora breviuscula (assembly GCA_027562975.1). Taxonomy (NCBI): domain Eukaryota; kingdom Viridiplantae; phylum Streptophyta; class Magnoliopsida; order Poales; family Cyperaceae; genus Rhynchospora; species Rhynchospora breviuscula. The sequence goes on along the minus strand of CM050401.1, from coordinate 33,065,340 downwards.
CTTTAGAAAAAAATATTATTCTCCAAGAATTATTTTTTCCCTAAAGAGCACTTGTTACTTGAAAATTTTCTAATTCTTCGGACCCCAAAAAAAGTATTTTAGGCATAAAGACTAAAAGATGCTACTCGTACTTTTATCCGAATAGCATGTCTTAGCAAAAAGGGGAAAAAAAAAGAGCGTGTAATATTGTTTTTTTCGCTTTAATTATCTGTATAATGCTAACAAATGCCTTTTTTTTTTTTGGTTTGAACTTTGAAGTAACTTATGTTTTGGTAGATCATACTAGAATATTTCTCTGTTTTTAGATATTGAACTCTGATCCGGTTCAGGTTGACTTATTTCTGGACTTTGGAGAATGAAGGATCATTGATTGGACTTTGGAAATTAGTTTCAGGCATCATGGGCCTGGCCTGAAAAGGAGAACAGTGGTCCCTTTTACAATTTTAAAAACCATCCAAAGCAGGCCCTCCTGGCCTCCTTATTCCTCCATATACATTTGTAATCTTTGTACTAGACTTGTAGTCTTGTAGATATTATTTTGTAAAACCTTTTTGGACCGGGTACTTTATAGGGCACTTTATACTTTTTGAAAGGGATAACATAAATATTATTATAATGTATATTCATCGCATCCTTTAATATTATTAGTTTATTACATATACTGATATACATCTCGCTATTTATTAGGAGCAACATGAAACATCTCAGAATTTATTAGGATCCTGCACAACGGCTACATGCAGGACTTGCAGTGCTGGCACAGCAATTAACTGGCATGGTGCGCACTGCACAGATAATATCCACCTACTTCTTTTCTGATCAACAGTTACAGTTTTCTGGGTTTCATGAATGAATATAATAGAGGTATTCAGACAAACAAAAGCAGGCAAGGCACAAATGCACATGAAATAATTTTTTTTTTTTTTGGCATGAGTACAGTTTTTTAATCGGAATTTAATCTCAACCACTTATTTTCAAAAAGATTAATTCATTAACACTCATGAGCAGTTGCGATCAAAGTCCGATTCAGAAATTGATTCTAATGACAAAATTTTCCAATTAAAAAAAATAACACATTAAATTATTGACATGGATAAAGCTCGAATATACTAATGAGGAAGGTTCCGCTACCAATATTTTGGTTGCCCCCAAATGCCAACATTTTGCTATTAAGTTATTTTTTCAAATTTTAAAATTCAAACGTCTAATCCAAACAGTTGATCATATTTATTTTAACGAGCGATGCGTTTTCATATAAGTTTTGTAAATTTTGGAATTTATTTGATACTTGATCAAAAGCTAAAATATGAACGTATTAGAACGAATCTATCATAGTTAATAAGGTCCGTTTGTTTTTCTATCTATTGATCGACTATCAAATAAATTCTAAAATTTACAAAACTTATATGAAAACGCATCGTTTGTTAAACTAAATAAGATCAACGGTTTGGATTAAACGTTTGAATTTTAAATTTTGAGAAAATAACTTAATAGCAAAATATGGCATTTTGGGGCAACCAAAATGTTGGTAGCGTAACCTTGCTCTATATACTAATAGTGTCTTTTTTCAATCTTTATTGATCAATCAGACAAACAAATTATGATAAAATAATGTACTTGGTGCCCACAAAAAGCTTTAAGTGGACCATTTATGTTTGCAACTTCCACGAACAGAATTAAGCCGCATGAATTATAACACAGATGCAGTCACAGGAAATCGGAAAGGGGAGGCATTAGCACGAGGGATGCGCGTGTCTGTGTTGCCGTCTCTCTGTCGCCATCTATAACTAATCCGCACCAATGCCTAATCCATTGAATGCAGTCCGAAATTATCAGAACCTTTTCAACACTGATTGCACTAATGCAGTACTTCTGTTACATGATTCCAACACAGTACCAGCAAGAAATCGGAACGAAACGGATGATTCCTTTGAAAACTAATGGAGACGATTATTATTCTAGATTAATACGTAATAATTACATTAATAGTTGTCAGTCAAACCTCCTAGGGAATTTCTCCATGGACTGCAATTCTGCGGTGCAAACATCAAATCATGTAAATGAAAGACACAATTACCCTAGTCTGTCTGGGACCCTGCGGTCTTGTTACATAATTGTCCAGGATCTATTTTTCCATTGGATAACAGAAACGGTGCGGATGATTTGAGCCAATAATATGCTGCCATGTGGTAATTGGCCAGTGCTAATTTGACTAAGTATTGCGACACTTAAAAGGATGACTAGGAATAAGCGTTGCCGATAGAGCCAAAAAAAACATAGCGCAACAAATTTCTAATTTACTTGTAAGTCTCGTACAGAAATGTCGCAATTAAAGATTAAAGATTTTTTTTATAGAAAATATATGAGAAATGCTAGTATTGGACGGATGTGGTCTGTCTAATAAGATCGTTTTCACGTTTTTAAATTTGAAATAACCGATCTAAACTGTTCAATATGTTCTCCAAATTGAAAACTTATAAGAAACCAATTTTTATATTTTTTTCAAAAATTTTTACTAGTTTTTTGATATTTTAGAAAATCATTGTTATTGGACGATTTATAATTTTTATATTATGAATTTTTTAAAATACAAAAAAAAAATAGTAAAAAATTTTGAAAAAAATGTAAAAATTGATTTCTTATAAGTTTTCAATATGAAAATAATATATTGAATGGTTTGAATCGGTCATTTGAAATTTGAATTGTGATAACGATCATATTGGACGGACCCATTCCGTCCAATATATTGGACACTAGCATGTCTCAAAATATTTTGCTTCAAAAATAGACAATAATTTCTTTCGTTGAAACTTCATTATCCAAAAAAGTACAAAAAATAATCTCCTTAAGCCTGTGTTATGCTAAATTACTTAGTCACATTCTTGGGTCCTTTTAATTTTGTTACTAGCAAATTTATTCATTGATGATTGTAAAACACACAAACATTTCAGCGATTGTTGTCCTTGTTTATGTCGACAATATTATTATTACTGACAATAATCAAGAAGAAATTGACAATGTAAAAGATTAACTCAATATAAATATTTCATATTAAAGATTTAGAAAAATTATAAAAGTTTCTAGTATTGAAATTGCCGACCCAAGAAAAGATCTGTTTCTCTTTCGATGAAAACATATTTTAATATTTCAAAGAAAACTTGGTGTGAATTTTCAAGTACCTCTAAATGATCCTAATAATAAAATTGAATCTAACATAGACGTCGTGAACCATTAAAAGGTTTATGGTAATTTAAACGTCAAGTAGGTAAATTATCAACCTAATTGCTACTGGACCGTACATTACAATTGTAGTAAATTTTGTAAGTCAATTCATACCTATCCAAATTCACAAATTTTGAGGTTAGTGATGATGTGAATGTTAAGAGTTCTTCAGGCGAGAGAACTAACTTGCTTAAAGAAACAACACTTATAATATTGTTGGATATTTAGATGCATGCTAGATCGAAAATTTATGAAAAAAAATGGATCATTAGATATTTGTACATTTGTGGGTGCAAATCTTATTATATGAAAAAAGTGAGAAGTAAAACGTGATCGGTAGACCAATTACAAAAATCAAGGATTTAAATGTTGCTTGGTATGACTGTTATAGCATCACTATAGCAGAGTTATTTGGTCAACTGCTATGTTGTGAAACTAAAAATGTCGCTAAGCGGTACTAGCTGGCATACCGCGATACTACTAAAAAAATATCTATTTAGCATATTATTTCTTATAGTGGGTAGAATAGTGAAAATTAGCAAACAAATATATGCAATATAGTGGTATTTTAACGAAATATATCGTTGTAATTTGTTATTTACTGATATAGCTAGAGTCAATATATTTTTTTAATATATCTTTGATATATATGATAAACTTCGATTGACTTTATTCAAAATTTAAGCACAATGAGATTTATCTATTAAAAGAGCGGTGAAGTTTTATGTATTACATTAAACTTTTAAAATGTGCATATGATGTAATAAATTATTTAATTTTTAATTAAAACATGTACATGATCTAATAAACAAGCAAAATAGAGTCATGACTACTAAATAGTATTCACCATTTACTATGACATAATATTGCTACAAATTCGCTATCCGCTATTTCGACACAAGCAAAATAGAGTCATGACTCAATTGATAGCCGCTGTCAATTCCTCTATAAAAAAAAATAGTCATGACCTCGACTCCTAGCGAACTCGTATGTATTTGAGAGCTACCTACACGATACGAAGATTTCATGCAAAGGAATCGAGAAAATGTATTGTGATAATAAAGTTTTTCTGCATGTCACATCATACATAGTATCTCATTGAAGAACTAGTCAAGTTTAGGTAACTGATTATAACTTTGTTTTGGAAAAAGGTTTAAAGTGGATAAATATGTACCCATTCGTGATTTGACTGACATTTTTACTGAGGCACTTGATAAAAAAAAAAAAAAAATTTAAAACACACTCCATAAAGTTGGATTTAACTAACTTTTATTAAATTCAACTCGATGGGAGTGTCGAGAACGAGAAATGATAATGAAGAGTTGAAAAGATTAGCATCAAAACTTTCTAGCTGTTATCATCATGGGCTAATTGAACACCAATTATAAATTTCGAATAAAGTTAACAGCCCACTTTCTTCTTTATAAAAAGTTACCGTTAAGGTAACAATAGAATTGTAGAGTTGGAAAATAGAAAAATAATAATATTAGATTGCTTTATAAATTATAAGAAAATATCAAGCTCACTTATATTCATTACAGTCCTTTGAACAAAAGACCAATTAACAGAAATAATAGCCAGCCGGAAAATTTTAGTAATTAAATAGTCCAAGCCTCCAAGGATATAGGAAATGAGAATAAATACAGTGATCGTCTTTGCAATTTAAATCCTGCTAAAATTATTTATATACGGTTTATGTAGTGCATATACCTTTTTATGGTGAAAAATAACATGAATAAGAGTACGTACGCACGTATATAATTGACTGTTGTTTTCTTCAAAGAAACAAATTATCTAGTCAGAAATACAAAAGTCAAGATATAGAGTTACCAACGAATTATAAATAAAAGATTGTAATATAATCTCATTAATTAGCTATAATATTTTTTTTATTTTTACTACAATTCTCCAAAGTATCTAATCAATTTGTAAATATTAAATTTTTTGTAAACATACATCAGCACTAGCATATATCTATTATATGCGATCTATATAAACGAATACTCCATTTTAGGACATTGCCAATTTGCCACTAACGGCTAGACATTGCATGTGCCAAAGAAGGCTACAAATTTGCTTCGAGGGTTAAAAGAATTGGGTTGTTGTTTTAGGGCCGAAAGAATTTTGCAAAAGTTAGAGATGCTTAACACTTAACAGGGCATAAAAATTTACATGCAGTGAACCAGCCGTATCACGACACGAGAGAAGCGGCACTAGTGCTCTTTCATGTGAATTCGCCCTTTTTTTTTCCTATTTATTTACTATTTAAATCGCCGTGATTGGTGTAAGGCAGCTATAAAGTGTGTGTTTTGTTCTAAGCTCTAGGTTAGAGATAACATTACTTTATCACTAATCCTGTCTTTCCAGGTCTCAAATCACTCTCCCCCAAAACAAAACTTGCTATACTTTCTTAGCTACAACTGGAACATGGAACATGGAACGTGGAACGTGGAATTTCTGGGATTCTAAAAACACATTATACAGGGAGCTAAGAGGCGTACACCGCGGAAACACCGAGAGTAGGGGAATTTGAAGAGATGGGCCGAAAGCACAGTTTTGGGACTAGAGACTGTGACGTGTTCCCACTCTGACCCCACTTCCCCATGCGCACGTTACTCTCCACAGTTCCCATATATTATCATATCGAATGCACACGGTTTCTTGGACCGTTATCCACGTGCTGTAGGCCCCACCGTACTTTCACGACTGTTGTCGCCTGTCTAAATAGAACGCGTCCAGAGAGTGCCTGTGCCTCTAACTCTAACCGGCTTTGGTCTTACTTCAAAGTTCAAACCAAGCTTAGCTCATCATCTCATTTAGTCATTTACTGGAAGGAGCGGAGGAGCGTGAAGAATAGAGAGGAGATATAAATGGCGTTTGGTGGACCTCTTCATGCATCTCATCTCGGGTAGGTAAGGTTCCTACTGAGAAAAAGAGAAAGAGGGAATTAGGGAAAAGGAAGAAAGAGTCGGTCAGAATTGGGGGGTTTGGTGGATGTAAAGAAGACTTTAGATTGTTTGACGACGACCCTAGTGTTTCAAGTAATTTATTATTATTATTTTTCTTTCTTCATCAATTCTTTACTAATAGATAGCTATAGGTTAAGTCTCAAGTCTCAAGTCTCAACCTCACTCAGACAAATTGCTTCCCTGATTCTTCAACTTCCATTTTTATAAGATAGAGATGGTTGTACTTGTACCTGAACAAGGGAAAACTCAATAGTTATATTTGCGCCCACAGGAATAAAAGCCTTACTATCTATCTATTCCAGTAGGACTCTCCTGATTCACTCCTAATTCTTATTTCCCTCTCACCTACCTTCCTTTCTCTTGTTAGTATATCCAAAGTCCAAACTGGCGAACCGGTGGTGGGCCGGGTCGGCTGCCATGAGCAGCGCCGACCCAGCTGTCACCTCCTCCCTCCATCTCCACAACCCTAATCCTAGTCCAAATCCAAACAATAATCATCTACAGTTTCATAACCCGCTTGATCCAAACTCTGTGACCCAAAACCTGAATCCAACAACCCCAAATAGCAGTGGAAGCAATAATGATGAACCAGGAGAAAATTCTCCCACTGCTGTTGTATCTTCTGAACCTGGATCTGGATCTGCATCTATCCGCAAGCCTCGGGGCCGCCCAGCTGGTTCGAAAAACAAACCAAAACCGCCAATCATTATAACTCGGGACAGCCCAAATGTTTTGCGATCGCATGTAATGGAGATTGCCAGTGGGGCTGACATAATGGAGGCGATCTCTACATTTGCACGGAAGCGGCAGCGTGGCGTTTCAGTTTTAAGCGGCAGTGGTGTGGTGACCAATGTAAACATCCGTCAACCCTCAGCTCCACCAGGAACAGTTGTGACCCTGCATGGACGGTTTGAGATCCTCTCATTATCGGGTGCATTTCTACCTGCACCGTCCCCACCTGGTGCAAGCGGGTTAACGATTTATCTAGCAGGTGGCCAAGGTCAAGTTGTAGGAGGAAGTGTAATTGGTGAACTGGTTGCATCTGGTCCTGTCATGATTATAGCAGCTTCCTTTTCTAATGCTACATATGATAGATTGCCATTGCAAGATGAAGAGGCTGTTCAGATGCCACCATCGCAGCCAGCTGGGAGTGAAGGAGTGCCAATGCAGCCCCATAGCCCAGGAAGTGGTGGTGGGGCCCCACCAGCAGGCATGGCATCAGACCATGCATCAATGCCATTCTATAGTTTGCCACCTAATTTGATGCCAAATGGACAAATGCCGCATGAGGTTCTTGGGTCTTGGGCTTCACCGGCAGCGACCTCACGCCCGCCTCCATCATTTTGAGAAGTTGACAACTTAGTATGTTTGTTCCTTTGCTTGTTAGATTTTTGTTTTGAAGATGCTCATGTGCAGGTTAATCTTTTGGTTTTAGTGAAGACCTTTGGTTAACAAGAACATGTTGTAATCTTGTGGATGTTTCATCTGTGAATTATTAGTTATGGTAGAAATTGAATTTTATTTTAGATAGATATTTCTATTAATTGCATTAGTATTATTTACTTAGTGAAGCAAATTAATTAATCATCATCTCATTATAAAGAATATAATTAGTGTGTGGAGGAATTAGTCTATGCATATGAATTCCTTAATGAGAAATGATAATTTCCAGATCCCTTCTCCTACTTAATACTAATAAATGGTAATTTTTTGGTCATGTGGATTGATTAAATTTATTGCATATACTATTTGTTATTTAACGTAAGTATGTTCTCAGGTTTTTCTTTTATCTGAATAAAGCATGCAGCGATGAAATTAATTATGTTATTATGTCTCAGAAGTTCTGCCACTCTTTTTGTAAGACATTAATTGTCCACTTATGAATATAGGAATAGGTCTACATGCCTAAGATTTTATTGTGGCTGCTATCTAGCTAGCCGGGTAAATGCTTGAACAGATAAGTAAGAAATTTGTATGGTGATTATATATATATATATATATATATATATATATATATATATATATTTATATTAGTAAGAAATTTGTACTTTGAATTGTTTTCCTTAATTTAATCCTTAAAATTCCTTGTATTGTGATTAGTTTCAATTTTTGTATAATGTATATTATCCAGCTTATATGTGTATTGTACAATATGTAATTATGTAGTTGAAACTTAATTATATCATGTATGAAAGGATCTTATCTCGCTTTGGTGTAGTTGATCTGACATGGTTCTGTCACTCATGCATGCATGGCTTAGCTGACCTCAACTTTAACATAGGGCAGTAAGTTGTTTCTAGACTATCTAGTTTTTACATATATGTTGTACGTATCTGTGTACCCGTCTTTTTTGTTCTTATATATTCTGAATTTAGTGAATTCACGCATTGTTCATCTTCTTTACTAGCTAACTTAACAGCATGCCAGCATGCATGTTTTTATAATATTGTTAATTATTATTAAATATGTTTCTAGATTCAAGATTGAAGTTTCAAATAGTGATATGTAGCAAAGAAACACTGCTTATAATAATACAAAAATAAATAAATCAAATAATATCTACAACACAATAAATTCTAGCTTTTAACTTACCAAGATTTGATGTTCTTTTATTAATTTGTAACAATGGAATAGCTATTTGTTAATTGTTATTTATCATTGAAGAACCATATATGAAATTATTGAAGCATTCACCACTACTTTTATAATGGATTTTTTAGTGGATCCATCTTATTTTCTTTCCTTGTATGAAATCGACGTCAATAGGTTATTGAACCAGGTAATTAATGCGGATGATGCTACTTGGTTTGTAATTCAAAATTAAGCACTTAGATTATTCTGATGTTAGACTACTATAGCTTAGCATTTTGATTAAATAGATTTTGTGCTTACATTCATGCATGCTGCTGATTGTTGAATCAACGATAAATGCCATAATTATCAATTTACTCAAGAAAATTGCTAACATAGTGTAACTTTGATTTCTTTACTTTTATTATAATATGCATTGGCCTAGATCCTCGAATTAGAAATTTTACTAACTAATGTTGTAAATTCCAAATATGCATTGGATGCGTAAGATTAGGTATTCGGATAAAAATAAGCTCTAAATTTTTTATTTTTGTACAACCCAAACAACCATGGAATAAGGAATTTGGGCCCTTATTCATATTCTAACAAAACCATGATATTAGAATAAGAAATTTGGACAAGCACGCATTTCGAGATCCTAATTCTTATTTCTTATTCAAACCCTCATCCAAACACACCCATATTATGCTCTGTTAAACCCTAACTGGAACGCTTATTATCAGTATTCCCATGCATATGCATGACATCAGTATTATATCGATCCTGCAGGATTCTAAATTGATGGTTGCTGTGTGCTAAAAGGACATCCATCACTACTTACAATCATGTTGGATTTGTATAGCTGCTTGCTTTAAAATTGCTTTCAGAAGCGACATATATATAATATATATGTTTTAGAGAGAGAGAGAGAGAGAGCATGCATGGGTTGCGAACCATTCATCATATTATTGTGGTCCTGCAATTAAAATGGGAGGTTTGCCGTTTGCGTTGCCCAATTTCTCTTGTTTTCCACGTTTATCTTTCGAGTAAAAGTTGGTTTTTTATACTTTATATTGTTGTCAATTTGCTTTTCTTTTTAGTTTTTACTGAATGGTCAACGCTTGCTTGAAGCGTGCTTTAATTATTTTCCCTTAAACGTCATAAATAAATTACGCTAAAAAAAGAATAAAACATGGGGCATATAAATATCCTCGATTCTTATGTATTAAGAGCTAAATATCCAAAGTTAGATCAGGGTTTTTTCTTTTTTTACCTTTTTTTAGTTCTGTCCGTTGCATAGGCAGAGTTATGAGGGGGAAGTAAAGAATAGAAGGACAAATAGCCCAATTATAACGAGTTACAAGGTAAATATCTAAATTAAAGACTACAAGGATAAGCTTCTAAATTGATAAGATTTTATGGGTATGTACCCGCGCGATCTTTTTTTTTAATGAAAAATTCTATTCTGAATCTTCAAAAATGATGAAAATTATTTTGAATTCTAAAGACCCTTTATAATTTTTTTTTCTTGTATAACGATAATTTTTATGCATAATAATTATTTATTGAATTACTGTTCCTCTAAATCCGAAAATTAATATGAATAAAAATAGCCATTATGCTCTAACTCTCTCTCGAAAAAGTATGTTTTGATCATCCTATCGCCTCTGTGATTTTTTTGAAGTTCTCAAAATATTTTTTTTTTTGTTGCATAAGTTGGTAGTCATTTTAATTATTGGTTCTCAAATTTGAATTAAAAAATAGCAAATAACTAATGAGCCGCAATTATGGTCCATAAATTAGGTTTATGCCACTTTAGCCCCTCTTTGATTTTTAAAGTTATTATAATAATCATTAAGCATGCATAAGTAGACACGGTCAAACTTTGTTTCTTCTTTTTTTACCTCCGTAATTTTGAAACACTTAATTTGCACACAAAACTTCCATGTTATATATTTATTTAGACCACATAAAAAAATTAATTAAGAAAATAAATGAAATTCAGATAACAAATTCTTCATTATGTTGTCAGGATGAGCCTAATCTAGGTACTAGATGTCAATATACACACCCGGCCTTATGATAGTTTCTAATCATAATTCTGACTTTATTTTTTTTATTGAGGCCAACCTATTGTTTGGTTTTCAATGAAAAGTGAGTTGCAAAGCTAGAGATGGTTTTATTATTTATTGTTTGAGAAAAAAAAAATGAAAGCGTGGGAGATGATTGATCGTGTATATAAAAGGTCGAATTATGTGTAACAGTAACAGAGACAAGGTGGATCCCATCCACCAAACATGTTTGATTTCTCAATAAAAAAAAAAAAGAAATAACATGTTTGAACTTTGAAGTAATTGATAGAGAAACGCCTCCTAGAAAGTGACCCATATATGGAATGGGGATAGACTATAGAGACATGGAGGTAAGAACGAAATAGTACCCTATGAATAATTTTAATTTATAGGTGGGGACTTTGTTTCCTTTATATTGTTTACATCTTTTCTGGTCAAGCTTGCCGGATTGATAATATCACACTAGCATTTAAACAAGTTATTAATTACCTCAAAAAATAGCGCATGTTGAACGCCTTTTCTTTTCTTTTTCTTTTTTTGGGTTTTTTCGAGCGGATATAATAGTGCATGGGAATTGTAGGACCGCGACACCGAATTAAATAATAATTTTATAATACTCATATTAATCATAAAGTTTTTATATGATTAATTCATTGATTATAATCTCACGTATAATAAAGATGCGTAGATAATTCAAAAAAATACGAATGAAAAAGTACATATTTTAACATAGAAACCATACAGTATCACTTAAGAGATGTCTCGTCAAAAGATGCAATCAAATGAATGTTTGAATGATGCGATTAAAAATTTGGCCCACAACAGATTCAAAGACGAAAATTACATGGAGCATGGATTTTATTCTACTAGATAGTAAGATTTATAAATTTCATATTTATATTAAAAGATTTTTTTTAAATTGACACCAAACTAAAATTTCTATATCATTTCTATTTCAAATATAAATATGCGACAAGAATTTGCTGCCAAAACAATTTTCATATTTATGCACTTGGGCCAACAACTTCATGACATATATAAATATAAAATATTTAAATCTTTTAACATAACAACAATATTGGATTAAAATATTTAGTTTCTTTACTAAAAGACTTTTTATTTTGGTCCCTATGTGATACAATGTGTTATTGATATTGGATATTATCAATAGATCAAAAATGATTTTACAGAAAGCACCATGTGCGAAATTGGACGGTTAACATATTAGAGGAGGCTATCGTATAGTTCCCCACAAGTTTTCGATTGGTTTTTCTAGAAACACTTATGTTACTCTTTTGCCATCAAATCTTCTTACCATATCCATGTGTTACTTTGATTTCAAGCCTTTTGAAAATATCGAAACAGATAGTACTGACTTGACTTAGCCTATAGATACACTAATTTGTTTAAATTACTACAATCATATAAATTTAAAATTATAATTATTAATTACAATTTACTTATTAAGCAATGTTTATATATTTAATAATATTTTTAATTAAATCTAATTTTTAATATTTCATGATATCTTTTAGCAATATCAATAATCATTATTGTCACTCAAGTAAAGTTTAATATTTGTACATTTCTAATTAATGTAGATATCATTGGAAAGATTTATAATTTTTCTTCTGTGAAAGACGTAATGGTAAAAGAACGGCCCACTCGAATCCAAATTATATATCTAACTGATGAAAGGTCTTTTACTTTTATAATGTCAATATAACTATCACTTAAATTATTTTATACTTCTCCAACATTAAGTTCTAAAATTTGCGTAATTTATTTTATAATTCTCACACTTTAAATTTAAACATATACTATGTATTTTATATTTAAAAATAATTTATTGCTTAAAAATACATATCTTTATTATTTTGAACTCTATATTTACTTTTATCGAGAAGCCATACAATTGATATTGTTTTATGGGAAGACTTTGTTGATTCTATAAAATTGTAGAGCTTGAAGCGAACACTGGAATGCCAATCATTTTAGCATGCCGCTCCGTCATGTTGAAAGAATACAAAGGTATATATTGACATGAAATTAATTCGATCATGTTTCTTTTTTGAATTTTTTATTTGCATGTAATTATTGTTTCTATTTTATTGATTCACTTTTCACTTCAATTCAATTATAATTTATAATTTTATAGCTATCATTAGTTTTCTTTCATGATCAAATATCAGTTTATCAAATAATCTTATATAACAAATATACTTTAAATACAAGATCCTTTCCGTTAAAATCATTTATTCAATATTATCTATCAACTTTAAAAAAATTAACGGCACAATTTTTCATTTATTGTTCAGAATAACATCTAATATCGTCGAGCAACGACGTACAGACTTGGTATAAATAGTTCGACGTAAATCCATGCATAACAGTGATAACTTTTTATGAGGATGGATCCCGCGTCAATAAATATCATAATTTTTAAATGTTTATATTTCTAAGATTTTTTTTTTTCCAGGACTGCTTGGCAAGTAGCCAAACAGCAAAATTTTTATTCAAAGAAAAAGTCAAAAGTTTATATTACAGAGAGTACAAGCGAGTAAAAAAGGTAGAAAAAAAATAAAGAACAAAGCGAGAACTAAGAAGTCTCAGCATCGTCGAGAGCCGTAAGCTTTTTTTTTTTAAAAAACAAGTGAGCTTAAATTGCTCATCACTCTTTTCATTAAAACGAAAAAAACAGTTTGTTACACCCTCTCTCTTAATCATCATCCCTAAGAACTGACGCACTGGCACTAAAATTGTGAGGTACTAGTGCTCCAGCGCTATCTCCTTTTATTCATTACGGGGTCATTTGGATGGGCTAGGAATAGCCTATATCTAGGAATAGCTTCTTCCTAGACATAAATCTCTCTCACAAAATTACACACTTCCCAACGTTTTACCTCTAAAATTCTTATTCCTTCCTTATTCCCATACGATCCAAACGAGCCCTACATTAATAAACTTATTCATAAAACTATTCATAAAACAAACAAAACACCATACAATAGATTAAAAAGTTCCTCCTCAACTAAAGAGATAACAAGCATAGCCTCTCGAGTTGTCCTTCTTCGGTCGCATCGTGATCACACCACTGCATCGATCCACATGAAATAGATAGATACAATTTTATTTTCTCTTTTTAATGTCTTTTTCAAAAGCAATTTATCCACATAAAATTTTATTGTTAAGATCGTTTTGAGCAGGATTAAGACTCAATGAAATAAATAGATACAATTAAACTTGATATATTAATTATTAGTGCGTTCATATGTTTTTTTTTCTTGGTCTAATATAAAATATACTTTAGAATTCATATATTTTTATATAAGCAGGTCTCTCGTTAAATAAGATCAACTATTTGATTAAACGTTTGAAATCTGAATTTTTAAAAATAAGTATAAAAGAAATATTATAGTAAAAGATGACATCAGAATCATTCTCTAAACTAATATAGAGAACTGAGAGTAAGATGGGAAAAAAATAAAAAGATTAATTAATTTGTTTGACAGTAGTAGGGGTGTTTCGAGTTGAAAATGCCCTACTCGAAGTCGAAGTCAACTCGGGTCTAATTAGAGTTAATTCGTCACTCGATCATGAGGCATTTCCGAGCTCTGTAGGTTTATCTAGAGTCAACTCGTGACTTGGTAGTTTTACTCCTTGATTTTACATAAGGTTGTCAATGAGTAGGGTATGATACGGTAGAGTCATTTTCGTTACCCATATCCATTAAAAATTTTCTTACCCATATCCTACCGGCTCGTATCCGATAAAAATTGGCTTACCCATATCATATCTTTATCCGTTAAAAAATAACGATAAGGGTAGGACAACGGCAGAAAATGGATAATAATGTAAATATCTCAATAAAAAAAATTATACAATATGGATAAACAAACAATGACGAAAAAGTTTAGGTTTTCTTTTTAATGTAGCGCGTTAATAAAAATAAAAAAGAAATTAATAATATTTCACTGGAGTATTATCTAATTTAATTGTCAAATTATTTAATTATTAACGTATCAATTGAATCTTTATAATCATATCTTTCCGATTTAATTAGTTATTAACGTATCAATTAAATCTTTACAATCGTATATCTTTCCGATTTAATTAGTTATTAATGTATCAATTGAATCTTACAATCATATCTTTACAATTTAATTAGTTATTAACGTTTCAATCGAGTCTTACAATCATATGTTTTTTATTATGATAAAGATTATAAACTGCATATGTATAACGGTATGGGTAAATAACGAATACAAAATAGCCTTAATTACCCATACCCTTACCCAATAAATTAACGAAAAAATTCTTTTACCCATATCCATACCTGATAACTTAACGAAAATAAAATCTTACCCATATCCATCTTATCGAATACGATGCGGGTAGGATAAACTGTTAAACGGTTATCATTGACAGTCCTAATTTTAAATCAACTATTGTACAAGGATAGAAAGCATACAATATGCATACATTACTGTGCAGTGATTAGTCAATTGCTATTTGGTTAATGTGTAACATACAGAGAACGCATAACATATAACATATGTACAAACAAAATATTAAGGGTGTGCTTGGATCACTTGAGAATAAATTTAGAATTAGTTATTCGGAATAAAAATATTTTTCCTAGATAGTTGAAAATAAATAATTTTCAAATTATAAGTGTTATTTTTAAATGATCATGAATTTGGAATAAATTTTTATTCCTAATGTATTTGAATATTTTTTAACAGAATTAAAACTGTATTTTGGATCAAAATCACTTAGAAATAACAGTATAAATTGAAAAAAAAAACTTAATTTCAACCGTCTAGGAATAATATTTTTATTCCTCTTAACGAATTCTAATTTATTCTCGAGAGATCCAAACACACCGTATAAGAATTGCAAAAGATAAAATATAAAAAGTAAATTAGTACACAAATCTGTTTAAAGGTTACATTAGCACACAAATTTGCTACAATTTAACGAGTAATGACTTGGACCCTATCTGAAATCAACTTGTGATTATTACGAGTTGACCTAATTCAAGTGCGACAAGTTGCATGTGGTCTAGTGGCTCAGTGATAAAAGCACTAGGCTGGCCTCCAAGAGGTCAAGAGTTCAAGTCCTGCATGCACTTTTAATTTCATAAAAAGTTGGATATCAAAGACCTCCCTCTTTCTAAAAAAAAAAAAGTAGTGTGACAAGCTGATTTCTGCTAAGCTCGCCTTCTTCTTCACTTCTTTTCTTCCTCGCGCGAAGCTCGCCTCTCCTCTTCAGGTAAGTTTTATTTATTTATTTAATATTTATTTAATTTATTTAGTTTAGTTAGGTAAATAATTGAAAAATTAGAAAAAATATTATAAAATTAATAAAATAGTAAAAATACAAAATAATTAGGAATAATTATTATTTTTAGAATTATATTTATATTTAAAAATTAATAACCAATTAAATAAAAATTAGGAAAATTTAGAAAATTGAAAAAAATAAATAGAATATTTTTTAAATATAGGAAAAATTTGTAAAAATAATTTATGGTAATTTCTGTTTATATAGATTAATTTAAGCAATATTAGTATAATTAAACCAAGTAATCTGGAGTTATTTGTGTCAAATTATAGTAGTTCAGCCAATTAATAATTCAGATTATTTTGATAATATTTCGAAATTTAATAATATTTTGTTATTATTTTTTATTTTTTCTGTATAATATATTGCTTCAAAACTTATTTTAGCCCGCATTAGGGCAAGTTCATTTAATTTGGGCCAGAGTAGGCCGTCTGGATCTGAGGCGTAGATTAATTCCAACAAATTCTGAACCTGGGTATTGATAAATAAGTATTTTTTTTAATACTAGCAGCAGTGCCCACCTAATGTGTGGGCAGACTTTAATATGTGATGTGTGAAAATGAAAATATTATTTGGCATCTATATCTTGTCTATTTTCAATATGAAAGTTCTACGTTGTCTTGATCGTCATTGAAATTAGTTTGCTATTTTGGTTTTTAAAAAAATGAATAGACCGACTGAAATTGGTTTGTTATTTTGGTATCTAAAAATAAAATGAATAGACCAGCTGAAGTTACTTCATTATTTTGGTTAAAAAAATGAATAGACCTGTTGAAATTAGTTTTTTTTTATTAAAAAAAATGAGCAGACCAAATAAAGTTACATTGTTATTTTGGTTGAAAAAATAAATATACCGGCTGAAATTAGTTTGTTATTTTAATTTAAAAAAAAAAAGAACAGACCAGATAAAGTTAATTTGTGAATTTTTTATATAAAAAAAAGAAAACGAATAGACAGGCTGAAAATAGTTTGTTATTTTAGCTTCATCCCTGTAACAGCTTTCTTTGATTGTTTGTTGTTTTACTGGTATGTAACTTTGAGATAGCAGACCTCCTGTAACTAATTCAATTTTTTTGTTTCTCAATATACCAGCAGCTGGCACTTTACCATCTGCCTTCGAAAAGAAAATAGTTTGTTATTTTGATTAGAAAAAAGAAAATGAACAAACTTTATTTCTTTGTTGCACCAACGTATCAGATTTATGTTTTCCCTTATCAATTTTAAGTCATTGCCATAACAACAACTAACTGTTAGCTACAAGCTGAAATAAAGGAAATAAAATGAACAAGAAAAATGAGCAAACCTTGCACTATATAAAAAATAATATTAATCTAACAACCCGTTTATATGTATTTTTAATCTAAAATCATATAATTGTGTTTTATTCAACTTATTTATTAACCTAGAATTGTTTTATTTATTGCACCATAGTTAATTTTATTTAAAATCAGAGTTTATAATTTTACAATTTTATGATTAGGTTGTGCAATGCATTAAAAATATATATGTTTTAACGTTCTGAAATTATTTTGTTGCAGATGATTTCATTTAATTGTGATACTTTGACTTCAGACATAGTGTTTAAAGATAGTAATAGCACATTTTTTTTTATATTTTCTATTATTCTTATTCAAGTTAATGAAGTTTGTTATTTCTTTTGCTAGTCGGGGCAGCAACAACTTCCGTTTATTTTGTATCAAATATATATATTGACATTTATACCACAATCTTTACTTTCAAATATTATGGCCTTTTCTTTCCTCTTTGGATTGATGTATTTTTAATTAGTACGAACAGGAAATCAAATTTTGAATTGACCAATGACCTTTTTCAACTCGCAAGCTCCATCTGACCCTTTATTTTTTTAACTTTGTTATATTCAAATTTCCACTGCACTCGTTTCCATTCTCTCTCTCCTCTTAAATGGTAATGATAATCGGTTTCTCCATATCTTACCTTCTTCGAGCCGAATTTAATTTGAGTAAGCTGGAACATATATATCATTATTGATTTCCTCCCTAATGGGCTTCAGATTTTTCATTTCCAATTAATGCCTTTTCTCTCTTAATTAGATTCCATGTTGAGTTGTTGACCGAATAAATTACGCCACATGAGCTGCAGCCAAATCATTTTTGCTACTCTTGCGTCTCTTCCATTTTTGTTATACAAAGAGTTGCCTTTCTGGTTTAGTTATTAAATGTAGTGTCTCTATCTCTCTCTA
The DNA here is from genome assembly GCA_027562975.1 of Rhynchospora breviuscula. Lineage (NCBI taxonomy): Eukaryota > Viridiplantae > Streptophyta > Magnoliopsida > Poales > Cyperaceae > Rhynchospora > Rhynchospora breviuscula. Next base: position 33,046,939 of record CM050401.1, on the reverse strand, counting down.
ACTATGATTGGTTGGAACAATAATAATAATATTATTATTACTATTATTAATAATAATGATGATGATAAATTTGGATAAAAAATAATAATGGTAAACATTTGAAACGTATTCCGCTGCCAATTGATTCTCATTTATTTTCTTCCTGATTTCTTTCCTTTACCTTATTCCGATTATGTTTCCTAGCTAGTACGTGTACCAATTATTTTCTTTCCCTCATCATTGCAGCATTCCGTTTCTTTTGCTTAAAACAAAAATAAAAGATTTTTTTGCTCAAAACAAAAATAAAAGGAGGGGAGAGACGTTTATTTTCTTTTCCTTCGTATATGCCTTTGTCATAGTAATATTATTATTTTCGATATTACAAAACGATTAATTGTGTTGGAAGCTAATATTCAGAAGATATTTAAAGCAAGCTGATCATTAGGTCATAGCAATATAGCTTCATATTTATGAGTCTTTTATGTGCGGCAAATGAATAAAATATCAATTTCCTACAATATGAATAGCAAATTAAAGGAAAACACACTAAAATATGTTGTACTTTAGATGAACTGGTCACAACCTGAACCAGATGTACCAGTCGGTATTGGTGATACCATACCATGGACATAAAAGGTCATTTGTTTTCATATTGAAGCAAATAAACATAAAATTAAAGAATAAAACAAATTTTAAGCAGTTGAGTCCTTTGTCACTTTTGCTGCTTAAGAGGGAAAGGAAAATAAATTCACAAATTGGATGCTGAATCTGAATCTTTATAGAAAAGTAAAGAAGTAGGAGAAGCACATTGATGCATAAAGCATATAGAAGGCAAAACCCCAAAGCTGAAAATTCAGAAGATAAATTACAACTAATATAGCTCTATAAATCAAAGGCATGGCATAATTGTCATAAATGAGCTAAAATGGGCCAAAAGGTCAAGTGTTACTGTCCCTGACCCTTTCTCCCAACAAGGTATAATTGTAACTATTAAATTAGAACAAGGAAATTAGGCAGTAGATCATGATTGATGGACTGAAAAATTAAAATCTACACGTACCAAATCTGATATGAAACATTTTAATGTTAAATCTAATTAAAGGTTATGCACCTGGTAGACAAAAGATGTAATAGCAAAATAAAAGAAAATAAACGTAGAAATAATGTTGAATGGAACTACGCATACCTGGCCAGCAAAAAAACCTTGCAATTTCATTCTGCCAGACCGATACTGTTCAAGCTGCTTTGGATTTGCTGCAATTACTTTGTCCACCAGTGCTTCTATTGCTGCTGGGTCAGTAATCTACACGTTTCCAATATACATCATCAAAATATACAACATCACATTGTGAAATACAGTTGCTATACTACATCAGAATATACTACATTGTATTTTATTGTACTGTTGTATAGAATGATAAGAATAGGGGTATTTGGTAAAGATGGAACACGTAGGATGTAGCCGACTTGCCAATTCCAAAATTCTGCAGGGTAATGAGGTGATGCATGTCATGTCGATATTTTGAATGATATACAAATTAGCAAGTACATGCAAGATGCGATCACTTGACGAGTCAACATGTAAGGACATACCTTTACCAGTAAAACTATAATATGCTTTGTTGTAGCCAGTACTTCAAACTTAATTGTGCAGCAGGCTTATAAATACCTTTCTTTGATAAAATTTTGAGATTTGGCAGGAAATTGTCTGGTGCTTACAGTTACAGATGATGTACCATTCAGGTACATTACATGCTTATTTGTTGGTATTAATTTGAAAAGAATCAGCATAACTGGACCAAATCCTTTTCCTCGATCAATCCTTGTATTGTTCCACCTTTTGCTATAAGCTCATTTAGAATCTAGACTTTGATGAAAAAAGAAAAATCTGAATTATGGATCTAAAACTGGAATTGATAAATGATACAGAATTTTATTAGTTCCAGAAATGCATGAAATTGCCTATGGTAATGGTGCCTTTATTAGTCTCAATTTCAATTCATAATATACATGAGATTGATAATAGTAGCATTTTAATGCAGCCTTTGACTTTGGTGGTTGTTGCTACTTGTGATAACCAAAATAAAATAATATCAAAAGAAATGGGCAGATATGAGAATTGTCCCTTGTATTTTTTCATGAAAGTTAGCTGCAATTTGCCAAATTAAATGAACAAAATCAATAAATAATTACTTAATCGAACAGATAAAAGATACTTCCTTTCCAATCTTGCCACTTATGGTCCCTTCTTTAATGGAGGAAATAAGCTCAGCTAGCTCCTTTGCTGTCAGCTTTATTTCTTTTATGGACACCTTTTCATTCTTTAAATAAGCTGCAATATCTCCCATTATCCAATTGGCTGCCAATTTGGCCTCTGCACCGTTTCGAATGCATGAGTCAAAATAATCAGACACCTAAAAAACAAAAGATGGCAAAAATATCAGCAATTTTTCAATCAGCAAATTGTCCCTTCTGTCAAGAATACTTTTTCTCTTAGCAACAAGGAGAAAAGTCAACATATAAAATGTGCTTGTGAAGAAATTTATAATTACATCTAAATATATGTAAAAGTCAACATACCCAGGAATCTGTGAATTATTTATGTAAAACAATTCAAAGTAATCAGTAGCATAATGAAAGTGAGACCTCAAATTCTTCAAATCCTGCAAATATATAAAGCTGAAATCAAATAAAAAATTGCAAAAAAAAAAATCAACTTTAAGGAGTTTTCGACACTGGATACAATATATGAATAAAATAATAGAAGGATAAAAATAAGAACTTAAAATGGTGAACTCAATCGAACTGAGGGAAGAGAAATTTAGCAGGTGAAGTTGCAAATAAAAAAAATCGTGAGTACCTTCTTCAGAATTAGGTTTCTCTTCCTATTAGGAGCAAGTGAAGAGGGAGAGAAGAGGAAGAGTTGCAAATTACTCGCATAACAGCGTCATTGGAACTGTTCACCGCCGCCACCGCTGTGGCCGTCATTTTCTTGAAAGATTTGTTGATTATAGATGAAACCCTAGAGAAGGATATCTGATATGATATCAATTGGAGGCGGTGTTCTAATTAGGGCATACAGAGAAAGAAGAAAAGGAATGAGGCATTTCTAATAAATGCCGATTATATTTTCTCTGAATGCGATTAAGGAAGGGGGGACTGAGGAGGGGGGAGGAGAGTTGAGCGATTTTGATTTCTTTCTATGTTTGTGTCAACCTGACTACACTCCTAATTATTGCATTAATTCTTTCCATCCTAGCTAGATGGAGAACGGAGGAGGGGGTGCAGGAGAAGAGAAAGGAAGCCAAAAAAAAAATTATGCGAAAATTCTTCGAACTTGCGTGCTTTAGATGCGAAAGCAACGACTCTACCGACCAGCGACGTGACTCTTGTGTGTCAGACAGTCTGATTCTTTGTTAGAAATACAAATCTAAACCGCACATCATATCAAATTGTACAGATCAATGGTTTATAGTTGATGTTAACACATGTTTCAACCCCTAATTGTTAGAATATTATGACCTTTCTGAAGGTGCTTTTATAAGTAGTATAGATAACCTGTGTGTTGATTGACTGTTCTTTTCCACAATAGAATCATTGTTTCATCAGTAATATAAACATTTAATCAGTAATAGTTTTTATGCACTGCAGTCAATTCAGATTTGGAAAAAAAAAGGAATACAATCAAGCAGTCCGAAGGAAAAAGAGAGACATTAAGTGAAATTTATGGAATCTCATTGTAATTACAAACCTTGCTAAAATTATGCTGAAATTCAACAAGCTAGCAAGAGATATTACAAAAATAAAAAAAGAATGAACCAGCACTTCCTGAAACAACAGAAACATCTCAATCATCATCTACATAAATTGTTTCCTGCTTGAATATCCCAAACACCTTGTTCACCTCTGATTTTGGTTCTGGTTGTTTTGGTTTTGGTTTCGGTCTCTGTGGGGCCTGCTTTATAACTGCCTTTTGTGGTGTAAGCTTCCGGGCCTTCGCCAGACCTCTAATTGTAGCAATTTGAGCTTTCGGTTTTTCTTCTTCTTCTTCTTCTGACTTCTGTGCAACTGCAGTTGCGAGTTGTGCGCTCAGCTTGTCCCAAGAGAACTTGCCAGAAAATTCCTTAAAGCCATTTTCTAGAACAGCAGTTACATCAGGGCCAGCAACTTTTTGTTCTTGTTCAGTGGAACTGGGTGTAGAGGGGGATTTGGATACTTTTAGGGGCTTTTTAGCAGCATCCTCCGCTTCGCGGGCCTTTTGGGAGGCAATCAGTGCTGCCTCTTCGGCCTTTGCCTTTGCGACATATTCTTCGTACTCTTTTCTTCGTCCATCTTCTGGGATTGCACTGCAGTTTGCAATTACAACGGTTTTAAAATAGTAAGTCTCTTTTTCCTGTTATAAATTGAACTAAAAAGGTCGAGTTTCATGTTGTATTAGATCATAACCAAAAGGGATTCCCACCTGAGAACTTCAAGTACTGGCTTTGTGGTTGCTGATGGGCTTGTGAAAACTTCTACTACCTGAAAGATTAATACCGAAGACCAAATAAATGTTGTTAGGATAGACATCCTCAATTAAAAAATAAAAATCATTGTATTTATAATAGAATAAAACACTGTCAAATGCCAAAAAAAAAAGAAGAAAAAATAGTTAAAACAAGGTCACTGTTACCTTATTTTCAGCAACAGACGCGCTAGAGAAAACATCTGCCACAAGTGCAGCAATCTGAGACTTGGCAACCTGCAATTAAGGTAAAGTTTATAATCAGCGAATGGACATATGATCCATTTTTTACTTTTCTTTTTCTTTCACTCTTTCTTTTTTCTTTTCCTCTTTTTGCATATGAACTTGCACAATCTAGAATTCTGTTTTCTCTGACTCAAATCTAGAATTATACATTTTCAATCGAAATCAAGAATTGAGTTAAACCCATGCCGTTGCATCAGAAAGAAAGCTTGCCTTGGACACGGTAGAGTATGCAACAGACCCATTCCCTTCCCCGGAGACCACCAGTCCATGCTTGCTCTCTGGCGAATAATCTTCTGTCAGGGCCGTCTTTATAACAGTATATCTGATATCTGACTCAACCAGTTTCCCTATAAACTCCCCGATTGTCAGAGTCTGGGGACCTGCAAACATGCTTGAGATGTTGTTGAAGAATGTTGTGAAACCATCAATAACATTGTAGGTGGACCCACTTGTCACACCAAAGGATGCATCGTATACAACAACCACATGAGTGGCTGCGGCGAGCTCAGCAGCACGAACCACCTGGAGCGCCTCATCAGTGGTGACCCCAGCTGCCGGGCCATTCTCAGCCGGTCCAATAGTGACCACGACCTTGGTGGCAGGCCCAATTGCCTTTGCAATAGCCTCAGGCTCAGAGAATGCCGATTCGACAGCATTTAACCGTTTTGCTTCTGCTGGAGAGATCACCTAAAAGTGCCAGAGGCAGGACAGCTGTTGTGTTAGTGAATTGTTCATCATACAGTTGCATAATCTGAAACAAATGTAATCATGTACATCAATTAGGTACACGCATGCTAATATTCAGTCAGTAAAACCTGAAATGACAGAATTCTAAAAACCCACTGACCCAAAGCCGAACCCATCCAACCCCAACCCAAATCCAAACCCAAGAACTAAATTTAATTATATCTAACAATAACATTGAACTTGAAATTACCAAGACAAAGAACAAAGATGGTTTGAACCAGAAAATTCATCAGATGTGAAATTGGCTTCCAAAAATTAAGGAGAGTCTGATTTGACCATAATTCCATGCTAAGTTGTCTAACACTTCTGACTAGAAAGTATAAACCTTCACTCTACAGACTTGTAAAGTTGTAATTTTAACTAAATTTAGCTCCCATTGGAGCAGTATACATGCCATCCAGCTTAGCTATGGCTGAAGCACCAGAACTCATGAGCGCAGGGCATATCAGCCTACCTTGTATGTTGCAGCGATACGAGCAAGCTCCTGGGCAGAGGGAAGGTCAGGGACTCCAGCCCGAACTGTGAACCCCTGCCTAAGCAATGTCTGAGCAATACGAATCCCAGCCTGACCGGTGGCTCCGGCAACAAACACTGTCTGTGGGTCCTTCCTTCTCCTATTGAACAGAGACGATGATGGTCCACTCACCACTGGTATCAGCGAGTTTGCATTGGGAAGTTCTATATCAACAAAAAAAGACTTGAACTTCTTCCAATTGGCTGCAGGTTGTTGTGATGACTCGTCCTCTTCGGGGCTATCTTTGGTTTTACCCAATCCAAATATGTTTTGACGTGCATGTGTAATGGTTGAGAATTTTTGGGTTTTCAGTTCAGGTTTCGGTCGCAAACCTGGGTTTCGCACGAATGAGTTGGAGGTGAGAGCTGGAGCCATGAGAGAGTCTACTGAATCTAGGCTGGTGTCTCAGGGGTATTTTGTCGAACAAAATACATGCATTTTGCAAAAAAATTTTAGAGTGAAGCTAATGAGAATTGGGAGGTTAGCGTTAAGAGTTCGTCGGGTGGGATTTCATGGTCCTAATTGGACCTGTAGAATCGTGACACATGGACTTCTATCCTGGGTGGGAAAATTGGCACCACAGGTGTTTTCTTAATGTCCTTTGGAGTTTGGACCCACCATTCTATCCTTCAACGGTGCATTTTGTGAGTGAGCATACAGCATACTGTTTTCCTTCTGTTTTTTCGACTTGGCCCGTCTTTTGCGAAACCCTGTAACTCTGTTTCTTTTATTTTTTTGGGTACAACTCTGTGATTATTATAGTGGGCCCTCTTGGTAAGTGCTTTTGTTCATGCGGTGCATGGTTCTTATTTGCTCCGTTTCTATATCTTTTCCTCTTCCTTTCCGTTGCCTTTCCCTTTCCGTTTCGTTTCTCATTCTCTATCGCTTATCGCAGACTAGGGAAGAAACAAATCGTTGTTTCGACACCACTTTGGCGCACTGATGATGCGTATGGGAGGAGGAAGGGAAGCTGCTAAGCTTTCAGTCACCTTGTCTCACAGCTAAAGCAAGGCTTGGCAGCAGTGAAGGAAATATTTATCTCCAAGGCTAGCTGGTACAGTAAGAATTCTGGGGAGTTGACCTTCAATTGTTCATTTTGAGATCACTGAATTCTGTCTCAATCCTTGTACAGTTTTGAATTTGCATGGCTGGTCCTTGGAACAGGATATCCACTGGCACAGCATAACTAGCTTAGTGCTTATATTAATTCCTTAAGAGTTGACTTATATACCATAGCTAGTAGGAGAATTAGATGTCTGTAAGAACTGTATTGATCAAATTAATTTTGATGAAAAAGGGCTAAGATCATTTTATTAGTATAACTCTAGTATGTTTCGATGGGACCAATAATAGAGAAATGCTAGTGTCGTATAGAGTATAGACCGATCCTAACCGTTCAATATAACTGTAGTATGTTTTTATTAGTATAACTCTAGTATGATCGTTTTCACGTTTCTAAATTTCAAATGACCGATCCGAACAGTTCAATATGTTTTCCATATTTAAAACTTATCAGAAACCAATTTTTACATTTTTTCGAAAATTTTTACTATCTTTTTAGTATTTTTGAAAATTCATGATATAAACATTATGGATCGTCCAATAACAACGATTTTATAAAATACCAAAAAAATAGTAAAAAATTTAGAAAAAAAATGTAAAAATTGATTTCTTATAAGTTCTCAATATGGAAAATATATTGAACGGTTCGGATCGGTTATTTGAAATTTAAAAATGTGGAAACAATCATATTAGACAGAGCCCATCCGTCCAATATATTGGACTCTAGCATTTCTCCCAATAATATGATATAATCAACACTGACAATTTTATCAGTAGTATATATATATAACTTATTAATATATATTATTACATTTAATTAGACATATTGTCATTGCGATTTACGAATCTAGTTGGATGTGAAAATATTTTTGTCATTACATGATTCTCATTTAATTAACTTAAATTATTTTATTGTTGAATTTATTGTATTTATATTGGTCTGTTTTGGCCCACACTTATGTTCCATTTTGTGCTTTCCCTGGCCGTACCGAGGGAAACTCATACTTTAATTTATATATTTCGTAATTTTTTATTAAGTGGAATAAAAAAGAGTGAGATGTAACACTTTATTCATGTTTCTTCTACATTTTAATAATTTCTGATTTGAAATTTCTAAGTTTTTTAGTTTTGATATATATAAGGTGGGTGTTTGGCCCAGTGATTTGTTCTAATCTGCCAACCAAGTGGTTCTTGGTTCGATTCACGGAGAGAGCATTTATTTTTCAATTTCTTATAACAAAATCGTTAGTTTCAAACCAACCTTAAAAAAAAAAAAGGTTTGATATATATTTTATTAAATAGAAATTTCGTCACCATCTGGAATATATTTCTATCAAGAATTTAGAAAGCAATCACCAAAAATTCTGCTAGATATATGTATGAAATATCCGAATTTTGGACATGACTACATTAATTGTCATAACCAGTTCATATCTTTCACAAAGTAAAAATTATATCAATATATACAACAATTGCATTAAAAAAAATAATAATAAATAAAATGTACACCACGCTTGAAACGTCACCACACGAAAAAAAGGCTCCTGTAACGGTTAATATAAGCCTTTAATAACGGTTATGCTAACGTTACAGTAGCCCCCGTTACAGAAGGGTTAATAACCGTCACAAGATCTGTAATGGTTATTAGGTAATAACCGTTACAAAAGACTAGATTCTGTAACGGTTATTAGTTAATAACCGTTACAGAAGGTATGACGAAATTAGATATAAATTTTTATTATATTCTGTAATGGTTATTCAGTAATAACCGTTACAGAATCTTGTCTTCTGTAACGGTTATTACCTAATAACCGTTACAGATAATTACATAACCGTAAAAAAAAATTAATTTTTTAAAAATCTATAACGGTTAATACTTAATAACCGTTACAAATTTTTTTTTTTAAATAAAACGTCTGTTTTGGGTGGCTGGCCCATGTTTGCTAGCCGTACCAATTAGTACCAAATTGTACCAATATCAAACATATCACGCACATTGCATATCAAACATATCAAGCATAACACATATATATATAGCATATATATCAAGTTATATATACCAAGTATAACATATGCAACAAAACAATTAACATATATACAAATAATATCAAACAAGTCATGATAACATATCAAATTTATATTATTCAAATAATACCCCTTGCATGAAGTTCATTAACTCTATCACGATACCGTCAATCGTACTCTTTTCATATGGTTTTCCAACCGGCTCGATCATCTGCATTTGATTATAAACAAGTAAAAAATAATTATTAGTTAAATTATGATATCCTAAACCAAAAACTCTAAATCTTAATTGTTTTGATCCTAGCTAAACCCTAATTAAATCGTAATAGTTAATAAAAAATCACCGGGGGTAATTCTCCGCATGCTGTCATATAGGCTATTACGTTTCTCAAGGCGAGCATTGTAAAATATCCACACTCTGTGCCGCCTCTTTGTTTCGGCCCCTAATTAAGATTCAACAAAATAAATAGTTAAGATTTTTTATAGTTTCACAAACCGTAATAATCTTGTAGACACTTATTAGCCAGTTTCATACGTACCTCTATTTCATACCAGTCAAATACTGTTCTGATCTTTGGGTTATATTTTCCCAATTCCATCAGGTATTGCTTATATACCCTACATGCAATAGCATTAAATTATGTTAGATATCTTAGATATAATCTAATATTTTCTCAATATCAGACATAATTGTTTTGTTAATTTAGAAAAGAAAACTTACTGGGTTATGAACGGCTTAATTTTGTACTTTTGATTCTTGCGTTTCAAAGAATCAACTAAGTGAACAGTTCGCTTCTCGACATGAATAGCAATGAGAATCCAATGAAACATGTAATAGAGTTTATTGTTTTGATGGAATTAATGGAAATTAAAAACTTCTTTTGTATCTAGCTATTTTATTCATTATATTGGTTCTTACTCCTCATTATACGCCAGAAGAAGATAGGTGGATGTATATTGTAGAAACATTCTCAGAAGGTAATTCACCGCATTATTGTTTTCGTGTTGGATTTTTTTGCATGCCAACATCTCTGGATCCAATATGGTGATGCCATCAGGAATGGGTTCCTCCATCCAAAACCTACAAAAAATGGATATCACACTTAATTTTTTTCAAATTGAATTGAATAGTAGGCACAAAATATTTAAGTTTGAGAATTCATACCAGCAGTACAACTTAACTATCGACACGTTTAGAGAATCCCTTTTAAAACATTCGATGATGTCGCACAACTCGACATTGAACTTTACCTCCCCATCGTGCGTACCCCAGGGATTGCAATTAAAGAGCTCAAAATTTTTCTCGTCTTCCGGTTGGAGCATCAACAAATTGTACATCTCCAGTTCGGATGGGGTAAGTCGTTCAATGACGTCCTTTCGAGAAGTGCGTCACGAGTAATACGCGACCCCGCACTTGCGACCTTCGGACTCTCCACCACCTTCTTCACCACCTTCTTCCTGATCTTCTCTGCTGGTTTCTTGTTGCTCTGAATCTGCATTCAAGTTAATCATATAATTAATTAGTCACACGTAGAAATGTGTGAAACAGATTGTGATTATTAAATGATACCTTGTGGCATACCTCCACCAGAAATGACGGCCATGCAAATCGCCCTCTAATATTATCGCCTAATAGCTTTTCTGTCCAACCAGGGACTTGCCAGTGACGAAAATCGTCGCCTACTTTGAGAAGTTGGATATAAACATGTTGATCAGATAAGGGCACACCATGTACAATCTGACCAACAGTACTCGGAATAATATTTCCCTCGGCCGTTTTAATCCTCTGACTTTGGTTATCAAGGAGGTAGAGATCGCACGGCGTTTTCTTCTGAAATTCGCAAATAAATTCAGATAATCATTCTAGTTACAAATGTAATAAAATTCATTACTTGATAGAAATGACATAATAATATGAACATGAACACCGCCACTCGGATCTGGAGGCATATAGCTTAAGGCGACCGTTCGAAATAACTCTTCGTTTGGCATTCCTGAGTCCACCTCGGCTTCAACGAATTGCTGGGGCGTGAAGAATTGAGGAGGTGTTTGAACCTGCACTCCACTCATGGCCAACCATTCTTTGACCTACTTAAAAGCTTCTTGTTTCGCTGCATTCCTTATCTCCGTAGAATTAATTAAATCCATTTTAGCTTTTTCAGTGGCCTGGTTCACCAAATCTAAAATCTGGGCCGGTGTCATGCATCATTCATGCACATTCTTTCTAACCTTTCTATCATACAAATCTTTCTTCTTGGTCCATGAAGAGGATCCTCTCATTCTACCTGAATGTTCCGGCCTGTCAACTGCCCGACTTAAGACTTCTTCTGGCTGGATTGATCCGGAACTGATTTCGTCAGACAAGACATGTAATTGACGGAATGCCTCAATAGTCGCCGAATCCGAACTGTGGAATGTGTAACTACCTATTTAGCAACAAAGAATAATTATTAGTGGTTATAAGAGAGAATTTGTGTTAGCATAAAATATAATCTATGTATGTAATTGTACCTTCTGTCTTCGTTAGACATGTCCTTCCCATAAAATACCTCTGACTCCTCGGTTCCAATTCTCCGATGGTAATGCTTGTGGAACCGACCCCCTCGGAATCACCAGGTATGACAATTTTGTCTGTAGGTTTCCACGAACTCTTTTTTCCTCTATAGCCAGAGGAACCCATTCTATGAGGCTCATTCCATTGCTTTCTCAACTCCTTCGCTTTATTACTCTTTTCCACAAATTCTGCACTTGTCCTCTTATTGTAAAATTCCTCCCATTCTTTTTGTGAGATTGGGTGTTTATCGCACGAATTTTTTGGATTGTTTGGATCGGCATTTCCAACATGCAACCAATCAAAGCTTCACATATGTTCTTGATTATGTGCATTGCATCTAAGCAATGCCTAATCTCCAAACTCTGCCAATATTCAAGATCCCAAAATATAGACTTCTTCTTCCATATCCCCTTCGGAATCTCATTTGCAAATTTCTTACCAAATTTTACATTTATGTCCTTAACCTGTCGATACACTCCTAAACCGGATAACGGTATTGGGGCCTTGTCTTTTTCCACATTACCATCAAACATTTTCTTTTCTCGCCGGTAAGGGTGATTGCGGTTCTTAAGAAATCTCCGGTGTCCCAAGTAAATATTTTTTCTACAATTTTTCAGGTAAACAGAATGGGTGTCTTCCATGCAAATAGGACAAGCTTTCGCTCCTTTATTCCTATATCTAGAGAGATTACCATATGCAGGAAAATCGTTGATTGTGCAAAATATCATGGCACGGAGGTTGAACTCAGTTCTAGAGTGTGCATCAAATATTGTCACTCCCTTACGCCACAATTCACCAAGGTCATCTATTAATGGAGCCAAATACACATCAATGTCATTACCTGGTTGTTTAGGACCTGAAATCAATAAGGACATCATCATGTATCTCATTTTCATGCATAACCATGGAGGAAGGTTGTAAATACACAATAAGACTGGCCACGTAGTCTGACGGCTACTCATGTTGCCGTAAGGATTCATCCCATCCGTGCATAAACCCAATCTCAAATTTCTAGGTTCACTGCCAAAATTTTTAAATTCTCTGTCTATATTAATCCAATCCGGAGAGTCTGCTGGGTGCTTGAGCATGCCATCGCCTTTTTTCCTACAATCTGCGTGCCATCTTAACAATTTGGCATCTTTTGCATTACAAAAAAGTCGCTGAAATCATGGTATTATTGGAAGATAAAACAACACCTTCGCAGCTGGTCCCCTACTACCTTCATCAATCTGATCGTCTCTCGGTCTATACCGTGACGCATCACACTTTGGACATTTATACAAATCTCTGTACTCATTCCGGAACAATATACAGTCATTTGGACATGCATGAATTCTCTCAACTCCAATTTTCAAAGGACACAACATCTTTTTAGCCTTATAAATTGAATCCGGCAACTGGTTATCTTTTGGAAGAAAATCTGTATGCAAAAGTTTGAGCAAAGATGTGAAACTGGTATCACTCCATCCATTTTTGGTTTTAAGATTGAACAGTTTGAAAACAGCATTAAGTTTTGACAGTTCACAACCAGGATATAAAGCTATTTTATCTTCTTCACGTAACATACCAAAAATTTCAGCATTATCAACAAAATTTTCATCCACATTGTTCACAATTTCTTCTAAATTAGTATTCAATTCAGAGTTATCTACATTTCTATCAACGTCAAATACATTGACATCATCAATTTCATCATCCAATAATACATTTTTTTCCTCATACTGAGAATCCAATACATTTGTACTAGTACTAGTTCTATAAGATTCCCCCCCAGTCTCTCCATGGAGTGTCCACTGAGTATAATCCGGTTGAAATCCATTTATAATCAAATGAGCTTTCACTTCTTCAAAATTAGACCATTTCAACAAATTCTGACAAATACGACAAGGACAATACATTTTATCATCTTCCTTAATTTTCAAATTCTCTTTAGCACAAACCATAAATTATTCAACTCCTCTAAAAAATGTAGACGAGAATCGACTACTTGAGTACATCCACGTCCGATCCATCTGAACAATAAAATATATGCAAAATGTTAGGGTTTCGGATTAGACATGAGTCAATTTGTCATATTAGGTTTTTGGCCCGGTTACCATCCTAGCCCACTCTTTGGATACTCTGTCTCATTAGCGACCGTACGTTAGATGCAATGTGTGTCTGAGAAAAATTCGACAGCATTTCCCCTTATGTTCCCTGAATACGCCAACACACGATTAATTGCTCGTGCGTACGTATTCGTGGGAACATAGGGGGAAATGCCGTCGAATTTTTCTCAGACAACACATTGCATCTAACGTACAACTCGCTGTCCTAAATGAGACATATAGTATCCAAAGAGCAGTACTCCCGACCGGGAGTACTATCCGAGATTAATCCCTAATGGATTAATCTCGGACGGGCAATGACCTAAATTCGGTTGTGTTTCCGATATTTTGATCTTATATGACAATACGATTAACTAATGAAATGCATATGCAAATTATTAATGCATGCATAAAAATAAAATAAATAGAAAAATTTATTAAAATATACCTTAAAGTCGCGATGTAATTCTTCTCATCTTAAATTATATCTGAAATTATATAAAAAAAATAATAAATCATTAATTAACCATTAAATCAAAATAAAAACCGAAATAAATAAGAAAAAAATACAAATATATGAAATATTATTCAAATTTAATTTTTTTTACCTTCAATCTGTTCTCCTTCTTCTTCTCTTTCTAATTCTTATTTTTGAGAATTTTTTAGAAATTGTTTGCTATTTTTTTTGGAGTGGAAATGAAAATGGAAAAAAGAGAGAAATTTCGATTTTAATGAAGTGGTTGCGGCAGTAAGTGAGGAGAGAGATCCAGGAAGAGAAAAATATAAACTGATCAGTAACGGTTTTTCTTTAAAAACTGATTTAGAAGAGTTACAAAAAAAAAAAAACCATCATATCTTCTGTAACGGTTTTAAAAACGAAACCGTTACAGATTTAACACCTTCTGTAACGGTTTTTATATAAAAACCGTTACAGAAGGTGAACCGTTATTTTTATATTTTTTAAACCTTCTGTAACGGTTATTATATAAAAACCGTTACAGATTTAATACCTTTTGTAACGGTTTTTATATAAAAACCGTTACAGAAGGTGAACCGTTATTTTTATATTTTTTAAACCTTCTGTAACGGTTATTATATAAAAACCGTTACAGATTTGAAAACCTTCTGTAACGGTTTTTATATAAAAACCGTTACAGAGTATTTAGTCTTTTTTTCTCTCAGCCATAACGGAAAAATTATTACGGTTTTTTTTGTAAAACCGTTACTGATGATTGGCGTCAATTTTTCCGCGCCATGTCCCACTATTCTGTAACGGTTTTTTAGAAAACCGTTACAAAAAGCCCGTTACAGAATCTCTTTTTTCCCATAGTGCGTGTTTATTTCAGAGCAACGCGAAGTGAAGCCCTAAAACCATTCCTAGTGACAGACCGATTGCTCCACCTCCAAGCATCGGAGCCGATACAGATGGCGACGAAGAATTTCTAGATGAATTTCTAAAACCGGGCACATATCCAGCCCGTCCTCCCCTGGTCTTACGAGAAACTGTAACAAGCGTAGTTTTATCAGATCTACCGTCGAAAGGAGGAGGAGAAGGAGAAGGAAGACTATAAACCACTGTCGATGTCTCCATATCAACACTCTCTCCTTAGATGTTCACTACCACAAAAACAGGCTTTTGTAACGGGTCATCTGTAACGTTTTTCTTAAAACCCGTTACAGATCTGCCAAAAATAGGTGCCTGATAAAAAGTGGATCTAATCTGTAACGCTTATTATAAAACCAACGTTACAAATTTTCCGCCAAAAAATAAAAAAATAATACACAATGCTTCTGTAACCTTCTTTATATAAAAAACGTTACAGATCTGTAACCTTCTTTATATAAAGAAGGTTACAGATCTGTAACGTTTTTTATATAAAGAAGGTTACAGATTTTTCTGATATTTTTGTTAGGGTTTCTAGCTTTCTCCTCTCTCCTCCATTATTCCTCATCAAGTCAGCCGCAACCACAAAGAAAAACCGAGATTTTTGCTCTTTTTTCCATATTTATTTTTCTACTCCAAAAAAATAGCAAAAAATTTAAAAAAATTCTGAAAAAATAATAATTAGAAAGAGAAAGAGAAGGAGAGCAGTTTTAAGGTAAAAAATTTAAATTTGAGCAATTTTTCATATTTTTATATTTTTTCTTATTTATTTCGATTTTTTATTTAAAAAATAGCAAAATTTTTCTAAAAATTCTGAAAAAATTAGAATTAGAAAGAGAAGGACAAGAAAAGTTGATATTAGGTAAAAAAATTAAATTTGAGCTATATTTTATATATTTTAATATTTTTGCTTATTTATTTCGGTTTTTATTTTGATTTTTTGGTTAAATTAATGATTAGTCGGTTTTTTGGACGTAATTTCAGGTGTCATTCGAGTGGAGGAGAATTACATCGGAAGAGGAGAAGAATTACATCCGATTAAAGGTATATTTTCATAAATTTTTCTATTTTTTCATTTATTGTCAAATTATGCATGCATTAATAATTTGCATATGCATTTAATTAATTAATGGTATTGTCATATAGGACCAAAATACCGGAACAATACCGAATTTAGGTCGTTGCCCGTCCGATATTAATCCATTAGGGATTAATCTCGGATAGTACTCCCGGTCGGGAGTACTGCTCTTTGGATATGATCTGTCTCATTTAGGATAGCGAGTTGTACGTTAGATGCAATCTGTTGTGTGAGAAAAATTCGACGGTATTTTTCTTTATGTTCCCACGGATGCGTCCTCACGAGCAATCGTATGTTGGCGCATTCAGGGAACATAAGGGGAAATGCTGTCGAATTTTTCTCAGACAACATATTGCATCTAGCGTACGCTCGCTAATGAGACAGAGTATCCAAAGAGTGGGCTAGGATGGTGACCGGCCCGAAAACATAATGTGACAAAAATTGGCCCATACCTTGACATTTTGCATTAATTTTTCTTGTTCAGATGGATCGGACGTGGATGTACTTAAGTAATCGGTTTTCTTCAAGATTTCTGAAAGGACTTGAAGAATTTATGGTTTGTGCTAAAGAGAATATGGAAAAAAAGGAAGATGATAAAATATGTTGTCCTTGTTGTGTTTGTCAGAATTTGTTGAAATGGTCTAATTTTGAAGAAGTAAGAGTTCATTTGATTAGAGATGGATTTCAGCCGGATTATTCTCGGTGGACACTTCATGGAGAGACTGGGGGGGAACCTTTTATTACTGGGATTAGTAAAAATATATTAGATTCACAACTTGAGGAAGAAAATGTATTATTGGATGATGAAAATGTATTTGATGTTGAAAATGTGTTTGATGATGAAAATGTGTTTGATGATGAAAATGTGTCTGATGATGAAAATGTAGATAATCCAGAATTGAATGCTGATTTAGATGAAATTGTGAACAATGTGGATATAGATTTTGTTGATAATGTTGAATTGTTTGGTATGTTACGTGAAGAGGATAAGATAAAGTTATATCCTGGTTGTGAATTGTCAAAACTTAATGCTGTTTTCAAATTGTTTAATTTGAAAGCCAAAAATGGATGGAGTGATGCTAGTTTCACATCTTTGCTTAACCTTTTGCATAAAGATTTTCTTCCCAAAGATAATCAGTTGCCAGATTCAGTTTATAAGGCCAAGAAGATGTTGTGTCCTTTGAAACTAGATGTAGAGAGAATTCATGCATGTCCGAATGACTGCATATTATTTCGGGATGAGTACGGTGATCTGGATAAATGTCCAAAGTGTAAAGCATCACGGTATAGACCAAGAGATGATCAGATTGATGAAGGTAGTAAGGGACCAGCTGCAAATGTGGTGTTTTATCTCCCAATAATACCAAGATTTCAGCGGCTCTTTTCTAATGCGAAGGATGCCAAATTGTTGAGATGGCACGCGGACTGTAGGAAAAAAGGTGATGGAATGCTTCGACATCCAGCAGACTCTCCGGATTGGATGAACATAGACAGGGACTTTGAAGATTTCGGTAGTGATCCCAGAAATTTGAGATTGGGGTTATGCACGGACGGGATGAATCCTTATGGCAACATGAGTAGCCGTCAGTCTACGTGGCCGGTCTTATTGTGTATTTATAACCTTCCTCCCTGGTTATGCATGAAAAGGAGATACATGATAATGCCTTTATTGATTTCAGGTCCTAAACAACCAGGTAATGACATAGATGTGTATTTGCGTCCATTAATAGATGACCTTGGTAAATTGTGGCGTGAGGGAGTGAAAGTATTTGATGCACACTCTAGAAGTGAGTTCAAGCTCCGTGCCATGATATTTTGCACGATCAATGATTTTCCTGCATACGGTAACCTGTCGGGGTATAGGAATAAAGGAGCAAAAGCATGTCCTATTTGCCAGGAAGACACCCATTCTATTTACTTGAAAAACTCTAGAAAAACAGTTTACTTGGGACACCGCAGATTTCTTAAAAACCGCAACCACCCTTACCGTAGAGACAAGGAAAGATTTGATGGTACTGAGGAGAAAGGTAAGGCCCCAATACCGTTATCCGGGTCGGGAGTATATCGACAGGTTAAGGACATAAATGTCAAATTTGGTAAGAAATTTGCAAATGAGATTCCGAAGGGAATATGGAAGAAGAAGTCTATATTCTGGGAGTTTGAATATTGGCAGTGTTTGGAGATTAGGCATTGTCTAGATGCGATGCACATAATCAAGAACATATGTGAAGCTTTGATTGGTTGCATGTTAGAAATTCAAGGAAAAACTAAAGATGACGTGAATGCGAGGAAGGACATGGTAGCAATGGGGATCCGAAAGGATCTAGCGGCACAAGATAAGGGTAAAAGCCGAGATTGGCTACCGGCAGCACAATTTAATTTATCAAAGGAAGAGAAGAAAAGTTTGTTGGGATGCCTGAAGTCGATTAGGGTTCCTTCTGGTTATTCCTCGAATATATCAAGAAAGGTGTCCATGAAAGATAACAAATTATACGGTATGAAGTCACATGATTATCACGTCTTGTTGACTGTTTTACTTCCGGTCGCAATTCGAGGAATTCTCAAGGAAGAAGTAAGGAAAACCCTCACTAAGTTGTGCTATTTTTTCAATGAAATTTGCTCTAAGGTGATCGATCCGAGAAAATTAGACAAGTTACAGGATGATGTTATTTCTACCATTTGTGAGCTCGAGATGTACTTTCCGCCGTCATTTTTTGACTCCATGGTGCATTTGACCATCCATCTGGTCAGAGAGATCAAAATGTGCGGTCCAGTATTTCTACGGTACATGTATCCTTTCGAAAGAGCAATGGGCCAATTGAAAGGACTAGTACGTAGCCGATCTAAACCTGAAGGAAGCATAGTGGAAGGATATGTTGCCGAGGAGGTTATTGAGTATTATACCGATTATTTGGAAGATGTCCAACCTATCGGCCTTCCAAAGTCTCGGCACGAGGGTAGACTTGAAGGAAAAGGTACAATTGGAGCCGGTACTTGCAGAGTGGATCTTGAAATGAGAACAAAAGCACATATGAAAGTCCTCCAACACCTTACCGTTGTGGCGCCTTACATCAACATGCATCTAGTCGAGTTGCGCAAACAATACCCATCTTACAACGAAAACTTGATTATTACAGAGCATCAATTAAACTTGTGCAATGGCTTAAAGAAAAGGTAGCTTCCCAGTTGAAAGAAGGAACCAAGGTCAATGAAACCGTCAAATGGTTATCGAGAGGTCCTGATTCGGTGGTCGATACCTTCCAAGGGTATGACTTAAATGGATTTATCTGGTACACAAAGAAACAGGATGGTAAAAGCACCGTGCAAAATAGTGGAGTGTCAGTTGTAGCTTTATCTAGTAATAATGGAAAGGCTGCTACTTATTACGGATGGATTGAGGAGATTTGGGAACTAGATTACATGAAATTCAAGATACCCTTATTCAAGTGTGCATGGATCGAGAACGGTCATGGTGGAGTAAAAAAAGATAAAAATGGGTTCACAACTGTTGACTTCAAAAAAAGAGCTTATCAAGAAGACCCTTTCATACTTGCAAATAAACAAGCAATGCAAGTTTTCTACATTCAAGATCCGGCAGATAAGAAAAGGCATGTTGTCCTTCAAGGTAAATGTTCAGTTTGTTTAAATGTTCAGTTTATGAAGTATAACTGTTCACTTTATGTGGTATAACTGTTCAGTTTATGAAATATAAGTGTTCACTTTATAAAGTATAACTGTTCAGTTTATAAAGTATAACTGTTCACTTTATGAAATATAAGTGTTCACTTTATAAAGTATAACTGTTCACTTTATGAAGTATAGTTCACTTTATGAAATATGACTGTTCACTTTATGAAGTATAACGGTTCACTTTATGAAATATGACTGTTCACTTTATGAAGTATAACCGTTCACTCTATGAAATATAAAATGTTTGTAGGAAAGAGACGTATTGTTGGTGTTGGAGATGTCGTGGATGAAGAAGCATACGACCACTTCGAGGAAACACCACCATTTTCCACTGGTATCGATGATGCATCACAGCCGGTGTCGATCAGTCACAGACGTATAGACAACACCGATGGAGTGTGGGTCAATAAGCGAAGGAAAAAAAAGAAAGCAGATGCATAATCACATGTGAGTTCAAATCTAATTTAATTTTAAATTTATATTCAAAATGTGTTTATTTTGAATATTAATACTTATTATTTTTTTATTTTTGCAGGTCGTTGGTCAAATTTAATTAGTAATTCTAGCTTTGTCATGTGTAATGAAATTTTTTATTTTTATTTAGTTGCTATTTTTAATTCTTTTCTATTTGTAATTTTTTTTAAAATCTGAAAATTTTGAAATTTTTGAAAAGTTAGAAAAAGTAAAAAAAAAACAGAAACAAAAATTTTTAAAACAAAATTAAAACTAAAATTTTTTAATTACTCATATTAAATAAAAAAAAACTAGTTGATCATATAGGAACGGATAACAACCAAATTATATTTGTAGTCACTTTTCATTTCAAATAAAGATTATTATATATGGTTTCATGCACGGATGGAGATAAGATTTTAAAAGAATAGTTGAATTCAGATATGGACCGAAATATTATGCGAACACATAGTTATCTGTTGATTTTACTTTTCTCTTCTTAATAATCTTAATGTACGACTCAAGAACTATATTAAAACTAAAAATTAATAACAGAAACAGAAATTTTTAAAACAAAATTAAAACTAAAAATTTTTAATTACTGATATAAATAAAAAACAGAAAATTTTAAACTAAAATTAAAATTTAAAATTTTTTTATCTGTAACGTTGATTTCGTAATAAACGTTACAGATGTTTGAAATTTTTTTTTTGGGCGGAGCGCGTATAACCCCTCTCGATCCCTCCGCTTTGTTTTCCGAAAAATCTCTAAGTCTTAAGTCTCACACTCTCCTCTCTCGACTACTCTCACACTCCTCTCTCGGAACAACTCCCGTCGGCCTCCTCCCTCTCGTTTCTTTGGCCGGCCAACTCCGCCTCTCATCAGCCTCCTCTCGTTCCTAGCCACCACTGCCGACCAACTCCGCCTCTCGAAACAAACCCTAGCCACCACTGCCGACGACAACTCAAGAAGGATAAGGTAATTGAAATTAATTTATTTTGAATTTTAGACTACAATTTGGGTTTATTTGCTTAATTTGGGTTCCTTTTTTTTGAACAAAGGTAGACAGACCACCATTTTAGCCCGGCTGTTCAATAGTACTAAGTTCGGATATTTGCTTAATTTCCACCATATGCATTCGCATGTTCAGCCACATGTGCACAATATAAATTGCATATTTTCTTGCCTAACCAGTAAGATATTCCAGAGTATACGTTCAATTTTCTAGCTAACGGTTGCAAATTTGCATCATTCTGGACCCCTGCAACTGTTTACAGGGACATGTCCCTTCTATTAAGGCCTCCAAAATTTGTTTTTGCTGTAAGCTATTGCTATTAAATTTAAGAAAGAAATGTGCTGACTTCTGCGGCTCTCTGTTAGAAAAAAAAATGTTGAACTGATATTTTATTATGTTAGTGCAGGGACAGGAACTTATATTAGATCATGCCTCCTTCAAATAGAAATTTAAAAAAAAAAAAAGTAAACAGAGAGAAAAACAACTACCTGTCCAAAATGTGGCCATTTTCTTTCATGAACTATAAAACATCTGACCATATTAAAATTAGAGACTGCTTAGTTGGAGTTGTTAATGCTGAGAATTTGGTGATTCAATCTAATAAAACTGATCCTAATTTCTATACAGGTCCGTACTTCAAATTTAATAGATGTCCTTACTGCCCCAATTAAAACTTTCTAAGCTTTAACCTCGATTTAATTCCTATCAATTAATAGATGTCTGGAGATGAAAGAGACTTTGAAGAACAGACATTGGAAGACTCTGAAGAAGGATCCGATGAAGGCCGTGAGAATAAAAGAAGTAGGACCAACATGGAAGAATTTAGGCGACTAAAGGCTTCGGGGCACAAATTCAAGATTACATTTGACAAAGAAGGAATACCAACCGGTGATGAGAAATCAGTCAAGAAATTCGGTACATTTTGCGCGTATCTCGGTAAGGCAAGAGTGTCAATCACAATTGATTCTTGGTTGAAAGTTTCAGAGGACTTGAAGGATGAGATGTGGGCGGAGATCAAGGTAAACGAAACGTTAATTTTTTATTAATGGACTTTATCAGGTTTTGGGCCTTTAATTGTTTATAAATTTTTCATTTCATCATTTCTTTTATCGGGTTTAGGTTAAGGGAAAAATATAAAGTCACATATTTAAGCAACTTCATTTAGCGTTTGAGCTCAACTTTTAGGTGATACAGATTACACTTATTTTACTTATTTTATTCACCCACAATCACACAATTTAGCAGCAATACACTGTATCAGAGGGCACTTTAACAGCACCAAATTGTCCCTTTTCATTGGGGCTACTGGTTGATTAAACAAATTTCTCCTAGAAGTTCCCAGAAATACCCCTGGGATATCTTTACTGACTACTGTTTTAAAGCAAAATTAGGTCTCTTTTACCAAAAATGATATCAAAGAGTCATACTCAGTGCATACACTCCATCCAATCCATTCATAGGTCACATTTACATAGAAAGCTAGAATTTACCATTTCCATTCACTGAAGGCAGCCAATGAAATTTACTATGTTTATATTACAAAACCTACATTTAATCACCAGCAATAACAGTTCTAATCCACTCCATAATTCAGCAATTAAAATTTGATGGTTATAACAACCCTATTTCTTTTTTTTTTTTTTTTTGTAAATGGCTTGACAACATCACACTTTAACTTCAATATGTTTTTTTTTATTACATAATTGCATGACTTTGTACAAGGGATTAATAACAAAACAGATTATGGTAAACCATGTTGCAATTTAATCCAAATAATTTCATTTAGATACCCTGATATGAAACTTGAAATCAGCTACACATGCATCAGGTCAAAATGATGTTTTTCCTAATGCTACAAACTACATACACAAAATTTAAATCTTTCAAGTTCTTCTCAAGTTCCTGTAATGAGAAAAGAAAGAAAATTAATTAGTAATTCGGTAGGAAAAATATAAAGTCACATATTTAAGCAACTTCATTTAGCGTTAATGTAAAACCCTAATTAAACTACCTACAAACATTGCTAACTTGTGACTATTTTGGTAATTTATTTCAGAAAACGTTCGACATCGACGATGATACATGCAAGAAGAGAGTACTCAAAAACATAGGCAGAACTCATAGGACCTTTAGGAGTAGGCTTGTCAGAGAATTCATTACAAGAGCCGATCCAAACAATCCAAAAAATCCGTGCGACATATACCCTATCTCACAGAAGGAATGGGATGAGTTTTGCCTTAAGAAAATAAGCCCATAATTTGTGGCAAAGAGTGAACAAGGGAAGTTGTTGAGAAAGAAATGGAAGGAGGTTCACAGGATGGGTTCCACCGGATATAAAGGACAGAAGAATAAGTGGAAACCTACGGACAAGATTATCATACCAGGTGATTCTGAAGGGGTCGGTTCCACAAGTATCACCATCGGCGACTTAGAACCGAGGAGTCAAAGGTATTTCATGGGAAGGGTTGTGTCTTCTGAAATAAAAGGTACTTACATATTCCACCAATCTGATTTGTTGTCATTTTATATTGAATGTGATTTTATATTGAATGTGATATTGATATAGGTTCTTACAAATTCCACCAATCGGATACGGCGACTATTGAAGCATTTAGTCGGTTACAAGCTCTGTCTCAAGAAGTTAGTTCCGAAACAATCCAACCTAAAGAAGTCTTGAGTAAGGCGGTTGGGAGGCCAGAATATTCCGGTAGAATGAGAGGAACCTCTGGATGGACCAAGATGTCAGATGTGTATGACCGAAAGTCTAGGAGAAATGTGCATGAAGGATGCTTAACACCAAGCCAGATTGTACACTTGATGGATGCGGTGACGGATATATGTAAAAAGGAATTACTTAACTCCCCGGAGGTAAGGAATGAATTGAAGCAGGAATTTCTTAGGGAGTTCACGACTTGGTTGGAAACCTACGGAGTGCAGGTTCCAGCAATACCGCAATTCTTACAGACGTCACCGCAAGTTGTTTCGGCCGAGGTGGACTCAGCAATGCCCAGAGATGATGAGATCTTTCGTACAGTTGCCTCAAACTATATGCCTCCGGATCCGAGTGGCGGTGTTCAGGTTGATTTCATCTTATCATTTTTATCAAGTAATGAATTTTGATATATTTGTAAATAAAAATGTGATCTTAATTTATTTGCAATTTTCAGAAACTCGTTGAATGTGATCTCTACATCACAAGTGCCACTCAAGTGCGTACTAAGGTGGCCGAGGGGTGGATCATTCCGTCAACTATGGGTCAGATAGTACACGGCGTGCCTCTAACTGATTTCGATACCTACATCCAACTTGGCAAGTGCGGCGACGAATTCCGCTCGTGGTATGTCCCTGGAGGGACACAGGAACAATTGGGCACTAATTTAGGGGGGCGATTCGCATGGCCGTCAGTTGATGTGGAGCCAAGACAAAAGGTATGCCAATTCATTTCACACATTTCTTCTATTAATATTAATACTCGTAACTTAAGTAATGAAATTGCATACAGAGTAAGAGCCTACATGCGGAGAATGAGAAGGAGATGGAGAAGGAGAAGGGGAAAGGAAAAGGGAAGGGGAAGGGAAATGTGAAAGAGAAGGAGAAGGAGAAGGAGAAGGAGAAGGAGAAGGAAAAGGAGAAGGAGAAGGAGAAGGTCCCGAGTGAGGCATCCGGTATTTTTCGCGATGAGCTCCTCGAAAAGAAGTTTATTGACAGACTTTCTGATTCTGAGCGAAAAGTATACTCATTGTTGATGCTCGTACCTCTAGGAGATGAGAATTTTGACGTGCATGATTGCAACCCTTGGGGTACGCACTACGAGGTGCCCTTCTCGATTAACTTGGTCGATATCATCGAATGTTTCCAAAGAGAATCCCTAAACACATCGATCGTCAAGATTTACTCTTGGTATGATTTTTCGAACTTTGTTTTTTTATTTTTTTCAATTCAATTGGAACATATTGAAGTATTGGATGAATGCAGGTATTGGATGAAAGAACTTTCGAAAGGATATGGGTTCTCTAAAAGCATCACCATATGGGATCCAGAATATCTACCTCAAGTTAAATTTGAGAAGAACTCTAGTTATAACGTGAATTACATGAAGAAGTCTTTCCTAGATAATCCAGAGTGCGCTTATTTTCTTTTGCCATATAATCAGGGGTAAGAACAATTATTATTAAACTTGTTAGTTTTCTTTCAATCAAAACAATAATTAATCTGTATTACAGGTATCATTGGACGATCATTATCATTGATGTCAAGAAGGAGAATATTCACTTCGTAGATTCCTTGACACGCAAAGATTGTATAGAAAGATTAGTAATCAAGCTGTTTATAACTTCGTAAGTTTCAACTTCTAAATTAACAAAATAATAGTGATAATTCCAGATTGTGGGAATACTATATCTCTAATCTAATTTAATTAATTGAATTGCATGTAGGGCATATAAAAATTACAAGATGGAAAAGGAAGGGAAGAGTATACGTAAAGCCCGGATATTCGACTGGTACGACATAAAGGTACGAAACTTATGGATTAGGGTTAAGAGATTAGAGTTTGTGAAACTATTCCAAAATCCTAACTAGCTACTTGTTTGAATTGTGATTTTAGGCTCCGAAACAAAAGGGCAATACAGAGTGTGGATATTTCACAATGTTGACCATGAGACACATAATAAACCATGTGATACAAGTCGGAGAATTACCTAAGGTATTTTATTTCGGATGGATTTAGGGCTTAATAGCGGTTTAGAATAACCAACAACATAGGATTTAGAATTTAGGGTTTAGGTTTTAGGGTACCGACAACATAAGATTTATGATTTAGGTTATGGTTTAGTGTTTAAGAACCAGTAAAATATAATTTGAGGTAGTTTAAGGTTTAGGGTTTAGGGTTCTTACTGGCAAACAAATCGAGAACTGATATCAAATAACATGAGGTCATAACACACGAATTGAAGAAAAGAAGTAGAACATGGATGATCAATTGAGGGTAAATATAAAAAATGTTTTGGTTTTCTTATAATCAAATGCAGAAAATCGATCCGGTTGGAAAACCATACACGAAAGAAGACATTGGAGGAGTCGTAGATGAAGTCATGGAATTTATGTATAGTAATATATTCGGATAATCAATTTGAAATGTATCATGATTCTTGTTAAATTGATATATATTTGTTGAACTTAATTTCTTTTTTCTCATTTGCATGATTTGTTTGTTATTTTGATGTGTATATGCATGTGTTTGATATATATATATATATATATATATATATATATATATATATATATATATATGTGATATTGTGTTTGTGATATGCATGCTAATTATATGTTTGGTACATTAATGTACCAGTTGGTACGGCTAGCAACATGGGCTAGCCCCAGAATATACCAGCTATATTAAAAAAAATTAAACAAATTTGCAACATTTTTTAAAATAAAAACGTTACAGAATCCTATAATCTGTAACGTTTTTTTTGAAAAAAAGATTACAAATATATACAGAAAGCTGTGTATAAAACTAATTTAATAATGTTCTGTAACGTTTTTTTTGAAATGAACGTTGCAGATCTGTAACGTTTTTTTTGAAATGAATGTTGCAGATCTGTAACGTTCAATACTTTTTGTAACGGGGCCTACTGTAACGTGCCCATGAACGTTACAGATTCTTTTTTTTGAACGTTACAAAAGAGGAAATTTCGTGTAGTGGTTGCTCGGTAAACCAACCGAACGACTGCTGCCACTTGCAAGATTAATTAGGACAATGATTGAAACAACACCAAGTAGTAGCTTCATTGTGCAGTTAAAATGCTGACCTTCTTAAATTTGCTTTTGTAAAGGAGAAGCGGGCCGGTGTATTGAGAATTTGAGATACTGAATAGAGGAGCAGAGATGCAGACGTTAATATGCAGTGACATTATGGTTTTCATATCTATATAATTATATATAGTTGAATTGTCGAAGAATATTCATGAGGTTGTTTTGTTCTAGTTTGACCATATACACTGCGACTCCTAAGCGGACTTTTCTTAGACATTTTACAACACAATAATGGATAAGGTCTATGGCACTAGTGGTGCATGTTTAAAAGTGGTATAACTAGGTGCTGAACAGTGGGTCCTGCTTGGGGATATTTCATGGGTTCGGTACAATTAGGTTTTGATCAAAAGGATTTTCATGCGAAATTTTATTTGTTTTCATTTTCTTAGAATTAATTTTCATAATTTTGTTGGGTCTAATAACGTAGAAATTTCAGTCAAATTAAAATCAAATCTTTTATTTTTTTTAATTTCTAATTAAATAAAATCTCGCGTGAAAAAAAATAATTTTAATCAGGGCCTTATTTATTTATTTTTTGGGAAAAGGTCTCTTTCGTGTCGAGTCTGTTTCGTCATTTAAATCTCTGGAGTAGTATAGCAGCAGGTTGGTGGGTGCTAAGGATTTAATATACTGAGCAAAACTTGTTTGATGAAGCCGTGGAGACAGAGAGACTGCGGATTTGTGGAGCCATTTTGCAATTGGCGAGTTCAACAAAACTTGTTCATAGATGGAAGCTGGAACTCTCAATGTTGGATGCACAGGAATTCAGACTGAATTCGTATCAATTCGGATCAAATTGCATCACAAGAAATTACAGAGGAGCCAATTCGGACCGAATCAGATGAAATCCGAACCGAATTGATATACGAGGAAAATCCTAACTATACTTGGAAGGGATTTTCTCTTATGGAAACGTTCCTAGGTCGGTTTGCAACATATGGAAAGGTTCTAGGGTGTCTAAAAACAGGAGAAGAGACTATTTTAGGCGTTGTTTTGGCTTGAGGAGGAGGCAGCCACCATTAGCCACCGATCTTCCACCTTCCACCACCGTTCTCACGCCGAAAGGCGTGGGATTTCCACTTCTCCACCATCACTCGATCGTGGCAGCGACTTGGGAGCGGTTTTAAACGCGACAGCGGCAGATTCAACCCAACCACAGCTCTGGACGTTCGGTATTTCGAGTTTGAAGGAATTTTCGGTTTATTTCTTCTTTTCTCTTGATATTTGATCGGATGGAGTTTGTATCTTACTTATTTGCATTTGTAGTTTATTTTATTAGCATGTTCAGTGGCGAAATTAGGATTTCGCATCAGCAGGATCCGTAAATTTTTTTTTGCTGAAAATATATGTATGATGTAACTTCTAATATAGATATAGTATAATAATAATTCTTAAATAAAAAACTCTAAAATAATGTTAGATAAAAAAAATCATGAGAAATCAAATATATATTATAATAACAATAGAAAATCTAAAATAATATATTTAATATACAACATAATAATTCAAAACTCAAGATAACAAAAAAGTACAACAATTTTCTATGAATTTTCATTTTTTTCATAATTTTGCATAATAAGTTCTTTAGAAATCTCATTGAATATTTATTTTTCTTATTTTTAGTGGTAGTTTTTATATAATATCCGAGTTGTTTTTTTGATCTTTTGTGGTAGTTTTTATTTATAATGTCCTAAAATTAACAAAACATTATATAGACGAATCATGTAATGCGCAAGATTCATGCTAGTATATATATGCTACAAATCCCAATAATTTTTCATCCAAATATTTCATTCTATTCTAAGTTTTGTCTTAATAAGATTCATTGGGTAGGAGGAAAGAAGACGATTAGCCAAGAGCAAATGCTACCTGGATCACTATACGATTTTTTAGGTGTCGTTATGCAATTTAAATCAAACACGATATGTCTAGCTGGGTACTTTAAATTTTTGAGATGGGTCTCTAACTTCTTATGACTTTTTTTTTTAATTACAAACAAATGTAATATCAAGTAAATTTTTTTTTGAGGGACCCACCAAATTATATATAGCTTCACCCCTGATCATGTTAGGCTAAAACTCATGTTGTTTTAGGGGTAGATGTATCTTAGATTTAGTTTGCTATGTGATACTTGGCTTGTTGTTAGAAATTGCTATTTACTTGTTGAGAATCGTTATTGCTTGCTTGTGCTATGAATTGTTTATTAACTATGTTGCTTAATGGATGAATGGCCACATTTGTTAGGATATCAACATATTTTAATAGATAAGACTTGCATAAGTATTTCGAGGTAGGTAAAAAGACGAAAGTCAACCAGCAATTAACCAAAAGTGAAAGTTTCTATTTGAACGACAGCCTAAAATAGATATCTCGTAGAAAATCGACAAGTAAACTCCAGTAGATTTACCAACACACGAAAGTTGAGGTACAATGCACTTGATAAGGATTAACACTAGGTTCTATACCAAATATTATACCCAATAGGCGACAGCAAAGGGTTAGGGGGTTTAGGTATGGCTAGATGGACCTTTAGCTTGAATAAATCAATAAACAAGTAGAACGTAGCATTCATGCAGTGGAATTCGGACCGAATTGGACACAATTCGGACTGAATTAGTAGAACAGAAAACGACAGTGCAATATTCTACAGCCTTACGACCAATCCTAAGCGAAATTGAACCCTAAAGCATTTTTAATAGCATATTTTAAATCCTAAAAACACCACAAAATTATTAGTTTTAATTGTTTTGATTTTATTTTCTCTTTTCTTTAATTGTTTGATTTAAACCAAAAACACCATAAAGATTTATCATCTAGCTTTAGCAAACAAATAGGATTAGTATTCATCACCGTCTCTGTAGGATCGACACCTTAACTTTACTACGAACGTCTAGTTGAGTAAACAAGATTATTTTTGTTTGACCTAGGTGTCAACCTCGATCACCTATATATGTGTATATATACAGGTCTCACTATTGAATATTGAAACGTTGATAAGACAAATGAGCGAAACTGATCCAGTATGTGCAATAATTTTAATGAATGTAGAAGGCCATTTAGATTTGGTTCAGGCAACAATGATGAGCTGATCCCTGTACCAGTATGTGCAATAATTTTAATGAATGTAGAAGGCCATTTAGATTTGGTTCAGGCAGCAATGATGAGCTGATCCTTGTAATTCAGTGTAATAGGGACTGGTACCAGGGTATTAATTGCAAGGAAGACCTTGAAAAGAAAATTCACAAAATATGCAAATTATGCAATGTAGGTGGAATTGACTGGTACCAGGGTATTAATAAATACCTCTCTTTTCAGCACAATGTCTGAATAGTAAAAATAATCACGGGTCTATATATAATATAAGATTTTAACTTTCAGATTAAAAAGTCAAAAGGTTAAATGTTAGGGATCGGTACCAACTACAGCCTCAGCTCTGTAGTATCTTCCATGATATAACTATAGTGCTAACTGCTAAATATGCCGACGAGATTCCACTCAAAAAAGAACAATAAAATTCTATAGTGCTAATATTTCTTACTATCTCCAGGTAAACCAGTATAACGCATGGTGGGTAAACCAGTATAATGATGTTTAGCTGTTAACATTTGGACTGCCATAATTAATAAACTGACAGCTTTAGCAGTATAATTGTATAAATGTTATTTGCAAAATAATACGGCAGTCTCATTTGAAATGTCTGAGCTTTTGATTTTGGCATATAATTAAACAAAAGTTTCGTCAACATCTGGGTTATGTTAATATCAAGAATTCGAAAGCGACCACCAAATATTCTGCTAGATATATGTATATGAAATACTCGAATCGGACATAACCAAATTAATTGTCATAACCACTTCATAAATGTTTGACAAAGCAAAATTTATACACATATATACAACAAATTGTCCAAAAAAGATTAAAAATATATATATAAATAATAAGTAAATGTACTCCACACTCAAAGCATGTTTATTTCAGATCAACACCAAGTGAAGCCCCAAAACCATTGCTAGTGAAAAACTGATTGCTCCACCTCGAAGCACTGGAGCCGACACAGATGATGATCTATACGTGGGCACATATCCAGAGCGGCCTCCCCTAACCCTACGAGAAACTGTAGTGAACGTCATTTTATCGGTGGTACTGTCGGAAGGAGGAGCAGGAGGACTATAAACCACCGTCGATGTCTCCATGTCAAGACTCTCTCCTGAGATTTTGCTCGGTATACCAACGGAGCGACTGGCACCACTTGCAAGATTAATTAGGACAATAATTAATACAACTCCAAGTAGTAGCTTCATTTGCGCAATTGAAATGCTAACTTTTTTTTATTCTTCTTTTGTAAAGGAGAACCGGATGTGTTGAGAATTGGGATACTGAATAGAGGAGAGCAGAGATGTTGGCGTTTGAAATATATGAAGTGATACATGGTTTCCATATATAGTTTAATCGTGGAAGAAAGTTTTTGAAATAAAAATGGGGTTCGAAGCCCCCACCTTTCTATTAAAAAGAAGTCATTACATAAAAATCTTTTAGCCAGCGGCTAAAAAAAAAAAAAAAACTAAAAGTCTCAGCCGTAAAATCAAGTAAAAACAACAAAATCTGTAGAGAGTATCAACCAGAGAAATTCAAAGTCTCCCAAGCTGAGGTCTGAATAATCAACTCTAGGTTAGGCAAACTTTTCCCTCTAAAAATCCTTGAGCATCTCTCTCTCCATACAACAAAGCAAAGAATCGACATTAGTTCTTTATGAGTTTTATTCTTGGAAGAGTCAAACAAAAAATCGTGGAAGAAAGTTCATTTAATTGGTTTGTAATAGTTTTACCAAATACACTACGTCACTGCGAGTCTGCGACTCCAAAGAGGACTTTTCTTCGGCACCAGAAAATATTTTGGATGAGGTCTACAACACTAGTGGTATTATATGTTTGAAAGTGGCATAATTAGGGGCTGAACGGTGGGTCCTGCTTTGGGATATTACGCGCTTACAATTATTTTTTGGAAAAAGGTCTATTTCGTTTTCGTGTCGAGTTTAATTGCTTCGTCATCTAGGTCTCTGAAGTAGTAGAGTAGCAGGTGGTGGGTCCTGAGGATTTAATATACGGAGCACAAGTTGTTTGGAAGAGCCGTGGAGAAAAAGAGACCGCGGGTGCCTATGGGCAGTTACAAATTAAAAAAAAAAAAAAAAAAAAAGAGACCGCGGGTTTGTGGAACCATTCTGTTGGCAAGTTGAAAAACTCGTTCATGATGGAACTCTCAATTGGTGTTCTCCAGAGAAATCACATTCTCTGGGCATACCTTTAATTCGGACCGTCTCATCCATGATGAGTAGGGCTGTACAGAAAAAAGAAGAACCCGCCCAACCCGTTTTACCCGTCCGACCCGATCCGTTTTTAAGCGGGTTTAAACATTATTGGGTTGGTTTGCGTTTTACTTTTGACAACCCGTTTGTACTGGGTCGGGTCGTATAATTATTTTTGATAACCCGTTTTGGACCCGACCCGGTTGTTTAACTAAACATTTCCCCAAATTTTCTTGCAAGTTGATGAGGGTATAATAATTAGTACAGTCTAATTTATTTATTATTACTGTTCGCTATAACTTGTTTAGACCCGGTTGTGTTAACTAAATCATGCTCTCTTATTTTGCCTTCCTAAATTGTTCGCTGCAATTTTCTTTACTTTGTTGTCATTTGATTAGCTAAGTTTTTTTTTGCATTACTGTAATCTAATTATTTTAGCTACGTACTCACTTAAATCAAGCTTTCTAATTGTATGATAAAGTAGGAACTACAAAAGGCCAGTGTGCAAATTTGATGTACTCATGACATGTTATTTAATTTTTCTCTGACATGGTATACATGAATTTTTTGTGTGAAATTTGAAGTCAAGTTTGATAAAGCAATATAATTGATAAAAAGTTAGGACATGAAAAAATCAAGATGAGTATTTAAAATACTGTGTAGTTAGATACTTGTCACATTTATTTAAATATCGTGTAGTTAGATATGTCGGATTTATTTATGTACCATATAAATCATAATCCGGTTAACCCGAAAACCCGTAAAAATCCGTATATAAAAATTTATATGGGTTGGGTTGGGTTTCGGGTGGGTCATCTAACAAAATTTTTTAACCCGATATAATTGGGTTGGGTTGAAATATTGGTAAGAAATTGCAAACCCGCCCGTTGTACAGCCCTAATGATGAGTGCCCGTGATTAATACTAGATTCGTCAAAATTTGTACGGTTTGTAAAAATCTATCCGTCGAAATTAGATCAGATGGTTCAGATCGAACTAGGATACTGGTCCTTCTACAGAGAGAGACCTTGAATTAATCATCCAAATAGGGAACAAGTAGGCCCGGCAAACGTGCCAAACACACACGGAATAGCTCATTCCATTTTTGTTCCGTTTCAGAAAAGGAACCGAAATAACTATTTCGTTTTCGTTCTATTTTTGAAACGACAATGAAAATTGGTGCTACATTCCGTTTCGTTTATATTTTCCATTATAATTCCTTATTTTCGTGTTTCATTTCGGCAAAAAGATATAATTATCTGTTATGTTTTCGTTCCATTTTTTGGTGCCACATTCCGTTTCGTTTCGGAAAACGAAACGGCAGCACTCCTCCCCGGAATCACATCCTCTGCCAACCTTTGATCCTGACCGTTAGATCTAATCTCAACGGTTATGGGAGTCCCTTGCATAATACCAGATTGATAGGCCCGAAAAACTTTAACCGTCCAGATTAGATCGAACGGTCCAGATCTAAGGTCGGCAGAAGGTTGGCAGAGGATACGCTCCCCCCCCCCTCGGTTTTGACAGGCCTTGGAACAAGTTGCTTTAAATTGGGTTTGATCTGCCGAAAAAAATTAAAACTAACGTTACTGTTCACACGAATTACGATAATAACAGTTAAAAATTCAGAATTTTAAAAATAACGTTGTTGGATCGGCATTCGGATTGCCGAAAATAGAAACTGCTTGGATCGGCAATTGGAATGCCGATCCAAGGTGAGACTAATTTTTTCGGAGCATCCCTATGTTTACACTTGATTCTTACCACATAAGAGAAGCGTGCTTCATAAATAAATATTAATTTAATGAGATAGGTGCAGAGAATAAAGAAATTAAAGTCAATACATGGCAAACTAAGTCAAAGCTTTTTGGAGAGTTGGTATGATCAGTAGAAGCCCCCAGAAGTCCAACTGCAGTGACCATTTTTTTTATGGTTTTTAAATTAGATAATTTACAGCAAAGCTCCAATCTTTCCATAAATTTTTTTAAAAAAAAACTAACTATAGTATTGCGCTTCGCACGATAAATAAATGTTGGATTAAAATTGGCTTTTAAATTTTGTACGGCTCGAAATGTAAAAATACTATTAATCTAAAAAGTTTTCAATGAAATTTTAGAAATTCAAAATTAAAAATATATATATTTTTTAAAACTAAGCAAAATTTTATAAGAATATTCATAAGATTTAATCCAAATATGATATGAAAAAATTTACAGACAACTAAGAAAAAGAAAAAATATATAGAAAATTTTTGAAAAAAACTCAAATTAAAAAAATTATATTAGTTGATTTTCTGTATTTCATGGAAATTGATATATTGTATAGTAAAAATATATTCATATAATATAATTATGATCAATAATAATCTTATCACACTAAATTGACCCCCAAAAGCTTTTGGAGCAACGCTTTATTATTTTATCTCAACAACTGGCATTTCACAAATTTTGGCATGATAGACCCTAAACACTGAACAAATGCTTTATTCCAATTCTCTCTCAACAGTTAATTAAATAACATTCAACTCAAATATTATTTCTCCGTAACCCCAAGCACTCATCAAATCAAACCAAATTCAATTTTTCATTATTGTCGCTTATTGCAAAGAAGCGCATGAATGAAGAAAAATATTAATATTGACAAGAATCTTGACAAAGAAAAAAAAAAGCATAAACTCTATACACTGCTCAATTATTTTTAGTCAACTATATTTTGAAAAACACACACAGGAAAAAAAAAAAAAACCCATCACAAACCTTAAAGCGTACATTGCACAAGTTCGAAAACAAAAAATCAATATTGCAATTAGGAAAGAATAGGGATGTAGTAGTTCCGTTCATAGAAAATGAATGAAATAAAATATCGGAATAAAGCATACTCTTCGTTATGATAAAAAATCATTAGTTTCGGAATAAATCTTCTTGGTAAGTATTTTCAGGGGCTGTACACACAAATAAAATAAAAAACACTATTAATGTCACCATTCCAATCCCGTTTTACAAAAAAGAAAAAAAAAGCTAGCAAATAAATAAAAATGAAAGCATGAAATAAATCTCAAAACATCTAAATGTCCTATTTTCGTAAGAAATTGGATTAGTATAGAATTAACGTGGCGGTGTAGAGAAATGCAAGTATAGAAAACTAATAAATAGAGCGCACTGTAAATTATCTAATTTAAAAATCCTAAGTAAAGAAAAATGGTCACTGCAGTTGGACTTCTGGGGGCTTCTGCTGATCATACTAACTCTCCAAAAACTTTGACTTAGTTTGCCGTGTATTGACTTTAATTCCTTTATTCTCTGCACCTATCTCATTAAATTAATATTTATTTATGAAGCACGCTTCTCTTATGTGGTAAGAATCAAGTGTAAACACAGATGCTCCGAAAAAATTAAAGTCTCACTTTGGATCGGCGTTTCAATCGCCGATCCAAGAGTTCTGTATTTTCGGCGATTCAAACGCCGATCCAACAACGTTATTTTTAAAATTCCGAATTTTGAACTGTTATTATCGTAATTCGTGTGAACAGTAATGTTAGTTTTAATTTTTTCGGTTTGATCTGAAAGTGGGTTAAGCCCAATAAATACAAACTTGAATGGAGAAAGGCCTTTTTTGTAGCGGGCCTGATGGTTGGGAATCCGTTTCATAGCAGGTAAAACAATTTGGATCGTCCGACCATATTTACAATTGAGTGAAATGACATTTTAGATGATGGATAACTCATTAACTCATAGCTTTAATATTTGTAATAATGTTTCAGACTTGTCCCCCCACTGATGTGAAAGTCTTTAATAGGGGCCTCTTCACCTCAAGGTAGGAATGGTTGGATAAAAGATACCCAGAAAACTAAACAAGGACAAGGAGATTTTATGTAACAAGGAGCTAGTTTTGTTAAGGATGTTAATGAGCCATTTATCTAATTATCTGATCTTATTCACAAGATTTTATAACTACTTTTTTTTTACATGTACGGGAAACCAACATTGGACTATTAATTATATAAGAATACTATTATGTTCATAATCATTATCCAGTAGGAATAATTTGATATGCACACCATCAGATATGTAATTTCTCATTTTTTTTTAAAAAAACATAATGCTTTAAGTTCGATGAATTAATTTTTGTTAACATTCATATCAATAATTAGTTTAATTAGTAATTAATTTGTATATAATTTTGAGAGAATAAGACCAATAAAAAAATTGTTGTATATATTTCAGACAATGGATATTGTGTTCTTTGGAAAGCATTAACTAAAGGATTTCTTTTTTTTTTTAAGATTAACTAAAGGATTTCGGTCATGCAGCTCAAATTTTTGAACTCAAATATCTGAACCATCCAATGTGTTATCTATATTGAAATCTCATTTGAAATTTATGATTTTTAAAAAATCACTTGATCAAATGACTTTTGATCACTCAATAACACTAATGTTCTATAAAAATTATAAAAAAATATGTAAAAAATATAAAATTTAATTGTCAATGCGACTATAATATACAGAACCCATTCGGTTATTTTAGATAATATGGAGAATACAATATATAACAAGTTGCACAAAAGAATAAAAAAATAGTAATAAATAAAATGTACACTCCACACTCAAAGCATGTACATTTTAAAACACAAAGTGAAACCCCAAAACCATTGCTAGTGACAAAGTGATTGCTCCACCCCTAAGCACTGGAGCCGACACAGATGGAGCCGGTGCAGACCTATCCACGGCTGAACGCCTGCTCCTACGAGAAACTGTAACGGGCATCATTTTATCTGAGCCACCGTTGAAAGGAGCAGGACTATAAACTGAGGCCGGCGTCTCCGTATCAAGATTCTTACCCGAGATGACCATGTGATTAGCACCACTTACAAGGTTAATCAGGACAATGATTGATACAACTGCAAGTAGTAGCTTCATTTGTGCTATTAAAATGCCAACCGCTTTTCTTTTTCTTTTGTAAAGGAGAGGTCGAGAGGAGGAAGTGTTGAGGCGCTGAGAGATAGAATTAGAAGAGAGATGTAGGAGTTTGAAATATTCAGTGAAATTTGGTTTCTATATATAGTTGATCAGTTGTCCAAGAGGTTGGTTAATTTGTTCTAGTTTGACCATATCCATTGCGAGTTTGCGACACCAAAGAGGACTTTTTCTTAGGCACCTGAATACGGGATATGAAACCTATGACACTGCTCGTACATGCTTGAAAGTAGTACATTACTTGCCGAATGGTGGGTCCTGCCGTCCTGCTTTGGGATATTATGCGCTTGGTACAATTATTTTATGGAAAAGGTCTATTTCGTGTGTTGATTCTGTCTGGTTCGTCATCAAATTAGTCTTCGGAGTAGCAGGTTGGTGGGTCATATGGATTTAATATATTGAGCACAACTTGTTGGGTACGTAAACTGCACGAAAAGAGACCGTATATTTGTGGAACCATTTTGTTGGCGAGTTCAACAAAACTTGTTCTTAGATGGAAATCTCTATTGGATTTCTACAAACAACTTGAACTAATCATCTAATTAGAGAACAAGTTGGTTGAAAAGGGTTTGATCTGAAAGTGAGTTCAGCCCTATATACAAACTTAAATGAAAAATGGCTAAGCAGGCCGGATGGGGTCAATTGGGAATCCGTTACGTGATAAATAGGTAAAACGATTTGGATTATCCGATCAAATTTACATATGACTCTTGCGATGATTGGATGGGGTTTTCTTTTCTATTCTTTTTTTTTTTATGGATGAATTTAATATTTGTAGTTAATTTTTCATAGTATATTAGCGTCAGTTGAATATCCTACAGAAGTGGAAGTCGTCAAAAGGGGCCTCTTCACCTAGTGGAAGCATCGTACATACGCCAGGAAACTAAACAAGGAGATGTAATTAGCTACTAGTTTTGTTGAGGAATGTACTAATGATCCATTTAGCTAATTGTCTGATTTGTATCGTATTTCACAAGATGGGCATGAATAATTTTTTATCACTATCTTTTCTGGTAAGGGCACATGTATGAAAAAAATAATAATAATAAAATTGGCATACTCGATAGTAAGACCAACAAGATTTGTATTGTTTTTTTACTATCGGACAGTCAATATCTTCTTTATATTTTTAAATTACAAGATTAGTATATAATTTTTAGATTATAAGACCAACAACTTTAGATATATATAGAGGAAGGCTAATGTACCATCAATTTGCCATCGAGTCGTTTTTCGAGATCCAAAATTCAAATGGTCAACTCAAACGTTTGAATTAGCTGTTCAAGTTGTTAACCATGTTGAAATGGAAAAATTTTTTCTGTGCCCCTCAAAATTGAGAAAATGCACGATTTGCCCCCCGAAAGTCAGAACTCGTGATTTTGCCCCCCAAAATTTCGATCCACTCCTCTATTTACCCTTCTGACATATTTTATGTCATAAAATATTGTTAAACAATAAAAAAAGATATTTATGACCATTATACCCCTTTGCGAAACAAACCCATTCGAAGTTGATCAGATCGATCCAGACTAAACCGACTGAATCGAAACCTCTCTCCTCTCTCTCTCTCGCAAGATGAACTCTAGTTCTTCTCTCTGCTGTCCTCTCATCTCGATCAAACCAGCAGGAAAATCCTAAATCGAAACCTTACTAAACCTCTCCACTCAATCAGACCACTGGGTTTGCTCTCTCTCGCACAAATCGTGGGTCGCCTCTCTCGCACGAATCGTGGGTTTGCTCTCTCTCGCACGAATCTCTACACCAGTCGCCTCTCTCTGCAATGGATCGTCGTTCGAGCAGATCAGAATCCCTCTCGCACTCCGTGTCGTCTACTGTGGTGTCGTTGTGAAGAAGTTTGAAAGCAGAACAGAAGAGAATCTAGAGAGATTGTTCTTTAAATGTGTAAACAAGGTACAATTATCTGATCCAGAGAGATTGATCTTTGAAAGCAGAACAATACTATTGTACTGGTTTTTTTGATGTTCTTTCAAATACTGGTTTTTTTGCTTTTTTTTTTTGTTGTAGGTTTTAAGACTTAGGTTGTCCATTTCAGGCTTACTTAGTAAGCACACTTTAACCAGATTGTCCATTTCAGTATTAAAAAAGCAACCTTGTAGAACTTTCTATTGGCGGATAAGTTTGGTTTTGAATTTTGTTAACTGTGGTTATAGTCAGAGAAATGCTACCTGGGGTGAATAACAGGGATGATGAATTTTAGCTGTAACAGAGCAGTTCGCAGCGTTGTGCTTTATTATCTAATGGTAGAGCATTTAGGCAATAATGTTACTTTTTTTTTCATCCATCGTATTCTGACATTGGATCCGCCTATCTATTAGGCCAATTTGGCTTTCTTTTTGGCCTTGTCTATTATGCATTTTTGAGTCGTGAAATTGATATAGCACTTTTGAATTCAAAGCAATATTTATATCCCAGATATCTATCATTTTGATATACCTCATGTCTTTCATTTTCGCTGAAATGTGTTGCAACCTTATGCTCTTTTTTAGTTATCGGGTGTCTGAAAATAAAAATCACAATCTGATATATATTATTTTTTTTCTGTAAAAGATGACTCAGTCAGATTATGGAAATGGGAGAACGAGTATTTGATTTATCTAAGAAATGCAAATGTTGTCATTCCTTCCCTCGACTATGATCTAGATGGTAGACTTGAAGCTAAATTGGCCAATCTGATTGATGAGTTCAAGAAGAAATGTGAAGAAGATGAGCGGCAAATTAAATCCCTTGTTGCATCACTGGACAAGATTAAAGTGCATAATACAATCGGTGTCATTCTGACTACTGTTCTTTTAATGATTAATTTGTTCTTTTTAATTGTAGTTGTAAGAATTCAGTAGTGTTTGGATGGATGGATGCATGGATGTATGAATTTGAATTTGGGAAAATCATGGATGTAATGGATTAAATATGATAATTTTAGTTATTTGAATTTGAAACCGGTTTATAAGTGCATGGTCTTATGCTTATGTATTCACTGTTTCACGGTATTACATCGTATTGAATGATGTTTTTGTTGTATTACTTGTGTATTCAATGTTAGCATATTACTTGTGACGTTAATTTGCTGGCTGTTGTATTACTTGTGTGTGTCCAAAAGTACTGAACTAACACAAGCATAATCTCCTAATTGGTAAAATAGTAGTTGGATTTTCAGAATTAGTTGTCTTGTCTTTAGCATATAACATATAGAACATATAACATATAACAGGAATTTTAGACATGAAATAAGTTCTATTTAACAAGAAAAGAAATAAGTTGTCTTTAATCATGGAATTTTAGACGAGAGAGTACACTGAAATAGCATATAACATATATAACAGTTACACAATGTAGCATATAACATATATAACAGTTACACAATGAAATGAAATAGAATGATAGCATAGGCATAGCATATAACAGGTACACTGAAATTAATTAATTACTAAGCACCATTAGTACAAAATAAGCACCATTAGATTAGACAAAATAAGCACCATCAGTACATCCATAAGGACATCAGTACATCAAAATAATAATAAAGCTTCTCTCAAATATCAATCAACATCAATTAGTTGGCGCTTCCAGATTATGAGCATCTGCTACACTTGCTGCACGTTTTCTAACTGCCCTCTTTCTGCAAAAATTACAATTCACTTGTGTTAGTTATTACAATTCACTAATATATACTATACCTGACAAAAAATAATATAGAAGTAGAAACGTCGATCAATTATTTATAAAATCAAATTCATTTATTTCGATTAAAGCCTTTAGAAATAGAGATAAGAAAAATATACAAAAATTGCCAGTCTACTGGTTTGAGTATTAAAACAGTATTAAAACCAACCTGGTTCGAGTAGGAGTAAGAGTGTTGCATTCACAGTCTACTGGTTCTTCATCGATGGATTGACAGTTTACTGGTTCTTCTCGACTGGTTTGTGCGACTGGTTCTTCATCGATCTAAGCTTCTTCTCGATCGATCGATTGACAGTGGGAGAGTCGAAGAGACAATTTCGTGCGACTGGTTTGTGCGCACGAGAGAGCGAGAGAAAGGATTTAACTTTGGAAATTTTCTAATGAGAGCTGTGAGAGAATGAAGAGAAGTTCTAGGGTTCGTGCGCACGAGAGACAGAAAGGGATCGATTTGTTCCTACTGGGTTAGATTCGACTTCGTTCTGGAAGGGGTTAAATCGACTAAGGGTATAATGGTCACAAATATCTTTTTTTATTATTTAACAATATTTTATGACATAAAATATGTCAGAAGGGTAAATAGAGGAGTGGATCGAAATTTTGGGGGGCAAAATCACGAGTTCTGACTTTCGGAGGGCAAATTCTGCATTTTCTCAGTTTTGAGGGGTACAGAAAAAATTTTTCCTATTGAAATGCCCTTGGAGATCAAATTTTATATGTTGTTTTTTTTTCTATTTATTATGGTATTTTCAGAAAAACATTATAATTGGAATATTTTAGGCCCTCCAATTTGAAAATATCATAATATATAGCAAAAAAAATAGAAAAAAATATAAAATTTGGTCTCCAAGAATATTTCAATATGGTGATCAACTTGAATGGTTTGGATTGACCGTTTGAATTTTGAATCTCGAAAAACGACTCAATGGCAAATCAATGGCACATTAGCCCCTGTGTGTGTGTGTGTAATGATATATATGTATTTTATGGATAATAAGATCAATGTGATTTTTGGTTATATTCTATGATGTACTGAATAAATCATAATGTTTTGAAATACTAAATAGGATATTTATTTGTTTGTTGTCTATTTTGGTTTTATAAATTTTTATTCAATATTTTTTTTTATCTATTATCTTTAATCTTGATTGGTACGAATATAGTAAGAAAGCAAAACTCATGCGTGATAGATAAATAAGTCACAAAGCTAACTTTTAATTTAATATAAAAAATAATTCTATCAAATTATCCAAACTGAACCATTAATTATAATTTATTTCTATACCTCTAACTTCAAGTTCTTCTCAAAAAAGGGAAAGAGCCACTAAAGCAGACCGATCGTTCTACGTAAAATTATGGCTGTCAAACGAAATCCGTTTGGAACGTTTACGTTCCATTCCGTCCAAAACGGAACAGGAACGGATGGGTAAACTGGTTTCCTTTCTGAGAACGGAACGGAAATGAAATAGGGAGTGGTATACGTTACTGTTTTGTTTTACCGAAAACTGGCTGAAATCAATAGAAAATGGAATGAAATCAATGAAAAATTGAAAACGGAACAGAAACGAAATGGAAAAATCATTTCGTTTAACGAGACATAATGGAAACGAAATAAATCTTGTGTTTTGTTGCCGAAACAGAACGAAAATGGCAGAGGATATTTCCGCTGCACCGGATATTTCCGCTGCACCTGTTTCACACGTCTGACAGCGCTATGTAAAATACACACACGTACTCACCATTGACAAGCCGAAAGAGCGAAACTGGTCCAGCATGTGCTTAGCTGTTCAACATTTTCCCTGTATTTTACTCCTGCGTGTGCGCGCGTATGCAAAATGAATACTAGCTACATCATACTATATATATTTTTTCACTTGTGCAGTGTACTTACTTTTTTGTATAACACTAACCAACTAGCCAAAAAAGAATTTCATCATAACTAGCTAAGGAATAAAAAACATTTAACTTAGTACACTTTGATTCCATATTCTCTCTTCACATTCTCCCATGTCTCAGTCCAATCTACATATATTCCCTTGCTTATTTTACATCAATTATGATTCCTCCTTTTAATATATACCACACTCGATCGATCTCTTCCATGTGCTTCTCTCTCCTCTAGCTGTTTCTCCCTGTGAAGACTTGTCTAGAGCTAGCTAGCGTGCCAACACAGGACAAGACAGTGCCAGTGCCAGTGCCTTTACTAAATTGTTCCATAATCTTTAAATATGAAATTCATCTATAGAGATAACCAATCAATGCGCCAAGTCATTTTGACAAGGATTTTACATCAAAAAAGTAACTGTGGCTTGAATTTTCTTCTCTAAATTTCCATTTGTACACATTCTCCCTTTCATTCAACCTATTATGGTAACAAACTGTTGGTATGTTCTCAAGTTCCTGGGCGGTCCCTACTGTTCTATAAATTCTTTCTACAGCCTTTAATTCAAATTGACGTCTGATTGCGCCAGGGTTGAGAAAGATGTCAAGTGTGCTTCATGCTATACTTGTGCATTGGTTGTTGAAAGTAGTAACCATTAGTTGGCATTTAAAGTATTTATGAGTATGCATGGGTGCAGGCGCGTAGCTAGGCGTAATGCCGATAGTGTTAATTGGAACTTGTATGGCAGGTCAACATGTCTTCAACTCCTAAGGGACACCTTTCAAAAT
This sequence comes from Rhynchospora breviuscula, assembly GCA_027562975.1. Lineage (NCBI taxonomy): Eukaryota > Viridiplantae > Streptophyta > Magnoliopsida > Poales > Cyperaceae > Rhynchospora > Rhynchospora breviuscula. The sequence continues at coordinate 33,003,142 of CM050401.1, read as the reverse complement.
AATATATATAGTACATATAATTGCGTAATCATCATGCTATAAGACTATAAGCAATTCAGATCATCAAAACAAATTTTATCTGAAAAAGAATATTCCAATGTCATGTGCGTTTAGTTCCACAATTCCAAAATCTACTTTTTCATCTATATTTCAAATGCCCAATCTATACTATAATTTGTTCATATTCATAAATTATTGGAGTTTATGTTATATTAGGTTAATGACTTAACAGTTAACATGAAAGAATCAAAATCATATAGATTTATTGTACGTAATTAACTAGCTAGATTTATTCATTTTTTTGTCTACTTGATTTAAAATTAAATAACCTTCAAAATCCATAAAATTTTATGTGGATGCATTTCTGGCGCAAATAAACAAGATCAACAATTTATAAAAATATTCAATATTAACAATTTATATTCAATATTTGAATTAAAATTTTAAGTGCAACTAAAAATAAACAGTACTAGTATATGTGATGTAAAAAAATATTGTGCAATTGAACATTTCGTCCATCTATGTTAAGTTTATTCGATGTGAAAATAAAAAAGGATTTTTGTTGAAGAAAATTGAAGATGAATCATTATCAATACAAAATTGATGGAAAAAAAGTTTAAGAGGAGTAATTCGTTGGGAACTTTATTGAATTAGTCAATGGACATAAGATAATAGTGAATGTTCGTATTATATTTTTTAGATGGATTAATTATTTAGATTTTCAAGATTTATTTTGGATTGTGGAAACTACACCTGTATTGTTATATAATTTAATGGTATTTTGTGTGTTTAGCTTTATGAAAGGCCATGAAATTCCATATAGTCATATAGAAAGGAAATTTCATTTGTAGGGAGAAGCACAAAAATTGTAAGTGAAAAATAATTATAATAAAAGAAAACTACTTAAGAATTATTATCTGAAATTTTTTATCCTACAATTATTTTATTATTCTAAATTTTGTAATTTTGGGCCAACTTAATGATAGTTTAAATAAATTATCGTCTTCTATAAAAATCATATAGGGCGTTGCCCTGTGGTTGCTGTAATGGGTAGGAATGCCTAGCTATAAGCCTACAATATGCATGTACTGTTTCCAGTTGCTATATGCTATGGCCAATTTGACTAAAACATAAGACAAGTCCAAAAACCTCTTTGGTTTTTCAATCTGCAATAAACTCGATGCAATATCAAATTAATCTTATGTTGTTTCGCTATCAATTATTTCTGTTTGTCTAGAAGTTCAAACAACTTGCTCGATCGCTTATCTTGAAATCTTAATAGGGTGCGAAGTTTACTAACTCATGTTATCATTAGATGCAGCAACTGTTACATAAATAACCACACCATGAATGCCACTTGATTCGAAAAATATATACTACCTCATGGGGACATTCAAACTCTGCAGAACAAAGAACAAAAGGAGCGGATAATGCGCTTGAATTTATTCCTCTTCGCCTAATAAATTAACATGGAGATTGGTTTATACTTTATACTATATTCGAATGTTGACAAGGAGTAGTTGGGAGCTCTGTACTTCTTTTATAGAATTTTGAAAAGAACAGCTAACTGGTGAATTTATGGATATATAGTTAAGAGAGACATGCATGCAATAAACTAACATGGTCAGTAACAGAGGGATATAAATCCTTTGTGAAAATTTCTGAACTGAAATATCTTCGATAAATGTTATATATAAATTTAAATTGTAAATTTTATTTTGCCTATAGAGCATTTCTTTACAGCCTACGAAGTAAAATATATATAAGAGGGAATCAATTAATATATATATTAATATGTGGCCCAGCAGGTAGCAAGCACACGCATTTGTTCGGATGCTGAATGTGTCAGTGAATTTGTTTGTTGTTTTGCCATATAATTATGGGAGAATTTTATGTCTCACCATGCATAATGCATTTCAATTCATCTTCATGAAGCTCTCTCTCTCTCTCTCTCTTCTCTCTCTCTCATGGTTGAACTATTGAAGTTGTCTTCACATGCCACGAGAGATTGGTTGAAGAACTTGATGAACATTTGGCAGACATATTAATTTGTCTTATATATGCTTTGGACTAATTAATTATGTGATGCAAAAAAAGCCAATCGTTTACCTTTACGCAAGGTAAAAAGGTGCTTTATGGGAATGCAAACATATCATATCCGAGTTAAGTTGAAAACATGCACTACTTTCGAGAAACAACCAAGTCATTAGTATCCTCGATGGGTTTGTAAGATGCCTAGCTAGCTTCTCTGTTTACTAGCTTATAGTAAACTAGCAGGTAAATACAACAAAAAAGACAATCATTTGCTCGTTAATTAAACTCGAGAAATTGCAACAAGTAATAAATGCCAAATACTCAAATTTCGTAGTTTCATGGAAGTTTCTCAATTTTCAGAATTAAAACTGACAAAAAAAAAAAAATCGTTTGGATAGTTGGACATCTACTAGGCCAAAACAAATGGAATATTGGTTCTTTGCGTCATGGCTTGTACCATATTTTAGGATATATAACTCTGTAACAAAAACTTGAAGAGAATCATTAATTTACTTAATATATATGACGGAAAAGCAAGTACATTAAACTATTAGATAATTTGAGTAATTATTTAATTACCTACAATCAGTCTTGCAAAGTTAATATATATAGCAGCTTGATGAGAGTGATGAAGAGTACTTATATCCTATTATGTGTACTTTCTCAAAATTGTTCTGATTCTTTCCGCTATATAAATGGATTAAGTTGTTTGTTTCATAAGTGATATAATCTTTGTTGCAATTCATACATTTTTATGGTTTACCGTTCTCTATAGGGCAATTTATATTTGTTAACTACAAGGAGTGCATCAATCGTAGAATGTATGAAACATTTGTTAAAATCTTAAAATAAAAGCGGGGAAAGGAAACAGTGTATTTTACTACCATGGAAATTGCATCCTTTTTTTTTCAGATCTTGTTTTGGTCCGAAATAACTAGTATGACAAAGATTTTGTAAATCAATATTTAATTAGATACCACCACTTTAAAACGTTTCTGGGAATATGGAAAAACATGCATGTCAATAACAACGATATGCAGTTTCGGTCAAAGCAATTCAACGAATATATGTTGTCATAACAAAATAAAAGAAAGTAAGAAACAGATAATTTTTTTTCCCAAGTAAATGCTTAATGTAATTATACAGCACGATCACATATTGTTTTACGAGTACAAAGATGATCCCTAAAAGAAACAACATCAAGATTTCATCACCAACAATTCAACCTTAAAAGGCTCACATGGGAGAAAAATTTTGGACCAGATATTGAAAGAATTATCAATAGCGCTAGGAATAACATGATTTATTGTAACAAGCATAAAACCTTACACGATCTGCTTAATTTTAGGTGCACCACCAAGTCGTAGCTCCAAATCCAACTCTTCATCAGGACCAGGACAAAGTGTAAGTACTCCAATTTCCAGTCCTTCTCGATTGCATGAAGGAGAAGTTATGATTAAAGGAGATCCAATCAGATCAACTTTTCTCCTCTTGCTAGTTATGTTACTATCTTTGGTCTCGCTTTGAAGCTCTCTTTTCTTTGAATTGGATTCATCCTCTCTCACCCTAACAAATTCATCCAGATCAAGTAGTTTTCTGGTGGGCATAAGATCTTTGATCAATTGAACTGAGGACTTCAATCCGGAAGTTTCCTTCGCAGATGAAAGTACAAAATTCTCACTCCAGTTGCTTCTTACTAGAGTTGCAGATTGGGAAGAAGATTTATGAGGTGATAGAACATCATTTAATGAGTTAGGTCTAATTTTAGGTTCAACCTTAGAATTAGGGTTAATGCTATACATATAGGATCCAACTGGAGGGCCTATAGGTGTATCATGATTTTGTGAGGCTTCTTGATCTGTAGGACTAGAGGATGATCTGAGACGGGCACGATCCCTCCGATGCACATTCATGTGGCCACCTAATGCTTGAGCAGACCGAAATTCACGTCGGCAGAACGTGCACGAGTATGACCGAGGAGGCCATATGCAAGAGTAGTCTTGTGCAAATGCTCTCTCTTCCCATGTCTCGTAATAAGAGGATGTGGACGAGTGGTGTGGGCTTAGGATTGGTGGCCTTTCAGCGACCTTTCTCTTTGCAAGCATCCAATAGGAAGATTGATTCATAGAAACTATCAAGCTATGTGGCTTAGAAGTTGTATCAAGTTATTAGAGAGAAAGTGTAACAGGAAAAGATGTGCTTTCTGGGATTTGGTCAGGCATATGTGTATCTAAGTTGGAGACAGATAAAGGAAGAAAGTTAAAGGGAAAGAATCTGTGTTTGAGAGAGAGAGAGAGAGAGAGCTTATTGGGGGTAGCTATGCTGATGTTTTGGCTTTGTCAAAGTCGTATATAACTTGTCTGAAATTATTCTAACAAATAACGGAATTTATGAATGGTCTTGAAATAAGTCATGGAATTCTTCAGTGCACACCGAGATCCTCCCCATTCTAAGGTGTGTGCCAGGAGTATGACACCGTCACTAATTATTGAAGTAAACTCTCACCTTGCAGTTGCATTTTACTAATTCACTTCCACAAATGACAGAAACAAAATGGTCCCTCATCTACTTAATTTTTTTCTAATCAGATTATAAAAATTCTTCATTTCTTTCAATTATACCTCCTTAATTATTAATTAACTAAACTTATAATCAAGACCTTGATCTTATTGTGGTCTCCTCAGCTCTGGATACCAGTTCAATAGGCCTGTTTCTTTTAATCACCAAGTTAATAATTAAACATATAAAATTATTATTAACGATATTTTTGCAATTATAAGAGAACTTTAGATTTATATAAATTAAATGCTACTTCCCTACTTAATTAAGAATGCGCACTCCCGCTCTAGTATTTGATGATTAAGACATATATACTACGACAACAGAATTAAATGGACCTATATACTCGATAAGTTTAGAAGGATAGTTGAACAAAAAATTTAGGAACTTGAATAAATATAATTAATACGGAGTAAAAAAATATATTCGGAGCAAAGGAATGCCAACTATAAGCAATAGGTAGAAAGTACTAGGCAAACAAACTTAGGAAGAGGTGCATCTGTAATTTAAATATTTGGAATTAAATAAATTAGTAATTGGCGACACATCTAGTATATTTCAACGACCAATTAAAAAGAGTACAATGAGCAGCCAAAGTGAGAATAGAAACGTAAAAGACAATATCAGAAACATAAAGTAGAGGTTGGGAACTTAGATTGAACTGAATAAAATATACAGGAGCTACTATCATCTTTTAGCTGCTTTTTGGTGCAAATTCAGGAGGATGACTCTTATCTTGCCTTGTGTGCTATGGAGGGCCTTCCTTGTAGCACGAATGACAGTACATGTACATGTCCATAGAGGAGGAAGTAGAGCTGCTTGAAAATTAAAGTTAATTTGATGTAAATCAGTCAAATGGTCATCAAAATATAATTAGTAAATGACTTAATTTGATCTTCTAGAAGAATCAATGATTAGTAGTTTTTGTAGCTAGGTTTTATACATTGAAAAGTAAAATTCATGCAATTAGATAATTAAGAGTTATATTAATTAAGTATATTTATGAAGTTGAGGAGTATATATAGTTGAGTCTTTATAGGGAGTTCATGATCATTTGGTGTTGTAACTACTACTAACTAGTAAATAAGAAAAGAAAGAAAAATGTAAGAGAGAAACAATAACAAAAGAGAATGAACAAGTAGTTTTGTTTTTCAAATTTTTACATTCTTCATTTGGTAGCAGAGAAAGATGCATGATTAAAAGGAATAGTAATGATAAAAAAAATTAGGAAAATTAAAAATAATGAGGGAAAAAATAGGCGTGCTTCCTAGGTGTTTTAGAAAAGAAGGGAGATTTGAAGAAAATTAAGAAAAATTACGGGTAATTTGATTATAGAAACCTAAGTATACGATTAGTTTGATTAGCTATATATACGTAAAAAAAATGATGTAAAAAGTAAAAAGATATGTTGGTGAATAAATCACAATCCCTTGTTAAAGGAAATATAGGATAAGTGAGTGTCGAATGATCATGTAGAAGTAAAACGAGACTGAAAAGAGTATTAAACATATATGAGAAGCAAAGCCTCTGACATAGTTATTTTTTTGAAGATAAATTGGGGTATATGCCACCCAACTTATTTTAAATTAAATGTCGATGAAAAACCATCCAATCGGATTTCGAACCTGCGACCTTTCACTCAAGATGCATTGCTCTTTGCCACTAGATTAAGAGCTGGTTCTCCTCTGACATAGTTATTACTCACACTCTTGAGTCTTGACTAATTAGAGATATAACTATCAAAGATACATATAGTTTATAATATTGAATACGAATTTGCTTGAAATCCAACTTCAATAAATGTACGGGTCAGACAAAGATCGAACCCATACCCAATCTGTTCTCATAACAAATCTAGTAAAAATTGGATTACATGAGATGGACTGGGCCAGTTAGACCGGTTGAAATTTTTTAACAGAAGTCTCTTGCGAAGGTATCCTCCTTAATTTCTTCTTCTGTCAAATTGGAAAAGACGGGTTTGTATCTTTCTTTAGTACCACAAGTAAATTTCTTGCTATATAGAGCTCAACTAATAGAAGTGTGGACACAGTACTCACACTAGCTATGCTATAACTAATGATGCATATTAAACATGCACGCACAGGTGTTACAATAATATGCAGATAAATTTACGCTGTTATCCTGTTTCCTTGGCTGCGGCCTGCGGGTAATTAAGCATAAAAATATGCTTCATATGTGTATAATTTGTTCTAGGCGGAGTTCATATATATAGATGTTACTATAGAAATAGAGATTACAAACATAGAGCTTACGACCTTTAAAATGATTATGGAGCTTCTTATATATAACACCTTTTGTCTTTAATTTATAGATTACAGTATTGTATGTACTGTTAATTTCAACGGCTAAAATATAAAAACAGAAATGTAATGTATATAATATATGTTGCTCTATATATATTAATTAATAAAGCTTTCTCCAATTAGTGATCGCATGTACTTTTCTTACAGGGACGAAGTGATTGTCCATGTAGAGCGAGAAGCTGCAAACACTTATAGGCCATCTATTAGGCGATATAGCATTAATTGGTGGTCATGTTGTAACCCTCTTTTAAGAGAAAATAGCAAAAACATAGCTGATATATTCCCTACTCGGATATATATATTTGAGTAATAATGATATGTTTCTAATGGCTCACGTTACAGTAAGTGTCAACCTAGCTAGGAACATCAAACTAAATAGATCCAAGAGATAGAGAACCAGCTCTTGATCTAGTGGCAAATTAAGAGTAATGCATTTTAAGTGAAAGGTCGGCTCTGGGTCTTCATTTTTTTTATTTTTCGATATAAATTATCGATCTAGATTTATTATTGATCAATTAATTACATGAAGCGAGTCAATAATTAATGAACGAAAAACGAACTAACGAGAGAAATGGCGCTTGAACAAGGCACGGCATAGTTTTGGGTCACCAACGCAGAGGCAATGAATAAATGAGGAAAAGAACTGTTGTCTTAACAAATAATTTTGCAATTAGGCATGAAACAATACCCCTGCCATGTGGTACCAGGCTACCAGCCATATCATTGTGGAGTAGCAGACAATGGGAATAGCTGGTAACACATCATTTCCACTTTATTTCTTTATTTTTTGTATTAGCACTCTTTTTCTATCACTAATTATTTAACTACTTAATTAATTTAGTTTTCTGCAACTGATGCAGTGACCATTTTGTTTCCTCCTGTTAAAATACTTAATCAGTCGTATCAGTAGCTGTCTTTTTCTCATATCTTTCCTTAAGAAAGAAAATTGTACAATCTCTTGTCAAGGTCCTACATGATGTGACTCTTGTACGACTCCTAATTAAACAAACTCTGTAATTGTCCGATCCTCCAAGTTGAGCTGAGAAGGGCTATCCAGTACATCTCACAGAAAAGGGTACCAAATGAACTTGAGTTTGGTGAAATGAGATATTCCAATATTCACTTCAGTTATCAGGTCTCTCAGCTGGAGCATATTATATAGTTATCAACATATAGTTAATATTCACTTTTTTAAATTAAACGTACAATGATGAATAATAATCAAAGTCTCATCAGTGACCCGACTTTGATCTAGAAGAGACAAAGATTGAAAAGTAGAGATCGAATCTCTCTATTGTTAATGGTACGTTCATTGATTAGTTATGAATTTAAGATTATGATGGGTTCTAGCTAGTTGTGCTAGCTACTTTTGAACGACTGAAACTAAGGAATAATGGAAACCACAAATGGGGCTACCCATAAAATTTTGTTCATTTCATCATCAGTCTCAACTCACAAATAGTTATCAGGGTATGAGGTAGTTGTCATGTAACAGTCAACGCAGGACGCGAGAGTTCTTATTTTCATTTTAAGATTATATATATAAATTAGTAAAGAAGCGTTCAACTTAAAAATCTTTCCTAGTGAGACGCAAATTCTCACTAACCTTTAATTTCAAGTATTTTCTGCAGACTTACGTGAAATTCCTTCCATCTGGCCGGTAGCTAGATATCTAATTTTATATTAATTAATCATATTTTTTTATTTTTTGAAAGAAATATTAATTTTTTTTTTTAGGGTGAGGTGGCAATCACCACGCAGACATATTTATATTAAAAAAAATAATATTTACAAGAAAAAGAAAAGAAAAGAAAAGAAAAGAGCATAAAAAAGAATTAAAAGAATGCAAAAACTAAAAATTGCTTAATCTCGCAGATTTTCTTGAGCAGAAGATTCGCTATAGTAGCTGAATTTGAGAAGATTCTGTTGTTGCGCGCCTTCCAGATGTTCCAAGAGGTTGCAACCGAAATAATGTCCCAGTTTTGAGTTCTAGAATCTCTGTTAGTCAGCTAGAATTCGCAGCGGTCTAAGGAGAAGTCCATGCTAGGAATCCTGAAGTGGATTTGGACCAACGTCCGAACAGTAACCGTAAACTGACAGTACAAGAAGAGATGATCTGAGGATTCAATAGTTCCCGTACTGCAGCTAGGACAGAAAGTAGAAGTTGACCGGTCTTTTTTGAGGAGATTATGTTGAGTTAACAGGCGGTCCAGAAGCAACAACCATAGGAAAATTTTGACTTTAGGTGGTGCTTTTATTTTCCAAAGGAATGGGTAGAATCTAGAGCGGACATCCGTATTCGAGAGGGTGCTGTAGGCACTGGCAGAAGAGAAAAGTCCATTTTGTGTCCATTTCCATATCACATTATCAGGAGAGGCTACAGAAGAGATAGAGAAGAAGGGTAAAAATTGGAAAATGTCAGCCAGTCCATAAGAAACATCGCATGACCTCAAGATGTTGGAGTCTGAGGTTCCGTAAAGGAGTCTTACGGTGGATGTCCAAATGGATGAGGTATCACTATGGAATTTCCATAACCATTTGAGAAGTGATTGGTTCTGACGCTCCAAATCAATAATTCCTAAACTGCCGTTTGATTTTAGAAGACAACAAGTGGTCCAATTAACTAGACAATGGCCTCCAAGACATCTATCATTCCCCTTCCAAAAGAACCTTTGTCGGATGCCTTCAAGTTGTTTTAGAACCCAACGCGGTAATTTGAGGACCTGCATGTAATGTAAAGGAAGGGCCGTAAGAACTGACTTGACAAGGGTCAATCGTCCACCCAGCAATAAAAATCTAGCATTCCACCTATCCAATTTCCGTTGGAAAGCAGCAATCAAAGGTTGGAAATGAATTTTTTTTGGCTTACGAAAAGAGTGTGGTATGCCTAAGTAAGTGAAAGGTAGCTCATTTGGATCACAGTGGAGGATAGAAGAAATGCGAGGAAGACCTTGCTCAGGGATGGAAATAGGGACAAAAAGACATTTTGAATTGTTAACACGGAGACCCGTAAGCAACGCAAAGTTAGACAGGATCTCGGAGACAATAAGAAGAGATTTTTGGCTAGCTTCCAAGAGAGAATGATTGTGTCGTCTGCATATTGAAGGGCTCGTGGTGGTATAATAATAGGACCAGGTGTAATGGAAGAGGAGTTAGTAAAAAAAAATTGCAGCGCGTCAGTGACAAGGATAAAGAGAAGTGGGGACAACGGATCACCTTGCCTTAAACCTCTTTTATGAGAAAAGGAATCGGATAACTCTCCGTTAATTTTTACAACTGAAGAGGAGGAGCGAAGAATAAGCAGAACCGAAGAGATAAAAGCAGGAGGAAAGCCTCTTTCAATAAGGAGGTTTGTGAGGAAGGTCCAGGACAAAGAAATATTAATTAATTAATTAATCATATACTAGTAGTTATTTATAGAGACTAAATTCCCAGTTAATCTAACTTTTTTACTAGTACTTATGCTTAATATATTTTAAATCTTTACTAAGATTGTCAATAAACAATAATCGGGTCGGGTCAAGTACAAATATTGTGAGTATTCTCTTATTTTTATATTATTATGTAACACAATAGTACGTCTGATCCGTCTCGACTCTCGAGTCATGTTAGTTTCCATCCGTTCCGATCCAATCCATTTATACTTTTTTTTTTTAGGGCTAGGTTGCAATCACCACACCGATAATTTTCATTAAATAAAAATATAATTATAAAGAGTTTCTAAAAAATAAAAATAAAAAAAGGAAAAAAAATCTACATATGTACAAAACTAAGGAAAAGAAGTGAAAAAGAAAAAACTAAGCATGTTTTGATGCAGGCGGTGATGTCCCTTAGTAAAGAGTGCGGAGCAGAGTCGATTCTCCGGAAAATTGACCCAATCCATTTATATATAAATGATTTTTTTAACTATACAATTAAAAAAATTTAGACATAGGAAAAAAGTAAAAATTATTGATAAATATATCTCAATTTTAACGATACTCAATTTTTTCATGTCGATTTTTCATTCTAAATCCATCAATATCTTATATACAAACAAAGGTTTGCATGCTTAAATGAGTCATGACCGGATCTGACGCATTTATAAATTAATAGATTAAAAATTTGAAGTCATACCGCGCGACCAACGGGTAGATCTTACACTGGTCAGATCGAATGCATGAGGACCTGTGTAATCGGAACAAAATTTGACATCTTTAGTACTAATAACAGAGTGATGTTAATGTTTGCAGATATAATCCATTAATTGCTTGGACGCAACACTAAAAGTCATTATCATTAATGATTCAAATTAATTTATCTCTCGTTTTTCCCCCATTCAGTTACCATCAAGAATTGACCAATAGAAAAAGTTTTTCTTAATATTGTCTATATAAAAAGGTAGGTTTCTATACTCACGAATATAAATTTAACAGGTCATTGTCACTATCGGGCAGTATTTTAGGGCACGGATCGATTGTTCTCCAGTTTTTGAGCTTCATTAATTAATCATCCATTATATTTCATGTAGATGCAGTGAATAATAGTATAGAATAATTAATGTTTCCATTAAAAGATATGTTTTTAAAAAATATATAATAGTAAACTTCATCTTGCAATATTGTACTACAAATTTGCCTATATATGCTAAATAAAACATATCAAACTTAAGAATTCAGGAATGCATCTAAATTTTCTTTCAAAATTTCATAGCAAATTTCAAGTGCACCAAGAGAAAAATATGCAATAAAATTTCAAAAAATATAAATCACTGAAATTTATCCTTTCTTTTATTGGATTTTTTTTTTGCCACTTTTGGGTAACAAATTCAATTATGTGAAATATATTACGAATATTGTTATATAGTTTTTTTAAATAAGAAGATTGATATTAAGTGTGAGTATATATATATATATGACAATTCTTAAAATATGGATGTTGTTAGTAACAAATTTTTTATATATAAAAACGTCAAAATTAATCTAAAGGTTAAAGAAAATAAAACAAAATTTTCTGAGGTATTTGGAGATAATTTGTTAATAAGTTTGTAAAAAATTCATATAATTGTCAAATAGTTCGGTAATATTTCGGACATTTTATTAGTCCACTCATTAGAACAGAACAAATGCTTAACTAAATATTTTTGTTATTCGTAAATCTTGTTAATATCATTATAGCACCTCATATGGATTAACTGACTTTATCGTAGCTCTTGATTTCTTAAATACAATCATAATGATGAGTTGGAATTAGTACTACCGGAGAGGAGTGAAGGAAATGTTCATGTGCACTCCACGCAGAACATACAACAGAAAGAGTTGAACAATACTTTATTAAAAAAAATCTATTGTTCTGATCTGGTGAAGACCCATGGTCAAATTATTAGTCCACCAAATATATATTTTCTCCAACTTGAATTTTAAAATACTTATTCGTTATGTCGATGTTTTGGGTAAATCCTTGACTATACGCATCAGAATAATTGAGTATATTGTTTATTAACACAATTGAGGTTAGTTTAATATATTTAGAGAAACGGCAATGTGTAACTCTTCGCATTCAGATTGTTTTGTTTATTTATTTTACTTTTCAACGGAGTCTCCTTTTTTTTTCTTTTTTTTCCTTTTTTGCATCATTTATAGCCCTCGCGCGGATTAGTATTTTGTGTTGCTAGACAGTAACTCAGTAAGTAGTAACTGAAAATTTTAATATTTTATCTCTGTTCTTCCATCTGTATCTTATAAGATGTCCAATATATTTTAGAGAAAGTTTAATATGCACCATAGTGCATAGGCTTTTCTATGCCCCGCGGATTTTTTCAAGGGTATTTTTATAAATTGATAAATCTAATTTAATCAATCTAATCTATATATTCAAATCTCATAGCAAACTAAATTTTACAATTTTTGAGATTTTATTACTATTTGTTTTGATTTTTTTAAAATATGCTATTATTGGAAACAAACTACTATTTACAACATTCCAAAAATGACTTGTTTTAAAAAAAAAGTAATAAAATCTTAAAAATTGTAAAATTTGGTTTTCTATGAGATTCCAATATGTAGATTAAATTGGTTGAATTAGATTTGTCAATTTACAAAAATACCCTCGAAAAAATTCGCGGTGCATAGAAGGCCCTATGCACTATAGTGCATATTAAACTTTCTCATATATTTTGTGCCAGATTTGCGATGTAATGAATGATTACACAAATGATCAAATTTCTGTAGAAAGTTTGAAAACTAAAACTAATTAGACATTTATTGTATCTCCTCTTCTCTCTAAAAAGTTGGAAGTCCCATTAACTAGTCCTATGACATGGCCCTTTATGCAATTCATCTCAGAGCCCATAATGGTTTTTTTATGGGAAAATCTTAATTAAATTGGATTTTGATCCAAAATGTCATTGTAACTGATATATCTGGATGTCAAATTGGGCTTCATAATCATAGAAGGGAATTGGGCAGAAAGCCTTTCTCGCACCTCTGGTCCACGTGGGTCCCTGTCTATATCACACGTGGCATCTGTCAGCTCGCACCTCGCATTTATTAGTATTTTTTTTCGGCAAACACATTTACTGTTGCAAGGAAGACAGATCCATCCCCACTTCCACAATACATGGATTTAATGATTCACCATGAAGAAGTCTTCTCTGTTATCGTTGAGTCAGTTCCCAATCTTAATTCCAAAATTCTGTTTTATCTATGTACGTTTTTTACACACGAGTTCTAACTTATACTTTATTAAATTATTGAAATTTTCTTTTATAAATAAAAATATTTCTAATGGAAATTCGTAATCATGCAATAATCAGTTACTTGACTGAAGTAGAACAGAATTACAACTTACACTAATTGTATATGTGGCTATTTAAGATCAGGCCACATAAGAACGGAATCAATAGTTTATTGATTGATTGCACCGAACGACAGCCCACGTGTTAATGTCTGCTTTGCGACCAGCTCTGGACAGGCGCGTGTCCACCTTACCACAGCAACCAAAAATGGATTACATTCCTCTCCAGTTCTGTGGAGCCGGAGACGTGCCCCATCAGTAGGGGAACAAACACCTAATTCAGTACCAACATGTTGGGGTTTTAATTGTACTTAATTTTGGGGGAACTATTTAGAATATCGTTATGAACACCATCGCTGATCTTATAATATATTTAACGAATGGAAAATTATATTAACTTCTAGTTATTTATTTTACCCAAATCTCAAATGTAATAATGGCATTTTTATCTTGGTTAACTTCAACGAATTATCAACGGTGGTCCAGCGAGGTCGCCATTTTTTTCCGGTGAATTCCGACGATTAAATTTGATGGAATGTTTACTGTTTTCATATTATTCGGTTTGAAAATGTTATCATAACTATCATTCTATTATTTTTGCGCTGTCAAGTTTTCTAAAAAAAATTCAATCTGTATGTTTGAATAATTAGTTTAAATATTCTAGCATCCACTGTATGCGCCATTTGTGAATTAATTAGTAGAAAATGTTTTAGTATTTAATTTGTAAGATTTTCTATTATTCAATTTAAATGATGTAGTATAGCATTTTGTGTCTGTTATGATTTTTGTGTAAAGTTGTTAGTGTGTATTAATTAAAGCATTCGTCATAGAGGTTGTTCACGAATAATAGGTCATTGTTCTTACTTTTTTTTTTTTTTTGGTATCTAAACAATACTTGAACAGTGGAAATAGTCTCTATTATAACTATCATTATGTGTAATTATATGGTGCACAGACATTTTAAATTGGATTTGCATTCTGATCATTCATATTTACTTATAAATTTATAATTTAAAATGAACACTATGAATTTAAATTCTATTAAAAAAAATTCAATATGCAGCAAAAATTTTATTATTATTATTATTATTATTATTATTATTATTATTATTATTATTATTATTAAATTCTTTCATCTCTATTCTCCCCACACTATCCAAACAACATTTTAAAAACAAACTATATTTTCACTAAATTCAATTGTCACTTGTTCTTCTTTCTCAAATTAAAGCTGAATTCTCAGGTCTAAAAAATACACCTCGGCGTTCAATCAACATTTTTTTTAATCCATATTAGATGTTTATTCGTTATGTTAATGCTGATAGTTACAAATAATTTAGACTATGTTTTTTATGATTTAGCATACAAAGAGGTCAAGGGTTCAAGACCTGCATGCACATTTAATTTCAGAAAAAGTTGGATGGCAAAGACCTCTATCTTTTTTCAAAAAAAAAAAAAATTATGATTTAATATCAATAAATTGTCGAATATGTAGGCTTTATTTTTCAGTTTTAGTATCTAGGTTGAAAGTTCATCGAAGTCCGTCGAAGGTTGGGCGGTTTGTTATTGTTCTAAGTATTGTCTATTAAATTCGGCCCAAAAAACATTGACCAGTTGAAATGTTGATTGGGAAAGCATTAATCGATTAAATACAATGTTGGTATTGGTATGAATAATTATGCACTTTATATATAGACGTTGTAGCAATTTTAAAGTTATACCTTTCCGAGTGATGCGCGCTATTACATGGTGCTATCAAACTTTATGAATGTCATTGCATAAGAAGAAATGTGAGTATATATAAGTTGGAGACATGTGAGTAAAAACAAAAGTTTAAATATTTTTCATTACACCAACAAATAGAGACAATCACATCTTATTGACTCAACATCTTACATGCCCAATAAAATTAATAATCCCAAAATGGATGCGTCTTGCTCTTGCCCCCTATGAATATATAATGCTAATGATTTATCAACAAAATGGGCATTCACTATGAGCGACTCAGTGATCAGACCCTTTTTTTTCCCCAAAGCCTAATAAAGAAACTTAAGACCCCGAACAAAGTTATAATATTTTCATTGTGGTCGTTTCGGAGAATAACTGCCGAGTCCTTGCTCCAAAAGAAGGGAATGGAAGTAAATAGGGAGAGGGTGAACTGACCATATTCTGCCCAAAAGTTACTCCCTGCTCCAAAATTTATATTTTGAAGGAGAATGGAGGGTGACGGGGGAGAATGGAACAGAATTTCTATGTATAAAAGAGGAGAAAGAAAAAAAACTTGTTACACCTCAAATTTGAGGAGTAACTCAATTTCCATAGTCTCATCTTCCATCCCTTCCTCTTTCTTTCCAAACATTTGTTGAATTTTTTTTTATGGTAAATATAGTATTTTAAAAAATATGATTTATATGATAGTAATCATATAATGTGAAATATATTTGTCTGTGTTATTTCAGTAAATGTGATTTTTTTAATTTTAAAATTAATTTGAAAACTCTGTTTTTTTTAATAATCTTTTCTTGTGCTACTTATTTTAGAAATTTCAAATTATCTCTTTTTTTCTATGATATGACATCAGGTCCGTAATGTGTCACAATGTATCTGTTAAACCTTGGTAGTTTTTAATGAAAATTAATATCTACCATCTCTTCACACGTCATCACGTGCCTTCACGTTTGTATCGGTCCAATTTATTTATATGTCCAGTCTGTTTATCTATGTGTTCACTTTATTCAATTATGAGTTATGATGTCCCTAATTATAGGCCTAGAGGGGGTAAATAGTCACAATTGCAAGTTTACAAACCGGTTTGGTCAATTCTTAGTTCAATTCAACAATTCACACAACTAATGCACAAACAAGCAAGTAATAATAAAATAAATAGAAAAGAGATAGAGAGAGAATTGACACACAATATGATTACGGAGTTCCGACCCGCTAGGAAAGGCTAGCCTTAGTCGTACGTCTCCGGGAGTTTCACAACCACGAAAAGGACGCGCTCCGTTCTATTCCACAATGAACGTGTCTACAAATGTGAACCGAATCACTCTGTCACAAGAACTCGAGGTGGATCGGCCTAACCTCTAATCTAATCAACAAAACACTCAAGGAATGAGGCTCTAAATCAAATATCTTAATAGTTTGGCTAATTGCACACCATGGGTTGGATTTAGGCACACTAATCTCAAGAATTTATCTAAGAAATGCTCAATAATCAAGAGAGGGATGATCTCAGATGTTTGGAGCTCGAAAGGAGGTGTTTAGCAAGGTTTTTAATAATGAAAAATAGCCCAAAGAAGTCTAATATATATAGAGGGCGCCAAAAGCTCCAAACCAGTCAAAGTACTGACAAAGGGTTATACGACCTTACCAAGCGTTACACAACGCATAAATATAGTCGTTAAATAAAACAAATCCCTACAAATCCGTTGAAAATTGTCAGAAGCATTGTACAACGCTACCAAGTGTTGTGCAATGTTTGAAACAGTGGAAGTTTAATGGTCTAAAAACTTGTCAAAAACGTTGCACAACCTTAGAGAGCGTTATGCAACGCTTCTGAACTCAAGCGTTGTGTGACGCATAGTAAACGTTATTCAACGTAGGGCAGAACAACCTTATTTTGGCCAAAATCAAAGCGTTAAAAAAATAGTTTTGAGCGTTCTGTAACGTTTGATTTTTGTAACGTTGTACAACGTTTGTAAGCGTTACACAATGTACTATTGAAGTGAGCTGTCTTGATCAAAACATTGTGCAACCCTATCAAACGTTATATGGCCTTTGACTTAGTGTTACACAAATGAAAGAGACGTTGGGTAACACATGAGAGCTGTTTTTGCAGTTAAGTGCAGAGTGAGGTGTTCTGTAACGTTGTGCAACCCTAATAAGAGTCGTGTAACGTTTGGTGAAACGTTACACGGCCTTATATAGCGTTGTATAACGCTATACACGGGTTTTGAGCATTTTACTTAGAAAATTGAGGAGATTAGTTTAGAATTACAACAATTTGAACTCTAGACTTCCTAATTGAACTTCTTCAGTCTTGATTGGCCATGTGCTTGTGCTACAACTGAATTTGCTATCTTGTTCCAATTAAAACTAACTAAACACTTGAGAGAAGAGATTAGTAGATGTTTTGTGTTGTTTTGCAAATCGATAAATCAAGTAGTGATATTGTTTGATACAACAAGTTATATTTTATTTTTTTGTATTGTTGTTTAGATTTTTATATGTATATTCAACTTATTTTTATTGAACTTTTTTTTTATTTGTATGTGTTTACTTTGATTATTTAAATAGTCACTTTATCTATTTTATATGTTCATTTTGTTCAAATGATGGCAAAACTACAGAGTATAATTATCATTTCTGGTTTTTAATAGTGACCGACACGACACTACTTTAGCATGTCGATCACTTGTGTTGTGCAACATCCATACGCGTGTTGTGTTACCCAACTGAAACGTCATAATTTGTAATTCACTGACTATGAACAACTTCGGATCACTTTCAATAAAAATTAAAAAAACTAAAATTCCCGCAGAAAGTTCTAACATTTTTTTTCTTATTTTCTCAAAAAAAGTGAGAGAAAAATTATTTCTACGAGGGATCCCGATAATCTGTATATTGCCCTCTTTGCAATGGTGGCCCTATGGAACTGTTTGTCATTTGTTCGGGATCGTTCAGGTGTTAAATTTTTCTGGTCCGTTAACTTTGAATATATTTTGGACAATGGAGATTCAATGTGATTTAAGTGTCAACCTTGTGTCAGAATTTCAACGGATAGAACGAATCACAACAAAGATATAAAGTAACGATGGGATGCTAGGTGTTATGTTAAGAAAAATTTAAAGGGGTTTCCTCAAATGAAGTGGGGACAGCTGCGAGACTGGCCGATGAAGGGAAAGAGAAACGCACGTGTGTGATCTGTTTTAGACATGTTTTCTTCTTTTCATTTCTCTTTCTTTCCTTTTCATGAAATGGAATTTCTGTAGAAGTTGGTTTAATTGACGAATCATTGATGAGCAACCAAAGATCAACCTACATAAAATTACTTCATATCAATAGAAACTTGTGATCATTGAAATAAGAAAGAGTAATGATTTTGCTTATTCAAATACGTCCACTAACTTTACCGTATCGCGAGTAATTTGAACTCTATTTTAAATAAATTTATAAATTATAAACATTTGTGTAAACTTACATAACATGATGAAGTATATGAACGAATCTAAAACGATATTATGCTGAACGATTGTTGACATATATATTGAAAATGCATATAGGTTGTAAAAAGAATTTTATTTATTATTTTTTTTTCTATGAACTGTCATGGCTACTTCATTAATAAAAACAAGTTACAACACAATACAATTGTGCTAATTGCTACCAGAATCAACTGAACGGAAAAAAAAACAGCCCAGGTGCCCTCTAACGCAAAACGATTCAAACACGCATAAACCCAGTTACTATCAACTGGAGCGGTATACGATCCTTCATGTGCTAAAAGTAAAGGGGTTTGGACACGCGTACCCGGAACAAGGAGTCAAGGATTACGTGGCACACATTCTATGTTCTTTTTTTTTTTTGAGAAAAAATATTCTAATTACCGGTACGTGTGTTTGGTAGAGTACCAGAGTGCGAATAAGTGCTATTTGTGAATAACTAATTCGTGATCCAAATCAAACAAGCAGCAAAATTTTATGAATAGACTGTTCGCACTTTTTTTTAAGGATAAATTGGATGTCAAGCCTTCCAACTTATTTTAAATTAAATGTCTATAAAATTAAATGTCGGATTTCGAACCTGCGACCTTTCACTCAAAATAAAATTCGAAGAAAAAGTTAGAATTTGATCGAATAACGAGAGGTGTGAGAAGAGAGGAGAGAGGTAATAATAAAAAAATATTTAAAGACTTTTCCAAGGAGAACACAAAGTTGGACCATGAAAAAATTGTTCGGTAAATCTGTATGCTTTTCGATAATAATAATAATAATTATTATTATTATAATTATCATCATCGGAAAGCATACTGATTTACCTTATCGAACAATTATTATAAATTATTATTATTATTATTATTATTATTATTATTATTATTATTATTATTATTATTATTATGAGAACAGCAAATAATTACTAGTTAGTTTTGGTGACGTACGGCATCAAGTTAGAAAGAGGGTGGGCAATTGGGAATTGCCGATTATTATTATTATTATTATTATTATTATTATTATTATTATTACTATGAGAACAGCAAATAATTACTAGTTCGTTTTTGGTGACGTACGGCATCAAGTTAGAAAGAGGGTGGGAAATTGGGAATTGCCTTTTCTCTTACTTGGCGTGGTCTGCATTCCATGAAATGACTGGTGACATCCATTCACCAATGTTATTGTCAAATGATCAAATCTTCGGCGCACAGTTTCCATATGGATTTCTGAAAAGTAGAAAACAAACTACTAACAGAAGTTGATGTGCTCTAGGTACAAGTACCCAAGATATTTTTGTAGAAACTTCGTATAAGCAATTGTTTAATGAAATATATATGTTGTCTGTATTTTGTTTAGAAACGTAGCCGTAGAAGCAAAGGTATTTATTTTTGTGCTTCACTACTTCCAGAAATTTGTGAAATACAACTTGAGATTTAATTATTATTGTTCCAGAGAAAAGCATGGAGGTTAAATGCCCAATCACCAACCTATCAATTAATAAGATAAGAATTACATTATTTTATATGATTCGCTATTGGTAATATGTATACACGCGTCGTCAATACCGATCCGTTGCGATCACTTTTAGAGAAAGAGATCTCAATTAACGTTGACAAAGTATCCATCATTTGTTTGTTGTCTAAATAAATCATATGTTTTCTGGAAATAAAAACTGTATTATTTGACAAATCACGTCTAGTCCGGAGTCAAACGCTGGAGATGTCCGGTCGGCTGGAGAATATCTTGAAGGCAGTTGCAACGTGTCGAGAAAGAGAGAAGGAGACATCGCTCGTCATCATTCTGACACGGCCCCACATGAAACGTGTCTACGTTCTGAGTACTAGTGCCTCGTAAATAAATATCCGCAACAGCAAACAGCTGCCAGGTGTCGCCATTCGCTATCACACCGCATCGAGGAAGATTTTGCATATAGTGACACAGATCTGAAAGGGGAACGCTTTTATATGCTAAGCTACTTCCGAATGTGGCGATCCATGTGACCTTTCAGTCTATGCCATCATTTAATAATGTACTTATTACATTACATTATATTATATTCCGACATTATTATAATGAAGAATTTGTACAGAAAATATGCATTTAATTGCCCATATTTTTTTTTGAACATGTGTATAATATCATTTTGTTTGAAATATTATTTCATCCTTTTGTAAATAAAAAAAAGGAGAGACTAAAATGCAAAAGTTAAATTTGTAAAAATAAATAGTAAAAATATAGGGTCATCGGCAAAAAAAACTCAATTATAATGTTTGTGCATTAGTCACCGATGACCCTGCATTTTTATTATTTAATTATACAAACTTTTCTTTTGCGTTGTAGTCTCTCTATTTTTTTTATTTACAAAAGGAAGAAATAATATTTCAAACAAAATGATATTATACACATGTTCAAAAAAAAATATGCGCAATTAAATGCATATAAAGTATGTGTAATATATTTATTATATCTATTTAATACATATTTAAATGGAAATAAAATTTTGAGAATTTTGTAAATATGAAACATGCAGGGTCATCAGCGAAAAAATCTCAATTATATTGTTTGTACATTATTCGCCGACGATCTTGTATTTTTACTATTTAATTCTACAGACTTATCTTTTGCATTGTAGTCTCTCCATTTTTTATTTACAAAAGGATGAAATAATATTTCAAACAAAATGATATTATACACATGTTCAAAAAAATATATGCGCAATTAAATGCATATAAAGTATGTGTAATATATTTATTATATCTATTTAATACATATTTAAATGAAAATAAAATTTTGGAAATTTTGTAAATATGAAACATGCAGGGACCTTGTTGCAAAATTTTTTTTAAAAAGTCAAAAGTTGCGGCGTGAACTCTCTGACACAATGCAAAAACGGAAAAAATATAAAAAAACTAATAACGCATTTATAAAACGGGTTATTAGGCTAATAACGCATTTTATAAACGGGTTATTAGGTGAGAGATGTAACGCGTTTATAAAACGCGTTATTTCTTGGTTCCTATTAAATTTTTTGCTGTACAAATTCTTCATTATAATAATATCGGTATTATATTATACTATACAATACTATATTACATTATATTATAATATATTTATATTAAACTATATTATATTACATTATATTATATTATATTATATTGTATTGTATTGTATTGTATTGTATTGTTGCGTCGCCTATCGTATTTAATGAATATTTACAAAAAAATAATGAATTTATTTGTACAATTAAATAACATTATATTCTATTGAAGCAACTGACTATGTTTATCTGTCAACATTTTTAAAAAAGAAAATTTGAGTATAAGTGAGACAAAGTCATGTCCGTCGTCAATTGTAATTAAAATTCCGCTTATATAGAACAAGCAAATTACTTTTTCGAACAACCAATATGATTTTGTATATTTTAACTCGATCTTAATAATATTTTCAGGTGCGTATAATGTATCCTGTAACGAAAGTCGTATCTATTAAAAAAAAATATACATTTATTCTTGTAATATCTCATTCTTCTTTTGGATAAGTATCATTAATTGATGCCACACTTCCTATTTATTTCATAGCTAACATAGATATAATCCAAGTTACAACTCTTTTCTATAATACATCACGACATTGTTTTCTATAAATTTAACAATATTCAATTTAAAATTAAAATTATTACCATTAATTTACTTTATGCCCCATCATCTTTTCCCACCAATGATTATATACTTCTGAAATTCAATTAATAATCAATCAAGAGGTGAAAATATCAACATAAATAATTAATAAATAACTTGCCATTGATTATACGTCATCAAGATCTTGTGCCGTATGTACGATTTTAAAATGTGTAACATTTGATTTACGCATTTTACTTGTGATATTAAATGATATCAATTTACCTTTGTGATTACAAAACTAAAAATTGAATTGTTAATGTAATAAAAAAAATATGAGAATATCTATTATGCACCATGATGCATAGAGGCTTCTGTGCATCGTGATCGTTTTGGTCGGTCCTTTAGCAAATTGACAAATCTAATTTAACCACTCTTATCTATATATTGAAATCTCATGGTAGACAAAATTTTACATTTTTTGAAATTTTTTTACTATTTTTTATGAATTTTTTAAACCTTACCATTTTTGGAATATTCTTCCTACTAATTTGTATCAAAAAATGGTAAGGTTTAAAAAATTCATAAAAAATAGTAAAAAAATTTAAAAAAAATGTAAAATTTTGTCTACCATGAGATTTCAATATATAGATAAGATTGGTTGAATTAGATTTGTCGATTTGAAAAACGACCAACCAAAACGGTCACGATGCACAGAAGGCTCTATGCATCATGGTGCACAATAGATATTCTAAAAAAATATTGTCATGTGTTTACCATATGTTTGGAAGTACGCGTCAGTATATCCTTCCATCTCATCGCCACTGAATTTTCTTTTGTAATATTTTTATTCACTAATTTCTGTTATCAACTTCTTTTTATATACCACAGTTTTTGTATTTTTTCAAAGTTTGTTTAGATCGCTTTTAATTTGAATATAACTAGTATATTAAAAAATGTCACTTCTCTTCCTAGTTTTGAAAGCGAATGGAGCTAAGTGACGATGCATGCAGATATTGAAAAGTATATTTTTTGCCAAAAAATTGTTGTCTTAGTTATTAATTAAAAAAAATGTTTTTCCTTTTTCGACTGACCTTATAAACTCAGGTCTTTTTAGTACACACGATTAGAAGAAAAAGGTATTCTTTTGTATTTTTAATGGTTCATTCACAGCTAAGTTATATTTTTCGAAGGTAACTTCAAAAGCATTTTGTGTAATCTTAGAATTATTTATTCTATATAAAATTTTCCTTGAGTCGAAAAAAATTTCGTTGCTCAGCATATATGATTCAAATAATTGAAAATTTTAATTTCTACTCTGTTATCTTCTTGTGAAATGTATTGTAATAAATTAATAATTCAATTAAGAATTTTAAATTTTTATTTATGAATTGAAAATATTTATTTGAATTAATTGTTTGTTAAATGCAACGGGAGCGTTTGGTTATGTTGTAAGGGGTTGCATAAGTTAAGGATGCCTAAGTGTTTATGTAGTGTTATGTAATGGATGTTTAGTTGTGTAGTAAGGGTGAATAATTTAATGCATGTATATATTCAAGTCAAAAGACTAAAATATCCTTAAATTTGAATTATTATTATGTATTAAAAATATGTTGTGACCTAATTATTGTTAATTATTAATTTTTAATGAAGATAATAAATCATTTTCATTATTATAAAATAGTAATAATTACTTTTAATTATATATTATTAATTATTTAATAATAAAAATTGATTATTGATTATTATTTTAAATAATTATTTTTATTAATTTGTTATTATTAATAATTAATATTACTTGTTAAATATTATTATTTAATTATTAATTATAATAATTAATCTTTATTATTAATTAAATTATTTAACAATTATTGTTACTCATTAAATATTTGTATTTATGAATTATTTGTTAATTATTAAATATTATTAATTGGTAATTATTGTTAATTATTAATTATTAATGATAATAATAAATCATTTTTATTATTATGAAATATTAATAATTACTTTTAATTAATTATTATAAATATTATTAATTATTTAATAATAAAAATATTATTATTGATTAATTACTTTTAATTAATTATTTTTATTAAATCATTATTATTAATATTTAATATTACTTTTTAAATATTATTAATTATTATTATTTATTAATTATAATAATTAATCTTTATTATTAATTATGATTTTTTAATAATTATTGTTACTTATTAAATATTATTATTCATTAATTATTTGTTAATTATTAATTATTTCTAAGGGGTATTGTTGGAAAAAATATTAAAGGAGACCGGTGCATAACTTATGCATCCTATTTATATTGCATAAGTTATGCACCCTTAAGACGTTTTATGTAACGGATGTTTGGTGACTTAAGGATGCATAACTTAAGTTATGCACCCTTTAAGTCAAAAAAAACGGGCCAACATAATTAAACGTGAATTTATTTACTTTATATTATATTATAAAGCCACGTTAACATTTTAACACACGTGTCCTGGGCAAATTTGTTGGTTTTATTTGCTACGTTGAAATTTACAGAACCGGCGCCACATGATCAGTGGGAATTGATTTCGAGACGGCCCCCTTGCGTGGCACTTCCTTGGGACCACGTGGCTTGCTTGATTAAAATAAATTATCACATCTCACGACTTCAACAGTGTATCTCATAAACCCGGCGAATCATATATCAACCTTTATATAACCCGCAACACAAAAAAGCACTTGTTTTCAGACTAAACTGATCAGTGAAAATTTCAAAAATAATAAGGAAAGACGGACTCGACTACAGAAGTCGTGCAATTCCTAAATTAAAGACACGTGTACCTCTTTGTTCCAGAAGCCACCCACGCGTCATAGGTTGATGAAGAGAGAGAGAACCGATGCATTGTGATGGACGGTTCCGATTGGCTCCTTGAAAGGTGAAACAGCGACGTCATACCCGACTGTACCTGTCGCATGCCTCGTGGCCCCCACCGGCCGAACTCTAACCGGCACCTTCCGGTTACCAGGTTGACGTTTCTTTGAGGTTGATTTTCTGCAATTATGTCCACTTCAACTGTACTTGCAAATGTTTCCACAGTACAAGTGCTAGTTCTTAATATATATATTTTTTAAGATTTTAATTTTCATGTCTCTAAAATAAGGGTAATATATGGAATACTTTTCAAATAAATATCGTAGATATATATGAGTCATCAATAATTGATTTGGTAGCAATATTTGTTAATTTATGATACAGTCTTACTTATTTGACAATAGTGACATTCATGTTAAATCTTCTTAAAATAAAAATTAGATGATTGAAAAGTGTAATAGTAAAAATATTTTTAGAGAATGTTTCCAATGCCAATATTATTTCTTTTATATTTTAAAAAATTAATAACATAAAATTTAAAATCTAATATAAATATAAAAATAGTTGAAACTAATTTTCACTTTTTTTTCATTCATTAAATCTTGCAAATTTTAACTGTCTTGATAAGAAATAAGAGTTTGTAAAAAAAAAAAAATCAACATTAGTAAAATTTTTACCTTTCATGTAGTCAAAATACTATTGATAACGTGCCAAAATAATATTAATAACATAACGAAAAAATTATTTATTATTATATCCATATATGTATCCATATTTTTTAATGAAATTCTGAATAGAAATGCGGTTTTCGCACTATCTGGTTTTCGACTCTATTCAATTTGTATCATTTGTCGTATTAAATTCCATCATTGATTTATCAAAATTATGATGAACAAAACTATTATTTTAGCTCAGTTTTTTGAAATTTAAATCACTAAATAAATTGATTTTTTTTTATGACAACAGAATTACTTTTTTGGGTAGTTCAAAGTTGATTTTCCAAAATTACTGGGATTATTATATTATTAACAGAATAGCCGTTCCAATACAATTGTACAAAATTGCAGGGGATCCAGTCTGTTGCTTGCTTGCGTGTCTTCACATTATTAAGTACTGTCGAGAGTCCTAGTCGCCAGAGAGAGAGAGAGAGAAAGAAAAGCTTTCACCTTTCATTCATTTCATCTTATAAATACCACCTTTTTCTGTTCTAGGGTTCGTGCTTTTACCTCAAGAATTCTCATGGCAGAGGTGTGTTGCGAAGTTGCAACTGGTACGGACGGTACCACCACAAATCCCATCTCTCAGCCGAAATCCCGAGGGGCCAGGCGCCGGAGGGTCGAGATCCGGCGACTGAGGCCGACCTCCTCCGACCCTCCTGAGACCTTAGACAGGAAGCGCCACCGTGACGCATCGACTTCTTGGAATGATGAATCGGGCTCCTCGGATCAGTCTCCCAGGCATGGCATGAGCTCGGTCTGTGGTAGGAGGAGAGACATGGAGGATGCGGTCTCCGTAAGGCCTAATTTTGTGGAAGTTGGGTGTGCATACCATTTCTATGGAGTGTTCGACGGCCATGGCTGTTGCCACGTGGCTGTTTCTTGTAAAGATCGGATGCCCGAGATCGTGTCGGAGGAGATGATAAAGAAAGGAGGGGAAGCGGTGAAGGGAGAGGAATGGTGGAAGGGTGTGATGGAGAGGAGCTTTGTAAAAATGGATGGGGAGGTGTCGGAAGGGGAAGGGAAGCCCGTGAGCTCGAATTGCCCTTGTGTGCTACGCACGCAGAAGTCAGACCACGTCGGATCCACTGCTGTGGTTTCGGTGGTGGGGCCGAAGCATATAATAGTTGCGAATTGTGGGGATTCACGTGCGGTGTTGTGTCGGGACGGCACGCCGGTTGCTCTGTCTACGGATCATAAAGTTAGTTGCCTGATTTTGTGAAAATTTTTCTCAATATCCCAACAAATTTTTGTAAACCCAATTACTGGTCTGACCCAATATTCAATTGTGGATGACTGTGATCCCGATTTAGTTTTGGTACAATCTTTGAATTGGGTTGGTATTTAAATTGCTTTGTGTTTTGACAGCCGGATCGGCCAGACGAGCTTAAGCGGATAGAGGATGCGGGCGGACGGGTCATATATTGGGATGGCGCCCGTGTTCTTGGGATGCTTGCCATGTCACGTGCAATTGGTCAGTCTTAATTTCATCTTTGTTGTGGTTTTGTTTGATTAGGGTTAGTTCCAGGAACAATTTGGTTGTGGAAAGGGAAACTTTCACTATGGTGGGACCAATTTCCTCTTCATATATGGAAATATAGTTAATTCGCCCGAATTTATTTAGATGTAATGTTTGGATCCATTTGGCATAGTGGTAATACCTTTAAAGATGAAATTGTAGCGACCAATTTGGAATTTTGTGCAACATTCAAGTGAAACTCTTTTTGGACGTTAATAGTAATTCAATTATGAAAATTGATGCCTTAAATGGGAATTGAAATCCAGTGCCGTGCGGGACGGTGCAGCACACCATCCCGCACCGTCCGATCTAATCTGGACGGCCCCTAGAAAATATCGAATTGTAAGGCCCGAAAAAAGATAACCGTACAGATCAGATCGGACAGTGGGGATTGTGCGCTGCACTGTGCCGCGTAGCACTGGATAAGGATTCCTTAAATGGCAAATCCCTCTTGCTTTTTGAGGTTCTGGTTTGTGAGTTATACTACTAATTATACTATCTGGAAATATTTTTTGAACTTCTTTAAAACAGTATTAACTTATTTTGATTGGAATTATTTGTGAAACAGGTGACAACTATTTGAAGCCGTATGTCATCCCAGATCCAGAGGTGACAGTAACAGAGAGAAGCAACTCAGATGAGTTTCTAATACTGGCAAGCGACGGGTTATGGGATGTCGTGAGCAATGAACAGGCGTGTCAAATTGTGCGTACGTGTTTTCGGCCGCGTAGTTCAAAGGTTAAAAGAGATGAAATAGTAGAAGAGTTGGAGGAGAAAGCAAAGGTAGAGCCGGGATCGAGTAAGGCATGCGCGAATGCCGCCATGCTGCTAACAAAGGTTGCAATGGGGTGGCATAGCGCCGATAACATTAGTGTAGTCGTGGTCGATTTAAGATCTAGAAAATTGTAATAGAGGCTGAAGAAAGAGATCCAACTTGTTCTCTTTTGCCCTTTTCTTTTTTGTTTCTTTTTGGATCCTTTAATGGAGGTTTACAGAGTAGTTTAGAAATATGAAGCAAAGCTGGTTCTGCAATTTCCAATGGAAATTAGGTTGATGAATACAAGGCTTGTCCTTATCTTTTTATTTAGTGTCTCTATTGCCTGTATTAATTGCCTGTATGACTGATTTATTCCCCATGTTCACCTTGGGAGAACAGGCATTTTTCTAAAATTGTATATATATTTTTATTGCTTGCTTGGTCGCTTCATTCACATCCCTGTGACACGGTCACCGTGGTTAATTGTTTTCATAAATTTCTTCGTCATATTATCCACATATATGGGATCCTGGGACTATTTAAATTAGAACTGCAATGACACGTTGACATATGACTTATCAGTTGTTGCTTAAGTAAATTTAATTGCAATAAGCGAATGACACGTTGACATTTGACTTCTCAATTGTTGCTTAAGCTTTAATATATGTTTCTTTTGGTCCAGCGAGGAATTATTCGGTTAATATCAATTTTGTTCCCTGATGAATAAATTCCAGAATGTCAGAAAAAAAGGCTTATCCGACTAAATGCCGTTGCGATTTCTCTTCATTTCGCCACTTGATGACAAACTAATAGAGTTTTTTTAGATATACTATAGATAGTATCTATCTAGATGAGGAAAAACTAATAGATTTCCTACGATCTATATAGCCCAAAGGTCGTTAATCAAAACTAATTTTTAATTTAATCCATCTCTATGAATTGCCTAATTGTCGATTAAAGAAGTCATTAGTTTTGTATGGAAGTGTTGATCTGATTAATTGCTATACGTCAATGCATACGTCGACAAAATGAAACAAAAATGTCAACTCAACGAATTATATATTTAGGCAAAATCAATTTTTAAATCGCCTAGAATACCACCAATGAAATGAATTTCTAATATAATATTAGAGAAGCATAAGTTGGATTGTTCATCCTAGAAGTTTGGCTCTCAACTAAATGGTCCTTGTTCGAATTATGAAAAGAGCATTTATTTTAAAATTTTTCAAAACAAAATTGTTAGATTCAAACCGACCTTCAAAAAAAATATTAGAGAAGCATTGACGCAGGTGTCCTTAAAAGTCTATAAAGCTAAATCTAAATTTTTGACGATCTGAAAAGATCAGAGTTGTCTCGGTAAAAATGTCATAGTATACACATATATTTATTAAGGATCCGCTTATAATCGAAGAGGTTGAGTAACTATTGTCAGAGCAAAAATAAAAACTATTGTCAGACAACCAAATGTCTAATGATCATTATATAGGTGTTGGCGCACACTTAAATGAATGCACAGAAATTTTAATGCGTTACAAGAAAAACTACCAACAAATTCAATTTTTTTATTTAAAAGTTGGAGCACCACCAGTTTCATTTTCCCCAACAAGTTCAAAGTGGCGCGTGATCCACATTTAATTTAATCAGAATTTATAAATTTGTTCAATGATTCACTCTTAATTTGCATGAAAAATAATTTTTTTTTATATGGCTTGCACTTCTGATACATTAAAATCCAAAATTTATGCCAACACATTATATATTATTCATATTTATTATACGTCAACATATACGCCAGTAGTGTTCTAAAAAAAACACGGCGTCTGAACACGGCACGACACGACACGGTACGGAGGTGGCACGGCACGAGAACTTAAGCGTGCCGTGTCTTTAGGCATGTCGTGTCCAACTTTGATGGCATAGACACGGTACGGCACGACACACGAATTGCCACGACATGACACGACACGGCACGACACAGCACGACACAACCCAAGAGACATAACAAGCTTATAATCAGAATCAAAGATAGTAAATGTTATGAAATAATAAGAAAACTCCTTATATTGTCTATTTTTAACAAGCTTTTAAAATACGTTTTTTTCGGTATGACGGTCCGGAGTTGATTTAAAGGTGCGGCGTTTTTTCGGTGAAAAACGGTGTGTATATGCGAACATCTGTGTCAAACTCATATGTATTCTTGTGTACAGTACTACTATACAAATACAGAATTCTATATATTTTTTAATGTGCTGATAATCTAATATCTAATTATTGCATAGGGCACATGGATGATTCTGTCTATTCACGATCTTCTCTTTGTACATACTACATAGAGAGGCAGAGGTATTTGGTACATAGAGATAATTGTTTTGGTACACGAGGCATATAAATTTGTACAATTGAGAAATGAATAATTCAATATACATATACTTCATTAAATTCTACTTGTACGGCAGTGGTATACACATTTCTAGTGGTACACTTCATTAAAGTCTCTCTGCTCTCCGTTTTTGCTCCGCTAAACTAAAATTTTTTGCCGAAATAACAGCGTTATTTTGGAAATGACGCGTTACGTATTTTTCTGGTTTGAAACTGTTACGTTGGTGCGTTAAATTTAAAAGCTTGATTTTTAAGGATAATTTCATAGTTTGAATGTCCAATTCATCCATAAGAATAAGTATATAACTATATTTTATGAAATTCAAATGTGTTCAAATACGACACGACACAACACGTTTACAGAAAACATGGCACGAGGACACGAGGCGTGCCGTGTCCTTAGGCGTGTCGTGTCCATCTCTTAGAATTTAGACACGGCACGTGAAATATTTAGACACGATACGACATGGCACGACATATGATCCGGACACGGTGTGTTCGACACGGCACGGCACGACACGACACGACACGTATTTAGAACACTATACGTCAGCACTTTGGACAAATTCTCGATACCGGTGATTAAATCATCTTTCCAAAGATGAAAGTTTTTTTTTAATGAACCCAGAGATGAAAGTTGCTTGACTTTCTTTACTAATTATTATTATTATTTTTGAAGGTTCAAGGTTAGTTGGCGAGAGCCAATTTCTTTACTAATTAATTAAGACACCGATTTCTCCTTCTCTTTTGTTTAATGTGGAGTGTTAGACCAGCATTTACGGTTTGTTTCGTAACATTCAATTTAATAAGAAAAATGCACTCTCTTAACGAGTTTGTTCAATTTTCTAATCCTATAATGTTGATAGCCAATCTTATCTCTACTTCTCTCGTGTTCATCAATTGCTTTGTTCCTTGTATATATTGTGTATATGCTTGGAATCTTCAACTTCACGATTTCTAGAATGGTGTGGCAAAACAGTTTTCACTCAATGCAGGGATCCTTGGAACAGGATGCAAAATTTAGACATTCTCTCAACAGAATAGTTCTTATTTTCAATCTTTTGTGGGGTGACAAGTGTTTCCACGATTCCAATGGATTATTGAGAGAAACCTCAAAAAAGGTCTTAAAGACACTGTACTTTTCAACGTAATATTGTTTTCTTCTTTGTTTGCAACTGCTTTTTTGCTCAAAGAAGCATCCTATTCTTTATAGAAAAGGACATAATTCTATTCTCAAATCTTAATCGAGCGCAATACCTACCTTCAAGTCATCCTTAATTGAACTCATTTACGCCTAAAAGATAAACACACGTGCTACTCATGTTGTAATAACCTATTTCCTAGAGGCTTCCAGACCGGTAGGTTGCCGGTATTGTATCAGTACAGTATTAAAACAGTTACCCTAGTGCATGCAACTATCTTGATGGCTCTGTATGTAATTATTGATTTGGTGACTATGTGATGCAGATCTTATGATACTATTCGATGGCCCTTTATATAATTATATACAGAGGACTAGAAGTTAATGCTTACATAACATAACACTATCATCACCAACAAGCTTTTACTGTTTAAAACCATTTTACAATTAACAGTATTCAATTATGCCTAAAGCGGGTACATTGAATCAGCAGTATTCAATTGAAAATAAATCAAATTACTTACGACTTTAAAATTACAGCTATCGAGAACATACCTACAAAGTTACAAAGAAGGAAGAAGACTAGTAACAACACAAAAACCCCTCTCGCCCCTTCTACGAGAAAGAGAATACTATCCGTGTTTACCTTTGTAAAGTTTGCACTACAAGATTTTCCTTTCTACACGCGGGAAAAGCTAAAGTAAAAACAAGCAGAGTTTTCGAAAGGACAAAACAACCCTATGACCGAGAAATAGGTTTACGACACATCAAAATCTTTCGACTCGCATATTGGCCTTCAGCAGTATCACGTAGATCATTGTGCCATCCCATTGCTTTTGTTATCTCCATTATCTCATCCATTATGTGCTTTGAATCCCGGATATAGGCCAACCCTCCTGGTCGCAAGATGCGATCCATTTCCAATAATATGCTCGATATATTGCACCTATCATAATATTTAAAAAATCAAATGCTTACACATTTAACCTGGTTGAATTTACACAAATTTTGTGCCAGAATTTATCTACCACAGTAGAAGACATTCTGTGTAACAGTGTTGGTAACTATTACTGTCTGAGCAATGCAACTGTACACATTAATGTCTAAGAAATTTCAGTGAAGGTACCTTTTCTGCTCTTTGGACAAAAGACCAGATGCATGAAGTAGATCATATGTCCTTGGATATGTATCAAATGGCTCGCACCTATAACAGAATAATCCTGACTTGATCAGACACCACAAGTATGCCATTTCTCAAGATTGATAAATTAAATGAAGCAGGATAGAAGTTGCTTACTATATATTTGAGTGAGGGTATCCAATTTTATTTCATTTAGTTTATATAGATATGCTTTAATAGTACATAATATATTTTTTTTGTGCTTTAAACACAAATCAAGTACAAATGAAAGATATCCTCCTTTTTGGTGATTTATTCAAATAACAAGATCATTCTCTGTATCTTTTTTTTTCTCCTAAGTTAAGTACCCTTTTACTTATTTAACTTTGAACCTTAACCAGAGATGTAAGTTGTATTTTATATATTTATTTATTTTGGTGTGGGGGCATTGGGGGGGGGGGGGGGTGGGGTTGAGAGAGAGTACCAGTCATGAGCAACACCAATGAGACCACGGTCAAATATAACAGGAAGAGTGTTGGGTTCACTTGTCGGGACTACATTCATCACCCAGCTGTTCATCCCTTGATTTATCAGAGCTGCCGCAAATCTGCATCATAACATATGCCTGGTTCAATACTACAGCTCTGTTCAGAATATCCACAATACTTATCTTAGTCCAGTATATGTAGATTTCTTTAATCTATACTATTTGTAATTATGAGAACATGGTTGATAACTTTCACGAGCAAAAAGAAATTGTACCCTCCAAATTCAGCACGCATGTCCATGACATTACGAATCTGCAACTTTTTCCACTTAAAAATGCGGATATACCCATCTATGATATCATCCCAGTATTTTGTCTCAGCCCTGAACAGTTCATTTTTGGCTATTATGGAGTCCATCTCTACTTCTTGAAGTCGAGGTGGTGGTTCATTTAGACGTGCAGGCCATGCACTTACATTTGCAGCATTTCCATTCTCTGGAAGCCTACTGATGCACCATTTAAGATTAACATACCTGCACATTTCATAAAAAAATTGCATCGGCTACTCAGGTATTTCTTTAGAAAAATAAGTTAATCATGTATAAGGGATCAGCTTAAAATCATTTATTTCACAAATAAATTGAAATTAGACAGAAATATAAGGAGATCAAAACCAAAATGAATAAGAGGATATACGAAAGATATTCTGTACCAAACATCATTGGGGTTGTCATTGACATCACATAAAGGTGGCTGGGCTAACGATGGATCGCGGGAGGTGTAGCAAGAATTGTTTAAGGGCTTCTGCCAAATTGCAAGATAACCTTCTTTCTTCACCAATGCCCAGCGCATTCGTGTAGTTAAATTCTCCATTTCTGCAACAACAGTAAACCATTTATGGATGTTACAAAATGGCATGACTAAAAGAAGCTTTAT
Organism: Rhynchospora breviuscula; assembly: GCA_027562975.1. Lineage (NCBI taxonomy): Eukaryota > Viridiplantae > Streptophyta > Magnoliopsida > Poales > Cyperaceae > Rhynchospora > Rhynchospora breviuscula. The sequence goes on along the minus strand of CM050401.1, from coordinate 32,968,706 downwards.
TCCTGATAACTGTTTGATAATTCAAAATGTAGACCAATATGCTCTTGGTACTGGTCATCCTCAAAATTATATAATCCTCAAGTGCAACCACAGTTGGAAATAACACCAATATACTGTTTTGTGCACGTCCATTTGTGCGTGCATGAGAGAGAGAGAGAGAGAGAGAGATGAAAACCTTTCCAAGCCTCCATCTGTGGTTCTTCATGCTTATACACAGGTTGAGCAGCCCATGCAAAGTATCCTCCTGCTCTCAGCATTCTGTTCACCTCTAGTAGTAGTATTCCATCTTCAATCCACCAATTATTGAAAAACATTTATCAGCCCCATTTTCACCATTCATATTTTCATACATTTTCTTTGTTAGGAAACATTGTCCAAGAGAGAAAAGGGATATGTATACCATCACGTGTCCAATTAATACGGCACCTGGAGCAATGGATTAAATCAAATGCCTGGCTTGGGTACAGCAGCCGCTTTGTGGTGAAAGCTGCTACCATGGCAGGCACATTGCGCTCCAGAGCAAATTGAATCTGATTTTCATGCACGTCTTTCGGGGCAATTGATAGTGTTAGCACATCCCTTGCCAGAAGGTATGCACCAAAACTCGCCACGCCACATCCGACATCTAGCACCACCCTAGTGTGTTTCCCAAAAGCAATCTCTGGTACCATCTGGTAATAAGTAGAGACTTAGAATTAAATTAAAGAATGCATTTCTTACAACAAGTGTAAGCTCAGTATTACAGAAGAAGAAACCTCAGAAATTTGGTCTAGGTATTGGTCTGCACCATGAATGAATTGGGTTCCACCACCAGGAAATTTAAATTTATCATTATCTCTTGATATCCAATTTTGCCCTCCTTTGTCTTCAACCAAGCGTGTATGTGGCACATTGCTGAACCATACCTGAAAGAGCATCAGTTTATGAAAACATACATACGATAAGTTTTCATATAATGATGTTTGGTGTATCAAATTATGTTTGTCATGCAAATTACCAAACAGTGGGAATTCCCAGAAAGTTCCCACCTCTAATATGAATTTGGAGAGAAATTCCTTTGCTACTTCGATTCAAAGAAGTGCAACATTACTAAAAAAAATTATATTCAAATTTTAGTATTTATTAGGGTAATTTTAATTTTGTAAATAAATGACAGTTTTATCTCGGTGCACCCGTGCAAGGTATAACAAACAATGGTAACCGACAGCAAAAGGTTTAATTTGTCAAGGTATCAGTTGCAAAATTTCGTTGGCCGTTGGTCTCATACTCAAAATCTCACCTGAACCATATCTGCTATTAGTCCTGCTTTCCAGGTTGACTGGTTTATCTAGAAAAATGGACGAACTGGATGAATTGCTGACATTGTTTAGGTGAAGGACTGGATATGACTTGTGCACAATTCGGTGTGGAAAATAAAGTCCTACTATCTTCTGTTATTTATCAAAGGGAAGGATATTATTTTGATTTTGCTGTAAAGCAGTGCCGTGCCAGTGCTAAAAATTTTTAACTTACAACAAAGACCAACTGTATGATTTCCAAATTACATTCGCTAATCCGAAAAATAAATGCCACATCAGTACAAGCATTATACCTCATCTCTACTTTGGGGCCAAGGAATTGGTGTTTTATAGCCTTGAGGTACAGGCACCAAGCAATTCAAAGAATTTTCCTTTGAAGGGCAATGCCTCTCCCAAATCTCCCCTCGCTCTGTCGATTTAAGCCTTCTAATCGCCTCTTCATTATCCAAACAAGGTATATACTCTCGCAATTTCTCATCACAAACCTCAAATTTCTCTACCTTAAACTTAACTGTACTTGCCACTTGATCACTGGTCGTTCCAGTCTCATTCCCAACTGCCGCATCAGATTCACCATCAATACCAGTATCAAGAGCAAAATCAGAACTGAAATTCGTACGCATAGAACCCGTCTCGTCTACTATACCCACTTTCCGAGGCAAGGGAGGAGGCGCTGACGTGGCATTCTGAGGGAGGATAGAGGAGATGTCAGAGGAGAGGTTGGCATTGGGGGAATCCGCAACAAAGGGTGACGTGGCGGCACTGGATTGGCTAGTGGAGAAAAAGGTGAGAGAAGAGGAATCTTCAGACCAGTGCTTTCCTAGGTAGAAAGAGACGATGGCCGTGAAAGCTAGAATGGAGAGGCGAAGGAAAGAGCGAGTGGTGAATTGCTCCCAATCCAGTTTCAATTTCATGGTGATTCAACAGATTTTTGGCTTTGGAGAGAAAGTGTGGGGGTTGTAGAATTGGGAGAAGGAAAAGGAATGGTGAGAGATCCAATGGAGGAGACATGGGAGTAATGGTACAGGAGGAGTGCGCGCGAAGCCATTCTCATAAATTGTAGCAAGTTTGGATCTGTGAGAATTTTTTGGTTTATATTATATTATTATTTCTTTACAAACTTCGAATAATCGCATTTTATATTTTGGGGAGTTAATAGTTGAATACTTTATGGGCTTCTGAGTATGTGATAGCAGCTCATGAAAACATAAATTTACTTTTTGTGCATCTCTATAAATCTTTCATTTATTTTCAAATAATACGTTAGTTGTATTTTTCTTTTATGTTGATATATAGACTTAATTATTATAGAACAACATATAGTTTTAGTTTCAGTTGAACCACAACGTTAGTAACAACATTTTGATGGGGCCAAAACGTGTTTCAAAAATTATGCAACAACTGTCATAATATTTGGATTTAATTCTAAAATGTCAAATTCATACTTGTGACTATTATAGCTATAATATTTTAGTTCAATGCGGGCATTTCATTGTGTCAATGCATTCTTTTGACACTTTTAGAAAATTAGTTTAAAGATAATTAAGATATTTAGAAATGAAAATATAAGATCCTATTTAGAAATGGCAACTTGAATATAAGGCTAATCTCAAGACAAACTTGAGATGTAGCAAACGTCTTATAAAGAAACTAAAAGAGAGAGATGAGAATTCTGCTGTTCTCCGGCTTGGTCAGAATGGCGAGGACTTGGACACAAAATTCGATTCGGTGAACAACGTCTGAGGCACGGTGCTTGTTGTGGATCCTATTCCTATCAAAGGCTTGAAGGCTACAACTATAAGCCTAAATATTTTTTTAATCCGGCCCAGTTAACTTAAATGCACTAATACATTGTTCAAGCTGGGCCTGTGTCTGTCTATCCACTTATACCCAAGCCCAGTATAAGTACATGACAGATTATTATTTATTGGAAAATTCTGCCACGATTACAATTTCTGAATCGGACTTTAATCTCAATCGCTCATTTCCAAAAAAAAATAATAATTCATTAGCACTCATGAACGGTTACAATCAAAGTCCGATCAGAAATTAATTTTCATGGCAGAATTTTCCTTATTACTATTTTTTAATTTTTGAGGGTAGCGTGTGCCATTTAACACAACTACATGAAATTTATTAGACCAAATGATTATGTACAAGAGAAAGTTGTAAAAAGTAAAGAAAAGGAAAGTATAAGTTATAATACAATTACATAGCTACAAGCATTTCCAGATTCTAGCATTTTGTAAGTAGATGACAGATCAACAAAAACCAGCAGAAAATATTGGATGCCTTCAGTACACCATTCGCTAGTATCAGTCTCTTGGTTCAAATTTTCAGGTTTGATTTGTATAAAATAGTATCAATTAATTTACCCTCTTACTTTCAATGTGTTATAGTAAATTGCAAATTTGCTCTCGTGGTAAAATTCGTCAGTACCAGTGTTGAATCAGAGATAATTGATAAATAGCAGGCAAGACGATTCGGACGGTTTGATACATTTCATAAGACAGATTTAAATGAACAGATAACTTTATGATTTGTGCTAAACAGTTTTAAAATGAGAAAATTAGTGGTATACCCTTCTAATCTTTGCTAATTGGAAATATCTCCTTCTAATTTTCAAATTTGGATATATCACCCTGCAATCACATATGCTATAGATATTTACCCTTCTCTCTATTTTGACTGATTCTTTAATTAAAAAAACCATTTTATTAAGATTTCGGACAAAAATACCCTCATCCTGACGATTGATCTCCTTGCTGGTTTCTCATTCGATTTAATTGGAAACAAATGTCTAAAGATATTTTGGACCTTTGTAAGGCACAATGTTGAAGCCGACCTTTGTATCACCACTAAAAAGAGGCTTCCTGTAAAGTTTCATCTACATGGCCGACCTTAGCAAAAAAAATTTTTTTTTGAGGGCCAGGTGGCAATCACAGCAAAAAAAATTTTAGAAACTAATTTGAATTAAATAATAGTTCGGCAGCAGTATGCTATGTTCATCCGTCCAAATTGCTTTTGTTGCTCAGCTGAAGGTTGCTTGCTACATTAAATACGCTTATTATTAATTAAGAGCAAATCGCGTACAAGTTGCATAAAAATTGGATATAACCCCCCAGAGGCGGAGGGACAGGGGGTGCCAAGTTGGACATTGTCCCCCCTGTAATTTGAAAAATTAATGAGTGGTGTATTAAAATTTAGGTTTACATCAATTAATTTGACATATTTGCCCCCCCCCCCCCCCCCCGCCCCCCGTGAACGATACAGAGTAAAGTCCACTAGTCTATTTTATTTTTCAACTATTTTTTTCTCTCTCGTAATCCATCGAATGAAGGCAAAAATGAATTGTTTAGATAAAATTTTTTAACCTAAAACTTTAACTTAGCCCTGATGTTTGACCTCTGTGCTGCCGGTGAATACCTTGCCTTCACCTATGCCACCCCAATCTAAAAATCCTGACTCCGCCCCTGTAACCCCCTACAATCTTCTCAAACCGGATATAACCCCCTACAATCTTTGAAATTGGATATAACCCCTTCTAATTATGTTTCCTATGAATATAACCCCTTTTTATTAATTTCAATCTTTTTACCATTAAAAAAAACCAATACCATAATTTTTTGACCGAACTATCCCTCCTGCCAATGACGTTTCATCTCCCTTTTTTCTTATCTGATGCTACCAAATTTATCGATGTCCCTCTTTCCTTTGTATCGAATAGAAATGTGGGAAATTTAAATGATATGGGACAAAATTCGAGTATTTCCCACATAATTATTCTGGAGTTACCCTTCTTAAACTATTACGAAGGGGTTGACATGGAACAAAAATTATCGAGAATAATAGAAGGTACTGTGAGTATTTCCTACATTTGATAACCAAGACACTTGACTAATTTCATAATCCAAGTTGATAGAGAAACGTGAAAGTAAATCTGGAGTGATTTGCACCTTCGTGAATCTTTTTATTTTTCATTTCTTTTCATCTGTAATTTCTCAACATCTTTCCAATAAAGGATGAAATATTGTTATGTTTTCCTCACATAATTTTCCTCTCCATTATTATTCGACGTTGATAGAAAGAGAGTATAAAGATGAAACATTATATATTAAATTATTATTAATATATAATATTTTTTTAATTCATATATTAAATTATTATTAAAACTGATTGATATATAAAATGTTATAAACAATAAAATTTAATGTCAGTTTTATTATTTCTTTTCACGACTCGTTATGGGTTCGAAAGCTATATTTTATAACTACCTAAAATAAAAATATAAAATATAAAATTATGTGTTATTTTATGAGTTTTTAATACCCATAAATCAAGTTGGTAATACTACTTAAAATTAAAATTTATTATGTCATGAGTCAGCTCACGAATTGATGAGCCGAACTGAGTCTAACTCAAACTCGACTCATTAGTTAATCGAGTTGGTTCAACTCGAGTTTTTCTAACTCGAGTACTTCTGACTCTAGTTACAAGTGAACTTTTTACGAGTCGAGTCCGAGTAACTTACGAGTTGCGAGTTTTTTTCTCACTCCTAGCTAGAACAAGACCCAAAAAATTTACTATTAATTCGGATAATTAGATACGTGAAATCATATTATGGTCAGTGATTTTGTAATTTGTTCAGAAGAAACGGTTCAGATTATGCATGATGTCAAAAAAAAAAAAATAATAATAAATAGTGTGTTGACACATTGGGTCAGGCCTCTCTCTAAATAACACATTGATTAAAAAAATTAAATCCTTATTCTCGTACTTCTGACGTAAATAAACCGATATATATGTTTATATCAAAATACGAGTATAAATATTTTGTCCATTATATGTAACAGATAAATTTTCTTGTCAGTTGGATAAAAATAAAAAGCACAATGAACATTCTGGTATTAGTGGACCCTCTGCGAAATTTTATTGTCATAAAAATAGACGATGAACTCATCAAAACAAAAAACTGTTTTTTTTTTCGTCTTCCTAATTGTATAAAAATGAATTCGAATTTTTATTATATATATATTTATGTGAATATATTACGCTCAAGGAAAATAAGACCAGCTATTCATATTTGTCGTTTAAAATTTGACTTTTAAATTACTAATGCCAAATAAAAGGAAAATATAATGATGAAAAAGAATGAACATCTGATTCCTCGTCTTTTGGATTGTTAGCTTGCAAGAGTCGTCTTATGAATTGTAGCCCACCCAACCTTAGCAAAACTTTTCAAATTATTACGAAAGGTGCTATAGTCTAATATATGAAATGGATGGGATTCATTCAATATGATCGTTCTTATATTTTTAAATTTCAAACAACTGATTCTAACCATTTAATTTGTTTCAATGTTGATGCTTATAAAACAAAAAACAAAGTTTTATTTATTTTTTTATTTTTCTTACTATTTTTTCGTACTCTATAAAATCCATTATATATACTAACATTATCAATCATCCAATAATAATGATTTTGAAAAATATAAAAAATATATAATTTTAGTTTATTGTAGGTTTTCGTTATGGAAAAAAAAAACTGAATAGTTTAGATCGACTGTTAAAAATTTAAAACGTAAAAACAATCGTATTGAATCGTATTGAATGTACTTCGTCCCATATATTTGACTATTATATGGACCACAAATAGGCAAGGAGTCCAATTCGATCAAATATGGATCTCAATATAAAACATATAAAAAAAATATAATATGACGTAATTAAATTAAACACATTTCGAGGAGAAAAACACTAATTGTATTTAGAGCACTATATAGTATAAGACTCCACAAGGCTTTTTGAGGAGGGCCTATAATAAAACATCGAGGAGAAATTAAAATTTTACTATTTTGTTAACAGATATAGCCAGCTATGGCCTATGGGGAACTTGGCCCCTATCTGTCTCTACAGTCGCTCATAGGACCACTACAAAAAGTCAAAGTTGTTCCGAATAAGTCAGCAGAAAAAGTAAAATGAGAATAAAAGTATAAACCTAGAATTAATATTTTGTGGATCCTCAGTCTTACTCAAAGTCCGCCTAGTTCGATGTCCTATAAGTCTATAACACCACCATCAGGTTCCCTCTCTTCCTTCCATGTAACAATGGAAAAGTGGAGAATTGTCTTCCTGCGCATGCTCATGTGTTTTGTTCTCCAAACAAAGGTGACAAGCAAACCATGCTCGCCATGCGGCACAACATCGGTGCCGTTCCCGTTAAGCACGGATGGTACTTGCGGCGACCCTTCGTACAAAGTCCGCTGCTCTGCCAACACTTCAACCCTCTTCTTTGACACAACTAACAACTCCTACCCCATCACCTCCATCTTCCCTTCCTCTCAGCACCTCGTCATCTCGCCATCCACCTTAAGGTCATCTATTACAAGTTTACAACGTCGATCCAATTGAGCTGCATCTCTTATTATTTGTTTTCATAATACATTGTCATTGATTGATTTTGGTTTTGTATTTTAATTTAGGAATGAATCATGTATCTCCTCTGACCTGACCTCCAATGGTATTCACTTGAATGCGTCATTCCCGTTCAATGTGACATCAAGCAACACCGTCATGTTGCTCAACTGCACCTCCAACATGCTCGTCTCCCCTTTGAATTGTTCCTCCAACTCACTCTGCCACCACCTGCCACAACCCTCCTGCCAAATCCATACAATCTGTTGCACTTTCAGAGCCGGTGGATCCGCTACCTCGCATATGATCAACATAAGCCCCGAGTTCTGCAGTGCGTATCGTAGTTATGTTAACCTGGACCTGACACAGCCGGCAGATACTTGGCAGAGTAAAGAAGGTGTTGAATTGCAGTGGGTTTCGCCGAGAGAACCCTTGTGCAATGCACAGGAAGATTGCGAGGATGGTGCGAAGGCCAACTGCACGGTTGATCCAGCTTCAAATGAGGAACTGGTAAAGCGGTGCTTCTGTGTTAGCCCGACTGTCTGGAATCCGATCTCTGGCAAGTGTGAACGTAGTAAGTATTTTTCATGATCACAAGCACGAATCCTTCGTTTTTGTGACTGAATTATTGCTTTGAGCAATAGTTAGTTCATTCATTTTTTTTTTCGAATTGAAGTTCAAAATCACGATTCATATGGATTCAAGCTTAGAATGACGCACCTCCGTGGCTCCACCCTTGCGTTGACAATTATATATATATTAATTAAGTAAGACGCATTACAGCAAAAGTTTTTCGAAAACTGCAGTAAAAGTTGTGCAAATTATGCGGCATTTGATGTTTGCCTGAATTTACTTAAAAAATTAAAGAAATTATTTATTATAGTACAAAAACAATAATTCATACTAATATGTTTAGCTTTATTTGCAATTCAATTACTAGCCTTTGCAATTTTCCTGGTTGATTTTAAAAGGCACTATCTAAAATATGTGGCTGTATATTGTAGAGTAAATGGCTTTTGTAAATTGTAATACGTCCAGAAAGGGGGATAATTATTGAATAGAGGGAACTTAGGTTCCCGGTATTTATTTTATATAGCACTGCCATTAAATTAATAGCGTTTACTAAAAGCTGTATTATTTATGCTCCGACCAATCTCAGGGAAAGGCAGTAGTGCAGTATATTCTTTCCTTTCTTTATTAATTGCTTTTGAGTTGTTCTTAGCGTAGTTTGCAAATATTTTTTGTCTTTATTTTATAGGTAAGTCGCACAGCGATTTCATTAAACTGTAATGCATAATTATTTAGTGATGTAAAATATCAATATTATTAAATAATTTATTCTTATTGAAAATTTATTAGTAGAAAAAAAATTAAGAAAAATGCTTATATGTTAAGGGAAATAATTAAGTTTGACTAACCTCTAGGACGTGCAGATCAAACGGATTGCACCGATGAAGATTGTGGAGGATCCGGCAGTGGGCCGCTTATTGCTGGTAAGATTTAATTTTTAAAAATACCAATATCTCCCTAGTTGCATGTTAAAATTCCTAGCTAGTAATCAATAGACTCAACCAGGTACATTAATATCTTATTATCATCGCATTTAGAGAAGTTTGGGCTCTGGCCTCTGGGGTTGTTCTCAGTTCTCACACATGTATCAGTCAAAAGAACTGAAACATCAAGAAAAAAAAGAAAAAAAAAAAAAGAGAATGAACATAAGAGAGAAAAATGAAAAGGAAAAGGAAAGAAAGAGAAGAGTGATGGTGTTGCTTATCGAAACCTGTGGCCCTTTGGGTGCCTCCGTTTCTTGATGCAGTAGAGCATCAAGTTCGGTAGAATGACCTCAATTATTTGGTGTAAAAGGGGTCCGGTCTGTTGAATCCTTCTCCAAATGTCTTCTTTTTTGGTATTTCTATCAGGCTACATCCTCATTTTTTTCCCATGTGTGAGTCACTGATTGGAACTGATTTTAGTATGTCTGTGTGAGTTTGTGTAAACTCTCAAATCAAATTTTCTGAAAGTATTTTTAGTGCCTAAATCCCGAGTAATTTTCTTGGATAAAAAGTTTTGTGGGGTTTGTTTCTGACGGGGATGAATTTTCTTATTTGCTTAGTGGAACATTTTGTTGCTGTTTAGGTTGCGCCAACAAGGTGTTTGAAAAAACTCCACTGAGAGCCTTTGTGGTAATTTTGTTGACATAATCAGGACCTAACAAAATCTGAATTGTAATATTTGTCTAACGTTTTAAAGTAAATTATTTATTTCTGTAGGTCTGATCCCGGGTTTCGGTGCTACTCTACTGGTTCTCATTGCTGGTTCTATTCTATACATGAGACAACGTAATAAACATCAAGCAAGAGAAAAAATTGCAAAAGAGAGAGAGCAAATTCTGAATCTAAACAACACAAGTGGTCGTTCTGCAAAATACTTCATGACCCGTGAAATGAAGAATGCCACAAACAACTTCTCGCATAACAAACTTCTTGGAGCTGGGGGTTTTGGCGAAGTCTACAAAGGAGTTCTTCCTGATGGAACTTTAATAGCAGTAAAGTGTGCCAAGATTGGAAACACCAAGTCCACAGACCAAGTCCTGAATGAGGTGCGCATCCTGTCACAGGTGAATCATCGAAGCCTGGTACGACTCCTTGGATGTTGTGTGGAGATGGAGCGACCACTTATGGTGTATGAGTTTATACCTAATGGTACGTTGGCTGAACACCTTCATGGTCTCCGGTCACCACTTTCTTGGGATCATCGCTTGTCAATAGCACATCAAACAGCCGAAGGCCTTGCTTATTTGCATTTCTTGGCGGTACCACCAATCTATCATCGAGATGTTAAATCTACCAATATCCTGCTTGATGAGAAGCTTAATGCCAAGGTAGCATTACATATAAACATACCAAGGAATTTTTCAAAATTAAGTACATGTTACTTACCTCTGAAAAACGTACTTATCCTGTTAACAGGTATCAGATTTTGGTCTATCTCGCCTGGTAGAATCTGACTTGAGCCACATCTCAACATGCGCACAAGGGACGCTTGGGTACCTTGACCCGGAGTACTACCGTAACTTCCAGCTAACAGACAAGAGTGATGTGTATAGCTTTGGAGTAGTTCTTCTAGAGCTTCTGACATCACAAAAAGCAATAGACTTCACCCGACCAAATGACGATGTGAATCTAGTGATTTATATAAAACGATTGGTGCTGGAAGAAAGTCTATTGGAGGCTGTGGATCCAACAATGAAGAAGAATGCCACTGATATTGAGCTCGATACTATGAAGGCACTGGGTTATTTGGCAATGAGTTGCCTCGAGGAGACACGGCAAAATAGACCATCAATGAAAGAGGTGCAAGAGGAGATTGAGCTGATTATGGCTCTTTTGGCGAAAGCCAATGCTCAAAATTAGTTTTTTCTTTTTTTTTTTTGGTAGGAACCATTGAGATTTCAATTCGGTATATATCAGCTTAGTTGTTTTGAGTGTTAATTTGAGAGGTTCTCTAGTTAATTGTGTACATTCATTTCTGACGTTATAACCTTGGTTCTTCTGATGCGATAATTGATAGGTGATGTCTGGTATTAAAATATTTTTTGGTATATATATGTTTGACTTGAGAACAATGCTTACTGTAATTTTCTTTAATATTGTTTCTTTTCTTATTGACAAATCAAAGATTTCTTTTTTATGTTTCCTTCACATGAGATAAATATACTGTAAAGAAGATTGTAAAGAAGGAAAAATAACACAGAGAAACACGAAGATTTTTACGTGGTTCAGTACAAGTTGTACCTACGTCCACGACACATACACACCACTATTTTTTATTTCTTTTCAATAATTCGAGTACAAGAGAGATAGAGAGAGGAAGAAGATAGGTTCTGCAGGAAGGGACGCACCTTTATAGAAATATAGGTGGCCATAATTATTGTTTCTATTTTTGCTTTAAAACAAAATAAGGAAATAAATTATTTACATAATTTCCGACGCATTTCGGACCGAAATGGCTCCGAAATCGGTCCGAAATTTCGCCTCTGGCTCACACTCCCCCTCAAGTTGGTATGTAGATGTCTTGCATGCCCAACTTGCAAATCACTCCCTGGAATATGGTACTGGATACCCCTTTGGTCAGTATATCCGCCAATTGTTCGTCAGTTCTCACGTGAGGAATGCTAATGACTTTATCTTCTAAATTCTGTCGAATAAAGTGTCTATCCACTTCAATGTGCTTGGTCCTATCATGTTGCACCGGATTGTGAGATATTGCAATAGCTGCCTTGTTGTCACAAAACAGTTTCATTTCCCTGTCATCATAGAGGTCAAGATCCTTGAGTACTCTTTTTATCCACAGTAATTCTTGCAAACCTTTAGCAATTCCTCTGAACTCTGCCTCTGCACTTGACAAAGCTACCACCTTTTGTTTCTTGCTTCTCCAGGTAACCAAGTTACCTCCAACAAATGTGAAGTATCCAGACGTGGATTTCCTATCTGTCACATCTCCAGCCCAGTCAGAATCTGTATATCCCTCAACCTGAAGATGACAATTCCTCCTGAAGAATATGCCTCGTCCTGGGGATCCCTTGAGATACCTTAAAATCCACATGACAGCTTCCATATGTTGCTCACTGGGAGCATGCATGAACTGACTCACCACAGACACAGCATAAGCAATATCAGGCCGAGTATGTGACAAGTAAATGAGTCTCCCTACCAATCTCTGGTACTGATCCTTATTTGTAGGTGCCTGGTCCGGGAACACACCCAACTTGGAGTTCTGTTTGGTTGGTGTGTCAACAGGTTTGCAGTCCAACATACCTGTTTCAGCAAGCAAGTCAAGCACATACTTTCTTTGAGACAAAGAAATACCTTCCTTATTGCGTGCAACTTCAATCCCAAGGAAATACTTCAACCCTCCTAGATTCTTCATTTCAAACTCTTTGGACAATTTATCTTCTAGATCTTGGATTCCTTCAGAGTCATCACCTGTGATTATCATATCATCAACATAGATTATCAAGATAACAATTTTACCTTTATTCTTGAGGAAGAATAAGGTGTGGTCAGTATCACTCTGGGTGTATCCATATCCCTTCATAGCACTGCAAAATCTTCCAAACCAGGCCCTAGGAGACTGTTTCAGACCATACAACGCCTTTTTCAACCTGCAAACAAGAGACTGATTGCTTGAGTGACCACATCCTGGTGGGATGTCCATATAAATTTCTTCATCAATGTCACCATGCAGAAACGCATTTTTCACATCAAACTGGTGTAGTGGCCAGTCTTGATTTGCTGCAATGGACAGTAGAATCCTAACAGTATTCAGCTTTGCTACTGGTGAAAAAGTCTCTTGATAGTCTACTCCATATGTCTGAGAGTAGCCTTTTGCCACTAATCTTGCCTTATACCTGTCAATTTCTCCAGTGGGCCCATATTTAACTGTAAATACCCATTTGCAGCCTACCGCCTTTCTGTCTTTTGGCCTTGTCACCAATTCCCAAGTGTCATTTTTCTCCAGTGCATCCATCTCTGTCTTCATTGCATCCACCCATTTTGGATCACTAAGAGCTTCATTCAGATTACTTGGAATGTGAACTAATGCAAGAGTTCTGTCAAAATCCTTCACTGGTTCTGGCATGTGAGACATAGTCATGAAATTTGCCATTGCATACCTGCCCTTACCACTTTCATCTGGTCTGTATCTCTTAGGTGGTCTGCCTCTGTTGATCCTGAAAGGTAACTGATAACCAGGGTTAGTAGTAACAGGTTCAGAATTACTTACCTCTGACTCAGGAGATTGGTCATGTGGTGAGATAGGAGACTGTATCATTTCTTCTTCTTCCAAGTCCTCTTCTGATGGACCCGAATCGACCAGTGGGTCCACCTCAAGGTTCAAATTTTCAATTTTATCATCACATTTCGGACCGAAATTGGCAGAATTCGGACCGAAATTGATCTGTCCTTCTGGGCAGAGACCTGATTTCGGTCCGAAATGTCCAGAATTCGGACCGAAATTGACATGTTCTGTACTCAAAACTCCATCTCTTGTTGAATCAAACCAGAACTCATTTTCTATCATACTCTCCCCCTGAGAATGGGTCTGGTTTCTGCTAAAATACCCTTCATTTTCAATAAATGTCACATCCATTGTAGTATACACCTTCCTAGAGACTGGATTCATACATCTATAACCCTTTTGATGTTGCCCATAGCCTATGAACACACATTTTTCAGCACAAGGATCAAGTTTGGAGCGCAAATGCTTTTGGATGTGGACATAAGCTATGCACAAACACTTTTGGTGGGATATTGAGTACAGAAGGGATCATGTGGTAGGTTGAGAGCTTTTGCAATGGTGTTTGAAATTTGAGTGCCACAGAAGGTAATCTATTAATCAAATACACCGCTGAGGTGACTGCATGATCCCAATAAGAATGAGGAACACTATTTTCTAGCATCAGTGCCCTGGTCATTTCTAGAATTTGCCTATTCTTACGCTCTGCCCTACCATTTTGTTGAGGTGTACCTACACAGCTAGTCTCATGTATAATCCCATTGGTTTTGAAAAACTCCCCTAGTGTTTTATTGACAAATTCCCTTCCATTGTCGCTTCTAAACACTTTGACAGTCTTATCAAATTGGTTTTTCATCATGGTAACGAAGGAGGTAATGGCTAGTGGTACATCAGCTTTCTGTTTTACCACATTAACCCAAGTCATTCTAGTACAGTCATCAATAAATAAGACAAACCATCTATTTCCTATTAAGGAGTCAACCGGGGAAGGTCCCCAAACATCAGAGTGAATCAAATCAAAAGGAGCTTTATTATTATCATCATCCAAAATCTTAGCAAAATGAGCTCGATGGCTCTTAGATTTGATACACACATCACAGTTAAAAATCTCATTCTCAAAACCAGAAAACAAACTAGGGTAAAGTTTTCTTAGGTACCCAAAAGATGGATGACCTAAGCGCCTGTGCCATATCCAAATAGAAGATTTCCTACTCAAGTTCGATCCAGCAGATAGATTTGCTTGTCCAGCAGCCAAGTCTTCTAAATGATACAGTCCTCCTCTTTTAATACCACGACCAAGAATCTCCTTCGTCAAGAGGTCCTGAAAAAGACAAAATCGAGGATACATGAGTACCACACAATTCAATTCTTCACATAACTGTCCTACAGACAAGAGTTTGGATGAAAGTGAGGGAACCAATAGTGTATTTGAAAGAGTTAACGAAGAAGAAAAAATGACTTCTCCAGCCCCTGTGACTGGATGGGTCTCGCCATTTGCATTAACAATTTCATTTCTTCTTGGAACCGAATCCCTTACCAAGTCTTCCCTGTTGTATGTCATGTGATCGGTTGCCCCTGAATCAATAATCCAAGAGCAGTCAGTACCAGATGTATTTAAAGCAAAAACTTTACCTTCATTCATCTCGACAGAAGGCAAAATAGAAAGTTTTCCAACAGGTTTCGGTCCGAAATTTGAAAATTTCGGTCCGAAATTGTCACTGCCAGGGCCAAAACCAGCCAGATTCGCAGTTGGTGGGGCCCTTCCATCTGTGGCCACGGCTTCAGCCACGTGTGCCTTGCCTTGCTTCTTCTTCTTATTCTCTTCCCACCAGTCTGGATACCCGATCAACTTGAAACATTGTTCCACCGAGTGTTTTGGATTTTTACAATGGGTACACCCTCCAGGTGGGACTGGTTTTTTATTGTTTTGTTTTGGAGGGTAGTTGGATTTCTGGAGGTTCAAGGTTTGGGTCTTTGCTATCATGACCAAAGAATTATCTCCAACTTCTCCTCCGCTCAACATAACCATTTGTCTCCATTCTTCTTTCCTAACAAGGGCAAACGCCTCCTCTATTGTAGGAAGAGGCTTCATTTGGAGGACACTAGCCCGAATTTGGTCCAACTTATCATCTAAGCCATCCAAAAAGGTTAGTACCCTATCTTCTTGTACCAATTTCTGGAATTTTTCAATATCAATTGGACATTCCATGGGATTTGGTCTGCGGGTGTCTAATTCTTTCCATAGCCCTTGGAGGGTACTGTAAAAATTCTGGACCAATTCACCATTCTATTTGACCTTACTAATTTTCCTTTTGAGGTCCAAAACCTGAGACAAATCACTACCATCAAAGTACGAGGTATTGACTGCATCCCAGACCTCTTTCGCAGTAGAGTAAGGTAAGAAGTTACCTATTAGTGATGAGTCCATAGAGTTGATCATGAAGTCTTTCACCTGAGAATCTATCACGGACCAACGCTTATAGGCTTCCTCGTCCGAAGGCTTTGGCCGAGTCGAACCATCAAGGTGACCCAATCTGTCTCGTCCGTTGAGCTTCATCTTCAGCATCTGCGACCAAAGGTAGAAGTTCGTCCCATCTAGCTTGATCGACATCGCGGAGGTGAAACCTTCTTGACTTTGGGTGTTTGGTGGAGGTCTCGGTTGTGTAAGCAACTGGGACAGAGTCTCGTTCAGGCTCTGGATAAGGGCCATAGCATCTGGTGGGTTAGGTGTAGGTTCAGGTGATTTAGGGTTGGAATCGGTTGAAGGATTCATGGTTTTAGGTCAGGAGAGGGATAAATTTCGGTCCGAAAAAGGTAGATTTCGGTCCGAAATTTTAGGGTTTCGTCGAGGTTTCGGCGAGATCCAGTCAAGAAGAAGTAGAATCAATCGCTCGTGCAGTAACTCGCACGAGGGAGAGGACTTCTGTGCAGTAACTCGCACAAAGAAAGAAAGAAAGAAAAAACAAGATGAAGAATCAAGTTATGCAGTCGCTCGCACAACTATTAAATCAACAGATCTCAGAACCTACCGCTCTGATACCATGTAAAAAAGATTGTAAAGAAGGAAAAATAACACAGAGAAACACGAAGATTTTTACGTGGTTCAGTACAAGTTGTACCTACGTCCACGACACACACACACCACCATTTTTTATTTCTTTTCAATAATTCGAGTACAAGAGAGATAGAGAGAGGAAGAAGATAGATTCTGCAGGAAGGGACGCACCTTTATAGAAATATAGGTGGCCATAATTATTGTTTCTATTTTTGCTTTAAAACAAAATAAGGAAATAAATTATTTACATAATTTCCGACGCATTTCGGACCGAAATGGCTCCGAAATCGGTCCGAAATTTCGCCTCTGGCTCACATATAGTAAAGTCATGCTCGTTTTCTCAATCTCGTTCTTAATTAGCACTATTTGTTCTGATTCACTAGCCGGAGGAAAGTCTCACTCCAGAAAGATTGGAAAAAAAAAAGGACGGAATCCAGTATATGTAGGAAACATTTTATTTTCTTGTATTTTCTGGCAAGAGGTTGGCTAATGTGTACTCTCCACTCGTTTCGAATTTCAAAATTCAAATGACCAATCTGTTCTCCATTTTGAAATATTCTTAGAAATTAAATGTTATATTTTTTAAAAAAATTTCTTCTATATAGTATGACATTTTCAAATTCAAATTGGAGGGCTAAAATTAAGTGTTAACTTATCGCCAAAAATGGAGAAAACAAGTTATCACTTATTTCAAAGCCGGCTCGAAAAGTCAGGATACTGGAGTCCCTTCTATTTCAAATCTATTCTGACTAATTGAATTAGGCACCTTGTAATCCAGTTATTGGAGGAGATTAACAAAAAGTCAACTCTTGAACTGCAAGTATAGATCCGTCTTGAAGGTGCAAAGTATATGAATTATTCAAATACTCTAAATTAATATATAAAATATTCTAAATATAGTTATATTCTAAATGCAGAAGCCTTTGCCATTAGTCCGTTACCAATATACACTTTATCTACCCTCAGTTCTCAGGATCCCTTTTAACCAAAAATGGAAGGATGGAGCATTCTCTTTTTAAATTGCCTCTTTGTGTTAGTTATTATTGAATCAGCAACAATTGTCACTGGCAAAGCATGTCCCCCATGTGGCAGTACACCTGTACCTTTTCCCTTGAGCACAGACGGTAAATGCGGCGACCCCTCTTACAAAATCCGGTGCAGCAGCCACATCTCGAAACTCTTCTTAGATGGCATCAACAACTCGTACCCCATTACATCCATTGAGCCCTCCAACCAGCTCCTCACCGTTAATACCTCCTTTATCGAGTCTGATATTAATGCAACTCCTCGAATATTTATTTCTCTCTTTGATTTATTATTTAAATTATTTGTTTGGTTTAGTTTTCATTCTATCTTGTAGACATGAATCTTGCATCTCCTCCGACTTGAACTCTATGGGATTCCAGCTAAATGATTCACTTCCGTTCAGTGTGACAGCAAAAAATACAATCATGCTGTTCAACTGCACCCCACAAGTTTTACTGGCCCCTATCAATTGCTCATCCAACTCCCCCTGTCACCGTGTCCCTTACAAATGGTGCCAAAGCCTCCCGCTTTGTTGCACGTATGGAGCGGGCGGGTCCAGCACTTCACATTCTATCCGTGGCCTAGGCATGGGAGACTGCGCCGCTTACCGCAGTTTCATCAACCTAGATCTGACACAGCCAGTGGATACATGGTTTAGTACATCGGGTGTGGAATTGCGGTGGTCATCGCCAAGAGAGCCCATTTGCGAAATGCAGGAAGATTGCGAGGAGGCTGCAAAGGCAAACTGTACAGCGGACCCATCTTCAGTAGGAGGGTCGGAAACGGTGAACCGGTGCTTTTGTGTCAGCCCGCTTGTGTGGAATCCTATCATTGGCATGTGTGAACATAGTAAGTTCTTGGAGCTATTTCTATTCCTCAATTTATATAAACGATAAATCATTGAATGATATACCAACGTCATATCTCATAGGCAGGAATTTCTTCTTTTTTAACATGTTTGGTACGCTATATGTCAATTTTGAACTTTTGTCTGTTTAATTGCAATAGCGGGGTGCAAACGCGGAATTGGTTGCAAGCAGCCTCTTATTGCAGGTATGAACAAAAAAAATATTACCTTCATGTTTAATTAATTATGTATCATGTTCCTTTTTGCCCTGATTTAATTATTAATAAAAAAACGAAGACAAAAGGCCTATTTAATATATAATTAATAAAACAAACAAATGATGTACAAAACGTAATATTTTTTGTCTATCAAATTGTGCGACTTTATATAAAATCAAACTCTGAAGCCAAAGTATAAAAAATCGGTACTAGTGCAAATATTGTAGTATACCTATAATTATTAAAAAAATTAGAGCACTCCTAAAAGTCATACTTATATTTCTTTCTGTATTACCTTCTTTGACTTTAAATGATATATAATAGCAAAAAATAAATCTATCATTTTGCCGGCCTAAATATATTTTAGGAATCTAGGAAAATAAAAAGGCCGGGCGGTTGGCCCAGGAATAAAATTGAAAATTTTAAAACCAGTGAATGAAGGGAACAATGGTAAAATAATGTGCGACAGATTGTTGTGTATCATTCAAACAATATTTTCCTTCTTATGGAAAGTATTTGCACAACTTTTAAAAATCTTAAATTCACGTAGGGGCATAAGTGCTAGGCTGCTAGCCCATTTTATGCACCAATTTTTTTAAAGATTAAATTTTCTATGGACACCTCCGAGATAAAGAAAATCCTCTTTTTATTTTTCCAGTAGTGGAAGCGCCAATACGAAAATCGGAATACAAGAAGGAACCTGAAAATTTTTGCGAAAGCTAATGAATATTGATGTTTGTATCTTATAATATCCAAAAGTAGCGTAAAAATAACCGTAAGTGTATGATAATTCGTTGTTACAGTCGGGATCAAATCTATAGGGACAATAAAACAAATACCGGACTTACACTTTCACATAATCTAGCATCTAACAAATTCAAGTATGGGGTCCAAACAAACTCATTTTTAACAAACACTAAAAACAGAACTTTAAACAAACAATAATAATAATAATAATAATAATAATAATAATAATAATAATAATAATAATAATAATAGAGGAATAAATTTTTTTTGGAGTAATTTTGTGGCAAATATGGTATAAAAATGTTCTAGGATTTCAATTTTCACCTTGGTTAGACTTTGGGGTTTAAATTGGTCACATCTAGTTCCTAACCTACTTTGAGTTGCCTATTCAATTCAATCAACCAATATACACCTTAAACCTAGATTAGATGTGATCATTTATCTAATAGGAGGTTCAATCAACTAATCAAACAAACAAGCATAATCATATAGAAATTAGGCAAGTAGTACACAATAAAAATCAAGTATTAAGTCAAGACATCAAACCTAACATCAATTTCAACATTAGTGCTAGAACACAACTAAATATAGCCTAACATAATACTAAAACAAATAACAAAAACTAAAAAATAAACTGATACAATCTCCATGAAAAAAATGAAAAAAAAAGGAAGAAGAAGGCCGGTGCCCATATTCAAGTCTCTTCTGTCTCCTGGATTTGTCAGGAGGTCACATGGGTGGAAGGATGGGATGACGGAGGTCGAAACGTAGATTTCCAATGCGGCAATGGTGGTGGTGTGATCAGATGGGAGCCCTGTGTGGTCGCACAAGAGTTGTTGGAGGTGGATATGAGGTAATTTTCATTGCGGCACCGCTAAGGAAGAGAGGGGAATGAAAGATGTCCCAATTTCGACGCTGGAGGCGCCTTATATAGAGAGCAGGGTGGGGTTTGGAGTGTTGTCTCACCTAGGCCAAGAATGAGACATCTGGCCTAGAATTGCCTGGAATTTTCTGGATCATGTGTCATACGTCGATTCATGTCGATTTACATCAATTTTGCAGACTCAATGTCCCTACAAAATGAAATAAAACTCAAGCAGTATCAAATTATTACAAATATAAACTGAAAACACATAAAATCAAGGATTTTGAGTTGTGATTTGAGTTAAAAAAATTCGGCCTAAAAGCATATATATAAATATGTGATGTCAAATATTAATTATAACCCATATTGCAATAATCATCTATTTTAAAAAATTTTATTTATATATTTATTTTGGCAAATTGTGGACTAATTTTTTTATATAGGTTGATATAGACCGTTATTTTCAAATTATTCACGGCTGTAATTGACTAAGGCCTAAACAACTATAAAAATTTTTGAGGAAAAAAATAGGGATCGTGTCCCCATCTTTTATTAAATTAAATAATTACATGATTTAGCCAGTGGCTAGAAGTTGGGACCGAAAAAAAAAAAAGAAAAGAAATTACAGTGCTAAATCAAAATAAAAGTTATCACAAGTCCCAAGCGAACTGAGAGCCAGCAGCATCTTAGCTAAGGATGAAGAGCTTCCCATTCTAAAAATATTTGTTCCACCAGTGCATTCGAACAACTATAAAAAACACATAATGCCCCTTATTTTATTTACTGTGAAGGAACCCCAAAAAATTTAATTGATTGCTTAATTTGATGATCTACCAGTACTGATGCAGATTTGGTAAAACAAAACAAGATTGCAAATATATGGTAATACTGGTAAACATTTATTATTGGATGACCGCATAACTTTATTTATTTTTAGTACCATTGGATTGGATTTGTTTCACTACTTTTAACTTACAAAATTCATTTTTGTAGTAGTATATACAATATTGCTTGTAAATCCTAATGCATATCCATATTTGCTCATAGGCCTGGTCTCTGGTCTAGCTGCAGCACTTGTCCTGAGCACAATTGGCTTCATTCTATATGTGCGACAACGTCGCCTTCACCTAGAAAGGGAACGACTGGTAAAAGAGAGAGAGCAGATCTTGAATCTAAAAAACATGACTGGTCGTACTGCAAAAAATTTCACAAGCCGTGAGATGAAACAAGCAACAAACAACTTCTCACGGGACAACCTTCTTGGAGCTGGAGGGTTTGGCGAAGTCTATAAAGGAATGCTCCCAGATGGAACCCCAATTGCTGTCAAGTGTGCCAAGATCGGAAACACAAAGTCCACAGACCAAGTGCTAAATGAGGTGCGCATCCTATCGCAGGTTAATCACCGGAGTCTAGTTCGCCTCCTAGGGTGCTGTGTGGACCTAGCTCAACCACTCATGGTATACGAGTTCATACCAAGTGGAACCTTATCTGACCATCTACATGGAATCCAGTCTCCACTTACATGGCATCATCGTCTATCTATTGCACATCAGACAGCTGAAGGGCTTGCTTATTTACACTTTTCGGCTGTGCCTCCTATCTATCACCGAGATATTAAATCGACCAATATTCTTCTGGATGAGAATCTCAATGCAAAGGTATAATCACACTGTAGTGTGATCATTTTTATGTTATTTGAAGTTCAGTAATAATTAATGATAGTATAGATAAGTACTAATTGACAAATTTTCTAAACTGTTTTGCCCAACTATTGAAGGGTACTTAATTTCTTTTTTCAGGAGCGAACTTCATTTAAGTTTATACAGTAGGTTTATTAATACCTAGGTTTAACATTGGTCAAGGATCCATTTCACTAGTAAACACATTTGTGTGCAGCTTTTCGCTGTGATCAGAGAAAATTTCATAGAAATTAACTGATTGACAATTTTGTACATATTATTATAATGTAAATATTTATTTTAAATATTATAATCAATTCTTGTTTACCATATATATGTGATATAAATGTAACTTAATTTTGATACTTTTATCCATGTCTAAAAAGGTCTCTGATTTCGGTCTCTCCCGTCTGGCAGAATCTGATCTAAGCCACATCTCAACATGTGCACAGGGTACCCTAGGTTATCTCGACCCAGAGTACTACCGTAACTTCCAACTGACAGACAAGAGTGATGTGTACAGCTTTGGAGTAGTTCTTCTAGAGCTTATAACATCACAAAAAGCCATCGACTTTACACGGCCATCTGATGATGTGAATCTAACTATTTACATGCAGCGATTGGTCATCCAAGATCGAATTATGGAGGCAGTGGACCCAATGATTACAAAGGGAGCAACTGATGTTGAACTTGATTCTATAAAGGCACTAGGATTTTTGGCTATGAGTTGCTTAGAAGAGAAACGACAGGACAGACCATCAATGAAAGAGGTGGCTGAGGAGATTGAGTACATCATGAATCTATTAGCCGTCTACATTGATGAAAGTATTTAGATATAACTATCGAAGCTGTTATAACTGAATCTTCATAGTAATGTTTGTTTTGGTGAGGTAATTTCAAGTTCTTTAATTGCTTTGGGCATTGATGTCATGCTTTTTGTATCTTGGTAGTTATGATTTGACTTGTAAATTTGTAATACATGAAAACACTTGAATGGAAATTTATTGGTTTGGAAGATGAACTCGCAGCATGCAAATATTGATAGATCTTAGTTATCAAGCATGTGTTGTCTATTATTTTTTATGTATCATGGAGCACAAAGGCCAACTTAGTACATTAAATAAATAGATAGAATAAAATTAATGTAAGCGTTTGAACGAGTTGTGTATTTATTCGCCAACCACATTTTCTTTGATGGTGGTTGCCAACAAATTGAGCAGAGAGAGAGCCAAGGTCAATATCGTTCCGCTAAGATCCAACTAGTATAAAGTCAGAGCCTTTTATCCCAAACAAATTGGGTAGGCTAGAAATAACACTCTGACTCTCATCATTTTTTGTATATATGGCTAAATTTTTACGCTGGCTCACTAAGCCTATCGCAAGTATGTGGACTTGAATCCTGAACCTCTTAAAAGTCAACCCAGTGCTCTTACCACTTGAGCTTAGGGCTGTCAATGGTACCCTTTTAACCGTTTACCCTACCCGTATCGTATTCGATAAAACGGGTATGGGTAAGGTTTTATTTTCGTTAAGTTATCAGGTATGGGTATGGATAAAAAAAAAATTTCGTTAATTTATTGGGTAAGGGTATGGGTAATGCTATTTCATATTCGTTAATTACCTGTACCGTTAATCTTTATCATAACAAAAAAAATATAATTGTAAGATTCAATTAATACGTTAATAACAAACTAAAATCAGAAAGATATATTCGTAAGATTCAATTGATATGTTAATAATTAAACTAGACAATTAAATTGTAAGATTTCATTGAAATAATACTACATTAAATTGGAAAGATATAATAGTAAGATTCAATTGATATGTTAATTATTTTTTTTCATTCACACGCTACATCGTTCATTCACGGGCTACATTAAAAAAAATAATAAACTTTTTTAGAAGATCATTTCTTCTCCGTTGTCATTTGAGAAAATATTGTATAATTAATAACTAGTTATGTAATTTTTTTTTGTGACAATTAACGTGAGAAGATATAATATGATTTTATTATATTTAAAGTATTATGCAATGTTGCACTTTATTAATATATTTATCTGATAATATTTATTTATCTTTATTGTAATTTTTTTTCATTGAGTTATTAACATTATTATCCATTTTCTACCGTTACCCTACCCTTACCGTTAATTCTTAACGGATAAGGGTAGGGTACGGGTAAAGTCAAATTTTAACGGGTAAGGGTAGGGTATGGATAAAGAAAATTTTAATGGGTATGAGTATGAAAAATGTCTCTACCGTATCGTACCCTATCCATTGACAGCCCTACTTGAGCTACAAGACCACATGCGAAAATTAATTTTCTTAGCAGAATCGCATGTGAAAATTATATTTTGGTGAAGTCCTATGGATTTCATAGGCTCAGCATTTTACTAAAAGCATAGGCTAATTTGTTTAATTATTACGAGTGCATGTTAGGAGAATTCTGACAAATGGACACGACATGTAGAGACACAAAAAATTAACTGAAAACATTTCTTTAATTTTTTTGAGAAACCATTCACATCTTAAAACAGTGGCCAAGAAACTTTTGTTTTACTAAATTGGTTATAATCGATATATGTTTTTTTTTACGCTTCACTTTGTAAATATTTTGTCTTCAAATTGCAATTATTAATTTCTCTCTTACTTCTCGCCGCTTTTGCAATTTTCTTTTCCCGTTTAAATTGTATTGGGCTCCCTACATATTGGAGCACTTCTTTTTAAATGAGCTTCGGACTGAGTTTGTATTATTATTTTACCACGGTTTGTAAGAAGAACTTATCTTCTTAGGTTTGAGATTTTGACTGCCACAAATATATGCTGGTTTATTTACCAAATTCTTTTGTGTAGAACTGAACGAGACACAAACACAACAAAATAAATGTCCTTGTACCTGTCACGTTGACTCGGTAGTCTCTATTATCTATAGTCATGAGACTATGACCCATGAAATATTGAAATGTTTTGGCGTCAGGACCCGCCTACCATAATAGAAGTCAAGTCTATTATATATTAATTGTAGTCTTTTGCATCATTGGCATCACGGTCTATACTGCATAATGAATGTCTATGTGTTTTGTCCGTTGTTGAATATATGTTGACTTATACAGTTATACTAGATGGAAACTGTATTGACCCTGAATTTTAAAATACTTATCTCATTTGTGTCACATCTGGTGGATGTTTTGAAAACCGGACCGGACCGGCCGGTTCGACCGGTTCAACCTCGAACCGGAGTCCTCTCCGTTTCCGGTTTAACCGGAAAAAACCCGGTTCAACTACGGTTAAACCGGAAAACCGGCCGACCCGGAAGCCTTCCCGGTTCAGGTGCCGGTCCGGTTTTCTAAACATTCTGAGAACACAGGTGACATCGGAATAAAATGACAGCAATGCATATATTACATATGAGATATGTCAGACATAAATTTTCACCAGTACTTATGCTGACTTTGATGCATAAGTTTGACCAACTTCAATTAATGGTGCGTTTCCACGAAGTTGTGCCCCTCTCTCTCTCTCCCGTCAGAACATATATGGTTTCTATACTCTCTCTCTCTCCTGTTACGATTAAATAAAATAAGTAAAACTCAAAAATTATTTTGTCCAATATTCTATAACGGTAAATTGATTAGCACTTTTTCAATTTGTATCCAATCAATTTTCAGGCGCATGTATCTTTCCATTTGAGATATTATAGCCAGGCATCATTTCAATTATACATATTACCTTATGTGATTTCCGTGTTGCCAATGAGATATACAGGTATTAACCTTCCTTAAAAGAAATGGTAATTGGCTGAAATTCCTCTCCATTAATTCCCATTAATAAGTTGCATATCTTTTAAATATTCATTTCATTTGTACGTTACTGTATATCCAAATAAGGATCCTCTAATTGCTCTGCTTGTGGTCAATATACTCGAGACCTTCCACTGTTAATGAGATGTAGAAATATCTCTGCTAAAAAACCATACCGCAATTTCACCAATTCCCCATTCATTCATTCTATTCTCTAAACAATTCTCAAACACTCGGCTGGATATTGTGGAGTTATTGTTAGTCGCTTCCAGAGCACGTGCCTCAAGGAGCGACAAGCACCCCGATTATCTTGGGGCGGTTCCAGCGTCTCGTACGGTAGGGACGGAATATGCCTTAGGACAGTGATTTTCATCACGATCTGGGTAACAACGTTTCATTTATTTAATTTTATTTCATTTACTATCTGAATTTTGTTGACTGTTTTTCCAACAATCTAAGGCGTATAATCATTTGGATAGTATTTGATAAAAGAAAAAAAAATTATATATATTACTCTAAATTTTTTTTGACAATTTGTACGTGATTTCAATCTAGTTACTAAAAATATTTATATTAATAAAACAAAGTCGTTTGACTATTTCGTAATCTACTGTTTTGAAAATCTTGCAAAGTAGTAGCACTTTCTTCATTTAGTAATTTTCATAAATTACTTCTACCGATTGTATATTATTCTAAATCATTTTGCATTCTACTCTGTTGCAGTTATTTTACATCTGATTTCTTCTTTACTCAAAATGGGTCTTGATGATATCCATATGCTTAAACCAAAAAAGTTTAATGGGTCAGGATTTAACAGATGGCAAGAACAAATGGAAGCATGGTTAATTACATTAGGTCTAATAACTGCAATAGGGAAAACACCACCTTTTACTATAACATATACAAGAGGTAGCACATCTAGAAGTGCAGAGGAAATTGAGTTTCATTGTCGTTTCAGAATTTTAAATTGTCTCTCTAATGAACTTTATGAAACATACAGAAAACATGAAAAAGTATAAGACTTGTGGAATGCTTTAGATGATGCATACAATAGAGATAATGAAGGAATAATTAGATTTACTATTTCAGATTTTCATAACTACAAGATGGTTGATAATGAACCAATTAATGACCAGATTCACAAGTTTCAAAACATGGTTCAAGAAATTCATAGAGGTGGAGAAACTAAATTGGATGAAAACTATCAAGTAACATGTCTGATAGATAAATTACCACCTTCATGGTCTAATTTTGCTCAAGATCTTAGAAAGACACAAACTAAACTGACCATGAGAAATGTCATTCAATCTATTAGAATTGAAGATCAATTTAGGCATCGGCAAGTACAAGAGAATAAAATGTCTTCTAAAGTTAATTTAACAGAATCTCAAAATGGTGATAAAAATCAAAATAAAAATTATAAATAGAAAGGAAATTTCAAAATTAATAAGAAGTTCAACAGAAATAAAAAATGGAAAAATAAAGCAAAGGAATCTAATGGACCCAATAATGAGAAAAAGAAGAAAGATGATGACAAGTTCTGCTATGTTTGTGGCCGAGACAATCACTGGGCAAAAGACTGTTATTATCGGAAGAAAAAGAAATTTGAACCCAACAAGAAGGACTCCAATCAAATTAAAAATCAAGTGCAAATGATAGAAACTAAAGCTTCTGGATCCTCTTTTAGGTCTGTTTCTCTTAATCCCTCAATTAATCTTACTTATCAAAATTCTGATTGGTGGTTAGATAGTGGTGCAAATACACATGTATGTGCTAATAAATCTTGTTTTTCAACATATCAGATCACAAGTAGTGGAAGTGTAACAGTAGCAAATGGAACATCTGTTAAAGTCATGGGCATTGGAGATATCAAATTAAAATTTACTTCTGGAAAAACTATTTTGCTTCGTGATGTACAACATGTTCCTGATATTGGAAAATATTTAATTAGTGGATCTTTATTAGTGCAATTAGGATATAAAATAGTCCTTGAATCAAATAAAGTTGTAATTTCCAAGAATGATGTTTTCATTGGAAAAGGCTATGTAATAGATGGATTATTTAAATTGAATATTATTTCTCATTTGGTTAATGAAGTCTCTGCAATTTTGAATCCTTTACCATCTTCTGAAATTGTTTTAGATAATAATCCTTTTGGTATTTGGCATGGACGTTTGGGTCACATAAATCCTAGAAAACTTGTAACATTATCAAATCTTAATTTGATCCCTCAATTTAAAGCAAATATTAATTCTAAATGTGAAATTTGTGTTCAGTCTAAAATGCCAAGAAAACCATTTAAATCTGTCCAATTTAGAAATACTACAAAACTATAGTTAATACACAGTGATGTATGCGACTCCAATAGAGGTTTCACTCGAGGAGGCAGTAGATATTTTGTAACATTTATAGATGATTATTCTAGATTTTGTTATACTTATCTCATGAAAACTAAAGATGAGGTACTTCGTAAATTTACAATTTTTAAATTAAAAGCAGAAAATCAGCAAGAAAAATCAATTAAAATATTAAGATCAGATAGGGGTGGAGAATATACATCAAATGAAGTAGCAATTTTTTGTGAAAATAATGGAATTTTACACGAAGTAACAACACCTTATTCACCTCAATCTAATGGTGTAGCTGAACGTAAAAATCGAACTTTATTAGATATGGTTAATGCAATGATAATAAGTTCAGGAGCACCACAAAATTTCTGGGGGGAAGCACTCTTAACATCTTGTTTTATTTTAAATAGAGTACCATTTAAAGATAATAAGAAAACACCATACGAACTTTGGAAAGGTCATCTTCCTAGACTTAATTATTTTAGGGTCTGGGGTTGTTTAGGAAAAGTTGGAATTCCTGAACCGAAAAGAAAGAAAATTGAACCTAAAACTGTAGACTCAATTTTCATTGGATATTCGTTGGACAATAATACATATAGATTCTTAGTAATTAAATCTGAAATTAGTAGCATTTCAAATGATACAATAATAGAGTCAAGAGATGCTGTATTCTTTGAAAATACATTTCCATTTAAAATTAATAGTGTTGTTCCATCTTCTATAACAAATACCAATCTTTCCACATCAATTTCAATTACTAATGATTACTCTAATCAAGAACTTAGAAGAAGCAAAAGAGAACGAATAGAAAAGAATTTTGGTGAAGATTTTGTAACATATCTAATTGAAGATAATCCCAAAACATATGAAGATGCAATGCGTTCTTCAGATGCTTTTTTTTTTTTGAAAGAAGCAATTAATAATGAAATTGAATCAATCATAGAAAATAATACTTGGATCTTAACTGACCTACCTCCAGGCACTAAAACTTTGGGAAGTAAATGGATTTTTAAAAAGAAACTTAAAACAGATGGAACAATAGAAAGATTTAAAGCTAGATTAGTAGTACAAGATTTTGCACAAAAAGCTGGTATAGATTATTTTGACACTTATGCACCAATAGCAAGAATTACTACAATTATAGTACTACTTGCATTGGCATCTATACATAAACTTTTAATACATCAAATGGATGTAAAAACAACTTTCTTACATGGTGATCTTGAAGAAGAAATTTATATGCAACAACCTGAAGGATATATTGTTAAAGGACAAGAAAATAAAGTTTGTAGATTAGTTCGATCATTATATGGATTAAAACAAGCTCCTAAACAATGGCATGAAAAATTTGATAATGCAATGTTGTCACATGATTTTCAAATTAATGAATCAGATAATTGTGTTTATTATAAAAAGGAAGAATGTGGTTGTATAATTTTATGCCTGTACGTAGATGATATTTTAATCCTTGCTCCAAATTTAGAATTAATAAATAAAGCAAAAATATTATTATCAAATAACTTTGATATGAAAGATCTTGGAGAAGCTGATGTAATTTTAGGAATGAAAATCATTAGAGAATCTAATTCTATATTACTTTCTCAAGCACATTACACGCAATCAATAATTGACAAGTTTGGTTTTTCAAATTCAGCACCTGTATGTACACCATATGAACCTAACGAACATTTATATAAAAATGAAGATAATCCAATTGATCAAGAAAAATACACTCAAATAATCGGTTCTCTCATGTATTTGTCAAATAGAACAAGACCCGATATATCTTATGCTATATCTAGATTAAGTAGGTACACAAATAATCCTAGTAAGAAACATTGGACTACATTAGAAAGAGTATTCAAATATATTAAAGGAACCGTAACATATGGTTTAAAATTCATTGGTTATCCATCAGTTTTAGAAGGATTTACGGATGCAAATTGGATATCCGATTCCTTAGATATTAAATCAACTACAGGATATGTATTTCTCTTAGGTGGCAGTGCAATCTCATGGCAATATACCAAACAGACTATTGTTGCTAAAAGTACAATGGAAGCTGAATTAATAGCTTTAGACACAACTTGTGCCGAAGCTGAATGGTTAAAGGAATTGCTATCTGACATGCCTCTAATTGCTCAACCTATTCCATCAATTTTAAGAAATTGTGATTCAAGAGCAGCAATTGAATTTTGTAAAAAGAAATTAATAAATTCAAAATTAAATAGACATATCAAAAGAAGACAAAAATCAATTAAGCAACATATCAAAACTGAAATTGTAACTATTCAACATATAAAAACATATGGCAATCTTGCCGATTGCCTAACTAAAGGTTTAAATAGGACTAAAGTCCTAAGTTCATCGAGGGGGATGGGATTATGCCCAAAATAGACCTTCTTGTGGTGGTAACCCAACCTCCTATAGGCGATCCCTTGAAAGAGGTTCAATGGGTAATAACAAACCAATAAATAGGTCATGAAAGCACACACTATGTAGAGCTTGACTCTAAACCTATCCCTATGATGAGTGTGCTAAATGTAGAGGTTAGAATGAGCATTTAAGCTCTTAATGAGTACCAAGGTGATAATTGTCGCGAGATGTGAATGGCCTCTCAGTCTAAGGTCTCCAAAGTCCAAAGCTTCTCACTTTGACCCCAACGGTAAAATAGTTGTACGTTTGTCTTTATTGCCATTTCACATCTTGTTCATAGAATTCAATAGTTGCTGATTTTTTAACATTTTCAAGCAATCTGGTTCCCTGTTTATTAGTGTTTTTGCGAGCTAGCTTATTTGTTTATTACAGTTGTATATCGAAAATTAAATGAGTTTATTTTTTTTATGACTTATGAGTAATCCTTCGTGGTTATTATTGGGTCAAGTAGCTATTGAGTCAAGTGCAACAATTCAAAGGAATGATTGGAAAAAGTTTAGGAACTTAATTAAATAGAGATGGGTGGATTTCTCTCTCCTCTAAATATTTCACTTTTCTAATTGAGTTTCTTATTCATCCAATTCTCCAAAAAGGAAAAATAAGAATAAGTCTTTCAATAGTTTATTTGTAATTATTGTTGGGTGTTTGATTTGAACTTGAATAAGCTTATTTTAAATAAGGACTTATTTGATGAGTTCCAAATAAATTGTACTCAGCAGTGCCACCAAATCTTGTCTTGAATTTTCTTTTCCAACAAAAGTAAATCATGGAATAATATATAGGCTACCAAACAAAAGGTAAACCTTAAGACTGTATCTATGGAAATAAAAATTAATTAAATTTTTCTATTGCAATACGTAGGCTGAACTGGGGACAATGTCTACTTGACTAATTTTACATAAAAGGGAATGCAAAATACTCTGTTGTACCAACACCACCGCAATCACATAGTTCCTGATCTTTGAAAACTATGGAGAAAGGGAGCTATTTCTACTCAAGGTGCCTTCAACTTGTGTTTGTTTTTCTTCAAACAGCGACCTATGTCATATGCAAATCATGCCCGCCGTGCGGCACAACACGGATACCGTTCCCCTTGAGCACAGACAGTACTTGTGGCGACCCCTCTTACAAAATCCGCTGCTCTGCTTCTAATTCAACCCTCTTCTTTGACACCATTAACAACTCCTACCCCATCACTTCCATCTCTCCCACCTTCCAGCGCCTCACAATCAAACCACCCTTTATCGGGTTTGTGATTACAACCCTTAAACAATGCATAACTTTTCTATATTTTTTCTTGTTGTTTAATTATCAACGATTATGAAACTCATAGTGCTTCAATAAGTTCAATTTGATTTTGCTTCTTTAGGAATAATTCATGCATTTCTCCGGACTTAAGCTCCGGCGGCGTCCACTTAAATCCGGTACTTCCGTTCAATGTGACCTCAAGTAACACCATTATGTTGTTAAACTGCACGGCCAATATCCTTGTGTCCCCTCTGAATTGCTCCTCCAACTCCCTCTGCCACCTCATTCCTCAGTCCAGCTGCCAGAATCTCCCAATTTGTTGCACCTTTGTAGCCGGTGGTTCCTCCACCTCACATTCAATCCATATAAGCACCCAATACTGCAGTGCATACCGTAGCTATGTCAACCTGAATCCGGCGCAGCCTGTGTACACCTGGCAGAACAATTCGGGTCTGGAACTGCAGTGGGCATCACCTCGAGAGCCCCTATGCACCACACAAGCAGATTGTGAAGACAGCACGAAAGTGAACTGCAAGACAAGCTCTGATTCAGCCGTTAAGAGGTGTTTTTGCATTAGCCCACTTATGTGGAATCCTCTCTCCGGCACATGTGAACAGAGTATGTTTCTTATTTTATTAGTTTAGTTTAGAGATATGCAAGAAACAATTAGGTGATCCATGGGGCTTTCTGAAAAGTATCATGCTACTTCATACCCTGATTTTCTTACACCGATGAGATGGGGCTGGAGATCAGCTTAAGCAGCTTAAACAAGCCAGAGTGCACTGTTTTGTTCTTCTTAGTTTTATCCATTTTGTTAGGAACATGGTGGAGTCGTGGAGAGAGAAATTAAGTAAAGGAAACAAATCAGGGAGAAAGCTAATTATTCCGATTTTTTGTTCTTCTTGTTGTTCAACCTGTCAAGGGTGTTCTCAGCTGTCAAGTTGAGCTGTTTGGAATATTCAGCTTAAATTCTCTTCAGATCCATCCTTGCTGTACTCTAACTTGATTTGGATTCCCTAGTAACTTTGCCGAAGAATAGATTTCATTTAAGTTATGCAGTGGTCTGTAACATTAAAGTCCTGCACAATAACATTTAAAATCGACCTAAATTTAGATATTGTTGTGAATTTTGTGTCACTGGTTTTTTCATTCTTTGCTATTAAAAAGGAATTGGTTTCTGGTATTGACCAGTGCTGGTAGGCCAGCCCCTAGATCAAATCTGGTGTTAATAGATTGACTAAGTGACTGTATCTGGTATTTGAAACTTAATTTCATCGCAATGAACTGATCCCTTTGTTTATTTGAGATAATACACAACCTCAAATGACAAGAGCTAGAAGGATAATCTAGAATTCAGTGTTCAGTGCCTGTCATTCTCTCCCAAAAAAAATTATTGGAACCTTCATACTGCCCGATCTGATAGATTCGCCCTTCCAATGGTTTTCATAAATATACTAATTGGATTTGGGGCTTTTTCATAAATATTCGTCAAAGCCATTTAGTAAGTGTTATAGGAAGAAAGATTGCATTTTTCTTCAGGACAAATTGAACCTTTTTCAATGCAAACTTTTTTAAGTTGCAATTTACCATAAAAAAAATGATATTTTGTTTAGCTGATGAAATCAAAACTGACATGCAGAGCCAAAGGATTGTGATACCAGTAAGCACTGCAGCATTGCACATCGGTCTCTTATTGCTGGTATGAAACATGAACTTTCAATACATCTTTATTACGTATATATATTATTTGTGTACACTTTCATTACTAGAATCATGTATAATTTCATTTAATGATTGGAACTTGCTACACTTAATTGAGTCTTCCCTCAGCATAGGAATATTCTTTGAACGGAAATAAAATAAAGAATATTAAAGTAGCTAATTGGTGACTTCAGAATAAAATAAAATAATCGTAGGGGAGTAAAACAAAATTGTATCAAAGATCATTGAATCTTTTATTAGTATTTGGCTGGCCTTATGTATATAGCAAAATGCATTAGGCATTTAATTTATAATCAAAATGATTTCAATTCAGACTTTTTCCAACTTAATTTTGATACCACACAAATAAGTTCAATACATTAAGAAAAATACTGCTTAAGATTACCTTTTCCTTTTGAATAAATGGCTAGGTCAGTGAGAAAACCAAATTCATAATAGGAATATACAGGAATTTCATGGCCTAAAGGTAAAAGGAGGTTAAAGAAGAACTAGGAAAACAATCAAAATGAATGTACAGATAACTAACAATTCAACCTCATTCATAGGGGGAAAAAATGTATTTGTGTTTGTTGCCAAATGTATATGCTCGCAGAGTAGTCATTAAAGTTGTATCGATAGTATATGTGTCGAATGGTTATCTTAGGCCATTACACTTTGCAGCCTCATTCATTTCATATTTTTTTTATCTGCACAGCTTAGATGTGACATTTTGATACAAATTCATCTGGTACTGATATGTAGGCTTGGCCTCTGGTCTCACCGCAGCACTCGTGCTCAGCACCCTAGGCTTTATTTTATACGGGCGACAACGGCACCTCCGCCTCGCAAGACATCGACTGACAAAAGAGAGAGAACGAATCTTGAATCTTGACAACACAAGTGGTCGATCAGTAAAGAACTTTACCAAGCTTGAGATGAAGCATGCTACAAATAACTTTTCACATGGCAACCTTCTTGGAGTAGGTGGGTATGGTGAAGTCTACAAAGGTGTGCTTCCAGATGGAACACCAATTGCTGTTAAGTGTGCCAAGATGGGGAATGCCAAGTCCACCGACCAAGTTCTGAATGAGGTGCGCATCCTATCACAGGTTAATCACAGGAATCTGGTTCGTCTCCTGGGGTGCTGCGTTGACCTAGCTCAGCCACTCATGGTATATGAATTTATACCTAATGGAACTTTAGCCGACCACCTCCGTGGTTTCCGGTCACCACTTTCATGGCAACAACGCCTATCCATTGCACATCAAACAGCTGAAGGACTTGCTTATTTACACTTTTCTGCGGTTCCCCCTATCTATCACCGAGATGTCAAATCTACCAACATTCTTCTTGATGAAGAGCTCAATGCAAAGGTAACATCTTGTAGCACAAAAATCATTTTATTTTTCATGTTTGAAATGTTTCTTGCCAAATGCCAAAACTTAATCATGATACCCATTGTAGTTCGGAAAAATTCATGCATAGACTCAGTGGCGAAGCCAAGTGTAGTGAAAAGTGGGCAATTGTCCTCCTATAAATTATAAATAACCCCTAAAAAATATTAAATTTACATGTAATTGTCTATGATTTATTCAATTTGCCTCTCTCCCAATCTTGAAATTTGAGTGTAAGTAATTATTTGTCTCTCTTGTTTCAAAATCTTGCCTCCGCCACTGCATAGACTAAAAATGTTTTAGTAGACAACAAATTTAAAAATCATTAATCCAACTTTAACCCAAGCAGTTCATCAGTAAAAATGTTAATCACGCATCATTTAAAATTAGGTGACTAAATTTTATCAAATACTACTTATTTTTACCTTAATTATGCATTGATGCTATATATTAACTATCTCCAACAGGTTTCTGACTTTGGTCTCTCCCGTCTGGCAGAATCTGACCTGAGCCACATCTCGACTTGTGCACAAGGCACCATAGGATACATCGATCCTGAGTATTACCGTAATTTCCAGTTGACAGACAAGAGTGATGTATACAGCTTTGGAGTTGTTCTTCTAGAACTTCTCACATCACAAAAGGCGATAGACTTTACACGGCCATCTGATGATGTGAATCTAGCTATTTACGTGCAACGACTGGTCCTGGAGGGTCGAATGATGGACGTGGTGGATTCAGTAATTAAGAAGGATGCCACTGAGATGGAGCTTGATGCAATGAAAGCAACAGGGTTCCTGGCTATGAGTTGCCTAGAGGAGAGTCGACAGAACAGACCATCAATGAGACAGGTGACAGAAGAGATCGAGTACATCATGACTCTTTTACCTGGTGACGTTTATCAAAGACTCTAGATTTACATTCCACTACTAAACCTGTAACTTAGATAAACTTTTAGATAATTTTTTTTTTTATATATAATTTGTAAATTGGATAACTAGCTTATAAGTTGTGGTTGCAAGTAATTTAAAGATTATCTCGACACAGGCTGCACCACCGTCACTATGTCCTGCACCACCGTGATTCAATGAGTAAACGGAAGTTTGTTTAACTTTAATTGAATTCCCCTGAATTACCAAAATATAAGCAATAAAGAACTTCTCGATTTACTTAATGTTTATTCTGGTTTTATTAAAAAAAATTGATTCTGAAATAAAATCGAAACTGTTGCGTTGACCTATTATTTCACAAAATAAAAAGTGAGCATTACAGGCTGGTATATTCTAATATGGAGAAAGGCTTGTGCTCGGTAAACTTGGATTCTGCACTTGAACTTGATCAGAATTACATTTTAAGTTTTTTATTGGATTTTTTTTTTCAATCTGTAATTGCACTAAGTTTCCATTGTTTCAGGTAAGGAGATAATTAATAATCGATAACATGATTGAAATTCTTATAAGCTGGATTGGTGCTTATTTTCTAAAACAGGATTTTAATCGCATAGCTCACTAATTCCAAATATACAGACTAGACAGGAGTTCGATACCAAGGCCTCGCCTTTGGTAACAGTGAAGGCATCTTCAGCCAGATGCTGTGCTGGCTTAAGTAAATTAGGAGTATATAAAATATGCAGTTATTTCAGATTGCAATGATAGAATAAGAAACTCAGTATGCTGAGCATGACATGCTTGGTCTTCTGCTGGTCTGATTAGTGGTTAAGAGTGTAATAATTTAGTAACATGAGCTGTCAGCTGGTCTTGCTCCTCATAACTTAGTACATTACTTTTGATTGGCTGGTTAATTGGATAGGTTGATTATTTTTTTGTTTATAGGCTGAACAAATTTATTCTATGGACCCTACTCAATATTATGTTCTGAACAACCCACACGCATAAAGAAGCAGCAACTTTTAAACTTACATATATTTTAATTAAATCGGAAGTACAAGTCACCAAAATTAAAAATTACTTACTTTAAATAAAAGTCTTATAATTTATAAACATTGAATAGCTTGCAATTAATATATAACAAATAGCACAGAATCTCAATGCCTAATATAATATAATATAATAATTATGCAATCCGGATAATTGAATAACACATAAAAAAAAAACTAGAATAAAAAATGGTAATTCTTAATCAACAATCAACCAATAGTAACGGCAAGTTTAATGCAAGAACTGGTTTTATTAGAGCGCCCCCCTAGACACTTATCAGCATACAAAATGAAATCCTAAGATTATAATTTCAACACAAGAAAAAAGCATCATTATTACCATCTCAAAAGCAAAATTCTGTTTTTTCAGATTGTTCTGTTTAAGCAAAGGCTGTATTTTATAAAACGCAAAAGCCCCATTTTCTGTAATTAAATTGGGCTACACGGCCCAATTTTAATTCCAACTTACTAAAGCCCATTTTACATTGCATATTAGGGATACCATTGCAGGAATTATAACCACCATCGCTAAATAAACCATCGCGCGCCATCGCTATAGAATTTCAGCTCTCTCGCATCGCAAGGCGCGCTCCCTTCTTTTCCGCATCTCGTCTATTTTCCCTCCCCTCTCCCCTCTGTTTCCTTTCTCCTCTCTCTGTTTTTTTTTTCATTTTTCGTATCTCTTCTATTTTTCCTCCTCTGTGTCCCTTCTCTTCTCTCCCACTCTTTTTTTCTCCCTTTCTATGATTTTTCACCATGTTAAGTCTGATCCACGCCAAAACAAAATGAACAAATACACCAACAAAATGAAACGCATACAAAATAAAACGAATTAGACAAACAAAATAAACACTTATAACAATAGAGTGAACTAATATGCCAAACAAAGTGAACATTTATGATAATAAAATTAACATATATAAAAGATAGAATTGAATAAAACATAAAGAAATAAAATGAACTGATTGAACAAATAAAGTGAACACATATTATAACAAATTGAACAGATGCAGTAAACAAAATTTGTTAAAAGATAGAATTGAGTAAAAAATAAAGAAATAAAATTAACTAATCGAACAAATAAAGTGAATACATATAACAACAAATTGAACAGATGCAATAAACAAACCGAACATTTATAATAATAAAATTAACACATATAAAAGATAGAATTAAATAAAAAAAATTAAGAAATTAAATTAATTGATTGAACAAATAAAATGAACATATATAATAACAAATTGAACATATACAATAAACAAAGTGAACATATATTTGAAATAAAATTAACTGGGACAATAAACAATTTAAACACATATAACAACAAAATGAACACATACAAAATATAAGCAGAACAGAAAACAATGTCTGATATGAGATTTGAGTGAGAGGGAGAACAAAAGTAGAGAGAATAAAAGCACAAGAGGAAAAAAGAAGCGTGCAGAAGGGAGGGAGAGGGAAGGGAGAGAGACGGAAGGGCGTGCAGAAGAGAGAGGGAGCATACCCACGCTAGGTGAGGAGAGGGGATCACTTCGCTGGGGAGAGGGGAGCGCTTCGCTGGGTGATGAGAGGGGAGCGCTTCGCTAGCGATGACAGCGATGGTAGAAATAGGGACGGCAATAATCAATTTTCATACCATTGTGTGTGGAACTCCCAAGTTCAAATAGGTTAAACAAGATTACGTGACGTGACTCCAATAATTTTGCCATGCCTCTCGCCGACTGAATCTCCCGCTTTCATCTCCATCTCAAAGTCTTCTGTAAAAAGTTACTCCAAAGGTAATCGTGTAGCCGACCCTTTTAAGTCTATTACAGGCACAGGCTCAATAAATCAGCGACCTATTACATATTTTCTCTTACAGACTCTGCCACAAAATTTTGACAAGGTCTATGATCTCCCGCTATTAGTGCCTCCGTCTCTACTTAGCACTAATCCCCCAAATAAAATCCAAAATAATAAAATTACTCTCCAACTCTTCCCTCAGTCCCAAATTAGGAATCGGATCTGAAAATGGGAGGAAACAGCATCCAGAAGGAGATGATCCAGGTACACACACAGTTTCCTTTTTGTGTTTTTGGGACGAGATTGATTTGGTCCGATCAAGTTTGTTCTCATACATGCCTAATTTTGAAAAGGGTTTCCATTGAATTTGTTGTAGGTGGTGGAGGCGCCGCATCCATTGATCAAGCATTGGGTCTCAGTTCTAAGAGATGAGAACACCCCTTCTTTTATCTTTAGTAAGTTGACCTTGATTTCCCCAAAGTATTTACACACACTCAGTCCCAAGTTGGAAATTGGACAACTGATGAACTTTTTTTTCTTCTTTTATCTTACATGGATTTTTTGTTTTAATGGTTGGTGTAGGAAATGCCATGGCTGAGCTTGGTAGATTGCTCATATATGAAGCTACCAGGGATTGGTTGGTTAGTACATTAATTCATATTTTGATGTTAAACTTTCTAGTTTTCTACATTTTGATATTTGTGCATAATCAGAAAAAGGTTATAAATTGAATAATTGTACTAATTGACCTTCAAAAAAATAATAATGTGCATGACAACCCCAGTTTCAGTATTTTGAAACTGAGTTTACATCAGTCTTACAAAATGAGACACAGCATAAATACTTAGAAAAAAGGAACTTTAAAATAGACTTAAATCTTCTATAGACCTTTTTAATTTGTATATATTTTAAAATTGACACAGCCAACTATAATTCGAGAGGTGCAATCGCCTGTAGGGGTCTCAATGGCAGAATTTATCAATCCAAAGGAGCCTATTCTGGTATGACGTTAATTATATTCAACATTCTTATTTTACCAAAGTGTAAATAAAGGTCTTGTTAAGTCTGTATTGTTATTCTTGACATTTTAGGTCATACCAATTTTGAGAGCGGGTCTTGCACTAGCAGAGCATGCCTCATCTGTTTTGCCTTCCTCTAGAACTTACCATCTTGGTATGTATATTTTACATCTTCTTTGTTTTTCCTATGTATTATTTTTTAAGTGGACAGCCAGAAACCAATCATTTGTTGAATAGTTATAATCCACAATCAATAACTACAAATTTCACTTACATCCAACCCTAATTTATATGAGATCATAATGTGCAATTCCAACAGCCAACAGGGCTATCAGTAGTTTTGATGGAATGTCTCTTTTATCTGATATCGTGTATGTCTTATTGCCAAGTTCTTTTTTCTTCTGTTTTTTGCATTTTTAAGGGATGTCTCGAGATGAAAAAACCCTACTACCATCAGTTTACCTTAACAAGTAAGTTGATGCAGTCCATATTGGCATTATACAAGTCCTTATGTTTGCTGATGTTATGGACTTATGATATAACACAAGAGCACTTGTAAAAGTTAATGCAGGTTGCCTGATAAGTTTGCGGATGGAGCACGTATTCTTCTAGTAGATCCTATGCTTGCTACTGGTGATTTCTTCTTTTGGCTTTGTAATATTTAATTTTATAATTTATATGAATGCACGTTATAATATCAAGGTCGCCACCTCATATTATGTTTTATCATTTATTATGTATTAGGTGGGACTGTTATTGCTGCCATTGATTTGCTCAAAGACCGTGGAGTAGAAAACACCCAGATAAAAGTGGTAAGTCTGAGTGGACTTTTGTCTCCTTTTGTTTGTTTTTCATGTAGAGCCTAATTAAGTTTGGTACAAGTAGAATTATAACTGTTCTTCAATGGCGTTGT
Organism: Rhynchospora breviuscula; assembly: GCA_027562975.1. Lineage (NCBI taxonomy): Eukaryota > Viridiplantae > Streptophyta > Magnoliopsida > Poales > Cyperaceae > Rhynchospora > Rhynchospora breviuscula. Next base: position 32,928,185 of record CM050401.1, on the reverse strand, counting down.
AAGTCTTGTTATAGGATTAATTGTTCTTAAAGTTAAGCATGCCTGCAGACTTGGGCCGCATGTTAGTGTTAAAATTATATTTGTATTTTTTTCCCTTTTTTTTATGGTGAAGCCTTAAGAATATGAATTGGAGACGGGCATATTTTCGAGGGCTGCAATGTATACATAAGATATACCAATTTTATATAATAGATCTGCACATCTCCTTTCTTTTCCGAGTATTGCTTCTCTTTCAGACTGATAACAACAAAAATGATATGTGAATGACATGTGTCCCAGGTATCGGCTATTTCATCCCCTCCGGCTCTTCAGAAGCTAAAGATAAAATTCCCTGGGTACATTATCCTGTCACTGTTAAATATATAGTCATTGTATGTGATAAATTATTCCTAATCTCTACCTGATTTCTCATCAGCTATAATTTAATCATTCCTTTTGTACGTCGCAGGCTTCAAGTGTATACAGGAGCTATTGATCCAATCTTGAATGAAAAGGGGTATGCGCAATAGCTGTCAATTTCAAACTTCGCAAACACTTAATAGTTTTGATATTGTCGATTTCAAAATGCATCTTGTTTTTCATAAAAACTCAAAAAGGAAAAATTATTTGGTGATTTAAGGTGTTTGACAAATGACAGGTTTATCGTCCCTGGATTGGGTGATGCTGGCGATCGCAGCTATGGCACATGAGCTCGTTCTCCTCTGGTTGGATGTAGGGAGTAGATAGAGACTGATTGGGAAATTAGCATTTTGATTTGCTTAGTATTGAACGATGGTGAAGGTTTTGATACTTCTGTTTTGTGAGTTTGTGGATTTTTCAACCCGTGCTTGTGGCAGGTTTACCAGATTTTTTAAGCCAGGATGTTCCCCGTTCGTTAAATTATATTATTACATATATTAAAGAGTAATGTTTTTATTTCGGCATATAAGGGTGATGATTTTGGTCGCTTAGGATGGCATGTTTTGGGCTCGCCGCCATAGAAGTGTGCCCCGTCGCATTTGCAATTGCCAAGTCTGCGTGTACTACGTAATTATTTGTAATTCAAATGTGTGTATGCCTTTATGATTTGCATTTCACAAGGAGAGTTGATGCTTGTGACTGATATGGGCATATGGCGCTCTGTTAATAGTTATTCTTATCACACCTCTATTATAAATTCCTTGTGAACATATCAAATTACCAAGTAATCAATTGTGTCTGCAAACTTACAGTTTGTAAACACTCGAAACATGGAACTGAAAACGCTATCAGAGTCAGTTTAGATGAAGACAAACACTTTCAACTTTTACCCATGCTGCAGAGGGAGAAATTTACGCCTGCTTGCTATCTAAATGCATTTGTTTGGTAATATTCTATTCTAACATTATTCTGAATAAGGAGTTTAAATTACGTTATTCACAAATACAAATTTGTTATTTAAAGAGTTATTTCAATCTTTTTTAAATAGCATTTTTCTGTCACTCTTCTAACTATTATCGATTCTCCTACCGGTTAAATTACACCTTTTAGTTATCACTTTTCTAGCACTTCCGTACCAAATTAAAAAAACCCAATGGCTTCGACTTACATAGTTACATGCATTTTCATCACTCATTATAATGGATTGGTGGATGTCTTGAAGGCTTAATGGATGGTTTAATCCTGTCCATTGGATGTTAGTAAAATGTCATCCAATTTTTACGAGATAATAATATAAATTCATCAAGTTGCTACTGAATATGCATTATTCAGAGTATCAGAATAACGCAGCTGTTATATTGTCAAACGGGACTCAAGAGTATCAGAATAACGCAGCTGTTATATTGTCAAACAGGACGATGCAGGTCAAAACAATGAACAATTACAGAGGAAATGCCTTTTAACATAGAACGCCAGAAAATTCATCAATATAGTTTCAGGCATTTATAATCTGAGATTTCAAACAAATTGGCAAATAAAAGAAACAAAATTTTCAAGAAAAAGAATAAAGTTTTTTTAAAAAGAAAAGCCAGGAACTGTTACTTGAAGCTAGACCTTTATATACAAAATAAACTGTAGTACAAAGCCTAGGTGGTCTGAACCTAATGAGAAGATTGTAGTAAAGCAACTAAAATCCTGAAATAAGAAACAGAAAAAGTTGTGAGACAATGATCATTTCAGAAAAAGCAATAACTTTTTATATTTCATATCCGTTATCAGAGAATAAATTTTGTTAAATACTAGGGATTATTAAAACACAAAAGCAAATTGACATACAGTTTCATGATCCATAGTCATGAATGCTAGTAAGAATATAATTAATCAGCAAAATTTTGATACTAGGAGAAGTTTTTATTGTAAATCTTTGCTGATACATTTTTAATGTTTTTGTTTTATGAATTTCACCACACAATTCTCATATTTCAATCAACATCCATTGTTTTTTGGAGCACGTCTTCAATCCAACCATACAATGACTATGCTACCCTTGCTTTTCTCAAATCACACTGGAAAAGTAAATATAAAATTTTCACGTAAACTTAGAACCCAACACTAAATTGGTTTCACGTAAGTTTAATCCAGCCAAAGAGGAAAAATAAAAAATTCAACCAGGATGAGAGCAAACTACGGCAATGTTAAATTGACTGTACATGCACGGGTAACACAGCTACAAGTTCGGTAACAGTGTCAATTCAAAAATGCTGGATCTAAGTTATGTATATCACAAATACTGCATATTTTTCACAAGAAAAATATTTCATATAATGTCTCCAGAAAGTAAAAGTCCAGTACACAATGGTATAATATTCATGGAAGGAAGTAAACCTCCAATATACTGGAACGATTGGGCATGATCACATCTCACTATAATTGCGCCAGACAGCACGGAACTCCTCTCTAAATGTGTTGAGCCTTGCTTTCAGATTTGGTGTTCTCAAGCTTGCATGGATTAGGGTCGCTGCAGCAAAAATAATAAAAACGATGTTTCAACATATTAGCTGGTAGACAAAAAGAAAAGAGCATTAGGCTTCAAAAATAAACGATGCAAACATAAGTTCATACCAAGTAAGGCAATTACAAGTGCCCAAGCAACAGAAAGGAGGCTAGATGAGGTGAACCACAGCACGCAGCTTGCTGTAATTTAACAACCAATATATTAGCAATTTAAAATACAATGCTTCGCTACTTCCAATTAAATGATGCATCCAAATATCCAAAATAGCATCTTTTTAGTATAGTAGGTATCATGTCTGGCTGTAATTAAAAAACATAATAAAATGCAGAGAAGAATTCATTATCCAGAGAAGATTTACCATTAATTCATATGATTTAGGCATATTGACAAAGTCATAATTTCATGTTTAAACTGGTAAAATCTGAATTATCAAACTAATAGTATTATCATTATTCATAACAAAAAAATCTAAAAATACATCTCCTAGACAACAGCATGAATTCACCAAACTCCATTACCCATTTACTCTGAGTATATCTGAAACTGCTAATACAATTCCTTACTACTTATTCACATAAAATGAACAAAAAGATAGTGGTAATTTATATTTTTAGACAACGTCAGTAGAAAACTATAGTGATACTAGTAATAAAGAGCCTCTTGTGTGCTTAAAGTCTATATTCCACTTTAAGATGTTCAAACAGATAATTAAATGCTGCTCAATGTGATCTCTATAAAAACTTCATTGTACACCATTTAATACAACCATTTTTCCATCAACCCATAAAATTGAAAAAGAATCAGGTAAATACAAAACTTGGTCTCCAACAGATTTCAACATATAGAACCATCAAGCAGCTTGAAGCAGCCGTTAAGACATTTTAAAAAGTAAAATACAGACCCCCAGTACAAAAGGCCCTTCAGTACATGTAGCACTGTAGTTACAGCACAGGAGGCCTTATAGCACATACATAAAGTATTTGTATTGTCTTCCAATTCTTGGAGGGGAATTAAGTTATTTTTAATGCAGGCACACACATGATGTTCTGACGATGGGAACACATGAAAATACTCTACCAATAGTAAAAATTTACCAACAGTATCATATTCTCCCATGCCTAGATTATTAAGCCAGAATCTGATTACAATGAAGTTTTGGCACCAGATATATGTTACTTCGATATCTATTTGATTAAATTGAGAGAGAAAACAAAGAATAATGAAGGCAAAGAAAAGGGAACAGATAATCAACCTGCAGCAAAGAAGAATACAAAGAACGAACGAGGCCAGCCGCATATGTGTATTGCCCTCTTAGATGGCCGTCCACGAAGAACAGGCCTATGTTCATATTTTTTTTTACATTTAAAAGTTAATAACAGATATGAACCATATTAAAGAGGTTTATAAAGTTAAGTGAACTATTCTTACGAGCTAGGAGGCCTCATCTTGGCAGCTAAATGTGGAGAAAATTGTCTCACAGTTCTTGTAACCTTCTCATTGAAGGTCACCGCAAAGCTGCGCCAAAAACATAAAAATTCCATAATCTTCTATTCCCAATTCGCTAACAAATTTTTCTAAACATTAAGAACTCACCTATCATTGAGAAAAGCAAGGCTCAGACCAGACAACAGAGCAGCAACAATTGAAAGCGGTCTCCTTATGAATCCAATAGCTTCAAATTGAACAATTCAGCAATAATAAATCAAATCAAAGTTTGCTTGCAATTACAAATTCGAACTAAAATAAGGGAAACTAAGAGCTGATCTCTCACTTACCGAGAATAAACATGATCAGGATGAAGTAGTTCGTCCGATAACTGCAGATTATTCAAACAAAAAGGTTAAAAACCAGTATAATAATAATAATAATGATAAAACTAAACGGAGCCTAGAAGAGCGCAAATTAAGTTCATCCAAAAAAAAAAAAGAAGAAAGAGAGATACTAGTAGAGATTGCATTTGAGGCGGCTGGTCCACTTGGAGTAGGATCGAGGAGCAGTGAAGCGAGAGAAGAACTCCGGCAGGGGGCGCGGCGGCGTTGACCACTCCACCTCTCTCAGCGCCTCCATCAGATCCTCGACTGTTACATTTCCCCAATCCATCTCCGGCCTCTTTCTCTCTCTCTCTCTCTCTCTTCTAACCCCTGATCGGATTGATTGAACCTTGAAAGCGCCGCTGCAGCCTCCGCCTGAGTTCCGTCGTCGAGTTTAAGCGGGTGTCGATTGAGTGGGGAAGAAGAAATCTCCAATTTAGTGATTTCAGATCGCGTGAAGGTTTTGATGTACTGTGAGGTGAGCAATGGGAATTGGAACGAGGGTTCTCGACACGGAGAGGGACGGTGGCAAAAAAAAGAAAGGAATGCGGGTCGGAAGCTACGAAACTGATCTCCTTTCTAGATATAATGGAGATGTCCGTTTTCTGATTTTTGTGGTACGAAGGGGAAAATAGAGCACTGTCAAGTGGGGCCAGTCAGGAGTTGAATCGTATTCGTCGCTCAGATAATGGAAAAGAAAAATAAATAAATAAAGTATAATAAAATTGTCTGAGCCCGGGTTCGAACCGGGGACCTCTAGTGTGTGAGACTAGCGTGATGACCAACTACACCACCCAGACGGTTGTGTTAGATTGATAGTCACAAATTTATTTATTCGTTAGTTTCTATATTAATAACAATTTATGCTTTCAGTTTGCATTAATAACAATTATAAAACAGTTCTTGAATCTAGGACATGACATTTCAATCTAATGTTCCATATGCCACGGATATTTTCTTGTCCTGGTTTTTGTGTGTGTGGGGCGGAGCTAAGTAGGAGCAAGTCTAGGCAAGTGCCTAGGCTTGATTTTGTAAAATAATGACCCAAATTAACAATTTTAGCATAAATTATTGATAATTTTCAAGTGAATGGGCTTCGTAAGGATGGAGTGCGTAGACTTTGTTCTTTTTCTCGTTTAGTATTTTGTTCATATCTTCCAAACTTCACTGTTGGTCTACTGACTATCATTTGCCACATTATAAATAGCGTCAATGGTTTACTATATGCTTATTTTTTTTTTACGGAACCCTTGTACAATATTGTCATAAACACAAATTACAACTTTCAAACTCTTGATGGTTTCAAACAAATGATAATCTTAAAAAAAAAAAAAGGATAAAAAGAAAGTTGTAGCAATATATAGAATATATGGACCATTATTTCGATATGGAAAATTTTCCAGTAACTTTTTATTATCTTTTTTTTTTCAGAATTTAGAATGTTGATTTGTTTTTAAAATTAAAATGGTGTTAGAAAAAATACGCAAAAAAATTAGAAAAACTTAGAAACGTATTTTTGAATGGTTTAGACTCAGTGAGATATAGAAGTCTCTCCATGTCATACGTACCAAACATGACTGACATTGAACTGAGAGAATTTTCTATAGATAAACCTACAAGGAAAAACTCATATTAGTCTGTCTAGCATGAGAGAATTTTATAGTGGTATTTGTAGATGAAATAGACGAGCAAATTTACGTAATTATTCTTAAAAAAATCTTGCAAGAAAATGAGTCTAAATTCTAAAATAATGATAAAACATAAAAATTAAACATCAGGTGGGATCATTCTCATTTCCCAAAATTTGACAAATATTACAGAACTCTCCAAAATAAATTTTTAAATAACTCAGAACATAAAATAATTAAAATTATTTGTAACGAAAATACAATACAATAGTTAGTTTGTGTATAACTACTCTACGCTAACTTTTTAAGTGATTTTGGTTGGGGTTGCGCCGTTGCAGCATCTTATTGCTCTAATGTTCTCTAGAATGACACAATACAAGTGTGTTGGTATGACACGTTTATGGAATTAGCACGATACGTGCGTGTCGGCATGTCGTGTTGGAGACTTTAAAATATTGACATGTCTTAGCACGACACGAGTTGACACGTGACATGACACAACACGTGACACGAGTAGACACGACAAAAATTATTATTATTTAGAATTTATTAAATTATATTGAGTTTATTTAATAACTTTTGATTTAGAATCTTTTTATTCAATCATTAATTTTTATTTTAATATATGAAATTTCAATAATTTATTATATTTTTCTATTTTTAAAATTATTTAAATACTTTTTAATGAATTTTAGTGAATAAATTATAATATGGTTTGACACGTTTAACACGTCACGTCATAACGCGTGTCATGTTAACTAATTTCTTTATTCGACACGACACGACACGTTGAAAATATTAACCCGTACAAACACGTCATGACACGATCTCTAACACGCACGCGTTTAACGCGACAAGTTTGCAATACTCTATATTGGCCCAACATATGTAGCAGGCTAATAGCACCGTAGCACAGACATCCGCACACATAATATCATGATAAATCTACCAACGAATCCACAATTGTTATCCCATTGCGTAATTGCGTTTTGTCTCGGTGTACCCCATATTTCAGATTTTCAGTGGCATAGCACTGACGACCACACAAAGACATAAGCTCGGTCCAATCGTAAGTCGTGCGTGCTCTGTCAGCATCTCTTTCTCCGACGCGCGCTAGCACCACTGTCCACTGACACTGTGACACATCACCTACTATTACCAGCTAATGTAACCACTAACCAGGTTACAGTAACCTGCTACGAAAACCCTAAAGCCGACCAATTCTTATTCCAATGCTACTACCATCGATTACTTTCTATCGCACCTTCCCATTCCCACCTCCTCATCGCTCCTCGAATCGCTTTCCCTTTTGTCGTACCATCTCAGGTTACCACTTCCTCCAATTCGCCTTTTCAATTTCTATTAATTCTCTCCTTTAAATCGTAATATCACTATATTGATTTGATTCTGCTGTAGCTTTTGTGTTACAGTGAGTGCTGCATCAATGTCACTGAGTGGTTCTTTAACGAAGAGGTCATCGTATGAGGAGGCTGTAAGCAGTTTGTCATCTCTAATCACTTCAAGGACAAGAACTGATGCTTCTAGTTTGAACGAGCAGTTCAATTGGATGTTTCATTATCTAAAGGTTCGATCATTCTGTCAAATTGGGTTAGATTATATTGTAATTTATGGTTATCCAATCAGATACCTCTATGAGTCAAAATTGAGGTGTGCAATTCTTCTGGTTTCGATCCACTGAAATGTAGATGCTGGATTTAGACGGCCCGGTTTCTCAGCTTAAGGTTATACATGTGGCAGGGACTAAGGGAAAGGTGTGTAATTAACTATTATGCTTAATTGTTAGAAAAATTAACGCTAGTCTGTACTATTTGCATTGTAATTAATTTAGTGGCAATGGTTTAATGGTGGGTAGGGTTCAACATGCACATTCACAGAATCAATACTGAGATGCTATGGTTTCCGGACAGGACTTTTCACATCACCTCATCTAATGGATGTGCGTGAACGGTTTCGTGTTGACGGGTAATTACTTTTATTAGCGAATTTTTATTTAATTTGATTTCTCTTTCTCAAAATTCCAACCAACTCAACACTAATGCTTTATAGGTGGTTTTCATTTATATATGTTGTGTAGGTTGGAAATTTCAGAAGAGAAATTTGTAAAGCAAGGAAACTAATGCTTTATAGGTGGTTTTCATTTATATATGTTGTGTAGGTTGGAAATTTCAGAAGAGAAATTTGTAAAGTACTTTTGGTGGTGCTGGGACAGACTCCAGGTATTGTTTCTATGAGATAAGTTCAGGGTTCTGATATGCTTACCAATTCTGATAATACCACGTTAACAATTTTTTTTTCCTTTACCTTTTCTTTTCGTAGGAGAAAACTGATGACAAAATACCCATGCCAACATACTTTAGGTTTCTTGCATTGCTAGCCTTCAAGATCTTTTCTGCTGAGCAGGTTCTAACTTCTAGCCATCTTGATTTATTACCTGTCCATGATTGCATAAACTTGATATTCAGATTAATTATCTGTTTCTAGCTTCTAATATGTGGTGCTGATTTACAATTTTTACTTCTGATATTTAAAAAAAATTAGGTTGATGTTGTTGTTCTTGAAGTTGGTTTAGGTGGGAAGTACGATGCAACCAATGTGGTACGTAATTCATTCCACTGTAGCTTCATACACTATGTTTAACAAGAATTATCATATCATCAAAACTCTATTTTTAGTGACATATTGATTCAATGATGGTAAGGATGTTATCTCCATCTAGGGTTGTTGCTTTTATGTTTGTTGTGTTGGTTGCTTTGTTATTCAATTGATATTTCTGGTATCGATGCCTAGGCAGATGCCAATACTGGTTCTGGTACTGTCACAGTATCGGCATTGATGTATAAAGTAGAATGGTGTAGTAAACCTTGTGTTTAATGAAGTTAAATGCAAAGCTATGAGTCTGAATAATGTGTAGTTTCTGAATTGCAGGTTGAGGCACCTATTGTATGTGGCATATCCTCCCTTGGTTATGATCATATGGATGTTCTTGGTTAGTTGTAGTTCCCCACCCAGTAACTTTGGGTCCCTTTCCTGTATCTCTAGATTATCTTTTTGTTTAGATCATGTATGGCATTAAATTGTTATATGTGAATTTTCCAGTACCCTCTTTTTAATTTCTCAATTCAATATAATAGAGCATCAAAAGCAATAAATGTATGTTTATTAATGTACATGAAGACCCAGTTATTTCATGGTCTTTAAATTGGTTGATATTTTAAAATTAAGTGCATCACAATCACAATTTTATAATACTAAATTGTTTCGAAACAGGAAATACACTCACGGAAATTGCTGGAGAAAAAGCTGGTATTTTCAAGGTCCTCTCTCTCTCTCTCTCTCTCTACTCCATCCATCTAGCTGCTATTTACCTGCCTATCTAAAGTTGAATGCCTCTTGAACAACATGATATATATTTTTTTACTTAAATCTTGATCTAATATTGCAGAAAGGAGTTGCAGCATATACAGTGCCACAACCAGATGAAGCAATGTCTGCACTTGAGCACCGTGCATCTGAATTAGGTGTATGTGGCAGTCTACTACTTGATCTCCATCTCATCTTGAAATAGTCTTAGATAATTGCATGCACATTGCTCATGATATACTTCTTCTTCTTCATATCCTGTAACAGATATCTCTTGAAGTAGTGCAGCCTCTAGATGCAGCATTACTAAATGGGCAGCCCCTTGGTCTACAAGGAGATCACCAATTTATTAATGCAGCACTTGCCATTGCCTTAGTTCGTACTTGGCTTCAAAAGACTGGCCATGGGGACCTCATTTCTCTTGATTGTAGTAATAATGTGAGTACAGTATGCGGTACTTTATATATCTTACTGTGAAAGTTTTGATAGTATCAATATATCTCATGTTGCTGCATAAAAATTATTTCACCATGAAAGGGACCATTGCCTGAACAAGTCATTAGAGGCCTTACAACTGCAAGTTTGCAAGGGAGAGCACAGATAGTGCGCTTACAAGATGACAACATCACTCCTGGTGATTTGGTGCTCTATTTGGATGGGGCCCACAGTCCTGAAAGCATGGAAATGTGTGCTAGATGGTTCTCACAAGCCATTAACGATGAAAAACAGCGACAACCTCTCAAGGACTATAGGCAGGTAACAGACATCTATTATAAATTGTGAACTACCATTGGCTCATGTTACTTCAATATGCATGTAGTATAACTTGTTCAAATACTTTTGAATCTTGCATTTGATATTATTTTTCTTGTGGAAAATCAGATACTAGTATTCAATTGCATGTCAGTGAGAGATCCTGAACTCTTACTTCCACGGCTCTTTAATATTTGTGCACATCAAGGTATGTCTGTGTTTTATTCTTGTCATCTTTATAATTTTTTTTTTTCAATTTATACTTAATTAAGGTATTAACTGAGGTTCCCATAAAGGCTGTAATTAATTCACCTTGATTGTAGTGTACTGAATGTTCATTAATTTGGTGCTGATGGTTTGTGCATGTATTTTGTAGGTGTACAATTTAGTAAGGCTATATTTGTACCAAATCAGTCACAATTCAACAAGCTAGGTTCTAGCACAGCACCACCACCTCAGCCTCAGCAGGTTGATCTGACATGGCAGCTCACATTACAGCGCGTGTGGGAGAAGCTACTTGAAAGTGATAAAGGTAGATATCTACTATTAATACAGGTTGATCTAATCATTTTGGGGACATTTGGGAGATCTCTCTTTAAGACAGCTCGATTGGGTTTTTTTATTATTTTTTTTTTGTGTAAACTTTTAGTCATGTGGGGCGAAGAAAAGAGTACACAAGTTAGTGTCTTGTAGACATTTAAGTTCTCTGAATCTTCTATTCTGCAATGGTTGTATGAATTAGTGGCAATGATGAAGTGGGTCAGTTCCAGGTTGGGTCAGGATTTATTTATTGCTGGCAACTGAAAGGGAATAATGCTGACTACAGTTCCAACTGCTTAATTATTGTTCCATGGAAAAGCTAAAGAAGATATGCAGTCCAGTCAGGACCAACCTGCTAGCAGGTTGAGCTGTATTTACCAAATAATAGGGTGGGTCAGGTAGGTTAGCCATCTGATCAGAAATGCTTATCTGTAGAAGTATAATGTATCAATTGGTTTTTTTTTTTTTTTAGATTTTGTCTTCAATTTTTATGTTTTTAATAAATTAATCACAAATTTTCAACTTTGTACTCTCTGTGTCTAACAAAAATAGCAGATAACAGAAACAGATTTGGTTGAACCAGACCACATGCCACGGGTCGAAAACCCTAACCAGGATCTGAGTCATTTTACTGTATTGGTGAGGCCAAAATTTGCAGCCAGAGGCCATCTCTCGTTCCTTTTTAGGGATCCTTTTAAAATTGTATTGGCATTATAGAACTCGATCTTCAAGCCAGATCAAAAGAAAATACAATTTACAATTGCAGGTGAGAGGAGTTCGGTTTTCGGCTCACTTCCAGAAGCAGTTAACTGGATCAAAGAAACAGCTCGGAAAAATAAATCAACTCATTTTCAGGTGATATTCAATTTTACATAATACATTATTAGCAAACAAGACTAAATATATGTTTGGTCAAGCTCTAATGCCTACATACTTTTTACTCTTGGTTGTGCCTTCTATTAGGTTTTGGTGACGGGATCATTGCATCTGGTGGGTGATATGATCAGATTAATAAAGAAGTAATTAGTAGCACTTGCTAATTAATTGATCAATCATCCACAGGAGCAGCTCTCACAAGGGAGATGTCTTTCAGATTAACTCATACGGACACATTCTGCCTAGATACACTGTTCTACACACTGATTGGGTTGTCCATTTTTGTGAATTTTGCAAATGTTAAATTTTGAATATTTTTTATTTTGATGCCTTGAGGTAATCTATCCTGAGGTGCAGTTTTTGAGTTCAGAATTAGATTTAGCCACGCTATAACAATAAAATGTAAGCATAACTTGAGCAATATGTTCCCTGCTATTTGCTGCTACAGTGAGAATGTAAGATCAACTACAACTTGCCCAAAAGTTATTTATTTGGAGACTATATAGAACGAGCAGATAATTTGCTGACCTATACTGTGCTCTAGGAAATTTGTCAAAAAGATAAATGTACCGAACTAAAAATGCAAAGAATGGTAATGTATCTCTTAACACGTTCAGTTATTCTATCTTGCCAGATTTGCACTTACAGGGGAAACAGTTCAAAGTTTTAAACAAATATAGACCCTATACCCTTTTGAATACACACAGGCAACATCTATCTTAACATAAGAGTGACACTTAACAGAAGTAGAACAAAAAGAAGAAAAGAATTGTATAAATTGAAACGACCTAAGTCGAACAGCATGCCCTCCTGGTTGAAGTGGTAGCCGAATCTGTGACATTAATAGTTGTCCCTTGGGTTGGAGGTGCACCAACTGAAGCCCGAGCTGCCTCTTGAGCAGCTAGTGCCTTTTTGCTAATAATCTGGTAAATCTCAGATAGGATGGTCTGGAAGGCATTCTCTACATTCGTGGCCTCCAGTGCCGAGGTCTCAAGGAATGACAAACCTTCCTTTTCAGCCATAGCCTGGGCTTCGTCCAGTTGCACTGCTCTCAGATGGGTCAGGTCTGATTTGTTGCCGGCAAGCATTATCACTATGTTGGAGTCAGCATGATCACGCAACTCGCGAAGCCACCTCTGCACATTATCAAAGGTTTGTTTCTTGGTGATGTCGTAGACCAGCAAGGCACCAACTGCACCTCTGTAGTATGCACTTGTAATGGCACGGTACCTCTCCTGACCAGCAGTGTCCCAGATTTGTGCCTTGATAGTCTTTCCTTCTATCTGCAATTACTTGTTTGTAAACCAAATTACTTCATCATATTCTGGCATAATGACATTAAGACATGCAGATTAGCAACTGTAAACATATTGCTATATTGATTAGAAACTCTAAAAGGGTTAAAGCAATCTATGATCAAAGTAACCAAAGTTCACTTTTGAAGTAAAATCAATCACGAACTTAGAAGAATTTACAGGATATTACTATTTAGATCCAAATAATTAAAAGAAAAAAAAAAAGCAAGTCCACTAAATGGAAGAAAAGTGCTCAATTAAAAAAAAGAATGCAAGGCTGGTTGTGGTTGGCAAACAACCGCAGATGCAAAATCAGTGGGTCTCAAGAAAAGAGTTGTGAAGGCTAAGATTCTTTTGACTTTATCTTCTCCATCACATGTCTACAATAGGAAACCACCAATGACCTCACCAACAAAGGATCAAATAAATAAAAAGTTATAATGCTTTAATTCAAAGACAGGATATGCGTTACGGCTTGCAGATAATAAGAATTTAAATGCTTCGTTAACGATTAAGGAATGATTCTCCGCATTCAAAGAACCTGGCAAGGAGAAATGAGATTAAAAAAATTCCACAAATTCATTATGATTTCAAGTAAATTCAGATGAAAGCAATAAATGAAGCACTTTTATCTGTTCACATTTTCCTTGTTGTGTAGTAAATACTCTATCGGATGTTCATCTTAAATGAATTAACAATTCAACACTACAAATGCAATTGCTACTAATCTATCACTGTTTTTCTAATAGATCAATCGAGATCGTACATGCGAAACTGACAAATAAGCGACTGAACAGAATTAACCATAAAAAAAATAACAAATAATAAATAAGGACAGAAAGAGAGAACCTGAAGAGTTCTGGTGGCGAATTCAACGCCAATAGTGGATTTAGACTCGAGACAAAACTCATTCCTTGTAAATCGAGAGAGAATGTTCGATTTCCCAACGCCAGAATCCCCAATCAGAACGATCTTAAACAGATAATCATACTCGTGATCCACTCGATGCGTCATTTTTTCTCGATCCTTCCCTTCAATTCTTCAATCCTTCAATCGGACGACGGATCCTAGATCAACCATCGGTTATGCAACGAAATTGCACGAATCTACCAACCCAAATCGAGAAACAGATAGTATGTGTACCTGATTAGAAGTTGTACACGAAATGTAAAGCTTCGTCGCTAGTAGAGAGAGAATGGATGAGTGGAGAGGCGAGTCGGAGAGAGCGAAGAGAGGAGAGAGAGAGGCGCAAAAAGGGAAGAAGAAACAGCTTGCAGTTATACCTTTTTTTTTTCTGACTGAAAGAGAATGTCACTGACACATGGGGGTCATTTTTATAAAATGGGGTCCACGTGAGTCGAACTACGGCGACGTCTAGTAGGGATATTTTTACTTTAGCCCGTCATTTTCTTGACAATTTCAGAATGGACGACGCGCAGAGAAATAAATCGCATGGACTTTTGCAATTTTGTCACTGTAAGGTCATTATTTTTGAACCGCGTTGGTGCCTTTTCATGGAGTTTTCCGCGTTTAAATGAATTTTATGAGATAGGCTAAAATCAGCCACGACTGACGAATGAGACCGTTAGCTACGATCAAATCTCAATTTTCGAGATTCTAACTGTCGATCCAAACCGTTCATTGTGTTCTCCATATTGAAATCTCATTGGAGACAAAATTTTATATTTTTCTGAAATTTTTTAGTATTTGTTTGATATTTTACAAAATTCATAATCTAAACAATTCTGGACCCTTCAATAACTATGATTTTTAAAAATCTCAAAAAAATAGTAAATAAAATCAGAAAAATGTATAATTTGGTCTCCAATGAGATTTCAATATGGAGAACACATTGAACGGTTTAGATTAGTCATTAGAACCTCAAAAGTTGAGATATAATCGCAGCTGACGGGTCCATCCGTCAGTCGTGGCTGATTTTAGCCTATCTCGAATTGTATTTATAGTTTGATTTGAATCATTTGATTAATGGTTGCTACAGAGTTTGTAAACCAAGCAACTTTGAGCGGAGAAGTTATTTTTATAAATAGAAGGGTTTTATCGTTAACATTTTAAATTTTATAACTTATCATACTTTTGTTATTAAATTAAATTAATATTTTAAAAGATTTAAAATTTGAATAATAAACTTGAACTATATATCTCATTAATACTCATGAACATGAATAAAGGTTGTGTATAAAGTTTGATCTTTCATGTAAATATTTTAGTTCCTTTACGTTGGAACGCCTACGTTTCTAGTAGTAGTAATAATTAAATGAGAACTTTTCGAAACCACATATTCACATTTTGTTATTAAATTAAATTAATATTTTAAAAGATTTAAAATTTGAATAATAAACTTCAACTATATATCTCATTAATACTCATGAACATGAATAAAGGTTGTGTATAAAGTTTGATCTTTCATGTAAATATTTTAGTTCCTTTACGTTAGAACGCCTACGTTTCTAGTAGTAGTAATAATTAAATGAGAACTTTTCGAAACCACATATTCACATTTATGTTGTAATATGTCCATAATAAGAATAACATGATTAATATAAAACAAAATGAAACGACTGATAGTCATCCAATCCAAATCCTGCCATTAAATCTCCCAAATTAGAAGTTTGACAGGATAATAATAGAGGTGTTTTTGAACCATGTCTTTAAGAATGTTGACAAAATTCACATTTCAGAACAAAGTCGCAATATCTTTTAAAGCAAGTTTAAAACCTAAGTAACCAAATCTTTATACTCATCAGGAATTGAACCACTCTTTATTACTTTGATAAAATTTGATCTTGTTTTTTTTTTTTTTTTGCATTTTGATCTATAGTTGGTGACCCCTATGGGTGTAAGTTCATATTTTAATATAATTATTTTATTGATATCAATGTTTAATATGATATTTGACCTTACTTAAATTTTTTATTCTGATACTAACAACTTGTTCTCAGATGTGTAGAAGATGTGCTGTACTTGTAAAATCTGAGTCAAGTTCGATACGGATTAAACATGAATTTTTTTACCCTACAATTCCAAGCTCCGTTTCCAAAAGATAGATGGCCCAATAAGCAATCTGCACTAAGAATCGAAAATTTCATATATTTTCATGCATATTCCAATAATGTATAACCGTAAAATTTTAATGGTTTTTGTTGAAAAGTACATGTGAGACATTGAAAGGAACATTGATTTGTGTTTAGGGAGAAAATTCTAGTCGTATATAAAAACTAAAAAGATTTCACAATAATGCAAAAAACCAAATAATTATATGTGAACAGCAGCAGAAGTTCAAATTTACTTTTCCATCATTGGCAAAAAAAAAAACAGGAAAAAGAAAATCACTTTTCCGTAAAAAAAAATATTTGTATTTTGAAAGAAAGTGTCGGAACTTTCGAAATCTTATGATGAAGCGTCAGATTTAATGAGAATCATAATTCAACAATTGATCAAAGATATCCGTAGTTACAGAAAATTCCTATTTCGAAATCAATCCCCCACCCCCCCCCCCCCCCCAAAAAAAAAAAAAAACAAAATAAAAACAAAAGCAAATTTAATGCCTGTAAGTAACGAAGAATTATATTCCCATTTTATAGAATATTCTGAAGTTGTTTGGATATGTAAAACAAATAAATGAAGCTTTTCTCCGTTTGTGAGCATTTTTGGGGAAGTAAAGGAAGTAAGGAATCGAAACTATTCAAATGTACTGAGTGGCGCTACTTTTTAAACATAATAAAACAATAGAAACAAGACCAATTAAAGCATGAGCTTCCGATTTTTCTCCATTTGATTAAAGACAAACAAATCATCAATTTGATTCGCTAATATATGATACAAAAAGTACATAAATAAATGGGGGTACAGTTTTATCACACTCGGTATTCTGGTCTACAATCTATTCTAAGCAGCGGAGCTGCATTTGCAAAAATTAACAATATGAAAATGGAGAACCTAAGAAAATTCTATTTGATTTAAAATAAAAAAAAAATGATGAATTGAAAAAAAAAAAAGGAAAAAGGAGCACAAACATAAACGCCTTGCACAAAAATGTACAAAAGAAATAAGGAAAAGTGATTACGCAAGCCACTCCAATGGGACTAATTTGAACAGCATGTTCCGCTTGGTTTGGCGCCTGTCGAATCTGAGACGTTAATAGTCGTTCCTTGTATCGGTGGTACTGTCACCGATGCCCGGGCTGCCTCTTGCGCAGCCAATGCTTTCTTGCTAACTACTCGGTAAATCTCTGTCAAAATAGTTTCAAATGCTTTATCCACATTAACCGCCTCGAGTGCAGATGTCTCGAGGAAGGACAGGCTCTCCATTTCAGCCAGGGATCGCGCATCTTCTAGCTGGACTGCTCTTAGATGGGTCAAATCAGTTTTGTTACCAGCCAACAATATAACTATGTTCGAATCGGCATGATCACGTAGCTCGCGCAGCCATCGTTGGACGTTGTCAAATGTTTGCTTTTTCGTGATGTCATAAACAAGTAGGGCACCAACAGCGCCTCTGTAATACGCACTTGTGATGGCACGGTACCTCTCCTGACCGGCTGTGTCCCATATCTGCGCCTTTACTGTTTTCCCCTCTATCTGCAATTCTTTTTATTATTGTATGTTCATTCAATTAACAAATTCGTTCTTTAATTTTAACTGCCTTAATAAACATAGTTTTCTCTTTAAATTTTAATATTAATATGAACTCTCTTAATTGAATTAAGATACTTCGAACACCTGAATTGAACTTGGCGACAAGAATTAATGGTACCAACAAACCCAGTATCCTTACCAGAACGGTACAGGCCAGTGCCTTGCGAGACTTCTGGTCACTACAATTTAAAATCACTTTTATCCTTATTCAATACTAGCCTCAACATTGATGAATTGGTGTATGAACTTTTGTAATAAAATTCATGAAAATATAGAAACAGAAACAGTTTAAATGCAGAAAAATCCATCAAGTCAAAAGTTGCTCTTGGAAAAAAAATAAAAAACAAAAAAGTAAAAGTTGGAGGGTGAATTATTACCTGTGTAGTTCTGGTGGCAAATTCGACTCCAATAGTGGATTTGGATTCAAGACAAAATTCATTCCTTGTAAAGCGAGATAGAATGTTAGATTTTCCAACACCAGAATCCCCAATCAGAACAATTTTGAAGAGATAATCATACTCATGATCGATTCTATGCCCCATGTTACCGAATAACCATGCAAGAATAAAATGGTGAACTTGTCCCTTCCTGGAAAATTTATTGAAAAATGGAAATGTGAAGCTGGTATATACCTTATAAGAGAGAGAAAAAAAAAAAAGAGAGATCAAGCACTAATGAATGGTCAGGAAAGGTTTTCTATTTTCTAATCGATTTTCTTCTAGTACGAGAGCAGCATGAATTACAGCCAGATGGCAGTTTATAATAATAGAAAATTTAGGTGTAGGGGTATATGAGTATGTTCTTTGCTGTTGCATGTTCATAGCCAGATTACTCGCCTAATTTTCGGTAAATTGCACGATGGTCCTGAAAGTTACATTTATTTATATTTGTTTGCTAAACAAATTTAGAACGAGCCCTTGGTCTTACATAAACGGCATAAATCATATTGGTCATCTTCGATATCATCTTCGATAAACAAATTTAGAAGAACTCCTTAGTTATATATTCGGGGCCGTTTGGATGGGGCTAGGAATAGCCTCTTCCTAGGAATAGCTATTCCTAGGCATTAAATCTCTTTCACAAAGTTACACACTTTCCAATATTTTCCGCCTAGGAATAGGCTATTCCTCTTATTCCTAAGCGATCCAAACGGCCCTACGTGCATAAACGGAATAAATCATATTGATGAGATTAAGGTTCTTTTTTTTTCACTGATAATTACTAGCACATGCATATCTGATATTTCTTTTGAAAATGTTGGGAAGTTGCTTAGGCTGTGCTCCAGAGCTTCCATACTAAAGCAAGGCAATGGAATGTAAAGATATAGAGAGGAAAGTCAAGTTATAGAAAGTAAAAGAAATTACTGGTTTACTTGCTCCAAGGCTTCACATGAGGGAAAGGAACGAAAAGAGTTGTGTTTGGCACATAAATTAAACATCAGATGCACTTGACCATTTTGCCCTTACTCATTATACATGGCGCTAACTTTTGGAGGATATTTATGTAAATTACACAATCTTACTCTCTCTACACTCCAAATGGGGGAGTAACAAAATTAAGATTCTGATGTAACTAGCACACTCTGGCTCTCCTTCCATTCCCTCTCACTTGTGATGTTGGAACAAGTAACATATCTCTCTTGTCTTTACTCTCCGTTCCTTTCCATCAAAAATTGCTCTCTGGAGCAGACCCTTAGTCTCCACAATCACTACTAGAATTTCGATTAGCTGCGTCAGAACACCAACGTATTAGGGTCCTTGAATAAGTAGGGACGCAGAAAGGGAAAAGCGCGCTAGACGACGTTTTAATTGCGGTCGGTAGCCCGACGCATATTAGTTAGGACGCATAAATATTCTAAACATAGACGCGCTCTAGTTCTTTGTAGGGACGTAAATATGCTGAATGTAATTCGCGTCGGTATACCAACACATATTAACAGGGACGCGTATTAGTTAGGACGCATAACTCTTTCGGACATAGACGCAGATGTTTTTTCTTACAGGCTCGCGTAATTGGAGTCGCTAGTTGACACATATCAACACGGACTCTAATAAACAAATTACTAAATTTTTTAAATTAAAATTACTTTGTAATCTAATGTGTCAGTATACCGACGCATATATGGATCTATATTTGCTAAACATTTCTTCGTTTTCTGATGTGTACCAGTTTCAGTTTCAGTTTCAGTACCATTTGTTCTCTGCTGTGTACCAGTTTCAATACCAATCATTCATTGTATATATATCAACCCAATACCCAAATCCATTAAAAAGTTAACCATGGACTCTTTTATGGTAAACGGTTAATATTAGATCCATGAATCAAGTAAATATTTCAAAACAATACACATCAAGAGTAAGAAACATAAGTAATATATGCATCTGCACTCAAGGAAATAAAATGCATCAAGATCTCAAACTAAAACTGATCAATATATCAATTCAAACATAAGTACAATCTTCCACACTAGTTTTTTTTCAAAACATAGCAATGAAGACCTCAATTGAGTTAATTTGATACTCTTGTAAATCACCATTACCTGCAGATATCACAAAAAACAAAGTGCATTAAGTATTACATACCAAACTAGTAGGACATGCATGTATACTCAGGATGTAAAAATAAACATAATATCGTTTCAAAGAACCTTTTATCACTTAAAAGAAATTTGATATGATGTACATGTAGGGTCTGACAATTAATTCTACTTAGGAATTTTACCAACAAGTCCATTGACTTTTTCTTTATTACAAAGATATAGAAAATAAGATGCAATTCCTGTTTTTATACAAAATAAGATGCAAGTAACCAATATGTGAGATTTGCTAAAGAAATACCTTCCCTGGCCTAACAGAAAAGTAAGAAAACACGAACTCTTCATGTAAATCAGCTAAATGATGCCATCCTTGTGCAACCATATTACAGTTTTAATTTTGGGCAGGGGCAATTTTTGTAAATTAGAAAATCAGGCATAATAACACACAATGAAGCTGATTAGGCTATTGGTCAAAATTACCTAAATTGAAAAAACAAACAAGGTGCATGCTTTTGCTAATGTCATATGATATAAAGAAATATACCAGTCATCTAGTACGTCATCTGAATTTGTATCAGGGGTGTCCTCCTCATACTCCTCACTTGACATGTCATGATCATCTATTTGCGATGATTGGCAGTTTGAGTTGTTGGAGAGCTCAGCAGGGTCCACTTGGTCCACAATACCTGGTTGAGCCAAAAAATCGGCCACGTCCAATTCTTCATCAAATGAACCATCAAACTCATTAATTGAGTCTTCTTGAAAAAAATCATCTTCTGTTGGATTGCTATCACTAGAATAGAACTGTCGCTTTCTATTGCACTTGTGTACAACCCACCAGTCACTTCTCTTCTTGATGGATATGAAAGATAATACACTTGAAATGCTTGGGCTGCTAATCCAAACGGTTCATCAGGCAAGAGCTTAGATTTGTGTTTGACTTCGACCAAGCCATGTTTTTTATCTATCTTGACACCATTTGTTACATCAAACCAATGGCAATTGAAAAGGACAACTTTATGGTTAACTCCAGGATATTTGAGTTCAACAATATCCTCTAAAATTCCATAATAATCAAGTTCTCCCCCACCATCCGACTCTCCTTTGATGCATACTCCGGTATTATCTCTGGATTTAGTTTTCCCATGGGTTTTAGTATGAAAAACAAACCCGTTAACTTCATATGCCCCATAAGATTGATATTCTCGACTTGGTCCAAGACTGAGACTTTTAATGCCAGGATTAGGATTAGGCTTGCCCTCAACGGTCTTTTTCAACCAATATGGAAACTCCTTATCTAGAATAGATTGTAGAATCCTGTCATTTGTTGGCCGTCGTGTGCTTTTGATTTGCTCGGTATATGTCATGTGATATATTATAAGAAATGTTAGCTACAAGTACCAAGAATCTTAATTTAGATATGAATATTGAGTTAAAAATTAAAAAAAATATTATAACGATAATAAAACATTAGATTTAAAAAGTAAAAGAAAATATGTGATAACAATATAAGGTTAAAATTAATATGAGAATAATAACTATATATGATAATAGAACAAAATAAAATAAAATAAAATAAGAGTAATATATTCATATATATTATATTTAAGACCGTGGACTTTAATGCCATTTTGAAATATCCTTTTTGCATGAAGAGATCATTTTCTCATTTGGCCCTCCATTTCAATATTACTTTATGGAACTGTTCAGAATGAATGAAGATCAATTTAATGAGTTTTTCTTTTAAATGGACAGCACGAAACTTGTTAAAATGGAGAACCCGAATGGTGGCATGCGCCGCTGCCAGCACAGAGGAAATATACTTTTTTTTTTTGTTTGTCACGAATCGATGACATGTAATTGATCTTAACCGTTAGTTCAAATCTAACGGTGGGTAGAGATAATACACGGATCGATGACATAATTAGAAAGCAAAATTAGCGCCAGATTAGAAAATATTCCCCCCAAAAATTTCTTTCTTGAATTTCTCATCTACGCACAGATTTTCCCCCGAAAATTTTCCCCCTAAATTTTCCAAAATTTTTGCTTATATCTCCGAAAATATTCCCACCAAAAATTTTCCCCCGAAATTTCCCAAAATTTTTTTCATTGTTTCCCCCCCAAAATTTTCAGGCGCTAAAATTATTTTGGGAATTGAATCTGAATTACAGTTATGATTCTATTTCGGAGATATAAGCAGAACAAAATTATTTCTCCTGCTCTCTTCTCAACTCGACAGAAAAATAAATCGGTATGATTTTATTCCTTTCGTCTCTTTTAATTCAAATCGGATTTCAGAATTTAGATCTAACTTTCAGTTATTCATTCCGATTAATTTGGCCAATAGGTTGCTTTCGGAGCAGTTTGTGGAAGCATCAAGCTATCTGTTCTAAAGGTTAGATCTCGATTCGCTCTCTTTTTCTTTTCAATTTTGGAGGTTTAGTTCTCGATACTGGTTTGGATATATGGTTTGCATAGATGGTTTGTGCCCAAGTATGAAATTAGAACGCTTTTTATTATGAAATCAATTAGAACGCTTTTTACTAAACCAGTTTGCATAGATGGTTATTATTAAAAGTTTGATCTGTTCAAGCTATCTGTTCTAAAGCATCCAGTTCTAGGTACTGTTTGAATTTATTGTGAATAACAATAAGAACTGATGACACATTGTTGCTATCTGTTCTAAAGCATCCAGTTTAGTACCTACTTATTGTTGCCAACAATGAATAACAAAAATTTAAAAATCTGGTTGCTAATATTTCAATTGCAAAAGAACTGATTACTTGATAATGGCATATTCTCTTGCATATTTCTTAATTTATCCCCTAATTTCTTACTTAATTTCTCTACTCTCTTTTCTGCATTTAGGTCACAAGTTGGATACTTTATTTCCTGGAACTCTTGGAGGTATGGTTTTTCCAATCAATTTCTCTTCTATCTTCTAAATTCGACTCATATTTTTTGATTGAAGAATCCCCCTTTTATCGCTTGATAGGCATCAAAACTTATTAGTTCATTGAAATAGTTCTGGTCTGATTTCTTATACTAAAAGTTATTGTGTATATGTATAAATGGATAAATTCAGGCATGACACCAGATACTAAAAGTTTCTCAAGACTCTCACTAAATGGAAAAAGACATGACACCAAATTGTTCAGTGTATAGGTGTATAAGTAATATTGACTTCATTCTTATTTATATGCAAGTGTAGCACTAGGTCCTGGTATTATATATAGAAATAACAACCATGTGCTATTCCCTGTAAAAAAATAAAGACTGGCCTGTACATGGTCCAGGTTATGAAATAAATCTGCATAG
The DNA here is from genome assembly GCA_027562975.1 of Rhynchospora breviuscula. Lineage (NCBI taxonomy): Eukaryota > Viridiplantae > Streptophyta > Magnoliopsida > Poales > Cyperaceae > Rhynchospora > Rhynchospora breviuscula. The sequence continues at coordinate 32,904,478 of CM050401.1, read as the reverse complement.
CCAACTAGATACGTTTAGTAAGAAAATAATGCAATTGGTTGTTTAATTTCAGTTACTAACTATATTTTCTTTTCATGTTACATGCTTACATTTTGAAGAAACCGAGGTTAGTCATAATATGCAACCAATTATGTATATCTGTTGATTTTTTTATTAAATCTTGAAGTAGGGTTAGTCATAATATGAAACCAAGTTCAGGATGTCTTGATTGTTATTAGGTCTTGATTGTTAGGTTACCATGTGATGCAATTGGTAATGAATGATAGCACAGTTTTGAGGATCTGTAATGTTCAGGTATACCTTCTGATGCAATTGGTAAAGGAACTTGGTATTTACCGTCTAATGATTCCATTCTCATTTTTCCCTAATGTACTTATTCTCATTCAAATAAACAATGTCATATATTTACTTAATGGTGAAAAAGCTTAATTAAATACAATCATTTGCCTTAAAACCCAGTATTTCCTCTCTGTAGGTTATAGAAGTAGGGTGGTGATTTAACTTAGATCATAACAATCTTTACTAATTGGAATATAAACTGTCATGCAATCTTTACTAATTGAAATGATGTTTCTTATGACAGATCCAGCCATCATGGTGACCAAATCAAGACTGAAGAGGAATCGGCCCGCAAACTATGCATCGCAAGATCAACAGCTACAAATTGAGGGGGTCACAGTTAGGGAGAGTTCCAATAGTGCACCAAAAAAAAAAGGGAGAGGAAGCAGCGTTAGGCGAGAGCCAACTAGTGTTGTCACTGATCGGCCTCTGATCTGGCCTGTCGGTAATAATGAGTTTGACTCCGATCCATATTGCAGCAAACTTCCAACCACAATCTGCAAGATTGCATTAGAAAGGTTTGATGGACCTTGGAATAGTTTCCACAAATTCAGTCCTGAGGCTAAAGCTTCGTTTCTGGCAGAGTTTTTGGTAACATCATGAATCCTTCCCTCGTTAAAAATAATTACTAATGCATTCTTAGATAAGTAGGAACAAACAATTCTTAGATAATAATGCATTATTGGATTTTATTTACTTGTATTACCAAATAGATACAATAGCAAAAACAATGTTCCATCTTGAATAATGTTTTAACCTTTCTTGTGCAGACTTGCTATAGATGGAGGTGTCTAAATGAGGATGAACGTCCTGAAAAGTGCCGAGAGGTTCTTGAAAGAATTGCCGCAAAAAGGTTCAAAGATGTGCTCTGTCGATGTCGAGATGATTGCAAGGAACAATTTGGTTGGGACATTGCGGAGTGGAAGAAGCAGGTTCCTGTGTGGTGCAAAGATGCTGGACACTGGGACAAATTGTGTGACCTCTGGGGTTCGGAGGAATAGCAGAAGCTTTCAGAAAAGGCAAAAAATAACCGGTGCAACTCTGGGCAGGTGGCAAAACATTCTGCAGGAAGTAAGAGTATTTTTAAACATAGGAAAAAATAGATGAAACAATGGGTACGCCTCTTAAATTTAAATATATTTCATTGTCCAAATGTAAATACTCAAGATATGGTATTGACAACATCTAACATAAATTGAATTTTGATGCAGAAAATAGATAATAACACAGAAAAGGATCCAGAAGATGATGCAGACTTGTTTATTCTCCTCCATAGGAAGAAGAAAAAAAATTGTCATGGCGACGATGCTTCCCAACAGACAACTGAGATGGAAGGGGGGGGGAAGAGACGAATCAATCCGACAACTTGGGGTTATATGATGATAAGCAACGAGAAGTACTTGTAAGTTAATATTTTGATGATTCAAAATCTGATTGGGTATTTTTGCAATTTTAATTGTTAAATTTGTTGTATTTAATATTTTGATGATTAACAATCTGATTAAAGTTGTTGCATTTCCGTTATTGCCTGCATCATTTAAAGGTTTGTTCTCTTTTATATAGGATCGATTTAAGGAGTTGCAACAGGATCCGAAAAACAAAGACAAACCTCAGGAGATACTTTGGATGATTGTATCTCGTGAAGCAAACCGTGGCAGAAGTTATGGGTTTGGAAGTTTGTTCGACAAAATTAAGATGCCAACAACAAACACACGAGTCAGACCCTCCAACTATTCATCCCTGGGACCAACCTCTAACTCGACAGTGTACACTAAGGAAGAGGTAGAGAGATTGCTTGAGGAGCGCAAGCAAAAATATGCTCAAGAGCGTGCCAAAGAGCATGCTGACAAGAGAGGAGAGAGGCGGAACGTGATGCAACAATTCAACTTATGTTTAGTCAAGTATATGCGAAACTGAGCCAAACACCCAGCATGCCAACCCTACAAATGCCAACCAATATTATGGTAAGTACAACTAACTTTACTATAATTTGATATAATATCTGATCTACATGATTGTGTGCTAGGCATTGTTTCCTTCTCTTGGAAACATTGGTACTGCCAAATTGGTTTTTCTCACAGAATTTGGTACATTATTGACTTGCTTTTGCTGTACATGCTTGTATGTTTTGCCTAGTGGAATGTTAATGTAGCTGTCAAGCTTTAATACTTATTATGAACAAATAGGTTCTCCCAATAAATGCAGTACATAGCACTTGCCAATATAGAGTAGGTTTTGTTAGTGATTGCTACTCAATTTTGATATTTCAGCAACATAGAAGTTTTGCACCTCCACTTGTCGGCAACAACACTTCACAAGGGACCATAAATGGAGAGTACTTAGGTGCAGCATCGACAAGCACTTCATTCACGGCGTTACTTGAGTCACACGAGCAAGGTGAGCATGGATACGTGAATGGTTATGAGAATTTTAGTTAGAACCATTATTCATTGCAGCTGAGAGACACTGAGGTTTTTTGCATTTAGGTTCTAAAGTTTTTTGTTTAAGACAGATTTAGAAACTTATGTTATTTTACTTTGAATTCTAGTTTGTATCAAATTGCTTGTACTTGATGTACTAAGAATGTTGCTTATTAATTTCAATGAAATTTAGGATTTGTGTGATGTCTGCGAATTGTAAATTGAATAGTAGTGGTACCAAATTGGTACCGGGCAGAATGAATGGCTGTATAAATGTATTTGAAATGAATAACAATAATTCTGTCGGTATTTGGACGTCATGAAATGGGTGGCTGATTACCAGCGTCGCTATACCAGCCAATCACACCTGAAAATGGGCCCCACTAAAAGCTCACAATATAGGTTAGGGTGCTGCCCAAAGGTGTCGGTATACCGAATAATAAAAGAACCGTGGGCCCCGCAAAATCTAAAATTGGTCGATGACAAAAGACGTCGGTATACCAACTAATAATAGAAAGTGGGCCCCGCTAAATTCTGACAATGGTCGATGATCAAAGACGTCGGTATACCGACTAATAAGAGAAAGTGGGACCCGCTAACGGTGATAATGGTCGATGAGCATAGACGTCGGTATACCGATTCGCAAATTAATGTGGGGCCCGCTATATTCTGACAATATTATAAATGGGTCGCTAATAATAGGCGTCGGTATACTGACACATTATTTAATGTGGGCCCCGTGTGTTCTCACAATGGATTATCTGAGTCGCTAAGAAAAGGCGTCGCTGTGTCGACAGAGTTATTTCTAAATAGAGACGCAGAAACAACCGAATTAAGTTGTCGGAGGAGGAGTGATGCGTCCTAATGGCGACGCAGCAGACAACATAATTAAGGACACAACAAACTAATTCGCGTCCATCCGACTCATATATTGAGTATTAGCGGCTAGGGTATCCAGGTCCCTATGGTTGCGTCGCTAAGTGGACGCAAAGGGCATACCGCGTCGGAATAGGGACGCGTATTTAGGTAGCAGATAAGTCCGATTCTAGTAGTGAATATTTCCTTCCATCTATCGACCCTCAAGAGTTGTGGTTTATGGTTACATAGTGCCCTTAACTACTAATTTGAAGCGAGAATTAATTAGATCCTGGTTGACAAAAAACAATGCATTTCAAAATGATTGCAGGGTTCGAACTCCGGTGGAGATCCTTGTAGATATTTAATTTTGAAAAAAATAGGAGACGTTGACCCCTTCTTTCTTAGAAAGAAAATTAATAATAATAATAATAACTAAAGCATTACTACTGGCCTTTGTTGTTTTGGAACAGTCTATAGCATTTCTAATTTAATTGGTTCGTTTTTCATTAATAAATAGTAGTGTATAAATTTGCACGTAGTGATGTTTAAGTAACTTACTATATTATTTAAAGAATTAACAATTTAATATAGAATATGTAGAAGTATATGGTATTGATAGCACTTGGTATATGTTTCTAAAGGTTCTAAATTCTTTAGTATAAACATAATAATCGAAATTTTCAAATGTATTTCAGTGTCTTAAAGTAAATTTTAAATATGTATTTTTCACATGGAGATAATGTATAAAACTAACAATGTTTGACATATTTCTCGTTTAAAAGCTCTAGATAATAAAATTGGTAGAACTTATTGAAGATTTCAGCAAACATTTATACCATGGTGTTATTAATCATAAGAAAATCGAATGCGAAGTACCAAACAATTAAATTTGAAAAGAAAAAAAAAATAGTTTAACAGAGAGTGCCAACATAATACAGCTGAAGCCAAGAGGGAAAAAAAATTCCTGGACCGAATGGAGAGATTAGAATGTTCTCTTCAAAATAAAAATAATTAATCAACAGATTCCAATCCCTCAATACAATCTGTTTAGTTACATAATAAATAATAAAATAGAAGAAAATGAATGACGAAAATAATAATAATAATAATAAATAGAAGGTAATGAATTATGGCCATTTTGCATCATGTTCTATCCCATGTCTACCTTTCTATCACTAGAAGACTTGTTAAATGTACGTTGCATGTGCCTAATCCCCAGCACTAGACGCAATCATTCATGCCGTTCCAATTATTGATATTATGATTTTCATTTGAACATTTTTTTTAATAAAGGCTGGATATAATTGGACCAAATATAATAAACAATAAGCCTAATAATTTCAATAGCATAAACGGACATGCAGTGGTTCAAAACCAATCCAGACTTCCGTTAATAAATTTCTCATTTTTTTTTATTGAGAGTACGGACTCGCTTGGGGGAAAAAAAAAGTTACTGACATGGCTTTCTTCTGACGAATTAATATAATTTTTTTTTACTAAGATCTTCAGCAGAGTATGCTGTGAGATCCATCATCCACGTTCATTCTTTGTTGCTCTAAATGATAACAAAGTTGTATGCAATTTCGGTCAAGAATTTCGGAAAAAAATTAGATGGATTTGATTTACATCTTTATTAAAAAAATATATATCTCTTTTATGTAGCTTCTTCGTCTCAAAATTGTTCAAAAGTCAAAACTCGATTGGTAACAAATGCCACCAAAAGAAAAATCTTTAACTAAATGGGCTCTAACTTTTTGGAAACAAAAGTTGTTCAGGTGTGATATACGGGTGATGATCCAAACTTATTTTTTATAAATGACAATAGTGCCCCTCATGGCAAACAACTTTTTATCCATTCTTTTTTCGAACAACTTTTCTTCTATGGCTTTAGCTTTTTTAAATATTTTTTTTTTCCAGATGCTTCCTACCTCAAGCACAGAGCCATCAACTTTATTGTGTTAAAAGAACACATAAGTGATTGAACATTCGTATTTATCGTAAAAAAAATTGTAAAATATGGTTCAAAAATCAAATCAACAATACAATATATATTACACAATTAAATGATTAACTAATTAGGTAATTATTAACCGTGGCATAAGAATTTCTTAATCGACTGCTGTGCTCTCTCTTAGGCTTAGCATTAACGTGAAACATAAAAAGATGATTAAGAAAAGCACAGTTAAAGGAAAGTTACTAGGGTAAATTTAGGAAATAAATATAATATATTTCTTAATTGATGTGAGGGTTATTTTTGACATAAGACTGTATAAAAGTTGTTCGGGCTAAATTAGTTGTTGTATTTAAGAAATATATTATATTTATTGTGTAAACCAATTTAAACACTGTATCAATGTTCGTGGCTAAATCAATTTTACCATCCGCACCATCCACTTCTTCCCTTCCCTTCTACTTCGCCATTCAATTGATTTTTCTGCGTCCCTCCCTCTCTCTGTGTCTTCCTTCTCTCCGCTTCCTCCCCTTCTCTACCTTAGAGTCTCTCTCATTTCCTCTCCCTCCACTTGCCTTCTCTTTTGTGCTCTTCTCTCCTCTTTTTTTTTTCCTTCCATGTACATCTTCTCTCTTTCGATTTTCCCTCAACTCCATCTTTCTTCCCCTATCTCAACTAGAGAATCTCATTAAAATGATCTCTTATTAAGACTAACTGAACAATTACAATTACAAGATAATTTTTTATTATTTAATAAATATACTAATAAGATAATCTTTTGTTGCAACTAAAAGAACATTTATACATATGAGATGATCATTTATCATATCTAATAGACTTACAAGATGATCACTTATCATAACAAACTGATCATTACTACCTACAAGATGATTCCTTGTTGTATCTGATAAATACTCTTTTAAAATGCACCCTTATTGTAACTAACCAAACATTTACGTCTATTAGATACTCACTTAGTAATACTAACTGAGTAAACATTATCTACTTCTTTGTAATAACTAACAAAATATTTATGCATATTAAATAAAAGCAAAGAATGAGGGATGAGAAAGGAAGGGTTGGCGGAATGAAGGAGAAAGAAGGGGAAGGGAAGAGGGAGAGGAGCGCTGAAGTGAGGGAGGAGAGAGGGATAGGAGACACGCTTACGAGAGATGGGAGAAGTGCGCTCTGGAAGGAGGGGAGCGCCTGGATGGCGTGGATGGTGTAGCGCTAGATGGTAAGTACCAATTACCAAAGTCATTTATTTTTAGAGGCATAGACTATTCTATAAAATAGAGTTCATCTCGCTTCTACGTCTAGCAGAAATTGAACTCATTACCTCTAAAAACACGACGAAATCACTAACTATCGTACTATTTCCCACGTTCAAATTGAGCTAACTTTATTTTCACATTTTGAACACTTCTTTTACTCAAAATTATTAGAGGCGGCCAGCGTTTTTGGGGAGTGCTTGCTTTGAGGCGCTATTATTTGCACATTTTTTGGTGTATTTGGCATCCTAGGGTTAGCACTAACCCAAGGTTAGTGGAACTAACCAACTAATCTTAACTTACCAATTAAATGTAAGAACTAACCCACAGTAACACATCACCCCTTATTCCCTTTTGACCAGGCAAAACAGTTCCTCTCGCAGGCGCTGCCTAACTTATTGGTGGGCTCTCCCTAAGGCAGTTTTCAACCAATCCGACCTACTAGGCCTGACCTGCACACTGCACGCCTCACTCTCGAAACCCCAATCAACAACTCATCACCTTTTTTGTCCCTCACAAACCCCAAACCAACAGAATCTTTTAAACCCTCAGAACTAACACTTCTCCCACCGGGCTTTGAAATGCAAAATTCTAACAGCAATCAGGCCTACCCAACTGAAAGCCCAATTAAAAGCCCACCCGGTACTTTGAGGAGATCCAGCAGACTTAAAAAGATTTATGATGGCCCTTATATCTCCACTCTAAACAAAGCTCAGGCTGTTAAGTTCAAAAAATCTCTGGGAAACCATGCTAAGCCGAAAAATTCTGAAAGTTTTAATAAAGCAAAGGGTCCAGCTATTACTGATGAATTCGAGAGAGACCCAGGGCTTCTGACACTGGAAAAAGCCATGGCATTTCTTTCTAATGGAGGGATAGAAATTTCAGAAGAACACAAAACTTTCCTTGCTCATTCCATTCGCTCCTCCACGGCACCTGATGCCGCCTCTGTCATCTAAAACGCTTGTAGAAGACTCTTGCCAAGTCTCTACTGTAGTGTTATTCTCTTTATCTATGTCTTGTTTTATGTATCTTTGCCGGTATGTCGGCATCCGAAATGCTTCTACTTTTATCTATGTTTCTTGCCGGTATATCGGCCTACTGCGTGCTTGTTTGTTCCCAGTTTAATCAATGAAATTTATCTTTAAAATTTTTTCCTGGAATGTGCGTGGTTTAAATGAACGTGACAAGCGTCTGTCAGTTAAACAAAACATCCTAATTGAGAAACCACAAATAGTGTGCTTTCAAGAGACCAAGTGCCATACTTTCTGTTCATCTTTTCTAAGTGAATCTTGCGGCCCTAACTTTAAAAATTGGACCACAATTGATGCAATTGGTACAAAAGGTGGGGTGTTAATTACTTGAGACCATAATTTGTTCACCATGGTCAATTGCCTCGCAAATAATTTATGTCTCTCCGTTGACCTATCTCTCAACTTCGACGGATCGGTATTTAGAGTGACCTCTATTTACGGCCCTTCCAGTGGCACAAATAAAACCCTTTTCTTCTCTCAAATTGCCTCCTCAGCGCCAACTACTAATACGCCCTGGATCCTGTGCGGTGATTTCAATGTCACTTTGTCACAGGAAGAAAGATCAAACCCCTCACATAACGACGCCAATTCTGAAAACTTTACTGAACTAATCTCCAACCTACAACTGCTAGACCTAGACCTACCTGGTAGACGATTCACTTGGTCGAATGCCAGAGCAAACCCCACTTTAGCAAAGCTTGATAGATTCCTTGTGAATCTCCCTTTCTCAAACCGTTTCCCCAATATCCTACAATCGGCGTTGCCAAACTCCTCCTCTGACCACTCGCCGCTTCTCTGCACTGTCCAAACCAACTTCTTGCAATCCAACAGCTTCAGAATAGAAAACTTTTATCTCAAACTACCAAAATTTCAGGACCTAGTAAGAAACTTCTGGCTTTCGCAACCAACTGCAACCTCAACAAATGATTTTAACCTCAAACTCTCTGCTCTTACCAAGGAAATCACCAACTGGAAAAAAACAAGAACTACCACTATCTTACAGCAATTAAAAAATATCAGGATTTTTCTTGCTTGGTGTGATTGGGTTATTGAAATTAGGTGCCTCTCTGAACTTGAAAAGCTAGTTAAAGCTTTGATGAAGAAAAAGTTAACAGAACTAGCTGTTCTGGAAGAAGAACTTTGGAAACAAAGAGCCTCCTTAAAGTGGAGATTACAAGGGGACAGGAACACAACATACTTTCATGCTAAAGCCACTTCTAATAAAAGGAAAAATTTCATCCAAAAAATCAACTTCGATGGCACTGAAATCTCGGACCAAAAGCAGAAAGGAAGGGCCTTTCATACATTCTTTTGCCAACTGATGGGAAAAGAATCAGATACTACACCAGTACAAGACTGGTCGGTTCTGTACCCCAACCGACTGTCTACCCCCTTGCAACTTACACACCCGGTTACACAGGAAGAGGTCTTTGATGCAATTTCCACTTGGCCGAATGGGAAATTACCAGGACCCGATGGATACTCGGGCGAATTTTTTAAACTTTTCATGGAAGAACTGACCCCTGATATCGTGGGCACCCTCAACTCGGCACTGCTGCATGAAACGCTGCACCCCTTAAATGATTCCCTCATTTGCCTAATTCCAAAAAAACCTGATGCCTCGCACCCTTCACACTTCAGACCGATCAGTATCGTGCATTCAATGCAAAGGATCTTGTCGACCATCCATATGAAACGGTTTACACCTCTTATAGGCTCCTTAATTAAACACAACCAGTCGGGTTTTATCCCGGGTAGAAGTATCGTGGACAATTTCTTTTATGCACAGCACCTCATCACTCATGTCTCAAAAAAGAAAGTAAAGATGGTGGTCCCAAAAGCAGATCTTCAAAAAGCGTTCGATACAATTAGTTGGCAATTTATTAAAGATGTTTTGCTAGCTCTAGGATTCCCTCTTATTTGGGTGCAGTGGGTGGCCGGCTGTGTGCTAAGGGGCTCTTCAAGAGTCTCAGTCAATGGTTTAGCGGGAAAGAAAATTGTTTTAAAAAGAGGAGTCAGGCAAGGGGACCTTTTGTCCCCTTACCTGTTCATTGTAGCGTTTGATTACGTCTCCAGATGGATGAACAGACTTTCTTACATTGGGGCTATGCCGATGCCGTATGAAGGAATTATGTCTTGCCTTTTCTATCATGATGACTCGCTGATCTTTTTCAAACCAACTGAACAACATGCACAGCTCCTAAAGCTGCTTCTGGATTGCTTCCAAAGAATCTCGGGACTGGCCCTAAACCTGTCCAAGTCGGATTTGATCTCAATCAACACTGACCAGCAAACCATTCAATCTCTAACCCGTATTCTAGGCTGCAGACAAACCTCCTTTCCAATAACCTATTTGGGCCTACCATTATCAGACAAGTCGTTAAAAAAGAGAGATTATGGAAAACTGATTACAAAATTTCAACAAAGGCTAACTGGCTGGTCGGCATCGCTACTTTCAATCGCTGGACGGCTTGTACTGGTAAACGCTTGCCTAACATCTCTACCTATCTTTTTCATGTCAGCATTCAAACTACCGCTATGGGTAATTAACAAATTGGACAAGATTAGGAGGAACTTCTTATGGCATGGCGGTCACAACAGCAAAATGATTCTCATTTCCTGGGATAAGGTTTGCATGCCGAAAGCGGTAGGAGGACTCAGGGTTTTAGACCTTTCAGTGATGAACCAAGCACTATTAGCAAAATGGTTATGGTCGTGGATTTCCAGGAGCAATTTTAACTGGACAAATCTCCAACTAACCTTGCAAAATGGTAGACTATCTCCTTACCCCCTTACTGGCCAGTTACAAAACACTTTCTCAAATCTACAGAGCATTTTCTCAACCGTTGCAAAGTTCCAGCTTGGTACTGGTAAAATGGTGCCGTTCTGGCACTTTGACTGGGGTCTGGGTATTTTAAAATTTAAATTCCAGGATCTCTTTTCTTTCTGCTTAGACAGCGACATTTATGTCCATTTTTTCTCTCAAAATTTAAACAACCTCTCTACAATCTTTAGACCAGCCTTACACACATCCAACTCGGCTCTAACTCAACTGTCTCAAATCATTGATCACCTACAAGTTTCAAATCTCCCTCCTCTGCAAAACCCTGACGTTGCCATTTGGAAATTGCAAGCAAACAACAACTTCTCCACAAAATCCTTTTACAATTTTGTCAAAACAGCACCTAAACACAAGTCCAATCTGAAAGGAATTTGGAAATTGAGAATACCTCCTAGAATGACAATCTTCCTCTGGCGAATGTTACAAGAAAAAATAGCTACGATGGATACCTTAAAAAAAAGAGGTTGGGCATTGCCAAGCATCTGCTACATGTGTAGGAATGAGGAAGAAACGGTAGGGCATCTCTTTAATGATTGTTGCTTCACTTTGCAAGCAAAGCAAAAACTAATCTCAACTCTCTGCTCTGACAATCTCCAATCCGTGACCTTGAAGACAACCTTGGTTTTGCATGACCACTTCAGAACTATACCCAGAAAAACGAAAGAGATTCTGGCAATCCTCACCTTTGTAGTATGGCGCGAGAGATGCGCGAGAATTTTCGCAGAAAAGCACACCGAACTACAGTGTCTAGTGGATCAAGTCACCCTGGAATGGAGCAGCCTTAACATAAACTAGTGCTGCTTCTCACTCAGAGAATTGAGTTCTCGTTACTGCCACTTTCTACAAAAGCAAACTTTTTGGTCTTTATTTTACAAGTTCAACTTCTTCTCTGTAACGTCATGTAATTTTCTAATCTTTACTTTTTTCTTTAGCCACTGGCTAGAGCTGTAAACTTTTAATTTGCAATGAAAAGATAAGGGCATGACCCTTATTTTTATGTCAAAAAAAAAAGCTGGTGGGTAAAGAGGTAGAGGAGGTAGGTCTCGGTAGTGTTGGAGGTCAGATTTTGTAGAGAGAGACAAAGCAGTTAAGGTTTTAAGATGGAGTTAACATGTTTAAAAGAGAGATGTCGTAGGAGATGGAGAAGAAGGTGACGTTCCATTCAGAGCTCCAATTTGTACCCAGATTTAATTAACTAACGAAATTGGATGGAATTTTGACAGAGTGACTAAAATTAGACAAAATTAAAGTTGAGTGGTTCTAGAATGACAAATTGAAGTTCAGTGACCAAAATTGGACTATGTACAAACTTCAGTGACCTCCGAAAAAATGTACTCAATATTTAATTATAAATAAGTAATAATAATAATAATTGTTAATTAATAATTAATAATAATTAAATAATTAATGAATGATAATGATTAATAATAATTAATTAATAACGATTGTAATAATTAATAATACTTATTATAATAATAATTATATAAATTTACATAAAAATTATAATAATTAATATATATTATTTAATAATAATACTAATTAATAATAAATAATGTCTTATTTTTTATAATTAATAGTTAATAATAATATTTTTATTAAAATTAATTATTATTATTAATTGTAGTAATTAAGATTATAGTAATTGAACAATTCAAAACTTTTTCAAATGCATCACAAATCGCAATAATCAAGAATCTAGTAGAAATAAGTTATATCATGCAACATACATTTAGAGATGAAATTAGATTCAATACCTCTTCTCGTATAGTAACGAGAAGGCTCGATTCCATGGCATTGGAAGCGACGACTTCTTTCTCTTGCTTCAGCTTTCTTCTTCTTGCAATGTTAAAAGGTCCACAAAGATTAATCAATCTTTTGATTAGTTATGCTAGTAATAACTTAACAAGAGAAAGTCTAAATTAAAGTTTCTTTTCCTTCAATTAATTCTAGCAATCAATTGAAAGTAATTATGTTCAACACATGAGCCCTATGCGCGTGCAAGAGACAAATTATGGTGGTTGAACTACCCATGAAATATGACAGCATAGGAGGAAGGAAAGGGAGAGAGAAATTGTCTAACCATCTCATTTAAATGAATGTTATATGTATAAACAATCCACGACCTCTTCTACAAGTCATTTTGACTAGTCAATTAACTTCTTCCACAAGCCGCTTTAGACTTGAGAAAATGGTCAAAATCCACCTCCAAATTCGTTCAAAATATGAGCTAAAAAGTCCAAGTGTATTTATATAGTAGTGCACAATAAACTACCCTCCACTAGATGAGAACAATAATAGTCCAAATCTCCCAAACCAAATTTTACAAATTTTATTAGTTTTATTATTATTTTTTTCAAATTTTTTAGAACCGTCATTTTTAGAAACAAACAATTATTTAGAACATTCTAAAAATATCAGGTTTTAAAAAATTCTGAAAAATAGTAATAAAATTTTAAAAATTATAAAATTTAATTTGCTAGGAGATTTCAATATGTAGATTAGATTGATTAAATTAGATTTGTCATTTTTCAAAAATACCGACGAAAAAAACTGCGATGCATAGAAATACCTATGCCTCATAGTGCATATTAAACTTCTTCCATTTAGTGTTCTATTAGGCTATTTTATTGAAAAATTCAAAATCTTACTGTGGCATTTTCACTTTCCTATCTTTTTCATATCATGTACGAAAAATTGTTTTCTTGCGAGATGGATATGTCGATTTCTTGTGCTTTGTAGAGAGTTCTTCTCTGAGCTTAAAATTTTGCGGCGCGTTTGTGGTTGTCAATTCTTAGAGATTTTAAGCAATGCATGATTTTGATGTGGCACAAAGTCATTGAGGTATGCTTTGGAAGTTCTTTAAGTAAGACGTTGTGGGCCTCATTCTAATATTTATTTGAAAATAAAAGAATATTTATTCGAGTCTTAATCTGAGGGTGTAAATAAAAATACAATATCCGTAAAAACATGTTATCCGTAAGAAATTATCAATAAACAAATTATTCATCTCAACATCTGTTTTCATATGGATATGGTATAGATAATTATCATGTAATATATAAACAATTCAGATATAAATATCTATTAACTCATAGTTCCTTTAAAGAAACAGCCATATAATTCGAATTATCTCTTTATAAAAGTTTATTGTCTACTTCATAATTTAAATTTTTCATAACAATGCTTATTTTAAATGTACCTACGTATGTTAGTAACATCAATACGAAAAAAAAAAAAAAAAAAAAGTAGGTCGTTTGGCCTGGTGAGTTGGCTGTTTTTTTGCTAATCAAGAGGTCTTTGTTTGAATCACAAAAAATAGGTTTTTTTTTATTCAAATTTGCTTAATAAAAAATCATTGGATTCAAACTAATTTTTTTTAAAAATATCAATATTCACGACGTATTAAAAATTATGTTCGTTAATATCTGTTGATGTTTGTTGGGTCAGGATGTTGATTGAAAATTGACATACTTAATATTTATATCCGCATCCTTCAATGAAATGCTGATGCGCTTTTGGAATTTGGGATCTCTAGCTATCATGCATCAAAATCAAACAGATTACAATAACACGCGGCATTGATAGGTTTAGTTTGGAAAATTGCACGGGATAACAATATTGATAATGATACCGAAGAGACAGCAATCTTATCTCAAAAATATATAGTGCCATCAATCATATATTCTTTTTGAGTTTTAAAAGGCTGATAAAGATACAATATCCGATCCAAACCTTTTAGCCCAAGAATCTGGATATAAGAATAAAGAGGACGCAGTACAAATCTTCTTTCCATTTCCCTTTTTACATAGTTTTTTTATGTAATTTATCTTTTATTATCCTGATAAAAATGAGCCAATCAAAACGATGATCGTGTGCGCGTAGGTACAAGGGAACTTTTTGAAGTTCTGATAATGAAAATTCAGGCCTTTTTGGAGCCATTATATTTTGCCATAAAATGTTTCATTTTCTAATAAAACTGGCTACTTTTTTCTTAAAAAAAATTAAATTTTCTTAAAATAATAAAGAAAGAGAAGGATGAAATAAAAAAAAATGGATTCATGGTTATTATACGAATATATCAAATCTTGAGTTGATTTCAATGTGTTTTGATTGTGGGCCAAGTTGTTTTTTTATATTATATTATATAAGAGGCCCAATAGTTAAAAGATCCAAAATTACTTCGTCTCCAGTAATTTCAAAACCGGAGAGGAGAGGCAATCACGACTGCTCATGCACAGCAGCACAGGACGTCACGATGGCGGGTAAGCATTAAATGTGTTGGCAGTTACGAATTTTCTCCACTCTCCAGTAATCCTCTGCCTCTCAGCAAACACACAACGGCCGAAAGCCCTGGATACTATGTTGCCACGCAGCTCTCTTGTGCGCCAGGTTCTGTGCCACGTGTTGGTGTTTGTAGAGATATGTCTGAATTCGTATCCGCATTAGGCTTTCCAGGTAATAGGGTTCGATCTACTGCTTCCCTCGCTTTTGTAGGTAATTGTGTAGCCTCCTTGAGCAAGTCGGTGCTTATGCAGTTTCACACACACACGTATGCTATGCTATGTTTGATTTAAGTATAAGCTCATTCCCCATTCAGAAAGTCAAATATAAACAACTAAATTATGCAGATATAATAAATAATTTATGGATTGATGTAAAATTTACGCAGTCTGTCATGGTAGAATAAGTTGATTTGTCAACTTGTTCAAAGATAGGACCGAATTATTGTTATTGTTCTTAATGTTATTGCTACAATCATTATTGTTGCTTCTGTTCAGTTCTAAATAATAATAATAATTATTATTAATTTATCATTAATTTTAATAAAAATTATAATTATTGTTATTTTTATTAATACTGTGATAATTATAATTACAATTAAATTTCTTTTATCAATATAGTTTAATACCAACACAAATATAATGCTCTTATTACTGAATCATTTGCTCAACCAAATATGATAATTTATGATGAAAAAATTTTGTATAAAAAGCTATAAACACGACTGTGATATTAGCATTAGTCCTGATATATATAACTCTTATCAACTGTTCTTTGAAATGAACTTATAACTTGCGCATACAACGCGTCCTGTTTTGTTGTATCCCCGTGTAATGCGCTACACAGATTACAACATGATAAGCACAACAGGCTCAAGGGAGTTCTGAGTGAGTCGGTGATAGCAATGTTTTTTGCTTTCTTATGCCAATCACATTTCCATTTACAAGCTCTTTTCGCAGATTCGTAGGTGTCCATTTTCTTAAGCTAATCTTTCTAACTAGTTTGAGGGAATCGGTGATTGTATATATATGTCTGGCTGAGTGCACTCTCGTGCAACAGTATTAGGCCACAACAGGATATTACGAATGTTTTGGGCGAGAATAGTGAGGATCACCAAATTTCGGCGCATATCATCAAATCTTTGCAACTCGAGAAATTTCTCATCTGACCCATTAGCTTATCCAGTCGTCTAAACCAAAAGATCAATGCATAAGGAAATCCCAATTTATCCGAACTAGTGTTAGTCTCCTTAAAAAAAAAAAAGGAATTGCATCTGTAAAATCATACTTTCAACTTTCAAGAATAGGAAATCTTAATTATCCGAAATAATTTCAGTTCATCCAACATATATAATATATTTTTAATTTATTTTCTTAAAAAAAATTTAAATAAATAGAGATCAAGTCATCTGATTGGAGGTCAAGTACTCTTAATTTTATGCCCAGTTATGCTAAATTTCGATTGCAAGCTAACAACTTACGTTGAAAATTGGTTGGAGCCGAATCATAGGGATGGTGTTGGAATATCGGTCCTTTACTTTATTTAATTAGGTAGATGAGAGTTCAAATAATTTAGGATTTAATTGATGATTTTAAGTTGATTCTAATCTTAAGGTTGATCTAAGTTTCAAATAAGAATGCGAGTTTTAACACAAATTAGGGATCAATTAATAGGTTGCCTATTGTCTGGCTGATTTCGGACATGTCCGTTTGAATCCACACAGTTCTGTTCAAACGAACCCGTCCGAAATCACCGCTAATTGATTTTTATGTAGTTCTACAATCTATCTTATGCAGGTAATCAAGTTTAGTTAAGGTTAGATCCTAACTCTTGTTCATGGTCTAATTTCCTAAGTTCAACTTTCTCTTAAAAATTCTAAATTTTAACTTTCGTTTCTTGGCTTAAATTTTCTAGGTTTACCTTTCTAATCCTAAATATTGAAGAAACTTTCATTTAGTGGTTTTGTGCAATTTAAATCAAATTTATTTGCTACTAAAACCACATACAACAAGAACTAGTAGAATAAAGTATAGTTTGTGCACTAATTACATAAGAGATGGAAAGAATTGGTTTATACCTCCTTTCGACTCATAACGAAAGGGTTCAAACCAATGTATAGGAGGTGATGGCGTGCTCTTTCTTGTCTTCTTCTTGCACCTTAGGTCCACACAAATGTTAACCAATTCTGTAGATTTATGCTAGTAAATCAAAGAAATTGTCTAATCCTCTAGTTTTCATTCTTCTATTAATTCTCTAATTAATATGGAAACTATGTTCAACTCATGAACATCTCTACTCTCTACTACTTATAAACGCACGGAACGTAGAGGTGTTACACGCTAGGTCTAGCATGTAAACAAGTGTTTCTGCCGTTCGATCGATTTGATCTGTGGTCGGATATTAATCGCCATAAGAAGTAACAATATATTTTGATTTTCCGTCTAATAAAGAAACAAATTAAATAACATATCTATTTGTATCGATGCTAGATTAAGCAATATATTTTTATTATCTAATATTATTTTGTTTCTATATTTGCCCGCATATGAGGGCATCTTAAGCTAGTCTAAACTAATGCAAGAATTAATGGAGAAATTTCAGATCTGAAATTTTCTCCAAAGAGACTAAAGTGGTGGCTCCAAGAGAGGAGAGATGGGAGTTTAGGGTACCCTAATTCTCCAATTAGGGAGGTTTATATAATCCTCAATACCTAACCCTCTAAAGAGGACCACTCCCCTTGCCCAAGGCCACCCAAATCAACATATTAAATGATAACCCAATTAATTAATATAATTCACATAATTATATTAATTGAGTTGAGAAAAAATAAATATCAACTTCGTGATAATTATTATTCGATTAGACTTTACATTAATTTAGTTTCATATGATCCCTTTGAAATAATTAATCGTAACAGTTATAATTAATTATTCAATCATATTTTGCATTCTCCAATACAAATAAACTAAATACAATGTACCATTGGTTAAGAGTTTTGTACAGTGTGACCCTTTGAGAATTTATGTCATATTGGCCATAGAAAATTAAATCACCATTTATTTTCAATAATCATAAGCGGTATCTAGCAACACGTTATGATTTTCAATTGGCATAAATAAGTAATATATACTTTTATAGTATTTCAATCATGCATAAAAAATATGTAATTTTCTTGTTTTGATTCTTATATCTCATGATATCACTTTTCAACCTTATTCACTTCTAGTTAGAATTTATGGCTAAAAATTTACAGCTTCACTATGACCATTTCAAGATAACCAGAATAGTGCATCTTGTGATTATAAAGGACATTTTTTTTTTATTGAGACGAAGATAGTCAAATATGCCGCATATATCATATAATATATTAGATGCTGTCTATGTGTTACAAATATTGTATTTTTGAGCCTGTGGCCTAGTGACTCAGCGGTAAGAGCACTAGACTGCCTTCAAGAGATTAAGAGTTCAAACCACGCATGTATCTTTAATTTCAAAAAAAGTTGGATGGCTCCCTCTTTCTTAAAAATAAAAGTATCGTATCTTTGAAATATATATGATCATTTTAAAATACGCCGTACAATTTGTCAAATTGTTTGATATTTTCAATGGCATTGTATATTTGTATTAACAATCTCTAATATATTATTATCCGACGATATATAACTCGCACAATTAAAGTCCAACAAGTGGACTACGTAATGGTCTTACAACATTTATTTTTGTTGATTTGTTGATCGTTTCGCTATTTGTCTGATTTAAGAAATAGTAGCAAAGGCTTCAAACATATAAATCAGTGACTTCCGACTTTTGTATAATTATTTGTACCAAACCTTTACATATTAATTGTTTACAGTAATTACTTGTACAACAATATATTTTGTTAATAAAATGTATTTAATATATCACAGTGTGCCTTGGACAATGGGGCTTGACCCCTTATTTTCTTAAAAAAAAATAATAAATAAATTCACAGTGTGCCTTCTGTTTAATCTGATTCGTAGTTAATATATCCACTAATATTCCTAGCCGTTCACATCCTATCCATATTTTGATTTGTGTGGTAATTAAGTACAAATGTAAGTACAGTTTAACAACTTCATTATCTGCTTATGTCTGAACCAATTCACTCCTAGACTCGCTGTCAAAAATACCTTATCTGAACTAATGTCTAGTCATCAAGTCTGTCAAATCTAATTCATGCAAGTGTTTACAATTTTGCCATGCCAATTCAGCACTTAGGATAGAAAATTCTGGAATCAAAAAGGTATCTTTGGCCACAAAACTAAAAACCAGGGGTAAAACACTAAAAAGAGATTACGAAGTGGGAAAGTAGAGAGATGGTTTTTCATTCTCTAAGGACCAGGTTTTATGAGAGGAAGAAAGAGAGAGGAAACTCAGTTTATTCTTTTGAGTACCCGTCCCCACCTACCCTCCAAAAAGTCCATCAATGCGGATCTCCTGTGACGCTTAATTGTGGCTCTACCTGAAGGACTTTTGCATACAGATATATTCGTCTACACAGTGAAGTTAGATATTGGTTTATTCAGTCGACCTCGCTTGATGAATGAATATAATTTTTGAACTTTATTACGTAAGTGGTTGTATACATTTTTAACACAAAAATTTATTTTTAAATTAGACATTATTGATAAATTACTTATTTTCATTTGATAAATTTAAATATATTATATATCACACAAGTAAAACTACTTCAATTGATTGTGTGCCGCACATAACAAGTACTTCATTTGAATCTCACTAACAAATACTTTATTGGAATTACATGCGAGCCCGCTAAAAAGTAATATACCTAAGGGGCGGATGAGGGACAAACCTCCCTATATCACACACTCGATTTGGCCATCATTTATACATGTTTATCACTACATATTATGCCTCTAGGCTGCGTAAGTTGAGTAGACCGAGCAAGCAAGGGAGGATGGAGGATCGACGGTCTATAATGTCATCCCTAACTAAGATTTCTTATAAGTACAGAAATAAATGTTGTATTATGGATATGACAATGAATAGATAATTATCATTTACTTATCTTACTAAAATAAGTATTACTTCTACGCGTGATAATGAGCGAATGATCATCGTTTAAGATAGTTGTCGTTCACGTATCTTTATAAGATAATTATTATCCTTACATATATAAACAATGAACGGGATAATTGTCATTAGCGTATCCTGCTAAAATAAATATTACTTGCGCGAATGATAATAAGCGAATAATATACGTTTAGGATTATTGTCGTTTACATATCTTTCTAAGATAACAATTATTCTTACGTATGATAATGAATAGATAATTATCATTCACATATATTTCTAAAAAAAAATATTACTTGCACGCATGATAATCAGTGAATAATCATCATATCGGATAATTGTCGTTTACCTATCTTGATAAGATAACTATTATCCTTAAGTATGATAATGAATTGATAATTATCGTTTACGTATCTTACTAAAATAACTATTACTAGCAAATACGATAATAAACAATTAATAATTATCATTTTTCATATCTTATTAAAATTAAATATTATATATGGTATGCTGACGCCTAAACATTCTAAATATGACTATATTTATTAACATAATTCAATTTTTGAATTTACAACATTAGTGACAACTTCTAAAATAAAAATATAATGCGATCGGAGGATATTGTCATATAAAATTACAAAGTTATTGACAAAATTATGTTGGATGATATTTTTAAATAAAATTAATGTAGTTCTATATCGCTCAACATAGGATATTGTTATAATTTAATTTAAAATAACGAGTGTAAATTAATCACTTACCAGAAAATATAAAAATTAAGTTTCGATAGTAATTATAAAATATTTAAGTAATATTATTTACATAAGAAAATATAAATTTGAGTGATTCACTACATAACTGAGAGCACCCAAATTGATCTCTCAGAAAATAAAAAATGAAGGCTACTCAGACTGTAGTTTAGTAAACACAAAATAGTAACAGTAACCGACATTTCATGAGGTTTTTGGGCGGTTGGGTCCTTTTCTCAGCCTATCCACTCGAACGACAAGCCATCAATTGCACACTAACTGTCCTACTTCGCTATGACAGCAACCGTTTCTTCTGTTTCATCCACGTGTCACCTTCCTAGCCCCCTACCCCACACACTCTCTCACCATTCCTCTACAATGACCTTTAGTGCTGTACACATCAGAGCCGTTGGTTAGATACCATCAGACCTTCTAGCCGTTGATTGAATAGAATCTGTGGGGTTAAGCGCAACAGAGGATCCAAAGTGCTGACTCACTGAACCCACTCGGCACCTATCATCTGGATCCGAATTTGCTGTTGCGCGACAAATGCTGTAGCGCACGTACGAGCCGTCTGATCTGGATCGGACGGTTAATTTTTTACGGGCCTATCAATCTAGGTTACATGCACGGGGCTCCCTTGTCCATTGGATCTTGATCAGACGGCCAGGAGCTGCGCGACAGCATTTGTCGCGCGACAGCTGATTTCGATTCCCTATCATCTCTCGTTACCGGACACAAAACCAGTCAAATTCACATAGGAAGAAATATTTTAGCATTAAATGCTGAGGTGGGAAAGGGAGAGGGGATGGCTTTTGTTTGTTCCTATAAGGAAAGAAATAATGAAAGGAACGAAGTTCGTACAAACTGTTCAATGTAACACTTGTTCCAAATCAATGCCGTGGCAGGCAGAGAAAGAGAGAGGGAGTGTAGGAAGAGAGACAGAAGATACACTAGGCTAGGGATTGTTTGTGTGAAAAGTCGTGACTCTTGAGTGGAAATTATATGAACAGATTTTAATTCCGGATTTTGATTTATTTTCCCTCTTTTTTTGAGACTTTTTGGGTCTTTAAATGGATACACATGGTAGAAAGAATGATCCCAACACGCCAAACCCCAAAATACAGAGAGAGAGAGAGAGAGAAAGGGATAAGGAGTGCCTCTCCCCTCTTTCACGTGCTCGGCTCTATATATATACAACCCCCCTTAGGCTTTCCCTTTCATCAATTCATCATCCCTTCGTACATTCTTGGGTTTTGCGAAGGCTGTCATACAATAAACATATCTAAGAGCAGTCGGGGAGTTAGTTTGTTAGTAGTTGAGAGCTCTATCTTGGGTTTTGGGTTTAGAGAAATTAACAGAGAGAAAGCGATGGCAGGCGGAGGCGAGACGATGAAGGTAGGAGCCAGCAGTGGAGGAGCAAGAGAGGTGATAGAGAGGCCGAATGCAGCCGGCGAACTCCTCAGCAGGAGAGACGAGGTTGTTGATTCTTATCCTGGCTCTTTCGGCTCCATCGCACCACCTGATGCGGTTCGGTTCTTTCTTTTGCTTTTCACTGTTATGGGTTTTAATCTGAGACGGATCTCTAATTTCAATTTGATTTCTTTTGATGTTCTGACGGTCGGGTGTGTCTGATTTTAGGTCATGGAGAGGCAGAGGTCAGCGGGGCGTCGCCGGATACCTTCCGGCCGGTTCAGGCCTCCAGGTTTTAAACTCAACCCGTTAAGCCCTTCCAACCATTTTTTGGTTTTAAATTTTATTTGAATTTTGGTGCCAACAGATGCTTATTCATCACCACCTTGCTTGCACGGGTGCACCTGTTTTTAAATGTCGCATTAAGTTGTGTTGTTGTCTTATTGACAGAAAAGTCCTTGTTATTATCACACAAGTCAATCATGCAGGTGTCAAATGTATATTAGGAAAGAGTGGGTGGCCAGAGCATCTTTTTCCCTTTTTGTACCAGATTGTTTGCTTTAAGTTTATATAATTAGGATTAGGATTTACGTTTTTTTCATTATCTCTCTCTTTTTCTTATATATATTTCATATTGGTTGATTCTGCACCATACCTGTACACTTGTCAATAAAATTTGACTGAATCTCCTGAATTTTGTAGCACCAAGACAATACGATGTAAACAAAAAGCAGAGCTCCAATAGGGAGGTGGAGGAAGGGGAAGGATCAGGATCTCATGCCGATGGACCAACAACTGAGATGGCCCCTGTTACCTCGTCACTTTCCAACGAGGACTGCCGCTACCGCAACCCGGCCCCGAAGGCTCCTACCAGAGACCCAGTTTATGATGTTAGTTCTGATTAATTATTTGATGATAGATGCCTACAACCAAATTCTGAGTTTATATTTGTACCCTGAATTTTGTTTTGTCGGTCAAGTGAACTGATTTGTGACATTTGCATTTCTGGAAATAATTTTTATCATTACAATTTTGACAAGTGATTTTCTTAATTTGTTGGTTTGTCAGGACCTATACAGTGGTGAAATTAAGCAGGACGTTGCATTCAGGGGTGACTGGTGGAGAGGTGTGTATTTGCTTCAAGTAATGATTCTCTAATTTCTCGTTTAAATTAAACGGAACAATTTGTTGATAAGTTTGATTATTTTTTTCAGGTGGTGTCTATTACTGACCGAGTTTGAACGACTTGCTATTGTTGTAGTGCAGAAAAGGTAACTAAAAGTCTAAGCGTATTTTCTGTGCATTTTATGGAATTATGGTCAATATTGGTCGTGATTCTCTTATTTTATTTATTTATTTTGACAACATTGAAAATATCTCAACCTCTAGCAATGACGAATTGACGATACCTTTTTGACCGAAGAAAACAAAAACAACCAACTTAGACACGTGGCATTGCGGCATAAAAATTACATCTTTATACACAGTAAATATGGATATATCACTAGATTTGTATCATGGTTCAGTAGCTTTCACTTCGATTAGTACTTTTCAAACTGTTTATTATTTATTGACTATTTTTCTGACTTTTATTTGGTGCAGGTGATTATCAAAGCTGCTGTAAATAGCTGCTAAATATATATAAATATTATCTACCTATTTCGTAAACAGGTGAACAAAGGATTGTTTTCCTGTGGGTGGAATGTCTTTTTGACATATACTCCACCTTTTATGTTATGTTATTTTTATAGTTTGATTGTGAAATGCTGTTTAGGCAAGGATGGTTTAAGCAGCAATTATTGACTAATTTTAGAAATTGGCCTTGCCTCGTGTTTAAATGGAGGCAGGTCTCTAAATCGTTAGTCATGTTATCTTACCTTCTATGTGTGATTGTGTGTGAATCTAGTAGTTTACAATCAATGTATAACTATGCGTGACAATATATAAGTGTGTGACTATATATATAGCTTTAATATATTAGAAAAGCAGTCTAATTATGATGTCTTTGTGTTCAAATTCTCCTCTTATCCCTTGTGTATCTCTATATTATTCTTGCTTTTAATAAAGATTGTGATGCATTGTTTCTTCATTTCTTCTTAATTTTTATTGTTCTTTTTAAAGCAATCGCACCAATCGAGTTAAAGAAAAAGGAAAATAAGTGTATGTACGTCTTCAATGAATAGTTCAGCCGAAAAGAAAAAGAGAAAAAAAATAAGTGGAGCGAGTCTTGGTTTGGTACGAGCCACTTTTTGTGGCCTTATTAATTCATTTGCACTTTGTGGGCCTTTAATAGCCGCAAAATGACATGTAATCTGCTATAACAGATCACATAATATCGATAATCATATATATTATATATAGTTCTCTTAATTACGAAATAAATCCAACCAACACAGCTATATGCACTGTATAACAATCTAATCTGCTCAGCTGCTCCCTTGCTAGAATCTTAATTGGTAGACCCCACAATGAACTCACAAATACTAATGAGAGAAAGCATGCAATATAACAACAGAATAGATCAGCATGGCAGCCGGGACAAGTGTCACTAGCGGGACAACTGCACCAGCAGTTGCCGCAGCAGCAGCACCACAACCAAGCCTCCCAAGCTTGACTTGGACAAGGTTAACAAGCCCAAGCATGAGAAAACCAATACCAACTATGGAGCCGATTGCAGTTGCCATGAGCCCAGCACGCAACATCACCCTATCGATTCGCACCGCATGTGTACTGTATGGCTTTCCCATTCGGATGGCCTGCTTGAGAGCAAGTGCAACCAAGCTCGAGAAAAGAAATGCAGACAATGCATAAGCACTGAAGGAGACTACATCCTGCTGCACCTGTCTACTTGCCGCGCAGAAGTTGGTACTTCCAGATGAGGGACTAATACCTATAGGATGACCGGGAAACAAATCAATAAATATATATAACAAAAATAAATTAGATAATATTGGCACATTTTGTTGATATTAATTTATGAAACATAAAAGCACAAACATATTCGTTGATGTAGCACAGTAAACAGCAACTGGCGCAATATATCAACATATATGTTCATTACACATGTCACATGTTGATCCAAGTACAACAATGTCCACCTGATTGAGATTATAACTTTAAGGTAATTAGCGACTCATTTGTGACTTTTCTTGAACACTTACTGAGGCCGGTAAAGACGGCGCCAGTAAAGAGGGAGTTATGGCTGACAATGGCATCTAGCGCATTGAGGTGGATGCTGGTCCAGCTTCCATCACTATCCCCAACAGCGCTGCCGCCGCCAGACTGGTTGTTATTGTTTGAGCCGGTTGGTCTCCTTCGTCTCTGGTGGATACTGCACTCATGAATTTCATCAGATGGCATTGCTATAGTCACTTCTTGTGTGCGTGTTTCAGTGTGTGTGTGAGGCAGTCACTTGTCAGAGGAGGACTGGAGGAGGATAAATGTGGAATGGGATGGCTGGTGGAGGAGAAAAAACAGGAGTTGGAGAGAAAAAAAATGGTTATTGCAATTCTGACTTGTGGGTCGTTGGTGGGTATACTGGTAGGGTCTAAACTGTCAAAGGAAATTCGTATGAGAATAGAAGAATAGTCCATACGCACAGTACGCCCGTGAGCACGTCAACATATTTTAGTGCCATTTCAATGCTTCAAAAAATTTTATATATCAAATTGTATTAGTATAAGAGTTTTGATGATTAGATACCTTGTCTTGTTAGTTTGGCAGAGAACACGTCATAATTGATCGAGAGTAGATTAATTATGACCGCTTTCAGGGTTTCACTGTCTTTCACGTTTCATTCATATTTCAAAACTACTATTCATCCATTTAGGCTAAGGTGGCTTGCTAGTTGCATGCTATACCTGTTATTGTATGTAATTTCTTTCATTTGATCTTCAATTTTTCATTTTCTTTTTCTGTACACCTTTAGAAGCTTTTTTATAGTTGATTAATTAACGGCAGGGCATCTCACTTATCTATTGAACAAGATTATGTGCAATATAATTAATTGGGACTTGATTCATTTCAGAGGATGTTCTTATTTGGAGTCGTATCCTCTGGATGGTTTATAAAACCATCCAATTGACGTCTTTTGATCTGAGCCGTCCGATTTATTCTCAACGGTTAAATTTTTTCGGGCCTATCAATCCTGGTATTATGCACGGGGCATCCATATCCATTGAAATTAAATCGGACGGCTGAGATCGAAAACCATCCACTGGATGGCCATCCAGAGGATGCGGAGTCAATTCTTATTTAGCCTCAATAACCTTTTAAACGTGTATGATTACTTAGCAGAAGACAGTTCAAAATGTGTTGTTTTAAAGGCATGGATTTTTTTTATTTCAGCCCAAATGGCACTCTTGTATGTAATCTCTTTCATTTGATCTTCAAATTTTACATTTTTTTTGGTACACCTTTAGTAGCTTTTTTTTTTTTTTAAAGCTAATTAAACAACAGACATGTCACTTATTTATTGAACAAGATTATGTGCAATGCAATGATTGGGACTTGATTAAGTGTTCAGAGGATGTTCTTATTTAGCCCCAATAACCTTTTAAACTTGTATGAGCACTGAGCAGATGACAGTTCAAAATGTGTTTTTTTTTTAAAAAAAAAGGCATGAATTGTTTAATGTTAGCCCGGATGACACTTGTCAGGCTTTGCTATTTACCAAAGGAGTTTCAATTAATTTGGTGCTAACTTCCTAGCTAAAAATAGGTTGTTTCATGGCTATTAAGGTTTTTTTGAGAAAGTTCCTCTGGCAGCCAGGCATGTCATTAAGGTCCTTGATAAAAATCCCAGATTTTGATATTTTACATACCAGATGACTGGTACATCAATTCATGGATGAACACATAAAGAACTTCCAACATCGATAACTTTATGAAACAGGAGATATAACTAAGAAAGATTAAAATGGGAACTACCGATTATAACTATTTAAAATTATTCAAATAAAAGATCCTCCAACTAGACAGCGCATAAAAGCATGTGAAATGCATAACGCCAAGGAGATTGTTTATGGCCTTACATCCAAAGGTGCTTTTCATCAAGTGCGCATAATTAATTCCACCAGTCAAGAACATTAGTCCCTGGAGAACAGCATGGAGATCTCCAATTATATCATTTCATACAACCATTCTACACAATCTATCTAACTGACATGAGAAACAAGGACAGCAATCAATATCTAAAACTTACTACTACTATTATTTATTTGTTGTTGCATGAGCCTCCAAATCACCAGTCCGGTAGCGAGGAAAGAACCCACTTCTCCCGAGAAAAAATCCGATGGCATGTCCCGCCAGAGCGGCAAGAAACACACCGACATTAAACGACATGACTGCAAGCATGACAAGATACGCCACCCCCATCCTCAATGCATGAATCGCGGTCAGCATCACAGCATTGGAGGCAGTCTTGTCAGATTGGCTGAAGCGATTGGAGACGGCTGAGAGTGCTTCGGCAAGTGCAGCCATGATTAAGACAAAGAGGATAGAGAGGAGATACATGCCTATACCGGCATTGCCAGGCCAGCCAGGAAAGATGATAAGGGTATCTTTACCCCAAAAAAATGTCATATGCATCATCATGCCATGGCCATGGTTCCCCATGGACATGACCGTGGGTGATGAAGGGGGTGTCATGGTCATGGAACCCATGCCATTGCCATCGCCGTCTCCCATTCCATTCATGGTTTTTGTTCTTTTAGTTCCGAATTAGTGGGGGTGGTTTCTAATGGGAAATTGGGGATGTAGGGCTTCTACAAAAAGAGATGAGAAGCGATATAAAGCAAGAGAGGAAATGGGGATAGGAAACTGTGTGCTTAAGAGAGAGAAAGTGGGGTTATGATTCCCATTTGGGTGGTTTGTTTATGTTATTCCATTGTTATACAGTGAGGACTCGAATTGGCATAATGTCGAACAGATGGTGGGTTTTTCCTCGTGAGTTGTTTTTAGTGAATATATCCTAGAAAAGAGGAATCTGGTCTGGTCTAAAAGGATGGTGCTGATCCAGATCGTTCAAGTTCATGATGCCAGGATCAGCTAATCTGGATCGATCAAATAAGGATTAATTAGTTTCATGCTGTCTAACAAATAGTTAATTTGAGATATGTCATTATTAGATTTCTAATTACATTTATGTCATTATCAAATTGTTTAAATTAGATATATGCCATTATCTTATTCTAAAAAAATTCAGTTCTAAAAATATCATCCTAAATCTCTCAATATTTCTAAAAATTTCCAAACTGTCCTTGTTAGTAAATCATTTGAAAACGCGCAAAAAGATATATACATTTTTTCTGTTATATAAAGTATATTTCTCTTCATAATTTGCTAAATTGAAAAATGACGTTCAAAGCTCGCTTTATAAAATAATAATATACATATGGGGAAATATATAATTGTATGGTTAAATAAAGTTTGGTACAATGGTCCCATGTTTGCTTGCATGGATTCTTCATGTGCGATTAAGTTTGGTAAAATGGAAAAATATATAATTGTATGGTTAAGGGTGCCTTTATAGATTAAGTTTTTATTGAACCATTCGTACAATTTAATTATAACATTTGCAATCTTATTTGGATGATAAGTGGATATCTAATTAGACTGGATTGAAATACACATATCTCAGAGGTGCTCTTAATCTTTACAAATTGTTCTATATTAAATTTCATGCACCGTTTTAGTGACATAAAGTTAATTTTTACAGTGACACAAAACAATCTTACATATAGTAAAGATACGTGGATGGTCCCAAAGGGTGCGAATGAAAATGTGTCTATTTTAATATATATTTCATAGAGTGTCATTTGAAAAATGTATCGCCAAATGATGCAATCAACATGATGCTTTAAAAGATGTGATTGAAAAAGTGCATATCTTAACATGGTGACCATAAAGTGTCATCTAAGGGATCAAAGGTTTAAATATCGGTGATAGCGGCCGCTATCTCGGCGCTATATTCGTGCCGAATGGTACAACGCTACAGCGCGACAGATTTAGCGCTCTGTCCGATAGCGCGCAGCATAGCGGTATTTGGCGGGCACTTAGCGGTGATTTAGCGGCGATATAGTGGCCATTAATGGTGGTTCTCAGTTCTCACCAACGGATTAAGGAGGAGGAGTGTGGGGAACGCAACCTGAGGTATCTAGATAGAGGCGAGATGCGTGAGAGCTCGGGAAAGGAGTAGGAGGAGGGTGGCGTCCCCTTTGATGGGTGGTTCGGCGGCCCCTTTTTTTCTTTTCAATGGGATGCAATGAGGTGACTGGAAAATGAGAGATGGGTTTGGGGAAACTGGGAAGAAAGGTCCCAACTGGACTTCTCTAGTTACGCATTTTTTTTATTTTGGACAGCTCAGATTTTCTTGAATCGAAAAATAATTTTAAACACAACCATGCTTGATTAAAAAAAATGATCCAAAAGTATAGAAAAACTGTAAATTTTTTATTCTAAGATCTTAACTGAGACATTATGTGTTTTAACGAATGTTTACATGAAAATATTTTAATTTTTTTTTATTTTAGACTAAATTAGACCTTCAAAATATACTTGTGTGTGCATATCCGCTATGGTCCGATAGCGGCAGCGAAATAACTGCTATTCGCTATTCGCTATGATATTTGCCTGTCTGCTACAAATCCGCTATCCGCTATTTAAACCTTTATAAGGGATGTCTCGCCAAAGAGTGCAATCAAATATATCCCCCCATCCACCAAAGAGTATCGACATTTCATCTATAAATAGTGCTCCCTTTCTTTTATTTAAAAAAAATAGTTTGCAATTTTCTAAGATTTTCTCAAAATCCTAATCAGTCTTATTTATAGACTACAAATGTTTCCATTAAGTCCTTTCAATGCAATCGCTCATGGTACCTTTTCATGGCATTCGCTCATGGCATCTTCACATGGCATCTGCCCATGGCACATTTTCATCGCATCTGCACATGATACTTTTTCATCGCATCTTCTCAATGCAGCTCTTCACAATCACACATTTATCAAGATAATTTCAATAATTCCCTACTTATTTATAGACTACATATGTTTCCATCAAGTCAATGCATATGCTCATGGAATCCTTTCATGACATTCGATCATGACACCCTTTTATGACATTTGCACATGACATTCACTCATAGCACATTTTCATCGCATCTGCTCATGACACCTATTGATCGCATTTTCTAAATACACCTCTTCACACATTTATCAAGCTATTTCCAATAATCTCCCAACTTAGATTGATAAATAATAATAAAGTAATCCATAGAAATGCCAGACAATGATAGTGGTGGAGAAAATTATCCAATGGAACCAATACAACCACACCAAATTAAGATTAAAGAAGAAAACTAATCTATACAAATGTCAGACAGTAAAAGTGAAGAAAAAAACTGCATAATGGAGCCAATGTCTCTTAATCATGAAGATATATAAGATGAAGAATTTGAAGACAAACCGATTATGAAGTAGCAAACTTTACTTTCCATTTCTATTACTTAGTAAAAATATAATAGTTAATGTAGATCTATGTATGATTTTAATACCTCCCTTATATTGTTTCATAATAAACAATATCATGTGTAAAATATGTAATGGAACCACTATTCAATGTATTATTGTTTCCATTTTTTGATTCACTTTTCACTTCAATTCAATTTGAATTTACAATTTTATAATTATTGTTATTTTTTTCCATGATCAAATATTAGTTTATCAAATTGTCTTATATAGTAAATATACTTTTATAATAGGATCCTTTCCACTAAAATCTTTATTAAAAAACTTCTCACTTCAAAATCATCTATCAACTTGAAAAATTAAGGCACAATTTTTTCATATATTATTTATAATAAAATCCAATATCATCGAGCGAAGCTCGATGTACAGATCTAGTTTGAATTAATTTATATGGCATAAAACTAATTTGTCATTTAGCAATGATATTTTTCTAATTTTAAATTTTTGTAGTGGCATATTTAAAAGTAAAATTGACAAATCAATTTGATGATGGCATAAAACTATTTTTTTTACTATTTTATAATGTCATAAAGCTAATTTGTCATTTAGTAATGGCATTTTGATAATTTTAAATTTTTACAGTGGTATAAATAAATCTAATTAATCCTAAATTATTTGTTGTTCGTTAAGTTGACGGAAAAGAAACGTTTAACTATTGCAGCCTATAGGATCGGACAAATGGATATGGAAACCATTTTTATTTATTTATTATTATTATTATTATCTGCAATTCAATTTGATATGGACTGCTTGATTAACACCCCTGTACCCCAGCAGTTACTCCATAATTTCCTCTTATCCTCTAGCATCGAAAGGCGTACCAATTTATTCGGTTCAATAGTTCACTTTCCATGCGGCAATGTACCATTGGTCTTATGAGATATTGCAATAAATGAATAAAACAATGCAAATTCTTAAATAATGCTAATTTTAACTTGGTTCGTTAAACAATGCAAATTCTTAAATTGAGGGAAATAATAATGCTAATTTTAACTCGGTTCGTTGAATGAGCACTATCCCAGAATTGAATGCCGGTCTTTAATCTGTCTTCTTCGGTTCTCCACCAGGCAGTTCTTCACTTTTAATGGTAGTGGATTTCTTGACTTAGATGCTTTCGTAGTTGGCTTATTCATTCTCATTAAATAAGCACTATCCCACCGATTTTCTTTCTTTTTTTAGTTTATACTTTTTATAAGAAAAAAGGAATCAACGTGCAGGGACATAGAATGTTTCTTGAGTGAGTTTGCCTAATTATTCCCGGTAAAAGTAATTTTCTTATTGTTATATCATTAGATGACGAAATGGAGGAAAAAAAAATGTATTTGTAGCTTCTTAGGTAGGCCTGCATAACATGCGAAACGGTGTCAAAACTAGAGTGGTTCATTAATCGTTTTGTTTTGTTGATGAAATTGACCTTCAATTTCGTTAACCACTTCGCAAGGACGAAACGATCGAAATTTTCGTGATTTACACATTGACGAAACCGTTTCATTGTTTCGTTAATCGTTTCACTAAATCATACGAAATCGTTTCATTATTTCGTTAACCGTTTCATCCGGACGAAACAAAACGAAATACAGCTATACGGTAATCCGTTTGCAGGCGTTTCTTAGGTCAATTGATTGAGATCCTAAAAGCTAAAACAGATTATTTTCAAAGACCAAGGTTAAAGACTTAAAGTTATTTTAATAAATTTGGGCCTGACAACCCATAATGTAGAAAACTGGGCTTTTAAGCCTAAATTCAAATATCTTGTGCTGCAATCCAGTCTATATTTCGAACTGACCAAAGCGCCCATGAAAAAACCCGAAACAAGCCCTCATGATTCATGAAGGCCCTTATCAAAATTCCATTTTTTAACCTGGGATTTCATTTCATTGGAAAATTCTTGATCAAAATTAATGAATTTGGTATCATTTGATTGAAATTCTCATATAGTTAGAGCCAATAAAATCTTGTGAAATCAATTAAATTGAAATGAAACCACGCGAAATAAATATTTTGATCAGCGCCAAAATATTCCAAACTCCTGACAATGGGCTGTTCCAAACCAAGAAGATCAAAGTCTTGATTAGAATCAGCTTATTTTTTTAAAAAAAAATGAAAATTTCATATAATTAATTTTTTTTCAAAATAAATGAATTTCATTTTAATTGATCTGGATATTTACGTTATTAGACCAACAAAATCCTAAGAAATCGACTTTAAAAAATGAAATTAAATAAATCTCACGTAAAAATTATTTTGATCAAAGCCTATACACGATTTGTTTGACATCGGAAAGGTAAAGGCTGGAACATAAATTTTTCCATGAACAATTTTTTTTAACTGTGTTCAATCTTCAGGTCGCATGTTGGAAAGTGCTCTCTTAGCTTATACTTTGCCAGCTGACAGTTGTAATTTGGGTTTTTTTGAAGATAAATTGGGGTCTAAGTCTCCCAATTTATTTTTAAATTAAATGTCTATAAAAGACCCTCCAGCCGGATTTCGAACATGCGACCTCTCACTTGAGATGCGTTGTTCTTTGCCACTAGACCAAGAGCTGGTTCTTTAGTGATGTCAAAATTTTCAAGTAACGTATTCCTCGTGTCTCACAACATGCTTGAGATTTAGCTCTATTTGTCTATCAGCAGTGACGGTTCTAAATACACCAAAGGGGGTGCAATGTCACCACTATTTTTTTTTCAGTCCAATATTTTTTTATGTATTTTGTGGTTAAGCAGACCATATTCATAAGAAATTATGCATTTGAACCCCATAAAAATTTAAATATATTTCAATTGTTGAACCCCATAATTAAAAATCCAGATTTTTCATGTTCAAATTCTATTAATATTATTATTAAATTTATAATCAAATTTTAATGACACCCATTAAAAAATTTTCTGGCTCCGTCCCTGTCTATCAGTACTATTATAATTTAGAGTTGAATGGACTTCGTTTTGACAAAAATAAATTATTTAAAAAATTAAATTTTAAAACAAGACAACTTATAAAAAATCTCACAGTGAGCTAAATATAATTTATTTTTTATAATGGTAAAGACATATAAAAGAGAAAATAACATTTTATATTTTGCGTGAAAAAAAAAGTAGGAAAACACGTAAACCGAATTTCGAAATTTTGTTACATTATAGATCCATCATAAATATCTCATTTAAATAAGGAGGGAAACATAGAAATATCAAATAAATGAATGGTCCGATTAAAATTAATTATAATAGAGAAACAAATAAAACGATGGAGGTCGAATAACGTGACATATATGGCAGAGGATTTGCATGTTACCCTTTTTATCTATTTATATTTATAATTTATTTTTTAGGTGAATTATATTTCTATTTACATGTTAATCTTCAAATGTAATAATCATTTATCATAGTTTATTTATTCATAAAATTAACTATTTTTTCTGCATTTTTCATCATATTATTGTCGTATGATTGTTGGTAACGTGCTTGTTGAGTTGTTGTATCGTCAACGCGCTGTGGAATTAAGCGGAAAACTAAAATGAAAATTTTCTTTGGACATGAAACCACGTAGGATATACGTCAAGAAACAGAATTTTTTTTTTTTTGAATAAATCAAGAAACAGAATGGATGCATTGTCTCATACGTCAGCGGATGCAATCTCTTATCTGTCTAAAATATTATTTCCAGTTTCTTTTGAACTCCTAGCCAATTATTAATAAATTGTTTTTTATGCTTTGTTGTGTGCGTAATCCAGATCACCGATGATTCGAAAAAGAGATAACAGACCCCAATTATTCTTCCAGCTTCCCTTCTGGAAGTTCAACTCTTTATTGTCCTGATCTTCTGTTGTGGCAGTTCTCACTACTAACGTGCAATCCTGACGATCGATGTATTCACGAGATTTGGTTCTCACTTTGAAATAAGAATAAATTCGATAACAACAGAATATGGTGTTGAATAATATTAATATCGATTTGAGATAAAAATCAATTTTTACTCCATTCAATGTATTCTATGTCATCTCAATTTTGTAAAATTTTATAATTATTTATGAAATTTTGGTTTTCTACGTGCTTGAAAGTTTAAACATATTTTGGTGTATTGTCCTCTAGATCTTACTAATTTTTTATGCACACAAATCGCAATCAAAATAAAATAATATTTTACATGCATGTAGTGCACGGCGCTTATCTTATTTCATTGTTTTGTCAATTAAAAATTTAGAGAAGTTCTGCAAAATATATTCAAAGCCTTCATTTTATTTTCAGTTTATAGCAAAATCACCACTAAACCTTTTGACTTCAGATTTGTACTATTTCTAAGTCAACTAAACTCTTTTATAAAAATCACTACTAATACTATATTTTTATTTTTTTTTAATGTATATAGCCTCTTATTCAATGTAAAGAATAGTAATATTTATTTATTTTTCTTTTCTAAATCAACTCTTTGTAAGATGAGTTTTTATCTTGTTAAATTATAAGTTAACAAATACAATGGAAGACGAGAAGAAAAGACAAAACTGTTTGATTGAAGTATTGAACCAATGAAAAGATGAATGATGGGCAATTAGCTTAAATTCCCATATAGTAAATATAGAAATAGCATAATGAAGTATTTTCTTTCCACAATTTTCAGCAACACAGAATTTTATTTTCTTCTTTATTCTTTGAAAAACAATTAGTTTCATTTTAGATGACTGAGGAAATACATGGTGTTAAACATGGCGATACAATGGTCTTCATTTTTTTTCTAAAATTATTTACCACTATACTTAGCTCAATTGAAGTTTATAAACTTATTTTTTTAATTGTGCTTTTGTGAATGCAAGATAAGTGGAAAAGTTAGTAATTATACTTTTCTATTTGCATGGAATAATATAATGAAAACAAAGAGGGTAGAAGGAAAAAAAAAACAAATATATTGACAGTTTTATTTCAAAGATTTGTCCAGTAAAAAGTTTTAACTATTCTATTCAAAATAAACAATATCAATATAGTTAGATCTCTAGATGTAAATAGAGTTAGGTCTTTGCCATCTATTTTTTTTTCTGAAATTAAAGATGTATGCGGGACTTAAACCCTTGACCTCTTCGAAGCCAGCCTAGTGCTCTTACCACTGAGCCACTACGCCACATGTTGGGTGTGAATAGAGTTACCGTTTAAATTTTGCAATCATTAAAAAGAAAGTTAATGTTTTAAAAAAGTACAAAGAAGATACATAATAATATTTTCCCTTGAAACATGACCAATTCGCTGTAATCCAAGACAATCAGCTAAAAAAATATAATTTATAAAATTATATACGCATTAAGATTTTATTTATGTTCTTATATTTCAGCACCCACCATGTTGCTCTAATGCTCTCATGCAAAATCGTGCAGCACAAATCGCCACATTTCAGGGAGAGTAGAGATTCAGGCTGGAACCTAACGGTACAAATCTGTGCAGATAGTGACAGGAGGAACTTGTATTGATCTTTCAGGAGAGGGGGACCTCACCTCACCTGTTTCTCGTTTTTTTTAAATTGATTTAAGTAAGCCTAATCAATTATTTGCTTAGCTCGTTCAAAGTTCAAACCTTCGTAAAGAAGCAGCAGCGGGAGTTGGCTCCTTTCGTTTTCGAACCCGTTTACCAGTCAACTCCGACCCGAACTCCGGGGCTGGCTGCTTAGTCTGCGCGGAAAAGGTAAGCATTCTTTCTTTGCATTTCTGTGGCTGTTTGTGTGCTAACCACCAACAGGTCTTGCTTCAGGACCAGTTCAAAAATCAAAATACAAGGTCCTTACAAGTAAACTTAGGACCACCTAGTTTTGGTGTAGATAATAAATCATCCAATCTTAAATTATGATATAAATTTAAGGATCTAAAACAGAATGCTAAAAATCACTAGTTAGTTGTGCCAATAATAAAATGTTTAAAACATTTGTAGCTCGTAGCTTGTTCGAGATTTACTATACTTTAGTTCGAATTTGATTCATTCAGTTTAGATTTTTTTTTTTTTTACCAGCTTGATTTAAGTTCGAGTAGGAGTAATTTTGGTTAGCTCGTGACTCGAAATTGCTTATAATTATGTTATTTAATTTATAAAATTATATTTAGTATTAATTTGATACATAAGATAATTTTTTAAGTATAATTATTAAGTTTATACTAAATTTTATTACAAAAATGTAACATTAGCAAGTAAATAAATATAAACTAAAAAATGATAAATATTAATTAGTTTGCACTTTATTTAAATAATACACAATAAATAAATAATTATAATAATGAGCTCGTATGTACTCAAGTTTGACTCAAAAAATCAAACTTTTCCTTATGTAGTTGAATTAATTAACATGATTGAATTTTAGTGCGAGTTTTATATATAGTTCGATTTAAATATTAATAAAAAAAAAGAATTAGAATCAGCTAGTTTGAACTCAATTCGTGGACTGCTTAGCCATCAAGCGGTTATCCGTCAGCCATACAGATGTCCCATCCTTCGCCACAGAAAATCCCAACCCTTTTGCTTAGCCCGTCTGAAATTTCCTCGCTGGCGCAGGCAAAATAGCACCCCCACCACTTCCTCCAGTTGGCTGCGTCGGTTTCTCGAAGCCATTCGTAGAACAAATAACTTTCAAACCGACGCAACCACCCACTTCACAAAGGAAAAAGGTACAACCGCCACACGCAGAGTGGCGACTAGAGAAATCGAAGAAAAAATTAGAGAGAGAGAGGCGTCTGGAAAGATCCGTGTCAACGCCGCGTTCTAGAAATCGATTTCCTCTCCGCTCCTTCCTTCTTCGTTTCAAACAAACAGAAAAAAAAAAAAGAAAAAGATATCATATCAAATCACATGCGCGAAACTTTCGCTTCTGGATAAATTACTGAGGGGTCGAATTGATTAATTAACGAGTCAGTCAGTACGATTATTATAAGATCTGATCTGACAGGTCGAAGCGAGAAGAGAAAAGAAGAGAGAGATTCCAAATACCTTTTTTCTGTTCTGGCCCATAAAAATAAAGCAACTTTCAAGTCCTGGCTCCAGCTTATACAAATTTATTCTCTCTCAATCTCTCTTTCTATCTTTCTCTCTCTTCGCGCCTCTATTATCTCTTCTCCTTTCAAATTTCAACACCTTTCAAGGCGTGAACCAGCCATTAGCGGAATCGGAAGCAGTCGAGTTGTAATATAAGGAATTGTTAGGGTTTGGATTACAAAATTGCTTCTTATCTCCGCCATGTCGCTCTATTTGACTCGACGGATCGCTAAGGTATTTTGTTTGCATTTTTGTTGTTTCAATTTGTTTTAATTTAGCCTTTTTGTGAGGTTTTGTGTTTGAAATTGATGCGATAATGGAGGAAATTGTGTGAATTGTAGCTACCTAGAAGGATATTGGCTGAGACGGCTGTCGAGCTTAAACTTCTTTCTGAGAAATGGAAACTTCTTCTTGCTGGATTGATTTTTCAGGTTAGTTTATCTTTACATGTGATATATATATTTTTTAGAATTGAGGGGACTTAATGAGCTGTTTAGGCTTTAGATAAATTTGATAGAATTTAACTGGCATAGCTTTAAGTTGAGTTGTTAATTGAATATTTAAGAGATGAAAATGAAAGAATCAGACTTGTTTTCCACTAATCGGCGCCAATTTACATACTTCTTGAGAGAATATATGAACAAAACAAATAGAAAGTACTCTTTGTTTTTACATTTTTATTTATAATCAAGTTATGATGTTGGTATGTAAATCGGTGGAAGTTTTACCCTGTTGACTTTCTTTTGTGCTGATTAATTTGTTCTCTGCACATTATTCGTCGAAGTTATTCATATTAAACTCTTTATGTATACGAGCAGTATATACATGGATTAGCTGCAAGAGGGGTTCACTATTTGCATAGGCCTGGACCTGTTCTCCACGATCTTGGTTTTTTGCTTCTCCCTGTATGCATTTATTTTATCATTGAATTCTTCTTCATTCCTCCAATTCTTTTACTAGAAACAGTTAATTCAATAATTTTTCTGGATATGATCTGATTAGGTTTTGTTACCTATTGACAAATGTAGGAGCTTGGGAAGGAAAGGGGCTATGTCAGTGAGATACTATTTGCCAGCATTTTTGTCTCTTTTGTGCTGGTATGGGACAATCTTTCTCAGTTTTACTCAGACCTGGTTATTATATATTTTGTTGCAATTTTATGAATGAAAATATTGTTCTAATTGAATGTGTTGTCAAAATTAAGACTTTAATAGTTTAATAACTTTAAACTTCATGTTTGCAGTGGACATTTAGCCCATTTATCTTTAAGAACAAACGCTTCTATACCGTCCTCATCTGGCGCAGAATTCTTGCCTTTCTAGTTGTTAGTATCTCTTCTGTTCATAATATTTTTGTCTTATTTTTTTTGAAATTCTATACCTACCATACACTGGAATTGATGATAATATGTTTTGTGCAGATGTCTCAAAGTTTGAGAATAATAACATTCTATTCTACTCAACTTCCTGGACCCAATTACCACTGTCGTGAGGTAAGACTCCTTCCACTTGTATCATTTCTTTGTTTGGTGTTTGGACTATCAATCTCATATCCACTGTCAACGAAACAACATAGTGTTATCTGAACACTGTAAGAATAAAAATTTATACTGATATTGTATCTATGCACAGGGCTCTCCTTTAGCCAGATTGCCCCCTCCAGACAATGCTCTCGAGGTTCTTTTGATTAACTGTAGGTCGATTTGCTTTCTTTTTTTTTAATTAATTGTTTTATTGAAATCAAGGCACTTGCCATATCAGTTATGTATTGATATTCATTTTTCCTTTTGTTTGGATGCAGTTCCCAGAGGAACCCTTTTTGGTTGTGGCGACTTGATTTTCTCATCTCACATGATATTTACACTTGTATTTGTTCTCACCTACCAAAAGTACGGGTCGAAAAATTTTATTAAAGTGCTTGGTTGGGTAGCAGCTGTAATTCAGAGTCTGCTTATAATAGCATCTCGCAAGCACTACTCGGTGGATGTGGTCGTTGCATGGTTCGTTAACAAAATGTTTCTTTTGTTGGCATATAAAGGTTTTCTAGAAATTTCTTTTATATCATTGTCTAAGCTATCCTTTTTACTTGTTACTTATGCAGGTATACGGTGAACCTAGTGGTGTTTTTTATTGACAAAAAGCTGTCAGGTGAGTTTCTATTGTGATATTTTCATGTGTTCCTCTGTGATTATCATTATTAGAAAAAAATAACAAAAAGTTTTGAATAATTACTTACAACCTTTTTCGCTTTTGTGTACAGAAATGCCAGATAGATCAATTAGGACTTCAACACTGCCTGTAACAGCAGCTAAAGACGGGAAAACCAAAGAAGAAAATCACAAGCTATTGAATGGCAATTCACATGATAGCCTTGATCTTGTATGTGATTGTTCTATTTTCATTGTCAACAATATATTGTATTATTTTCGTGCCAGTTACAATAGAGATGGAATATGCTGATCCTTTTCCAACTGTGCAGAGACCAAGAACTCAAGTTAATGGGAAGAATATGGAAAACGGAAATGACGAAGAATCTGGTAAAGATTTGAATACACCATAGTAACACATTAATATTTGAATTTGTGGATACTTGGAATAGCTTTCTTTGGTAAATGAACGGTAGCACTAGCTGCTTCGAGGTAGACCAATGTCCTAATGTATATTCTTCAGATGTTTTTTTTTTTTTTTTTTTTTTTTTTTAATTCTTGGATAGAAATTCAGGTCCAAGTAGTGCCAATTTTGATTCTTAAAATGTAATTGTATTGGCAGATTCTTATTCTTTTGTTATTATTGTAATTTTTTCAATGCTTTAGGTTCTCTTTTTTTTTATTAAATTTTGTTTTTCTAACTTTGTAAAGATCTAATTGAGTGTACAAGTTTATTAACTTGCAGCATATCAATGCTGTGTAATCTATTACTGTAGGCCATTTTGTTTACCTTAGACTAAACAAACGCGATAGTAATCCTCATCCTTGAGAATTAAGGTCCCCAACTAAATAAACATCTTCTAAATGGCGGAAATTTCTTTAATATGGTTACTTAAATATTTAGGCAATATTTTCCAAATTAAATTATATTTTAAATAAATTTATTAAAAAATCCAAAGAGCTTGCAATATGCTGTTTGTTTTTTCAATCTGTTGACTATCAAATTCATGATGTAGTTTAAATATCCTTTAATGCTATATATATCAAAACCCAAACTTGGATTGTTGTAATATTGGAATTTTTTAAAAACTATTAAAGTTGGATTGCTGTAATATTGGAAAATTTGATATATCGTTAACTACATTTAATTTTATCATCTTTTAAATGTGTTGGATTAAATCATAAAATATTTTTCATAATTACGAAGATGGCCAAATTTATTAGCAAAAATCTCCATCGTTTTGAAACGGTAAGTAAATTAGTGTGTTTTTGTTCATGCTATCTCGACTTTAGGGTCGTATATTATTTTCACCGTTTTAATTTGAAAGACTACCATTTTTTATATAGAGTATTAAAAAAAAACGAAGAATTCAAATAATTATGATTTTGGTTTCGCTTTTTAAATCGATTTCGAGAACATCCACGAAAGAATTATTTTAAATAATTATGATTTTTTGTTTTGATGAGTATCAAAACAAGAAAGAATCATTTTAAATGCAGTACGATTTTGGAGATTTTTAAATCTCCTTCACTTTATTGGAATCTTGTACTATCAAATCAGTATTTTGTTCGACGTTAGAATGTCCCCTGCAATTTAATTTAAACTATCATTTAGAAATATTCTTCATTTCTCAGTAACAATAGAGAGTTAGCCTAATTTCATCAACATTGGTTTGACCGTTCACATTTGATTGTTTGGGAGTTCTCAATCATTATATATAATTTGGTAATTTTGTAGATTTTTTTTTTTATTATTGTGATTCAAAGTTCCTCTGGCTTAGTCTTGGTGCTTTTTTTTTTTTTTTTGGTTGAAGTCAGCTGACCGTTTTTTCTGTTTTTGTTTGGCTATGCAACCGTTATCATGTGCTTACTTTGAAGGAGGCTATAAAGTATAAACAACTTGTTTGTTTAATTATGATAAGCGGCATAATTGATGGGGCTTTGGATTGATAACTAGCCATTTCTCTGGCACATTGGACTGAGTTATGAAACTATTATTGTTGGTATGTCCCGACATGATGAGTTTCGTATAAAATGATTTTATATATGCATATACGGTTGGCCTCAATGGCCTGTGATGATTGTCTAAGAATCTCTGAGTCAAATGTAACTGGAATTTATGTG
Organism: Rhynchospora breviuscula; assembly: GCA_027562975.1. Lineage (NCBI taxonomy): Eukaryota > Viridiplantae > Streptophyta > Magnoliopsida > Poales > Cyperaceae > Rhynchospora > Rhynchospora breviuscula. The sequence continues at coordinate 32,862,476 of CM050401.1, read as the reverse complement.
AAGTACAGGCGCATGTGCGCTACTATATAGAAAAAGAGAACCATGTGCACTCTCAATCTTTGCTCAATCTGTCAATCATAATATAAAAATATATATGCATTACTCAATCTTTGCAATCTTTGCTTTTATCATCATATATAATTTGTATTCTTATGAAATATACGACAATAATGTTAATCTAAAAAAAAAAGTTTAAACGGATCGGCCCAGTATATATATTTTTTGAGAAATGCTAGTGTCCAATATATAAGACGGATAGCTCCGTCCAATACGATTGTTCTCACATTTTTAAATTTCAAATGACCGATCCGAACCGTTCAATATGTTCTTCATATTGAAAACTTACAATAAACCAAGTTTTACATTTTTTCGAAATTTTTTACTATTTTTTTGGTATTTTTGAAAATTCATGATATAAATATTATGGATCGTCCAATAACAACGATTTTCTAAAATACAAAAAAATAGTAAAAAATTTCGAAAAAATGTAAAAATTGGTTTCTTATAAGTTTTCAATATGGAGAACATATTGAACGGTTCGGATCGGTCATTTGAGATTTAAAAATGTGAAAACGATCGTATTGGACGGAAATCATCCGTCCAATATATTGGACTCTAGCATTTCTCATATTTTTTTTCGATACATAAGCGGATTTAAATACATAAAAAGAAAAACATTGTCCTCTTTTTTTGAAATAAGATACATGATTTACATAGTCTTCTTATAGCATTTATTTTTTGTAAAAACGAGCATACTTGAATCTCATAAAAAATATAACTATTGTTATTGTTAATCCTCAATAGCAGTAAAAAAAAAAAATCTTTTCATGTAATTGTTATAATAATTTGGCATTTGAAAAGATTAGTCATACTGTAACAACTTTTATTTGAAACAAACTCTTCTGGCTTCATCCATTTACGGACTGCAAGGTAAAAAATAATTTTGTTGACCCGTTCGTTATTTTCCCTTCTTTTCTGCACCTTTTCTTGCCGAACGCCATTATTTGATTCTTATCCAGGGTCATCTGATCTGATCCAATGGCTGAATGCAGATCATAGTTAACCAAGCTGCTACGGCCTACGGGCATTACTTTTTAGCCTTAGGCCTGCCTGGGAGACAAAGGAGCTCAGCACGGGCTTTATTTAAAAATTCAAAATCCCAAATTCCCAATCATAGCGTCCAATATCCATTCATCCGATATTGCTATTCGGCCCATAACAATTTTTTTCTCACAATGCCATCTATTCCTATCATAAGGTCCAATGTTTTCCCCTAAACTTTTGATTCTTCATAACACGGCAGCCGGCAGGTCAAACGAAAAAAGAGGTTTGTAAAATTTTTTAGGGAAAATTTCTTTTATGCCACCTAAAACTGAGAAAATTGGTTTTAGGTGAAAATTGTGAATTTGCCACTATTACCGAATCTATCTCTATGGATTCGGTAAGGAAACACAAAAATAAAGATAACCTAATAGCAATACTATATTATAGGTCGTTTGGATGGGTTAGGAATAGCCAATTCCTAGGAAGGAATAAGGATTTTCGTTGGGAAGTGTGTAACTTTGTGAGAGAGATGAATTGTTTATATTAAAATTTATGCCCGGAATTGGAAAATCCCCAAATTCCGGACACATCCAAACGACCCCATAGAGTATAAAGACACTGTTTGAACTTTTTTTTATTTTTTTCGTTGCTGTAAAAACAGTATTAATTTATAGTCATAATTAATACCAGTACAAGAACAGGACTCTAATATTGTGGAAGAACAGGACTTTAAAAATTATTGAAACATCTCCAATTAGTATCACACATAACGATAATTTGAAAATCGTGATATCCATGTTCAATAAATTATCGGTAAACCAGTTACAAAACTCATATATGTTGTAAAATTAAAGGTGGAAGAAATAAATAATAAACAATATCTCAAGAGTAAGTAAGACAATATGCTCAATATAAATTTCAGAATTTTATTATCTCATTCCAACCATACATACAAATGTGCAATGCCTCTATTTATAGGCTACAATATGATACCTCATATAATGATCAATAAATAATTAGTGGAGATAATGAAAAATAAATGTGTAGTGAAAAATAAAGAGATAAATAAGTAGTGGGAATATGAAGATGAACAATTCATATTTTATTAAATTTCATAACACTTCTCCTTGGATGTTCATCTTTAATTATACACTATTAATATGATACTTAAAGATCGATATTAATATGGTACTTCTGGATCAATTTATCTGCCTCATTAAAAACCTTACTAAGAAAAACCCATTGGGGTAAACACTTGGACAAGGGAAAAAGAGTGCAGTGTGTATAATACTTCCCCTCAATTTAATATTATTGGACGTCTTTCAGTCGATATAGACCTATCTTCTTTCTGAGTTGTTCAAAAATACTCACTGGCAAATATTTTGTGAATAGGTCGGCCAGATTGTTGCATGATTGGATTTTTTGAACATCTATTATACCATCCTTTTGTAGATCATGTGTCCAAAAGAATTTTGGTGCAATGTGTTTAGTTCGGTCTCCTTTGATGTATCATTCTCTAATTTGTGCTATACAAGCTGCATTGTCTTCATATAATAGAGTAGGATTTTCCTTGATATTTTCAAGTCCACATTCTTCTTGAATATTTTAGATGATTGACCTTAATGAAACACTTTCTCTACTTGCTTCATATAATGCAATGAGTTCGGCATAATTTGATGTTGTGGCAGTTAGAGTCTGTTTTGTTAATCGCTATGAAATTGCAGCTCCACTATATGTAAATACATATCTTGATTGTGATCGCGTCTTATGTGGATCTGACAAATATCTTGCATCTGCATAACCAACTATATTGAATTTTGAATCCTTTTGATAGTATAGTCCCATATCACGAGTTCCGCAAAGATAGCGAAAAATATCTTTAATTCCATTCTAATGTCTTCGGGTTGGTTTCGAACTATATCTTGACAATAAATTTACAGCAAATGCAATATCAGGTCTTGTATTACTTGCAAGATATAATAACGCTCCTATTGCACTTAAGTATGGTACTTCAGGACCAAGTATTTTTTCATCATTTTCTTGGAGACGAAAATGATCATTTTCTGCATTGAATGATCGTACGACCATTGGTGTTCTCAATGGATGAGCTTTATCCATATTAAATCTTTTTAATATTTTTTCTGTATAATTTGATTGATGGATAAATATCTCATTCTTTAAATGCTCGATCTGCAGGCCGAGACAAAATTTAGTTATACCAAAGTCTTTCATTTCAAACTCTCTTTTCAACAATTTTGCAGTATTTTCAATCTTTTCAGGAGATCCAATAATATCAACATAAACCACAACTATTGCAAAACCTAAATTTAATTTTTTAATAAAAACACATGGACTAATTAAATTATTTCTATATCCTTCTTTTAAAAGATACCCACTAAGTCGATTGTACCACATTCGACCTGATTGTTTTAGTCCATATAAAGATTTTTTCAATTTTATGGAATATATTTCTCTAGGTTTTGATCTATATGCTTCTGGCATATGCTTCTGGCATTTTTAATCCTTTGGGAATTTTCATATATATGTCACTATCAAGTGAACCATATAAATATGCTGTGACAACATCCATAAGTTGCATTTTTAGATTTTCTGTGACTGTGAGACCTATTAAAAATCTGAGAGTTATTGCATCTACTACAGGTGAATACGTTTCTTCATAATCTACTCCATATATTTGTATAAAATCTTGTACCACTAGTCTTGCTTTGTATCTCACAATTTTATTTTTCTCATTTCTCTTAATGGCAAATATCTATTTGTAACCTACAGGGTTAATCTCTTTAGATGTTTGGACTACTGGTCCAAATATTTGTCGTTTGTCAAGTGAATTTAATTCAGCTTGTATGGCATCTTTCCATTTAAGCCAATCATTTCTGTGGCTACATTCTTCTATGATTTTTGGCACATTTTCTCTTCGCTTATAACATCACTAGCTATAACGAATGCAAAAATTTCATCCACATGAGTTTCATTTCTGATCAATATTGTATCAGTTTTTACATAATTTATAGAAATCTCATAATCATTTGATACTTCAATTTTTTCTGGAACTTTATTAATCTCTTCTGTGATTCTAGTTTCTTCTAGAACTTTATTAATCTCTTCTAAAGATTTAATTTCTTCTGGAATTTTATTAATCTCTTTTGGAGATTTAGTTTCTTCTGAAACCTTATAAACCTCTTCTGGAGTTTTACCAACTGCTTTATTCTGCTCTTTTCTTTTATGTGGATTTACATTCTTAGAATCAATTGGTCTTCCACGTTTTCTATGTTCATGAGATTCATTTGATATTTTTGTTATATCTATTCGAGTAGGTGCATTTATAGCTGGAATATGTGATTTAGTGACTCTATTTATATCTGTGAATGCGTCAGGCAATTCATTTGCAATTCTTTGTAAATTTATAATCTTTTGAACTTCAAGTTCACATTGACCACTTTGGGGATCAAGATAAGATAATGATGAATTCCATGTCACTTGTTTATCCAGCTTTTGTTTCCCTTCCCCTAAATTTGGAAATATTGATTCATCAAAATGACAATCAGCAAATCTTGCTGTAAAAATATCTCCTGTTAATGGTTCTAAATATTTGACAATAGAAGGAGAGTTAAAACCAATATAAATTCCCAACCTTCTTTGAGGTCTCTTTTTTGTGCGTTGTGGAGGAGAAATTGGAATATATATTGCACAACCAAATACTTTTAAATGGGACAAATTTGGTTCTCTTTCGGAGATCTATTGTAATGGAGAATACTTATGATCAGCAGTTGACCTTAATCTAATTAGTGCAGCAGCATGTAATATGGCATGTCCCCATGCAGAAGATGGTAAACTAGATTTCATGAGTATTGGTCTAGCTATTAATTGTAACCTTTTAATAAACGATTCTGCTAGACCGTTTTGTGTATGAACATGTGCCACTGAATGTTCTACAGTAATCCCAATAGACATGCAATAATCATTAAAAGTTTGGGATGTAAATTCTCCTGCATTATCAAGTCGGATTCTTTTAATTTGATAATCCGGAAAGTTGGCTCTCAATTGAATAATTTGTGCTAGTAATCTAGCAAATGCAACATTTCTTGTTGCTAACAAACACACATGTGACCAATGCGTTGATGCATCAATTAAAATCATAAAATATCTAAATGGTTCACATGGTGATGTTATAGGTCCACATATATCTCTTTGAATTCGTTCTAAAAATGATGGAGATTCAGGTCCAACTTTATTTAGAGATGGTCTAATAATTAGTTTTCCAAGAAAGCATGCTTGGCATGTCAATTCTTTTGATAACAAGATCTTCAGGTCCTTTAGGAGATGCCCATTTGCACTTTCTATTATTCTCCTCATCATAATATTTCCTGGATGACCCAATCTATCATGCCATAATGTAAATAACTTTAGATCAACTAACTTCCGGTTAGTGATCATATTTGATTCTATTGCACTTATATAAGTACCATATAGTCCATTAGATAATGCTTGTAATTTTTACATAATATTTTTCTGGCCATTTATAATTGATACGATATGAAGATATTCGTAATTTTTTTCATTCATAGTTTCAATATGATAACCATTCTTTTGAATATCTTTAAAACTTAGTAGATTTCTTCTGGATCTACTCGAATATAATGCATCATCTATTATTAGTTTTGTTTCTTCAGGTAACAAAATACAAGCTCTTCCGGAGCCTTCAATAATATTGCTTGAGCCAGATATAGTTTGAATATTAGTCATACCAGAATCCAATTGTAAAAAGTATTTCTTACTTTTCAATATTGTATTTGTAGTTCCGCTATCAACCAAACATGGATCTTCTTTACTTAATATTGCGTCAGTCATTTTCCCTTGAAATAAAAGAAAAGTAAAAATAAATTTATTTTTATTTATTAACATATTCATAATATAAAAATTAAATATAAATTTAAAATTCCTACGATGAAACTTGATAATATTATTTGGGCGTACTGCTGGTATGTTATCAATATTTTGTTATACCACATATATCATAAACATCTTCAAGGCGTTTATAATTTTTCATTGCAAAAATTAATGCGACCATGTCAATGTCATATATTCATATATAATCACATTCGCTTTAGGGAATGAATTTTTCACGTGAATCATACTTGTTGATTAATTCATTGGAAACTCGTTATTTTCTTTGCATTTTGAAGATATGATACTAACTTTGAGTATTTTTTGCTACTACAGGAGCAAATTTGAAATATGAATTACGGAGAATTATACTCGCAACTAGATTTGAAATTCATATAATCTCACATGTTATAACGAGCTTTAGATTATGATGGTGACATTTTTTTTTTGAAAAACTCTTCAAGAGTACTAACATGCCTTCATCATAACTTCAGGTTATTAATATCATAACTTCAGGTTACTAATGTCATAACTTCATGTTATGGTAAATGAAACAGAGATAAGTAAATAAATAAATAAATAAAATGAATAAATAAAGAGAGAAAGAATAATAAATTTAGCGTTATAACTTCAGGTTATAGCAAAATTTTATTTAATAACTTCTGGTTATTAAATCGTTTGACTGCGCAATTTAAATAATTTACTTGAAATAACTTCAGGTTATTTTTCATTCAATGACTAATAATAACTGCTAATATATTAAATTGGGAATAACTTCATGTTATTTTTCATCCAGTATCTTATAATAAATTCAGGTTATTTATTTAATAATATTCAGTGGTGTTCAATAATTTCTAGTTATATTAAATTTCAAATAAAACTTCAGGTTCTATGCAAAAAAAAATTGAAATATTAAGAACTTCAAGTTCTAGATAAATTACTACAAGTATTAAGAACTTCAGGTTTAAACAAAATAAATTCAAGTAATCTTAAACGAAATATAAACTTCAGGTTTAAACAAAATAAATTCAAGTATTAAGAACTTCAGGTTCTTAATAAATTATTTATATGATTAAGAACTTCAGGTTCTTCATGTAATAAGAACTTCAGGTTCTTCATGTAATAAGAACTTCGGGTTCTTGATAAACTTTCAAGTTTGAATAATATCTTCAAGTTATTATTTTTATCATCATTCACTTCAGGGAATGATTCTCATAAATTTCAAACAAAAAAACATAGAAATCAAAAGTTCAAATAAAATTGAAATTAATGAATTATATGATATCAATCAAACCTTTTAATTACCTCAAAATTTCTTTGATCAATTTAATCTTACTTACCCAAATACTTTGCAACTTTTTCGTAGCAATTCGTGCAAACAACTTTGCGACTCCTTCCGAGCAAATTCGTGCTGATAACGTGTTGTAAAATTAAAGGTGGAAGAAATATATAATAAACAATATCTCAAGAGTAAGTAAGACAATATGCTCAATATAAATTTCAGAATTTTATTATCTCATTCCAACCATCCATACAAATGTACAATGCCTCTATTTATAGGCTACAATATGATACCTCACATAATGATCAATAAATAATTAGTGGAGATAATGAAAAATAAATGTGTAGTGGAAAATAAAGAGATAAATAAGTAGTGGGAATATGAAGATGAATAATCCATATTTTATTAAATTTCATAACAATATAAAATTATTTCACTGTCAAAAATTTCATATAGAAATTTAGTACACGTCCCAACAAAATTTACATGCTAGACGAAAGGACTTAAGAAATGCTCTTAATTATAGAAAAAAAAGAAACAAATGGTGTCAAATAATAATGACAACTTAAAAGAGCCATCAAATTGCATAGCAACACAATAAATTAAAAGAAATCAAGCTGATGGGGATGGGGATGGTGCTTCCACTTGAATCTCGAGGGTATGCATCTCCAGACCAGCGTTAGGACCTGGCGCAGCATCTGGACTTAAGACCTCTTCCATTTTACGGTGTGGCTTTCCTTCTGCATCACCATCGCTAGAAGCGGGACCGAGCGCTGCCTCTGAACTAGAGATCTCTGCTGCCTTACGGTGAGGGTTTGCACTTTGTTCGCACAAGTCCGACAAGGAAGTACCTGTTCACAAGTAATTATTATTACTTAATAGTAATACACAATATCTTACTAACTAAATTGAACTTTTTAGATGTTGAACACTATAATAAGTTATTGGAACTTTATTACTCCATCAACAATGGATTTATTGTGGTGTTTTGTATTGTAAAGACTACCATTAGGCAGTCAATATATTGTCAAACAGAACAAAAGGATCGATGCCAACTGGCTCAACAGGTACCAAATGGTAAGTATTAGTCATACATGCATATGTGTACCATTCAATCCAAGAAGAATTTGCCTAATTAAGCATATATATATTACAAGTTTATGTCAACAGCGTTTAATTTTTTATTTCATTCTACCTTTTTAGGCCCTTCAGAATATTATCTACAATAAAATGCTTTGAGTCCAAATATTCTTATTTTCAGAATACCAAAATATCAAAATATAAATAGCCTATTGACAACAAAGATATGCAAGAATTAATATACCTTGAAATAATAGTATGAACCACTTGGTTTCTTGAACCACAAAATGGAGTGAATTCTTAACAAATAACCGATTCATTTTAATGACCGTATAACATAATTCATGTGATAATATCATAGGAATAGGTATTGAAGCAGATGTTACATACCTTCACCGGAAGCAAGGTTGGTGAACAGGTCGACGATGTTGGGGCAATTGTTAGAACATCCTGGAGAGCAGATTTTCTCCAGAGAGCTAGATTCCAGAAATGCATCTGATGAGATACCCACGGTCTTACGTTCCAGTCCACAGGCACCCAAACAAGCGTAAGTCTCGATATGGTTCGAGATTTTGTCCACCGACACATCAGATGTCTTGCACTGGTATCCATCCTGTTCTGTCTTCTCTAGTACGCACCTCCTAGATGCCGATGAAACAGCGAATGCACATTCATTTTCTTTCAGGTGCTCACATATCACCTGATTTGGATGTGCGGAAGAGAATGCAAGAGAGAGGGATAGGACAAGAGCCACCACCATGGTTTTGTATGAGAAAGCCATTATTATTATTATTATTTTCTGTGTATGGTTCGTTGAAATTGATCCAACAATCGGTTGAGAATTTTAGGTGATTTGAGGTTTGTATATATAGAGAGAGGGCCAGAGGGGAGAGCGTGCTTTCTGGTAACGATTCCAACTGTTTTCAGTGTTGTTGCCTTACATCACGCTTTTTCCCCAATTTGGGAATTTCCTTTCATGGCCAATAATAATGCTTCGATCATCAAAATTTACAACCATTTGTTTTTGACATATGCAAATGCTGCCTGTGCACAATATGAAAATGGGTCTGTGCTCTTTCCAACGTATTGTGGCCTCGATTTCTACCGTTAGCATAATAATTTTTAAAATATTAGACGGTGTAAAACGAGCTTAAAAGTTTGTCATGCCTATATTTTAATGTATCATTTTGAGGTACAATAAAATCAAATTTTCGTTTCATCTCCTAGTCCTATCTAATTTTATGGTCTGGCCCAAGTCAGCATGCATTTTCTGTGTTTATTTTATATGCCTCCATTTGTGTGGTGTATTTATTCTAATAGCCACCATAATTATCAGGGCTCGCATATATAAAATTCTTTTTTTTTTAAAAAAAAATTATGATAGATAAGATGACTTGTCATATATCTGTCAACGTCAACGATAAAGCTGTTGACATGTACTGACTTCGTGGTTTTTTTCCAGAAAAAATCGTTTGTTTTTATGCATACTTAATACTTATTACTTAACCAAGAATCAAGGAATTAGTGCAAATGAACTCCAGTGAAAGCACAGCAAATGCGCATTACTCAATCTTTGCTCCAAAAATTTTGTTCTGATGACAATCACAGGCCAGTAATTAAGTGTTATGTAACTAGTGCTTAAATAAAAGGACAACGTTATTCAGGTTTTATCCTTAAGATAAGCAATTAACATTTAATGCATTACAGGGCATGGTGACCCGGACTAATTGTCTATGTACTTACTTTTTAATTTGTAGTCATTGTTTTTTTTTACCACCTTTTCTTCTGTTGAAGCCTTGAGGTCTAATTTGCCGAACTGTGCGAATTAAGTGGCAGGTTGCGCGCCTGCGCCATGACCAAATACTCCCGGTGAATATTTTCGGAGGAAGATTCCGCTACCAACATTTTAGTTGCCTTCAAATACCAACATTTTACTATTTAGTTAGTTTTAAAAATTTTTAAATCCAAACGTTACATCCAAACCGTTGATCTTATTTAATTTAATGAGCGATGTGTTTTCATATAAGTTTTGTAAATTTTAGAGTTTATTTTGATACTTGATCTGTCACGTCCCGCACCGACGGATTGCGGGACGCGAGCTGAAACGGTATCTTCTGCATCCATCCGACGGCCCGTCAACCTACGTCGCAACAGAAAAACAAACAGAGTCAGGTACAAACCTCAGTAACCGGTTATTTAACGACGCAGCTTCTCTATAATTAATTATTATAACAAATTTCAATCAGATCGGATTAATCCACAGAACAAATAATATATTTTACGGAGATAATCGGGTCCAGACAGTCAGTCAGTCATAATGGTCCCTCCCCGAACTCAGGAGGATCAGGGCTCAAAATTCAGTTTCCATTTCAATTTCAATTTCCAAATCCGATATCCCGTAAAATATACAAATCACAATTCAATAAACATATTTGATATTTCAAAATCAAACGATAAATCAAATCAATCAATCAATCAAGACGAAATTAAAATAGAGAAGTCTGGTTACCTGACATGGTTCAGAAATCAACAAACAGATCAAATCAACTATCCCGACTGCGACGTAGACTCGAATCCAATCGGCCGAACTACTCAAATCTCAATAGGCTTTTCGAGCTCTCTCTTTGTTCAATTTATTTGACTAAATCCGAAAGATAAAAGAAGGAAGCATATAGGATATAATGTTTTGGGTGAGAAAAATGAATCAGGGAGAGAGAATGACCATGGTTTTATTTGTTTGTTTATAAAGAATGATCGGTCAACTTTAGATCAAAATTGGTCAAAGTGGTCAAAGTTGTATAAAAATTTGAAAACTTGGTCAATTCAGGTCAAAACAGGTAGGGTGTCACATGATCAAAGGTTAAAACATGAACATATTAGAACGAACCTATCAGAGTGAACAAGGTTCATTTGTTTTTCTAGCTATTGATCGAGTATCAAATAAATTCTAAAATTTACAAAACTTATATGAAAACACATCGCTTGTTAAACTAAATAAGATCAACGGTTTGAATTTAACGTTTGAATTTTAAAATTTGAAAATATAACTTAATAGTAAAATGTTGGTAGGGAACTTTGCTCTTATATGAATGATTCAAAGTAAAAAATTTTGAGTTGAATTTCTTAAAATTTTAACAAAAATAATTTGTTCGATTCTTGTCAGAGAACTTCAATGAAATCATGACAGCTCACAGCCATTATATAGCAAATACGGACCCTTGATTTAAAGCCTGTCCGAAATTGGACTGGGTCCAATCGTTTCCAAAATACTAGAAATTTACAACCAATTAAAATGAGGAATCAATGGCGATTAGTATATGCCGGGCTAACCAAGTTAAAGAAATTGTGATTGGGTCAACACAAATTGTGAGATACTAGAAATGGCGAAATTTGTGTACTATTCACCCAATTATATAATACGGCTCCGCCTTTTTTTAATCACTTGTATAGTTGTATGTATACTGGGCTCATCAATTTTCTCATAATACGTGAACTGTTATTTGTGAGATACTAGATTGTCATTTTTTTTCTTTGTAAAAGTGCTATTGTTGGTTTCCATGTCCAAAAGCTAATAAGGTTATGTTCCTAAGGAACTTGCTTTCACTATATCCCTCAAATTTTTGTTTGTTGTTTTCGGTTGTCTCGTGATACAACTGCCAATTATACGCTAACTTATCATAAATTGAAAGGTTTTGGATGTAATTACTTTTAGGTATTAGTTTGCTTTATTTTAATTATGAAAAAACTAACGAAAGACAAAATTATTAAAAAGAGCTTAAAGACATATGCCAGCAGTGATCCCAGTAATACATTTACCATAGCTTAAACCAGTATCAGTTATCCGCATATATCAAACCAATGCAAATAATCCAAATCAACAAGAAGAGCCATAATTATTATTCAATTGTCAAAAAAAATTTATGTAGAAATTTGTTACTTGTCTGAAAACAATGTACATACAAAGAAAGAACTAAGTAATGCTCTGAATAATAGACAAAAGTAACAAATGATAACAGATAATGATGACGAATCGGACAATCAAATTTCATCACAAGGGCAAGAGGAATTTTAGCCAAATCATGGAGATGGTGATGGTGCTTGTGCTTCAATTTTGCCAGAGACTGGACCCGGTGCAGCCCCTGAGCTCAGTATTGTCATCATCGCTCGGCGTGGGTTTACACTTATCTTCATGCACAAGTCCGACAGGGAAGCACCTATTCATATGTAGTTAATTAATGTTAATTACTGTGCAAATTCTTATTAAATAGTATGAACTTTTTTTCGATCGAACAATAAAGGAATATATATCATGGGACAAACCACTGTACAATAGGTGTTAAATTGGACGGCCAATATTTAATTGAATCTCAAATATGCTTCATTCCCACGTTAAGTATTACCTTGTGCAATCTAAAGCATGCCATCATCTTTTACTCAATTATGCCTAATTATCCATCTTTATTTTTTATTGATTTTAATGATAGGATTTCTCTACATATCAATTATATCCATCACAAAGCCTCAAGATATGTCTGTTTTTATGTCCTTCAGAATGTTACTCTCCATTAAACCCAAAATAATGCAACCTCACAAAAAAATGGTCATTCAATTTCATTCATGCTCGGAGTTAAAAAAAAAAAAAAAAAAGAAGAGAACTATAATTTAAGCAACAAATTAAAGACGACTATAAGCATGAACTCATATTGAAATAACAGAGCATCACGTGCAATCACTTAATCACAGAAATTAATTAGGTAGTAAGATTAATTTAATATTTCATATATTATAGTACAACTTTTATGGACAAATTATGGATGTAGCAGGATGAAATTCAATGTAATAATAAGAAAATAACTATAGAGGAACATTTTTCATACCTTCGCCAGAAGCAAGGTTGGAGTAGAGGTCAACAATGTTAGGGCAGTTGTTGAAACATCCAGGCGAGCAGAGTTTCTGAGCAACACGAGTTTCCATCAAAGAATCTGAAGAGATACCGATGGTCTTACGCTCAAGACCGCAAGCGCCCACACAAGCCTCGGTTTCAATATGGTTCGAGATGTTTTCCACTACAACATCAGATGTCTTGCACTGGTATTCTGTTGGTTTGCCTGGCATGCTTTCCAGCACGCACCTTTTTGATTCCGATGACACGGCAAACGCGCATCGGTTGATATGTAGGTCCTCGCATGTCACTCCAGCTGCATATGCATAAACACACATGTGGTTATTGCAACAAACCGAATATAGCTTAAAAGAATAATAAAGTATAAATAAAGCTTTTTCTCTAAAAAAATTCATTGAAAGAGTAGAATTCTCTTTATAAACAATCAATTAAATATGGTTTTATGTTCATAATATGTTTGCGAAGAACCAGTCGATGTAAATAAGTAATTGGTAATAGATGAAGAAGGCGAAAAAACAGAGAAACGGATACAAGGTACGTGGAGAGATAGATACCTAGGGCTGAAGGGAGTGCAAGGGAGAGGGATAAGACAAGAGCCAACGCCATAATTTGGTTTGAAAGAGCCATTGCTGGATCTGGTCTTGTCTTTGCAAAATGCAAATGCTTCGTTGAAGTGATCCAACAATGGTTGAGGAAAGTAGTGATATGAGGTTCGTTTAAATAAAGCAGAGAGGGCTTCAAACGACTCCAACTGCCTTTTCTTTCTCTTGGTGCCGCCTTAAATCACGCTATATAGCCCTCCATTTTCTCTTAATTTTTCTAATTAAATTTTCATTCTCCGCATTTACTAGCGTTCATTGACGCGCTTTCTGGTTGATTAATTATTAACCATCCATTGGGTAACTGTTTTTCTACCAATAGAAACTTGACATGTGTGCCTTTTTTGATCATTCCACATTCCAGGCGCGTTCTACAAGCCGAGTGGAAATTATCAAAAGAGAGGGGCTAACAAGAAAGATACATTACGTGTGAAGAACGCCTTATTTTTTCTGAACAAATTAATAACTGTTGAGTTATGAAAAATATAGAAATAACAAGGAACTGCCATGAATGAATACATGACAATTGGAGACCTAAATATCTTGGTTCAAATAGTCCATTCTCTCAACTAGTTCAAAATTTAAGAGGGATATTAATGACTTATTGTGGGCTTGTGGCAAATAGCAGCCAATTAAGACTTACGCGCCTTTTATTTTCGAGAAGTCAATTTTAATACTTAAGTATTTCCTTTTTTTTTTTAACATATGCGCCAACAAACCTAAATTGCCTTAAGTCGGTCGGTCATGCTTTATGAGTCTTTGACTCTGCAATTGCCTTGGTCAAATTGAAGCTGGAATGCTGATATGTTCTTAGAAATTATATTTAACGACTCGAGGACTAAGATATATAATAAACTAGAAAATTCTGTTGTAGGTATTAAAAACATCTAAAGATAATGAGTGTCCAATTTTATTGCAAAGATTAAATCGTATTAAAAAAGATTACATAGGTGTCAACGGGTAAATACATATCAAGTGGAGATATTTTCATACTCTTTATTTGATTGAAATATACTCGTATGTGAAAATATTCCTATCTGATTATACGTACTTCTTTTATTCCTATCTTATTTGCACCCTCGAATTACGAAAATGTTATGTAAAAAAATTATGAGTATTTACACTAATATCTAAAATTTCTTAGAACATAAACAGATCATTTTGCATGTGTAGCAAGTTGAAGGTTCCAGGGAAGTCGTTTTGAAATAACAATTGTAGAGGTTGAAATTATTCATAGAAGGGTTGGGGGTCAACCTCGTATGTTTAATGCATTTGCTTTTTCTTTGATTTATTTTAAATTAACTGCTTAAGTTACGAGCTATAACTACCCTGCTTTTGGGTCTTCTGTTGACTTGTTTGCGGTGATAGTCGTTATATTCTCAATTAGCTAGAAGCTTCCAACTATGGAATAGAATTGTTGAATATTCAACAAGTTTCTAATATTATGAACGTGAATAAATAATTCAAAGAAAAGAAGTTTCTTTCAGACTATTTTTTGAGCCGAAGCTGCGAAGCATAAGCAAAAAAAGTTTCTTTCCCAAATTTGATAATTCAAAAGGTTCAGCGGCCTACTTTGTTTTTTTCTATTTACATAGTTTATGACCAATAAAGATTTCGGAAAGAGAATGCCAGAATAAAGCGCAGAGTTGAGAAATTCATGCATTCCACTTTGTAAAAAGACTTTATTCACACCCAAAACAGAACGGCAAACGCATTTGTTGCCTTTATTCGTTCTCTTTGCTGTTGATTGCAGTTATGCAATCGAAGATAACTTGGATCTTCCCGCCTAGTAGGGACGGAGCCAGGATTATAACATGAGGGGGCGAGTTTCACTGGCATGAAGATGAAAGAAAATTTATAATAAAAAAAATAAAGTAATAAATTAATTAATAAAATAATAATTATTAATTAATCATATAAAAATATCTGTTTTTTGTAATCGTGGTTCAATGAATAAAGTCAATTTATTATTACACTTGCATATTTCTCATAGACTAGCCTCTACACTAGAGGATATTACCAATGGTATTTATTTTCATTTATGATTGACTCAAATAATGCCACTCAAAAAGTTTTAGCAATATCTTATTGCCCATAATTGAATTGGTTTACCTTTTTTTTATTATTATCTTTTAGAAGGAACAGCCCCAAAATTATATTTTATTGACGTCTCAAGGATGCACATTTATTCATTACAACTCAACCTAGTTTTTACCCGCCGTATAAAATCTCAAAGGCCACTCAGAGGAGACTTTCACATTCTTATTTTCTATTCTCGGCCCTTCATCTGTTTGAATGAAAATATAGCCCATCCCAAGTTACAAAAAAAAAAAACGTTATTCCAAGGGGAAAAAATTACTATCAAGCTACTTTTCTATGAAATTTGGGATTAATTTCTTTTTTCGGAAGGGGGACATATTGCTTAAAATTAACAAAAAATAACTAAAAATCGAAAATTTGTTACCGATAAGTCAAATAGGGGGGGGGGAGCCCTCTTTCACACCCGTATTGGCTCCGTCCCTGCCACCCTCTTTTGCTAGAGCAACTGGCTAAGACATTTGTTTGGTTCCATGGAGATCGGAGTTCGAATCCTAGCACTTGTTAGTTGAGAGTGTGTGTGAGTGAGCTTATGGACAATTATCAAAAAAAAAAAAAAAAAAACTTGGATCTTCCCAACAATTAATTGAAAATATTTCGGCATTAAACAGGCATAATTTTCGCGTATAGTATTATTTCAAAGAGCTTGCAATATTTCATTACGAATTGCAGTTTTTACAGCTATTTCCGGACTAATAAAAAGTCGTATGAGGCTTGAAATTACATCAATATTTTAATCTTACTCAATTTTTAAGAAATATTAATTATTTTGAGTTTTTGACAGTTTAATATCAAAATCAAAACATATATTAAAGCCGAGTGAGAATCCGGGTCCAAAATCTGGATCCGACACTGTTTTTTTTTATTTGGTTTGGAATAAAAAAAAAATAGTGTCGGATCCGACACTGTTAGCCAACAGTGCTCCGGACAGTGACTTGGACCGGATCCTTTGTTGCAGTGGCTAAGGATATGGTCATGTAGTCAAGTACAGACAGAGGAGGATGGTCGCAGAAAATCCCACACCTAAATCTGCCCATGTGAGTGTGTATAAAATTTCAAGATTTTCTATGGTGCTTCAACCAACAATCAAACACATTTTAAAGATGGGTTGTCACAGAAAATCCGTCCGCCTCTCTCTCTCTCTCCTGCCGCCTATGTGCATGGGCCTTGCCGCCTTGGCATGCGCCTCTCTATCCCTCCATTCCATTCAATAATGGATGGATCCATTTTCCGATTTGAGAAAAAATATGATTTTTTTTTAATTGTTTGGAGGGTTTAAAAAAATCATTTACCTATGAAAATTTATATACATGCTCATAGATATATGATGAATCCTGTCATATGATATTTTCTAATTATAGAGCTATAAATTTTTTTAATTATTTTCTAAATCTCATAAAATCTAATCTTTATTATAGTTTCATTCAGAGATTGTTTGGAGGCTTTTAAAAATTTGTTTCTCTATTTAAATTTATGTACTTATTTATAAATATATGGAGAATTTTTTCATGTCAAAATTTGTAATTATGGACGTATAAATATACAGAGAACTATTGACGGCGTCTCAAAAGAAATATTTAAAAATATATAACATAAACTTTAAAGATAAAGATCAATCGCACAATAGTGCTCCGGACACTGAATCACAAGTCCAGAGCACTCAGTAGACTACTTATGAATCATGTTTAGAAAAAAAAAATATTGTATGATATTAAATGTTCAAATTTATGGTTAATACTTATGGAAAAACGACAAAAATATATTTTCTAAAATATTAGAAGAATATTAAATTATACGTTTTGGAAATCATGATGGCAAGATGGAAGCAAAATAGATACTTTAGATAGTTTTTTTTGTTTGGTGTTATAAATACCACGTATTTTAATATTATAGATCAGAGATTCTAATAATTACAAAAAAATCAACAATTGATATACAATTTTAACAAATAGTTCGTGCAACGCGTGAAAAGACCACTAGTTTTTATTATTTCTGAGTTCTGACTAAGACGGTCCTTCAAACAGAGTGCTGATTGTACTTTGTGATTTAATTTCCAATACAAATCCTAATTTTTCTTTGAAATTTTTTTCTTGCAAAAATAAAAATGGAGCGCTATTTGCTGCATATTATAAAAGCAAAAGGCCATGCTACTCTTACCACGATTTCAAAGCAAATCGAAACAAATCCAAAAAAGTAAGAACATAGCATCGAGGCATGAAGAAGTAGATTCATCCCAAACGTACAACTGGATTATCAAAATTAAATAAAGGGTTATGAGCAAATGTCAGCAGTACCAAGTCAAATGAGACAACAAAATGCATCCAAGTATGGAGTTAGGTGTAACTTTGGGTGCTGGTCCGTGGACATCGGCAGTGCAAAACTGCCAGACTTCTAGAAGGATATAACATCTATAAGTAGTGTTTTCAATATGGGGAATTGAAACAGACTGAAATGGCAAATATCTGGTATTATGAGATAAAATACCGAAAAGTTTTGAAGAAGACCGGATTTTGGCTATCTGACCGGTAGGCGGTAGGTGCGCCGGTAAGTATTGAAAACACTGCCTAAAAGTTAAAATTGTTTATTCTTTTACCAACTTGTTATAATTAGGATTACAATCACTTTTAGAAATTTTATAAAGCTAGTTTCTTAATCAATCTTGGTTGATTGTATATTTAATGAGAGCAAAAAGTAAACAAAAGCAGTTTGTTAACTTGTCAATCTCCCAGAGTTTCTTTTTTTGTTGCAATTAAAAAAAAAATCCAACACAACAAAAAAAATGAAAATTGGCCTTTAATATTTATTTCCTCTTACTTTTCACATTCATTTCATTTTTCACACGAGACAGTTTTTACCAAAAATGAAAAATGGCCTTTAATATTTATATCTAATGTTACATTTTTAAATATGGCATTAGCATTATAAACAAAATAAATTCTTTTTTTTTTAGGATAAAGATGAGATTATGTTTTTCAATTTAAACATTAAAAGAGATTCTATAGTCAATATGTGTTTGGTTGGGAAGTATTAGGTGGAATAAGGTATAATAAATGCTTATATCCAGTTGTTGACTCATCCAAACACACAAAAAAAAAAGGTATAGTTCTTATTTCCAGAGGTGTGTTTGGTTGTCAAAGAATAAGAGAGAATAAGAAAGAGAGTAGAGTGAAGAGGGAACAGTGCACAACCAAACAAGAAATAAATAGGGGTGTGTTTGGATAGGTCGGGAATAGAGAATAGGAATAAGAAATTTCGGTTTGCGTGCTTATTCTTATTCTTGTGCAAAACAAACGGTATAAGAATAAGGAATTTGGGCCCTTATTCCTATACTAACAAAACCATGGTATAAGAATAAGGAATATGGACAAGCACGCAAATCGAAATTCCTTATTCTTATACCCTATTCACGGCTTATTCCGTTGCATCCAAACATACCCTAGAGGAATAAGCCAAATTATCTGTTCTTTCCTCTTCCTACAAATTGGTGGTAAAAGAAATAAGGCATTTCTTCCATCTTCTTTCCCCCCTTATTCTTGTGTTTGTGTACACCAAACATTCAAAAGAAAGTATAAGAGAAAGCACACATACATTATTATCCATTCTTATACTTAATGCATCATCTAAACATGATTGGATGATAAAGTATAACCTCTATACTTTATCAAAAGTCATCCTTACACCTCTTCCCTCTTCCCTATTATTGCTTATGCTTGTGCAACCAAACACATGTATCGTCCTTATTTACTTGTAAACTAAATATAATGCACTTAAAACTGACGTATTAAATATGATAATTTAACCCTTTGATCGGAACTAGAGCGATACATCGGGCTTTCCTCGATACATAAATTCTTATTGACACTTAATTATCGAATTTGTTGCAACAAATCGAGTTTCATGATACAACGATTTTCTTAAAATGATTATATTGATTATCATTTGTAATGATTATATTGCAAGTAAGATTATATGGTATTATTTCAATTTTATAAAATTTATTGCATAGGAATTTAAAGCAATAGTTGAAGATGCCAAATAACAATTAGGCATGAACTACCTTATACTTTTAAATATATTTAATTCTTAAATTAAATAATGATTGGTATGACTATTTTTAATACATTTAACAAAAAAAATCTATTTTTTTATTACAAAAAATATAAAGATAGAAAATTATTTTTAATCATAAAAATACGGTCACGGTTTTTAATTAATATTATTATAAATGAATAAGTTTATTATCATAGTAATTTATTTAGTATAATTAAAAGAAGGGATCATCAAAATCAACGGACAAGACTATGAAAACGCTGGACAATTATTAACATATCTCTTCCAAACATGTATTCGAATATTCGGTCATTTCCATGCACTTTAATTTGACAAAAAAAAATACAGAAAATTAAATTTAATTGGTATTTTCCTCTATGCCAATGGTTGGTACGGTTTGATGCGCTCCATAATTAAAGAAAAAAGAAAAAAGAATTTATTTTTTTTGTTCTTTAACTGAAGTTGTTAGTCTTTATATGAGGCCAAATAATTGTTAGGTTAGTATTCTAACGTTATACTAGACTTCAATGCATTAAGTCATTTTCGGATGTTTATACCATTTTGAATTTTCTCATATATATATATATTAATTATTGCACACGAGACCAACAATTTTTCCTGAATTTTCATCGATCATTCCTTCCCGAGAGGTAGGCCCATGTGTCCATGTGTAATTTGTGAGTTATGACCGTTTATTTCATGGTCATTAGCAACTTGATAGTTGATACCGACTTACAGCGACTTGGGTTGGAATGTCTAGATTTACTTTGTCAACGAATAATTAGATGCTTAATATTACGTCATCACTGAATTATCCGTCTGTATGTGTAGATATATAGTATTTCTTGTGTTGCAGAAAAGTGGAAATAAAATGAAGGTAGATATAAAAAAATCCTATTAAATTATTTTGTATTATTTTTATTTTTAAAAAAGATTTGTTAACGTAATAATAATTGCCTTTTCACTAAAGAGACCACCCAATTCTATCAGCCTTGTACTCTTATGCAGAAATATACCTTTGAATCGAATTAATTAATTCTTTGTAAATTGATAATTTTCCAGATACATGCCAAAGAATACTATTCCAATTCAACGAGGACGAGGGCTCATCTTTTGTTATGGTCTCATGGAATCTCGATTTAAAAATTATTATCTGTTATAAGTCACTGACAGACGAGTGTCATATATTTTATTATTTTTGGAATGCAATTTGAATAATCATGTAATTCATTTTTCCACAGCAACTTACAACATGATTTCTTTAAATCATTATCATTACTACTTATAAAAGCATCAATCCAAAGGTCCATCCAATTTTGAGTCTAACAATTTGCAATATGAATCATTATCATTACTACTTATAAAAACATCAATCCAAAGGTCCATCCAATTTTGAGTCTAACAATTTGCAATATGGACCATGGATTTTGTATGATCTGATCAGATTAATGGTCTGGATTTAATAACGAGTTAAAAGTCTAGACCTTTCGAATAGACCGATGTTAACATGTTAACAGAGCGCTGGAGCGAAATTGTGGATCGATACGAAGTTTGCTTTCGCTGCTCACGTACGCGAGTTCGAATCTTCACATCGCTCAATTGTTTTATTTTATTTTATTTTTGCTACCATGTTTCCTCTCTCTCCAAATCCTAATTATTTTTTCGCTGCTCAATTTCTTCCTTTTATTCGCCTCTTTCCTTCTTCTCCTCCCTCTCCCTCATCGCGGCTGGAAACCAATTTTAGGTTTGCTCTCCTTAATGCGCCGCCCCCTTCTCTCGCTCCCTAACCAGAAATAAAAAGAGGACCTGCTCGGTTTGTTTTCTTACTGCGCCGTAACTAGGTTATTGTTCTCCCTTTGCAAGACGCAAAGAATCGCCTCCCTCTCTCAACCTACGAGCTTTTTTTTTCGCCGTAACTAGGTTATTTTTCAACTTCCGTTCTTGTTTTTTCTTCATTTTTCTTTCATTCGCGCAATTATGTTTCTGTATGTTGTGCTTGCCAGAGAGTATAGCGAGATAAAGAAAGAGGATAGAAGAGAAAGTTTTCTATATGCTTAATTACTATGGCGTCAAAGCGCACTCCACCTCTTGCCCGGCTCTAATCTTCATCTTTTACTAAGCTAACATGGATGAATGGTTGGAGGACTAAAATGTTTTAATTTTTATTTTTAGATTTGTCTTTTGTTTCGGAAATTTAATTCTTTTCTTTGTGATTTTTCTGGGAACTGCATAGTGCATATGCTTGATCGGTGTCCGGCACCAAAAAGGAACAAAAAGAAAAAAAAAAGTAGAGAGGATGCTTTACCCAATTTTTGCTATCGCCTTGCAGCCTTGGTTGTACAACCACCTGTACTCTGTAGTAGCTCATCAGCTGTAGCAAGGAAGGGTCGTTCAAGTTTCAACCTCTTTGTTTTTCATTTGGTCGAGTGTCAAAGAGGAGAGGTGCACGGGAGCAAGAAAGGAGAGATGAAGGTCCAGATCACAAGAAAGCCATTATCGTCTTGGTGAGGTGCAAATTCGATGATTTATTTGAGACACGCATTCAGGTCTGTTTTCACATTTTGTTAAATTTTTTACAGATTGATTACTCTTAGCACATCATCTATTGCAATTGAAGCTTTTCATCATCTGTTTCAAATTTCTCAGGTAATTGACACTTAATGATTGGGCCAATTTCATCTTGATAAACTTAATTGATTTTCTGATTAATGCGTTTAACAAATTTTGAGGAAATTTGGATGAATCTAGAAATGGAAAATATATTTTAAACTTATATACTTATGGCATGGCACAATTTATAAATTTAACCATATCAGAATATATTTCAAGTTTAATTAAGATTATATAAGAAATGACATGAATGTTTGGGAATGCATTCCTCTTTAATTTGGTTCCTTTCTGTTATTTTTATTGTTACAGCAAATTTTTATTTGTATTTTCAGTTATGTAAATGATCGCACACAAAATAATAGAGAGAATATGAACACCTGACTGTGTTATTTGGTAGGCCTAGAAACATGGCAGTACTGTATCCAAACTTCTAAAGGAACCAAGAATCTATTTATATATTAATAGTCATTTGATTACCAAAAACAAAATAAATACACATTATAATAAAGTTGTTTGGTTTTATCTCATTGGCCTCAGATTTTCAGCAAAGTTGTTTTATATTGTTACATTTGGATTTTAAAATATGATACTAACTATCAGCATAGAAAGATTTGCTCCAGGGATCCTAATAGTTTTTTTATGGATTTATGCAGAAAACCTTGTAGAAAATAATTCTCTTCTGGATCCAGAGATGATTGTGCACCCATTCCCTATCTCGTGAGTTTCCCCCTTTTGTTGCTCTCTTTACCTGACAATTTATTGGTTAATTTCGTCTTGTTTACTAGAATATCAAGGCAATTTCACTGCGAAGGCTATAACTTTGACCTGTAGTTTTGATGTTTCAACTAAAATACTATCTTTTTAGATTATCTGTTTGATTGTGTGGTTTATGCTTGGATATATTTGGGTGCTTGCTTTGATTCTTATAGATATGAAAGATATATAAGTTTGGGGTACTGGTACCGGCCTAAAAGTAGTACCAGTGCACCAATGTTTGTTGTCGGTGTGAATGAGATTGAGTACAAGCCTGACATCAACATTGTCTCCAATGCCAGCTGCACCAACTACCTTGCTCCCCTTGCCACGGTAAAATTATGCAATTTCCCTTCACATTTTTTTGACATTTTCAGAATGTTACTCTTAATTGATTATGATGATGTAAGTGAGTGTTAAATATGTTATGGCATGCCAGATTGTAAACAACAATTTTGGCATCATTGCGGGTTTGATGACAACAGTGCACTCAATCACTGGTAAGTAATATCACGATTGTTGTTATTTACTGATGTAAATTGACTGATTAGGGTTTACAAATTTATACTTACTTATAGAAAAGTCGTTGATACCTTAACTCTCAAATCATAAAGCATTGAAGCTGATGTCACAGCAGTAGAATAGCTCCATCATGCATCAATCATGTTGAGCATGAAGTGAATTCAGATTAACTTTTGTCAATAATTCATATTTGAATTTTTTAAATTTTTCATGGTTTACATGAGCTAATTATAATTATGTTTCACTTGGTTAATACAATACAACTGGAGATGTGGCCATGCTGCTAGCTTCAACATCATCCCAGCAGCACTCTTGCTGCCAAAGTACTAACACGCATACAAGAAAAGATACCTTATTTGGGTAAAAGCAGCAAATAATGTAAAATGATTCAGAAAATGTTTTGTATTCATTCGGTATAAAGTTTGTTTCCCCTTATATATATTTTTTTTTTCAAAATAACACATGTACTATTTTTTGCTTCGTGTTAAAAATTGTTGTTCAAACATAGCATATTATCTACTTATCCAGAAAATGATTTGATAAAATATTTTGTAAATATCGTGAAATATCAATCAAATGCTACAAACATAATCAAATTAATTGAGAAAACAGTAAATATATAAGACAATAAAAAACATTCTATTAAGAATTTCTTGATTTGTTAACTCAATCTGCTCTAATTCATTATCATTTTTCCATTAATACTAAAAATTAGTATCGAATGAAATCCTACCTTCCAAAATAACAAATAGAGAATGATTAAAGGCCTGATTAATTTTCAATTTCATTCCTAATATGTTGCTTTTTTTATATAAGTCCCAATCTTAAGGAGAAACATGCGCAATTGTAAATAAATATGAGAATTGAAATTCCATATAACACATGAACCTAATATCAAATTTCTACTAAATTAATGAAATATACTTCCTTTTAAAAATACAATCACTATCAGAGACTGAGAGTATTAGCTGGAGACTTTATTTCAAAATCGTACATGCATATATGATATATTTACAATTATCTACTATTTACTGTTGCTAACACAAAACAAAGCTTTTCCAGATGGAGATACAATTGTACTTATCCATGATAAATTCTGCTTTTTTCTACTCTCTACTTCATTTTATTTATTACATTCTACTAAACTTAAACACTAAAAGAAAAAGTAAACATAATAAAAAATTCAACAAAAAATAGAGCTAAAATTGAGTGTTGATTGATATTGACATCAAGTCAATTAAGTGGCTACATAATAACAAACTCAATGTAACTGGTCGGTTCATTTTCATTTTTTTTAACCAAAATAACAAACTAATTTCAGCTGGTCTGTTCATTTTTTTAAACAAAATAATAAACTAATTTCAGCTGGTCTATTCATTTTTTTTAAACCAAAATAACAAAGTAACTTTAGTTCCTTAGGTTGAAAATGAGAACTAGAAACGATCATAAACTTTTTTTATTTTAAATACAAGACATTGTCTTTAGAAGCTACAAGAGTTATTTGCTAATATTATTATGGAATATAGCTTGCAGCCTGCTTTATAAAAAATTGGCCGCACATTGAGCGGGCACTGCTGCTAGTTATATATAATATTTGAGCAAGACACATCGGTCAAAATACCTTTCTTCTCCTAGTGCAAGGGAATAAAGAAGAAAAGATCATGCTTCCTCGGAATGCTACCTAATGGGACCGAAATTCCTAACTTTTTATTGTTTAACAAATATAAAATTAAATCTTCAGGAGTTAATAATAATTTTTTAAACTTTTAAAAATTGAGATTATAAATTATGCTCTAAATACTTTTTTTTCAGACATAAAAAAATTGTTAAGGACTGAAATTCCAAATTGTAGGGCCCCGAAGTTTAAAATAGCGGCCCTTGAAGGACCGGAATTTATTAAAGTCCAACCCTTAAATAGTAACAGAATATCAAAAAGTGGTCATCAAATCAAAATCAAAATCAAAACATATATTAATGCGCAGAATTGGATCCGCATCCGAAAGAACTATTGGCGAACAGTTCTCCCGACAGTAATCCAATCTACGTCGTCCGTTTTGTTGTGTTTGATCCTCACCGTCCGATTCATTTCCTCTCTTCCGTCCGATCTATTTGTTCTGGATACTTCTTTATTGGTCGCCTCGGTTTCCATCCCGGCTTACAATCTCTCTCCTCTCTTCCCTTGGTGCGTGCGACAGACCGGGCAGATGGGGATCCACATCCTCAGCAGTCAGGGATTTGGCTATTCCAAACAGCCATACTCCTTTTTTTTTTATATTTTTGAACATTTTAAAATTCAAATATTGAATCCAAACAGTTGATCTTGTTCAATTTTACGGGCGATGCATTTTAATATAAATTTTATGAAATTTGGAGTTTATTTGATACTAGATTAAGTGGTCAACAAATGAACGAATCTGGTTAACTATCACTGATTAATTCTAATACGTTCATAATTTGATCACTTAATCAAGTATCAAATCAACTCCAAATTTTATAAAATTTATATGAAAATGCATCGCCTATAAAATTGAACAAGATCAACGGTTTGGATTCAATATTTGAATTTTAAAATGTTGAAAAATAAAAAAAAATAGAATTTGGCTGTTTGGAACAGTCAAATTTTGGCTGCTGAGGATGTGATTCCGGGCAGATGGGAGGTTGTGTACGGAGCCTCTATGCCAGATGGTCTTGGCGTTCTCAGCCATGTGCGGTGCCTACGGTGGTGAAATTTTTTTCTCTCTTTGGTTCACAATTCTCTATCCACTGAGGTTTTTTCGTTCCATTAACTGCTTCATCTCTCTCCCCTCCTGGATCCGGTGTTGTGCTCCTCAGGATGATTTTCCTTCTTTTTTCGTGGTAGGAAGCCGTGTTACACGTCTACTGAGTGCACTGTATTTGTTTGCCTCTTCGATTTCTGAAGTGGTGGGCAAGTATTGACTCATCTCTCAATAAAAAAAAAAGTATCGACTCATCTCCTCTAGGTTTTATCTCTCTCCTTCTTTGCTTTTTCGGTTTTTCCTTAATTTCTGACTTCTCTTTATCATTTTAGTCAGTTTTGGGTGTTTCTTTTATCTCACTTTGGTTCTTAGCTGCTCTAGAAAAAAAAGGTTTTTATCTTTCTTTCCTAATTTCCGTGATTTCCTTAGCCTATTTTACAGTTTCGCTTCCATGAGCTTTTTTGGTCTTCATCATTGATTTTGGATTTTTTTTTTTTTTTTTTTCTGTTTGCAGTTTGTACCTTCCGATTTTGCTCTCTTCTCAATTTAGCCTCCGGTTATGTTTTCCAACAGAATAATTTTAAGGTTTTCTTTTCCTTAAAGAATAAGAATTTCTTTTTATTCTGTTCTTTTTACTGATTCTGCTCAAGGAAGTAGGATCCAACTTCAATTTTGCAAAAAAAAAAAAAAAAAAAAAAAGAAGAAGTGCCGTGTGTGTAGCTGTACAAGTTATTTTGCAGGTCCAATAGTTATCGAGCTTGCATATGAAAACAAATCCTCTTTGATAAACAAATGGCATCCAAGGCTGTTAAATCGATGCCTCCTCAATTTCAATTTTTCGTTCTTTTCTATTATAGTTATCTTCATTTTATATGAGTTGGATTAGTGGATTAGGTGTATAACTGATAATACTGGCTTAATATACTGAAGTAGTAACAATTTTTCTCTTATGGAGGTTGCATGGTGTTGGTGTATGATCTGTGGTCCTAATTTCTATCTAATTTATATATTGTATGATATATAACTTTGTAGATTTTACAGATTAGGAAAAATAAATAGTATGAAAAGGACTAACATGATAGCTCAATTTGCAACAGAAGCAAATTGGAAAGATGGTGATGTGCTGCCGATTGAACCTAGCTACCTGTGCAGTGTAGAAACAGGGCGTAAGAAGAACAAAGTACTAAACTGTTTTTGCATTTCGATGAGTAAATTACTGTCATAGTGAAAATATAATCTATTATAAGCTATGCATCATCAAAGTTTTGGTTCAAGCAGCAAAAAAAAAATATTTTATTCGTATTAGTTATTTTTCATAGCACATAACACTATCATTTTGATTTTTTTATTCATATTCATATCCAGGAAGGCCAAAGATGGCAGAGGTTTAGTGAGCGTGAATCGAAGGAGAGAGCCTGGTTACAGTGTCACGGGGTGATCGCTTTGTGTAAGCGTGAATGTCCCTCTAGCTGGGTCGAGATGTGACTGACTGCTCGACCTCCGTTTCCTCATTCCTTTCTATTAAAATTTTTTCCCTCGCAGAGGTGCTTGCTTTATCTTGTCTTGATTTGCTTTATGATCTCAAATAAATATGTATGTAGTTATTTCATAGTAGCAAACTTTGGTATGGCATGAAAGCATGGCCATGGACTGGAACTTAAACAAATGGGTTAAGGTACTTTACCTTTTTCATTGTTTTCATTTTTCCAGTTTCAGACAATTGTGTAAAAAAATTAACGATTACAGAGAGGAGTTAATTGACATTTCTTTTAGGATTTCTTTGTGGTTGTTAATTTTATGATGAATATTAAATTTTCTCCTTTCTTTGATTATATATGAATGACGAATTCTACTAATACATGTAATTTGTCTTTGGTTGCTTATATGAGAAAGGTATGGTATCATTAGGAAAGCTCACAAGTTAGTATTTTTTCTATATTGATACGTTTGTCTTTTTAAAATATGTGCATTGGTGATATCATCATTATTGCACAGATACAGAGGACAAATGTGACCAAATTGAGATATAATTCTATCTGCATTAACTTATTTGATGAATTGGCTATAGTGATTTCGGTAAGTGCTCTAGATTTCACTATATATTTAGGCTAATTAAGGTTCATTTAGAAATGAATTTGCTTCACTGTACACAGCTTATACCAAATGCGTTTGTCTTTAGTTGCTCTTTTCGTTACGTTTGCTGAGATTTCAACAGTTCTTTAGCCTGAGATTCGAGGTCGACTCGGCCTTTGGAAGCAAGTTGTTCTTTTGTTGATTAATTGTGTTATAATTTTCTCCATTAATTCTAATTTTCTTTGCTTTTTCTGAACTTATTTGGTTGCTTTATTTTCAGGAATTATCCTTGCTAAAATTCTTACCGCTCTAAAAAAGGATACACAAATCTTGGTAATATATTTAACTATTTTGCATATTTATAAATTCAGGCTGTGTGAAATAGGAAAAGCTCTTAAAAATTCAATTTTGTATTTTGTTAGTTTTGCATATAGATGCTGATGATGTGTTGTTTCTAAAAGAAAGAGGAATAAAAATTCAGTCCAACTATGTATGGTATTGGCTCCTCATGTCACTTGCAATTTGAGATGACTTTATTATTGTACTGCTCAAATCTAATTGTTAATTTCCTAAATATACAATTGACTGACCTGGCATATTTTGTTGATTTAGATTCACACCTTTGATGGCTTTCAAGTGAGCTATGCGTATGATAAAGTGATCAATTTCATCCGGTTAGGTTGGATCTACACAGAGATTGAACAGTCAGATTCCGTACCCTTTCCCTTTTCTCCTTTCCCCTTTCTTTTAGTAGATTTACTTCGATTATCCATCGCTTTAGATTCTTTTGGGATTAGGTGAGGAGACCATGGCAACGCATTTCAGATTTTTCTATATATGCTAATGTGGTCAGTTATGAGATCTAGGTTAACTGAATTGTATATATGTTACATATGATTGATGGTTGTGTTGGTGTTTGAACTTTCATTCTTTTAGCTCATAAATTTAATTTGATTGAGTTCAAAGGTCTTTCATTTTCTAATTCCAAAGATCTTTCATTTTCAGTCTATCATTTTATTTTGGTACTTTCTGTCAAATTAATTTTATTTTCTGATCTATTAGAGGCAAAAAAGAGAGCAATTTCATTCTTTCAAGTGATTTGGGCTGCTTCGAATCAAAGCAACTACAAATTTTAAGTCCTTTCTCTATACCATGGGTTGCTTTCTGCTTATAGGGGTATATTTTTTTCCCCTTCTTTTTTCTAATATTATTGTTCATTGCTTTGCTTATTTTTATCCTATTTTCATCATAGTTTGAAAGAATGCTGCAAAGAATATTAATTTGATCATATTTAACTTGATTTGTTTTGAATATTAGTACAAGTTAGCTCTATTCATATTAGCCCATTTGTTTATGTGTTCCTTTCGAACATTATTTTCTTATAATCTTGGATATTTTTAGATGGTGTTTATGTTGATGGTTCAGTTTCGAATTCCTTATTAATTTCTTCTTAACAGTCCAGTTATAAATGCTTTGAGTTCTGGTATTTTAGTGGAGTTCTAATGAGAGTGAGAATGAAAATGACAGCTATGAATGCTTTTCTTTACTGATGCTTCTTTACACAGAATATTGTTATCAACCATTTTTTTAAAATTGACAAAAAAAATTATAGTTGAATATGTGCCTTAATTAAAATTTCTATCTGTATAGTTGGCTCTTTATGTAGGTTTCCTCAAATGAATCAAGACTGTTACTTTTTTGTTTTTGCCTAAACAATGAAAGAAGTTAATAGTTATTATTATTACTAATTTTCAGTCTATTTTTGTAGGATTGGCTGATGAAGATTCCTCTCAAATGTTTGAGTTCATGGCAGTAGCTGCATAAATTGGTTTGAGCTTCATTTCAGCACTCACTTCGTATATCTCGTGATTTTGTTTAAACCATACAAAGACATTATAAATGATGCAAGTCGTGGGCCGAAACCTCTTAATGCCTTCTTATTTTTTTTTTATTGGCCATTGACATTGTTAGTTTTTACTGATTTTACTTCTCTATGACCACAAATTTAATTTTTTCCCTCACTTAAAAGGTGTTAATGTTGACTTTTAAAAGGACAAAATTGTGAACTTAGGGAAAGAGCTACAAACAAAAGGATTTCAATATTTGTTTCATACATGTAATGGTTTTAATCGATACCAATTTTATTTTGCATTGAAATAGGATATAAGATGGCAATTCTATCTTCACAAGTTAGTTGTCAAATATTGGTTCAGTAACTTTTGCTCCAACAATTCCTTACAGGTACTCTTTTTTAAGCGTTCTCACATTCAATTTGATGTTTTTTATTACTCACTTTCGGAAGTGATCATCTGTAATGGCATTCTGCAATACTCTGTAACAAATCTTTATTTTTAGCTGGTACTTACAAATGCAATACTCTGTAATTTTATTTAATCCTTGAATCTTTACTATATTTCAATTCAAAGTTTCTGTTATATTTATTATGGTTTTGTGCAATCTATTACTCGCAATAGATCGCGCAACGCGCGAATCCCCACTAGTATGAATTTAAATTTCAGCTTTTGGATAGGTTGTTCTTTCATGAATCCGTTTCCTAACAAGTACTCACACTTGAATTATTTCTCCATGGTGCTCTCCTTCTCTGAGGCATTTCTTCAAGCGAAAACCCACGATGACATCGCAGTTGCAACCAAATCCAATTTCTTCACCGTAGGAACCCACCTTGTCCCTCTAAAATCCCTCCCTACTCCTATTCCCACCGCTTCTCACACAAAATTTGCTCCCAAGCATACACTACAGCGCCACAAATTTGTCTCCAACGTCAAGCAAAGGTTGCAACCTCTTCTCCCTAGGCCACCGCTTTCACTCTCTACCTTAAATTTGCTGCTAAGCAAGCACCCTACCAAAGACTGCCCTGCACTGTTAAGTTACAACTTTGACCTTACCTCCTTTTTGTCACTCAAAGAAGACATGTGGACCTCTAACCTACCAAGAAAAGTGAGATCTAACTTAAAGAAGGTCAAATCCCTGGGTTTCTCTGACTTCATTGATTTCAGGTTACTCCAACTTAAGCGAGGGAGACGCTGCTTTAATTGCCTTTCTAAGGGCCATACCAGAAAAACTTGCATGCTTCCTCTCAAATGCATTCTTTGCAATCAAATTGGCCATCACTTAAAACTGTGCACTCTGCTTTGTACCCCTCTATCTTCAAATCCCAAGCAGCACAGAGCTGTTGCCAAGACAACCTCAGCCTCCTTCGTCCCGCCTCAACCACCGCACACTAATACCTCTCCGGCTTCCTCCCTCAAACCTTCTTTTTCTATAAAAAGCAGTGAACTTACCTCCTCCTCTGCTCCTTCCCTTGCCCTTGTCACATTCCAAAACTCAGCCGCCCTTCACCGAGCACCATCCAGTGATTGCTGCACTGATTCCGAAATCCATGCTAACTGGGTCTGTTCTCACCAAATTACCTCAACTGGAGGTGTGTTCCCCATTGCTGCTACTGGAGAGCTAAGCTCTTGCAGTACATTTTGGAATTTCTTCTTCTCCCTAGGCAATTCCTTACAAGGAAATGTGGTTTTGGGGGGGCGTTTGGACAGTACTTCTACACCTCTTTTTTCCATCTCCTTGCAAACCATTCCTCCTCCAGCCCCACTGTCAAAACCCTTTTTACTGCTGCATTCTGCCCCCTTCCCTTTCAGGTCGACCTCCACATTTATTGCTAGAAGTGATAGCTTTGTAGACCTGGTACATACCTCTACCCTACACCCCACTGGTCAAACGGGTTTGGCTTTAGACCCGATTGAACCACCAGGTTTCGAAGGCCCACCAAAATTTAAGAAGCAATGCTTCATTACTGCTGTGAGGAGAAGCTCAAGGTTGCAGTCAAAAATTGGGCCTTACACCTCTCCTTCTAACAGGGCTGAACTGCAGGTTTTTGGTTCCACCTATAACAAGATACCTAACCGCAAACGTAAGGCAACAACAACACAGCCTTGTCTGGCTTTCATGCAGGAAACAGGCCCCATAACCAGAGCCCAAGCACAGTCAGTGGTAACTCTCGCTGGATTTCAACTATCCGATGATATAAAGGCAATGATTCAGCATGCCGGAACTGTACCACTGCTTTAATCCGGCTATTGCCTTTCTTCTTCTCTATCATTTGCTTCCCAACTCCGGTTGTTTTTACTAATATTGACTCATGTCTAAACCTATTAACTTCAAAGTCCTCTTCTGGAATGTGCGTGGTTTAAATGACAAGGACAAGCACCTTGCTGTGCGGCAAACTGTTCTTCTTGAAAAACCTAAAATTATTTCCTTACAAGAAACAAAATGGGTCTTGCCTTCCAAATGCCTTGTTTACCAGACTTGTGGGTTTCGATTCCCTTCCTTCCTCACTGTTGACTCAGTCGGCACACGAGGCGGTATACTTTTCGCATGGGATAAAAAATTCTTTAACCTTGTTGCTGCTCATGCAACCGCACACACGCTCACAGTAGACCTGGCCCTGACACTGGATAACACTCTCTTTCGCTTTACCAGTGTTTACGGGCCTACCTCTTCAGGTGCAAGGCAGACTTTTCTTTCACGGCTGGCAAATGATGCACCGCCTTCAGATACCCCATGGCTATTATGTGGAGACTTTAATGTCACTACCTCCACTAATGAGCGTACCAACAACAACTATGGCATTGCAGATTCAGCCTTGTTCAGAGATACCCTCCTTCAATTGCAACTCACTGATCTGCCATTGACTGATAGACTTTACACTTGGTCTAATCAGAGACCCAACGCCTCCATGGCAAGGCTCGATAGATGCATTATCAACTCCTCTTTCAACTCTAAGTTCCCTAACACAAACCTTACCCCCCTACCCAATACCTCCTCTGACCACATCCCTTTACTCTGCACTGTTCTTACCTCTTTTAGGAAGTCCAATTTTTTCAGATTTGAGAACTATGACCTCCGTTCGCATGAGTTGCAAGACTTAGTGCGAAATTTCTGGCTTTCTCAACCACCAGCCTCAAACCCTTCTCAGTTGGATTGCAAGCTCAAGTCTATGGCCAAGGAAATCAAAATCTGGTCAAAAGCCAATCTGATTTCAACCAAATCACAACTGAACTTCATCAGGTCCTTTCTTGGCCGCTGTGACAAAGCCATTGAAACAAGAAATCTTTCTGAGCTAGAATCATGGCTGAAGGCACTGTTGAAAAGAAGGTTTACTCAGTTATCTGTGATGGAAGAACAGTACTTGCTGAAAAGCTTACCGTCCACCTGACGTAAAATCAGTGGTTGGACTTCCTTCATGGATTCTCATCAATCTTCGCAAATGATCAAGCACCATTTTCTGTAAAAGATAAAAATTCACACAAACAAATTATTAGAAAACTAAAATTGTCAGTAGCTTTCCGTAGATTACTACCAGACAGTCCTTAAGATACAGGTATAGTGAGTTTTTCCAGCGGTCCACCATGCCCGCTTGCATCCATCTAGAGGCTTCAGTATGACCCGAAATCTAGCATGTTGCCGATTTGACCAACAGTTGTTGCTAGATGAGCTAGAATATTATCTGGTGCGCCTCTAGTTTCTTCGAGCACCTTTTCTAAATCTACCAACTGCTCATCAACGAAATAACAGTTACCGGTTTTCACCATTTTTGCTGTTAATCATGACAATGAATCAGCTAGCACGTTCATTTTTCCATCTATGTGCTCAAAATTAACTTGCACTCATGTTCCTGTAACAAAATCAACAAAATTAATCCATCGAACCCTTGACGGTTTGTTCTGTGTTGATTTGTTGTAGAAACTGATTATAGCCTGACAATCAGTTCTGAGAGTGATCTCCTTCTGATCCAGGTAATGAATCTTGAGTGCCTTTATTGTTTCCGTGCATGCATGTATTTCGGCATCGATTGTTGATTTAATCACCGGGAACTTTCCGCTTGCATATGCACACACCTTCTCCGTACTTCTGGGGTCGTGTTTAGACTTCTTCCATTTACATACGCCACCCCATCCTTCCATGCATCCATTGGTTTCCAGGATGATATAGGATCCTTCCGGAGGTATCTCGAGATCTGGAAGCTGCTGTACAGCTTGCTTGACTTTTCGGATAATTTCATAATCCGAACTTGTGAGCCTCTTGTCACCATGTTCACTTATTTTTTAGTACAGCGGTCCAAGCAGTGTACCCAATTTTGGAAAATATAACCTGGCGTAGTTGAGGATGTCAAGCCATGATCTCATTCCTGCCTTTTCCTTCAGCTTTTCTTCATCAAAAGAGATAATTTTCTTGATTATGTGCGGCTGAAGTTTGATTTTTCTATTCCCAATTACTGCACCTAGGAATTCAATTTCCTGTACAGCTATTTTCATTTTTGTTGGGGAGAGTACAAGTCCCCACTTCTCACAGATTGACAGCATAGTTTCCAGGTGTCTCGCATGATGTTCTTCATTTTCAGAAAACACCAGTATATCATCAATGTAGACTGCTATGAAATCCTCTGTTCCTCGGAAGCAGACATCCATTTTTCTCTAAAAAATTGCTGGTGCATTTTTCAAACCGAATGACATGACCAGTCATTCATACAAATCATTTGGAATGACAAAAGCCGTCCATTCAATTGATTCAAGATTCATTGTCACCTGATGGAACCCGCTTTTCAAGTCGAATTTTGAGTAAAACCGTCTGTTGCCAACCTTCTTTAGGATGGTGTTGATTCCTGGCAGACTGTATTGGTCTTTGTGCGTATTATCGTTGAGGGTACGGTAATTGAATACCATACGCTCCTTGCCTTTTATCTTAGCATCGGTTTTTGGATCAATAGATGTGCCTAAATTTACCATCATTGCCATAGTTCTGTGTCGGCTTTTACTGGGTCGTATTACTCCAATTTTTAGCAGTGCTTGTATATGCTTGTCAAACTGCTCCTTCATTGCTGGTGTCACATGTTTTAGCGGCTTGTCTTGGATCGTGATATCCGGATTGATAATATCAAGTTTACATTTCACCCGATTTTTCTCCCAGTGTTGAAGAGGATTTTCTCCAATATACCCTTGCTCCTTTAGTCTTTCAAGGAGAGGTTGGAACTTCTCCCGGAACTTTTGCGATTCTTCACCACAAGAGTATGCAGTAATTCTCTGAATCTCAAAGTATTCGAGTTCAGACAGATCTAGTTCTTCAATTGCTGCTGAAGCTGCCACTTCAGCATCCACCTTAGTTGCAATTGTTGTGACATTTTTGTAAAAAGTCACCATTTGCCCTTCAATTCTGAGCCCTCCTTGCATGGCTCGAATGAAATTGCAACCAATCAACATTTGAATCCCGTCCCTTTGTTCCATTGGGAACGCATAAGTGAATGGGATTCTGAACCGATTTTCTTCAATAGCCATCATTCCGCCTTTGAGTTTTTGGTTGACTATCTGAGAAGAATTTACTCTGTTAATCTGGATAGGGTAAGCACTTGGTTCCAGCGCTTCTTTTGGAACTGCATTCTGGTCTACGTAACAGACTGTTGCACCAGTATCCAGGATTGCTTGTATTTTGAATTTCTCAACCTCTGGAATTTCCATTGTTAACTCAATGTTGTAGAGCTTATTCAAGACTCTTTTTCCTTTTCTTGGATCCGGGACTTGAGTACTGATGTACTCGCCTTCTTCTGTCATCATCTTAATAACCGCTCCCTTTTGTTTTTGGATGTGGTTCTCAATTGCCTCATCATCCGAATCTATTTCTTCAAAAATTGGCTCCCCTGGGATTTTTCCTTTTGTTGGGTCTCGCATCCTGTCTAGATCTTCTCTCATCTCTAATTCTTCAATTCTTTCCTTCAGCCTCTGGTTTTCTGCTAGAAGGAAGTTTGTGTACCCCATTAACTCATTAATCAGGGTATCATTGTTATCATACTGAGGGTTTGACCTTTGGATTATTAATCTTCTCCCCAGATTAAACCTTGAACACATAGGACAGACTGTCAAATGACACGGGCTGCAATGTGCTCGCATCCTTGGATTGGTCTGATCCTTGCAAAACAGACACTTCATGAATTCTTGCGCTACAGAGCCATTGTCTTCCCATTGATGCGCGCAATTTTTTATTTCCTGAGGTAGTGAGACCGCTACTCGCCATGAAACTTCTTCATTTGTCATCATCATTGCGGTTTCATATGGTACCTCACTTATACTAGCCATTATAGAATAGCTAGTACTTCCTTCCCCTTCAGAAAATGAACAGATTGCATCGCTATCTGGTTCATTCTGATCAACCGAGAGCACATCCCAATCGTCATCTAAATCTAGATTTTCGACTACTGCTGCTCTTGCAATGTTGCCCTTCTGTCTTGTGCAATTTCGGGCAAAGTGTCATTCCTCACCACATATGAAGCATTTGCATTTTCTTACTTTGTCAGCGTGCTTCCTTTTGAATACTCGGATGTGAGTATCATGTGGTTTGCCTCTGTATTTCTCCGCCTTTTGAAGACCATACTTCTTGTTCCTTTGATAGTAGCCTGGCACTGGTATGCGGCTACAAAATGAGAGATCCTTGAGGCTTCTCTGGAGTGCAACTCTTTTGCACTGCTCTACCAAATATTGGTAGCTGAAGTGTATTCGTGGAATAACACCTACAGCATTGCCTGGGTATTTCTCAGCGTATGCCTTCTCGATTTCTCCGCCAATGATGGGGGGCATTTTTCTGAAAAATTTTGTCGAAAGTTCGGGTGATATGAACATTCTTCCCGATTTCGCCGCCAAAATTTTATAATCATTAATGTAATCGAACAGATCTTTCACATTATGACATGAAAGTCTCTCCAAATCATTGTATGCCCTATCTTGTTCCTCTGTGGACTCGGTTGTCGGATCCTCCAACATAAACATTCACCTGATCTGAGATATAACATTCTGTGGATCATCAGCGATGTTCACCAATTCTTCGTATTCAGTGGGGTATGTCATTCTCCACTGAATCCAGATCTTTTTCTTCGTTTCTCCTAGAAGATTCTCAATATAATTAACCTTTGACTTGTTATCTGCCCAATTTCTCTCATTGATGAGGTTGAGAGTAATTGATTCCCAACGGAAGATAACTTCTGAGTATAGCCCAATATCTTCTGGTAAAATCAGGATTGCGCCTTGACTGGCTTGGGCTGTTGGCAGGTTAAACCTTTCATTCATTTGCCGCGCATAGCCACCACGGATGTTGTCTAATCGTGCTCTTATCTCCGGGACTTGGAGATTCTGTGGCTGCCTTGAACCAGGTGGGTACATAGCAGGACCCATGATCGGTTCTGGTGGTATTCTTGTGAGTGAAGACTCTGCTGTTGAGAGTACCGTCTCCACTTTTTCTTTGAGATTTTTGAATCGCGGGTACTCCATCTCTTCAAACATGTAAATTGTCTCTGATGGATATTCGTCCCACTTTATCTCAGAATTTGGGAAACTGGCATCATTCCCACCACCTTTCGCCAGAAGACTTAGCAAGTCTTCGTCTTGGTTTGCCGGTGTATCCAATTGAGACAGGAATTGCACTGTGGAGAGTAGGTCATCAATTTCACCATCTGACTCATCCCATTGACAAGTCATCATAAAGGCTTGTTCTTCAGACCACTCATTTTCCGCTTCTACGGTTTCTATCCAGTTAAACTCTGCAAATGTCATTTGCACGAGTTCATCTTCGCTATTCATCTGCTCAATAGCAAACCATTGATACGGGTTTATTGGTTCCATCATTTCAACTGTTGGCTCAGCTTGCTCGGCTTTTAGAATTGCCAGGAACAATTTTCCCAATAAAGAATCATCATCTTGCTCGGTCTCGTCATCTTCACTGAATTCCTCAGGGTCTGAATAGATTTCTGGGAATTCTGGATCATCTTCGAAAGACCAATCATCATCTATTGTGAATACGAACGGTAAGTCATCATCTATTGTGAGTAGGTTGATGAATTCTTGTTCAAGTTCTTCCTCATCATTTTCTCCTCGAATGACTTCTTGCTCAGGGACTGTTGTTGCATACCTTGAGAATCTGACAGACAATGTGCCGTCTGTCCTTGCTCGAATTCGTGCTGCTTGGAAATTCTGGATTTGTGAGATAATAGCTGGTCTCACAAGCCACTGTCTCCCTTAGAGTTCTGCGATTGTTCTTTGCGAGCCAGGGATGACCCGAACTCCTCGACTTCCTAGGTAGTCGGCCACAATCTGAACATTATATCTGAAGTTTGTGTGGCTGGTATTGGACAATCGCCCAATAAGTGATCTTGAGAGTAAGAGATTACTCTCACCACCTTGCCATCCTTCATATCCGTGAGTTTGAATCACCAGTTGAATGTGATCTCTAAAATCACGAATACTTAGTGTCATATCTGGAGCAGTATATGCCAACTGCGTTCCAGATGTAAGATCCATTTCCATAGAGCTGATAACAGCCCTATCATCTCGCATCTAGTGTCTCTGATTAACACTAGTGCATTGACACCTGCACTCCGTCTGTGCAATGTGTATAATCGAACCATAATTAGTCCGATATGCAGATGTTGGAGTCCTTCTTGCAAAAGCCTGTTAAAGCTTTCTTCAGATATAAACGGTAGCTCCACTTGTTGGCCATCTGTGACCAATGTTCTTTCATCCGAGTAATGTTGGTATACCCGGTGTCTGTTCTCTGACCATCCAGCCTGGTATAAAGTCTCTGCTGGGACTTGCTGTGCTCGTCTGTATTGAGAAATGTTGAGCTCAGCATCAGGATTCATTTGTGACTCTAGGCTTCGCTGGTATCGTCGGGATTGACCAGGGAGCCTCATTTGAGCCTCAAATCTTAGTCTAGACCCTAGGTGGTAGCAACGGATCTGATCTTCCACAGTGGGAGTTTGGTTTGTGTCTCTCTCAGACACTGATGGTCTTGCTGCCTCTGTTGTTGTTTGTGTTCTGCTCATGCCGCCTTCTTTTTCTCGGCTTCAAATATTTCTTTTGAATTTTTGAACACAAAAAGTTTGCCTTTCAGTTTAGACACTGCTGGCTTACTAGATTCACCTAAGCTCAGCTTCTGAAGTTGTTGTTGGATCTGATCAAGGGAGTCGGATAGGTCGTCAGGCTGAGTGACTTCCTTTCCTTTCACAGTCTCAAGCCTCTTAACTGCTACCTTCAGATCTTCAACTTCTTCTGTCAACTTAAGCAACAATTGTATAATTGTGTTGTTTTGCTTAAATTGAACTTCTGTTGTTCTTCCGGTAATGTCCTGTGGTCTGACAAAATCGACTGCTGGTGAATGAATTGTCTCGGTTGCCTTGAGTGCTTCTTTGTAAATTGTACTGTTTGCACTGAGGCGCCAATCACTCATAAGGGAAATAAAATATTATTTTAATAAGTTTTCAAAAATTATTAAGGTCTATTCTTAATTTCTTAATGACTTTTTATTTTCAAGGTATGCTAGGCCGGCAATTTTGGGTTCAATTATACCATCTGTGAATGTTTTGTTTAAAGCTTTTGAATATACTATATTTACACATCTAGCTTTTCTTGGGAACAATTTATGGGGGTCTTAAGTCATTAAATTTGACTAAGGTGGTAAATTTCTAATTTTTCTGTTTTGGAGTGGCACACGACTAATTTTCCCTTTAATAAAATGTATGAAAGTAAGAATGCTAACCTCCATGCATTCATTTTAGCTTGAACAGCATACTCTCAAAAATGACTTTTTAAGTGAAGAATCGAAGTGGTGGTCAGCAATCTGCCATTAGTTCGAGAACTAGTATTTGTAAAATTAGATATAGTGAAATAGTTCGCCTAGCAAACACATCTCGTGATTTGTAATTTTGTCGAAGTCATTTTACATCAAAGGCAAGCAGTCAACTTTATTAGTCCATATTCCGAGCATACGGGACATGTTTTATGAACGTTATAACAATTCAATTCGCGACGCAAACAAATATGAGATTATTTAATGCTTCGCGTTGCGAAGGACGTAGTAAACAATAATAACCGTAAAGGAAAAGAGCAAAGTATAGAAAGTTAAATTTCATTAATCACCCGAACCAAAATATGACAGGTTTCTTCTTCATTCTTCAAAAAAAAAAAGGGGGGGGGGGCCTAGCTTAGCTAGGACAAACTTAAATCCTATCTTCTAAGTTTGCTTGTCAGTTTTTTCATCTTCCTCCTCGGGCTTGGGAATGTCCGAAGGCCAGGGCACTTGTTCTTCTGGCCAAGGATACAGAGGTGCAACCATCTCATCTAAGATGGCCATTATACCCTTAAGGACTTCTCCATCTGGACTAAGAAGACGATCATCCGAGCGTCGCCAGCTACATTCGGGGAGTGAGGGAAGCTGGGGTATTTTCTCGGGAGTTAGAATCCCAAATTCTTTATTTGTGAAGGGATAAGAGAATTGCAACCCCCGGAAAATCCGAACTAAGGCCGCTCTCATCAGAGGGGCAGACTCTTTCTTTTTCCTCTTCGCCTAAACTCGAGGCACTGGTGAGGAGAGAATTTTCCACCGAAAGTTTTGTTACTTCCTCTTGAAGAATAGCTGAGATAGCTTCAGCTTTTTCTCTTTTAGCTCTCTCCTCGGATAAAGAATCACGAACCCCAGAAAGTTGGCATATAGCATTGTTGCGTTGGCGAAGGGCAGAACCAAGTTTTAGCAGAAGAATATGGCGAAGGCTTTCGAAGTCTTCGAGCCGCTTAGCCTGTTCGGCATTCTCCTTTTGAGCCAGCATGATAGCAAGTTGATTAGCAAAAACATAATTATGAGTCATAGTGTGCCAATCCTTATATTGATGATTGTGATTGACTTGCAAAGTTCTTACCTTAGATCTTTCTTTAGCCAATTCGGCCTCCAAAAGGGCTATCTTAGCATCCTTGGCAGCGAAGATAGAATGTAATTCGACCAAACTATGAGCCAGTAGAGCCGAGGAGAGGGAATCCGATTGCAAGACAACAGTGGCAGCATCAATACCCGACGAGGGCGGAGTGCTGGGAGGAGGATCCAAGGGAGTGGCGGTTTGGCGCATCATGTCATCATCCTCGTCCAAGAAATGATCTCGGACGGGAGTGTCTAGACAAACGCGTTCCGAGGTCTCCAATATGGCAAGGGTGGTGTCAGGCTGAGAAGTGGTGGCAGTATAAGTATGAGACAAATGGGACTGTGGGACTCAAAGGGACACCACAAAAAGATTCTCTTCATCATCTTCGGGAAACTCTTTCTCCTTCCCGAGATCGCGGCGAGAACTGGCCTCGACTATCCTCGGCGAAGAGTCCCCCTCCAATGTACCCGTGTGAGAGGCCGAACCCTCCCCGACATTCTCTCCGTGAGTCGGGTGAGTAGGAGAAACAGTCGTGGTCTTTTCGGAATCGGCATTGGAAGACTTCCCAAAAACATCCTCGTCGATCTTGGGGAGAGTCATTGTTGCCTTCTTCTTTCGCCGCTCGCTGGTGGCTGTAGAAGTCACCCCTTTTACGGGACTTGGGAGCAATGGGGATTGGGACCTCGGAAGAAGAAGGCAGATGATCGAATTCGGCACCCTTGGATGAGAGACCATTATAGATCAGGCGAAGGGGCCCTTTCTGCTGAATAATGGAGTTCAGATGATGAATAAAAGCATACTCTTCGAGGTTTGGGGGTTCAATTGGAACCTTGTTGAAAAAAGCAGTATCTTTCTGTCATTTCTTAGTGAAGGCGTAGGTGTCCAGGTAGTCCTGGCGGATGAAACAAAAGTGTTTCTCCCAATCCTCTATTTTCTTTACGTTCTCCCCGAAAAAGGTAATGGAATTTTTGACCCAAATGGTGCAAAGGTCAGTGGCTTGAGAGAAGGAGAAGAAATACCTGAACATCCTAAGGTTAGGCTTCAATTGTGGCATTCCCAGGGCCACAGTAAAGAGATCAAAGACTACTTCAAAGGAACGAATGATGCACCACGCTTTCGGGTGCAGCTGACCCACAGGGACTTCGAGGGTTTTGAGAATTTCCTTCACGAAGTCCGAATAGAGAATATTATAGCCACATTTGGCAAAGGACCAGAATAGAACGCCACCTATTTCTTCATCGTAAGGGCGATCATCGGGAGAAGCCTCCACGAGAGCATCGTTTTCTCCGAAGTCGATCTCTGTGGAAAAGGTCTGGAGAACACCCTCGTCCTAGGGTTTCGATTGGAATGTCGAAGCGGTTTTGAAAACTTTGTCCAGGGGATGGCTGGAACGGCGAAAGATTTCCTTCTTTGGGGCGACGTGACCCTTCGGAGGTTGTCCATGTCCTTCAGCTTTGTCGGGAATAGACGAGCTGGGAGCTACAATCTTCCTCTATTCCGAGGAACCCTCGGTTTGCTGCTGAGCAGTTAATTCCGAAGAGCTCTCACTTTGTTGTTGAGCCGAAGAGTTTATGGGATCCATTCTGCAAAGATGAGATATATGGTTCTTTAGCTAACCACTTCGAAGACACTGAACTCAGAAATAAAGCTATTTCAAAGACGCAGAAGCAGTAACAGGGAAGAACGCAACTTCAAGTAAGAAATCTAACTCAAGGTCCACCAACAACGATGCCATGGCATACCAAGAAAATGGCAGCTCGTACCAACAAATACCGGAATAACAATTTTGGTAACAGAAACGATTGGTGTACCAATAAGTATACCCAAAGAGTACAAACAAGCAAAAACCCACTTGGGTTGATTATATGAGAAGGCCGGTATGCCGGTGGGACAGGGTGACACGACGGTATAGTTAACCAAAGAAGAGGAAAGAAAAGAAAATAAAGGAGAGGAAAAATGAAGACATGTAGAAGAAGCTACCTGGCAATGAAGTTCTCAGATGATCGTCTGAGGAAGAAAAAGATAACACAGCAGCGCAGCAACGTCGACGAGAAGAAAGAAAGCATAAAAGCTTGAAGACGGAGAGAGCAGAAAAGCTTGAAGACGGAGGAACTTGAAGAGGACAGAAAATGAGATGGAAAAGAAGGGAAGGAGAGAGAGAGGATATAAAGACTTAAGGAGGCGAAGAGTCGTCTGGAGGAGAAAAGGCGAGAAAAAAAAGGGAGTCACTGATCCCAAGGAGAAGGCAAAGAGGCAGTTCAATAACCCAGAAGCTTTAATGACAACACGTGTCCAATCGGTACTCATGGACTAGGCTAAGAGAC
The DNA here is from genome assembly GCA_027562975.1 of Rhynchospora breviuscula. Taxonomy (NCBI): domain Eukaryota; kingdom Viridiplantae; phylum Streptophyta; class Magnoliopsida; order Poales; family Cyperaceae; genus Rhynchospora; species Rhynchospora breviuscula. The sequence goes on along the minus strand of CM050401.1, from coordinate 32,818,766 downwards.
AAAAACGAGACGACGTTTCACCCAACTCTTTACCCTCAGGCTCAAGGGCTTCGGAACTCAAGGGCTCCGAAGCCAGGTCGCCCAAAACCTTTGGCTTGAGCCTCCTGGCCAGGTTCAAGGACTTCGGAACTCAGGGGCTCCGAAGACTTGTCGCCCAAAACCTTTGCCTTGAGCCTCGTGGCCAGGCTCAAGGGCTTCGGAACTCAAGGACTCCGAAGAGTTGTCGCCCAAAATCTTTGCCTTGAGCCTCCTGGCCAGGTTCAAGGGCTTCGGAACTCAGGGGCTCCGAAGGCTTGTCGCCCAAAACCTTTGCCTTGAGCCTCGTGGCCAGGCTCAAGGGCTTCGGAACTCAAGGACTCCGAAAAGTTGTTGCCCAAAATCTTTGCCTTGAGCCTGGTGGTCAGGCTCAAAGGCTCCGAGGCAGGTCGTCCAAAACCTTTGCCTTGAGCCTCCTGGACAGGCTCAAGGGCTTCAGAACCCTAGGATTTTGATACTTGATATTGTTATTATTCATCGGTATTTGGACCGTACTTGGCACTCAAATGACACTCAAACCATTAAATTATTCAATAGATTGCTATGTTTTCTAAGGATTTGGCTTTGCCGTCGTTTTTTCTCTTATTTTACAGGACTTTGATGATTTCTGGTGATGTTCGAGTGAGTAGAAGGTTTCCGGCACAAGATGAATGCTAGACGACTCATTCCTAGCACGAGAAGGCATTTTTCAGACCTCAACTCGGGCCGAGATGGATACAACTCGGACCGAGTTACTGTAGTGACAGATCCAGATGCGCACCTCTCCATCTCGGTCCGAGTTGGGCGCCGTCTTGACTCATATTGCAAGTTTTTATACAAAGAAGTTGATTGTTTTGGTAGATTTTCTTGCCCTGGCGCCCTAGACCTCTTTCCTTGTGCGTGGAACCATTATATAAGGCTGTCTCTCTGCCTTAGAAGGGATCAAAACCTCCACACCTCAAATCACATTTCCATGCATAATTTCCATGGTTCTTCCACCATATTTCATCAAGGCAACATATTCTTGAGGCGACGGCAGCAAGGAGAAGTTGTGACACGCCCCCATCGCCTTTGAAGATTGAAGATCGAGCATAGAGGGAGTATTCGGTTATTCTACCTATGTTTTTTATCTCTAATTCTCATGGGCTTGTATCTTGTTATTTTTATGATATTTGTCGTGTGTTTTGATACGATGTTAGGCTAAATTTATGTAGTCTTAGGAGTAAGGTAGTAACTTAGGTTTGAATGTTGCGATTTGACTTGTTATTTTATAATATGTTTTGTTGACTTGATTTGTTGAGAATTATTATAATTGCTTGTTTGAATTGCTTGTGATTTCCTAATCACCTTCTAGTTATACGGCCGCATCTAATTAAGTCTAAATTAGGATAAACAAGATTAGTTTGAATTAAGTATTTGGGATAAATCGTAGATCCGAAAGGGGAGGTTAGTTGACATCAAAAGTGTAACTTTTAGATAGTTCAAAAGACATCTAAATATTCCTAGAAATCCAACAAACAAGTTTAGATTAGTTAACGCCTATACCAAAAGTTGTGGTCTAATTGGTCTAATTAGGTTAGGTTGTGATTAAACCAGTTTCTAGTCCAACAAGCGAACGCTGAGGTTTAGTAAATCTAGGTTTAGCCAGCAAACCCTGACTCAAAGCATAAAGTACCAAAACAAGTCAAAACCACACACTTTCACTCTCAACTCGGACCAAGTGTCCGAGTTGAAGCCAACTCGGACCGAGTTGAGGGTTGATCGCTTGAAAAACACCGTTCGATGCACGAAAGTGATAAGTTCTGTGTTCTAGAGTCTAAACCAAGGTGAAACCTGAACCCTAAGACACTTTTTATATTGTTTAAACCCCCAAAACTTTACTTTGATATTTTAGATTATTTTAATCAACCAAAATACCCAAAAACATCTAATTTACTTGCACTTTAGATTCAATTACTCAAAACTCCATAAAAATATTATCGTCTAGCTTTTGAAAAAAGATAAGTCCAGTAATCAATTGTACCGTCCCTTGGGTTCGACCCTAAAACTGTACTCCAAAAGACTAGTGAGGTTAGCTCTAGATTATAAATTTATTTGATATCCTAGGTTCTAGGCCTTCATCAGTACTCATAGGCTCCAACGATGGACCACACCATTGTAAGGTGTATTTTCAACGAGGGTTCGTCAATTCAATGAATGATTTTAAATTTTTCCAACTTACGATGAATACTCATCGCAAGTTCAAGGGCTAATGATAGGGCCAGAGTACAAAGGTCTGGCCCAATATAACAAATAAACGGAGGCCCAGCCCACAATGATGACATCAGCGATCTTTTGAACAGCAGAAGAGACGGAAAACGAAAAAGTGGGGGACCAACTAGCTTAACAACCTGGTCTCCTAGAAGAGCGCGAAGGTCCTCGGGAGGGGTCTTGCCTTCTGTGAGTCCATTTCGGAAAGGAACCCGTAAGACCCTCGGGCAGAGATAGGGAGCATAGTGGGCAAGTGGCGTAACGGCTGTCTGATGACATTAGCAGAGGAACCTACTTCAAATGTCTATAAATATAGAAGGAAGGGCACAGAAAAGGGAGTTGAACATTCTGTAATAGAACACACGCACTTTGTACGTGAGATTAAGAACTATAAAATACATTCATTTCCTCTAATCACTCTAGTTGGCGCCTCTACTAAATCTAGACGAATATCAGGATGTTTGAAAACTTGACATCAAAAAAAGAATATTATCCACGTCAACGTAAAAAACCTTCTCCTGTTAATCAAATTATCAAGTTACTTTTAAATCATATACAGAAAGCAAACTAAAAATTCGGCAATTTCAGTGAAATCGATATTTATTTACATGCTTGTAATTCATTCTCGATGAATGGAACGGGCAGGCAAGGAACCATTATTTTTTTTACTTAAAAATTAAAAAAAGAAAGAAAGATACATGCTTGTGTTTGTAGAACATGACAAAAGATAAATAGTAAAAAAAACAAAAGAAAAGTTGTCCATTTTTCTTGTTTTATATCTTTTACAATACAACAAAAAAAATGTTTGCCAAAATCTCACATAAACAAACAGGATAAAATTCCTCGCTTGTTTGACTATCATCATTACCAGAAATTCATTGCCCCTCTTTCAAAAGCCCAGCCCTCTATACAGAACATCATTTTCCAATTGCCTGTTTTAGTCAAGTAAGCACTAATGTTTTTTCTTTTCTTTTTTTTTTTGTGTTCAAGAATAAAGTAATGTAGATGAAAGTTCAAAACACAACTTGTAAATATATGCAAGGATTAAAACTAATTCTCCCGAAGAAATTAAGTGGCAAAAGCATTATTACAAAGTGAAAACCCGGTTAGCGAAAACCGGTAAGGAATTGTTGGTCTAACCAAGATGAGGCCTACCAAAAGGCAAAGTTGGTAAAGTTCCAAAGCCTAATATATTTGCTTTTCGGTCATAAAATTAGAAGCAAAATAGCATGATTAATTAATAAAAGGAAAACAAGAAAAGGTAGCAGCTTGTAACATAAGAATGGAACAATATTGCTTTACTCTCCGCTACAGCATCAAAAGGCTTCTTCTTGGGTATTTGTGAATTGAAATCAGGTGTCGCGCGACGCCTGGTGTCGCGCAGCTCTTGGCCGTCTGATCAAGATCGGATGGATGATGGGAGTCCCATGCATGTAACCAGATTGTAAGACCCGAAAAAAATGAACCGTTCGGATCAGATCGGACGGCTCGTAGGTGCGCTACACGTGGGTGTCGCGCGACACGGAATTGGGATTGGGTATTTGTTCCCAGCCTTGAGCGGCTCAAGAAAATTTATATATAGTAAATATAATTGTACTCTCTCTTTACACCACCATAAATAATGTAAAATATGTAAAGCGGGTAATATGGCTATATGGCCCTCATAAATTGATCTGGTACATTTAGTTCTACATAGAAATATGTACAAAAGAACCAACCCTTTCTGAGAAAGTCTCTCATGTGTACCTTGGCATCTGTGTACTTTAGTAATTAACTCAGGTTTGTCTCTTCTTCCTTAAGCGCTATCTCAGTGTCTCTATCTCCATTTCTGTTGCTTACCCTCTTCCCAAAATCTCACAAGATAAACCCTAATCCCAGTTTGCAAGCTCGGTGGGGAGATTTCTCAATGAAATTGAAATTTGTTGCAATGCATCTCTCCTACTCTTTCGGTTTCCTCTTTCTGTTCATTTCCCTGGGTAGATCTCTCCAAATTATAACAGAGAAACCTCCTCCCTTTGCCTTCTCCTTTGATTTCTCAACTGAGAAGCCAAAGCTTCAGCAAACTGCATTGCTTGGAGCTGCCAAGCATGCTCACTCCTCGCTTCATCTCTCAGGCCCGGCATCCAGTGTCCTTCTCAAAAAGCCCCTCAGTTTCTTAGGTAAAGACCCGGCATCTGGTTTTACAACCCACTTCTCTTTCTCTACAATTCCAGAAAATGTTATGAACTTTGGGGAATTGGGTTTCTTTCTGTTACCCTACAAGAATGGAAATGAAGATTCTTTGGTCGGGTCCAAAGATGTGCTTCAATTGGGGATACCCCCAAATACTATCTCAGTGAAGCTGGTTTCAATCAACAAAACTGAGAACTTTATCAGAATAAATGTTGGTGCTGATTTGGTTGCTGAGAGCTCAGGTCTTTCAAGCCCCAATTTGTTTAGTCAGTTGCATTGTTTGATAAATTACAATGGGATATCTAAAAGAATGGAAGTTAGGGGCGAATCCAAGGAATTGAAAATGATGAGTGCATTACTCTCTTACCCAGTTGATTTAACTAGCCTGCTGCTGAAGGAGAAGTTCTTTGTGGGTATGAGATATTCTGGCAGTAATTTGACCCAGAGTATTAATTTGATTTCTTGGAGCTTTACAACAGATCAGGGGCACATTCACTCGATGCATTCTGAGCCCTTGGATCCACGATCATTCGTGGTTACAACACACGAGGATCATCTTACTAATCATAAAAGGCGGGGGTATCCTTGGGGTTTTCTTGTGGTAATGGTGTTTGCAGCTTCTTGCGCAGTGCTTTTGGTCTGGTATACAATTGCTTCTGCATGGAAATCTGCCTCTAGTGAGAGTGGTGCATACCCAATTCAAGCTGGATACAGAAAGATTTTGATGCTTGAAGGGGAGAATGCTAATGGTAGCTTGGAATTAGAGGACTTGGAGTGAAATTGTAACATCTCCTTTGGTGTTTTTGCTTCTTTTTCTTTTTTCTTTTTTTTCATCTTTTGTTTATCTTTAATATACTTGTACTTTGTGCTTAGTTTAAATTTTGTTGTCAATCCAGTTTGAAGTGATCATACCTTCGCACCTCATCCATGAATTCAAATGATTTAATTAAACTTATCATAATACAGAATTGAATCAGTAGGGAATATATTGTGTATTGGAGATAAATTAAACCAACAAGTTAGCTATATATTCTGTTATTGGAATTTAGGTTAGAGTTAGACCAACAAATTAACTATTCTATTATTGGAAAGATCTGATTTGGGTTTGCGGAATCGTTTTTCCTTGCTCTGAAAAGTCCAAACAGGCAGACATTTTAAATTCTTTTTTTTTGGATAAAAAGAACATTGGTATACAATTGCTTCTGCATTGAAATCGTTTTTCCTTGCTCTGAACCACTAACATAAAAATAAAATGCATATTACTAGAGCAGTAGTTCACCGGAACCACCATACTGCCTGCTTTGCAAAAGATGGTGCACATTGACTAAATAAGTTAAAAGCAAAAGCTAAAAGCATACTCGACTTTACGGCAAACTATACTACATGTTCAATAAGTTGTTTTTCTTTAGAACTTTTATAAATATTAGAAATTTTTAGTTCTCAGCAAATAAATAAAAAGTGTACAAATCTTATGTAAAGCTTTTATCTACAACCCTTATAAAAATTGGTAAATTACTAAATTATCATGGAGATAGAAGTTTGCTGAATTTGAAATCAGATCGAATGTTCAATAAGTTGTTTTTCTTTAGAACTTTTATAAATATTAAAAATTTTTAGTTCTAAGCAAATAAATAAAAAGTGTACAAATCTTATGTAAAGCTTTTTTATATCTACAACCCTTATATAAAATTTGGTAAATTACTAAATTATCATGGAGATAGTACTATGCCCGGCTTTGTTCCTCGATATTTAGTTTCGCGTCTGTATTTTAAATAAGAAACATTTCTATTTTATTTTTTTTTAATTGGCACTTTACTTCGTATGTACTATGTAGCGATCACAGACAGATAAGTCGGGTTAATTGCGGCCACTACAGTACCAAATACCATTCAAGATAAATCTATAGTTCTATACTATAATAGATATCGCCTACTTAATATACTTTGATATGCATTTACTCTAATAGAAAATCAAGACCAACTTGAATGAAATTGACAATAATATTGTAATTAATTCATAGTTTGCAATATCAGTCATGTTCGATCAAAATCCTACATTGCTAGTAAAGAGGAAAGCATTACAGAGGGAATGAAACAACAAGCAATGCCAATGTTCAAAAACATAAGCAAAGCAAGCAATTTTAGCTCCTGTGCTGTCACCAGCTGCAACTGGTAATTGCAGCAAGAGGAAGTACGGCAGAAGCTGAAAACAACAGCAACAAGAACACAATCACTCGTTCACTTCTGTTGATTTCATGTTTACATATCCTCTTGAGCCTCTCCTTCTTCATCCTCGTACTCCAACTCCTCATCAGCTGTTGCATCCTGGTACTGCTGGTACTCAGCCACCAGATCATTCATGTTGCTCTCGGCCTCAGTGAACTCCATCTCATCCATTCCCTCTCCTGTATACCAGTGCAAGAAGGCCTTCCTCCTAAACATGGCTGTGAACTGTTCGCTTACTCTTCTAAACATCTCCTGGATGGAGGTTGAGTTGCCGATGAATGTCGATGCCATCTTCAGGCCAGTTGGAGGGATATCACACACTGTTGATTTCACATTGTTGGGAATCCACTCAACAAAGTAAGACGAGTTCTTGTTTTGCACATTTAGCATTTGTTCATCGACCTCTTTTGTGCTCATCTTGCCACGATAAATGGCTGAGGCAGTCAGGTACCGGCCATGGCGAGGATCAGCTGCACACATCATGTTCTTGGCATCCCACATTTGCTGGGTCAGCTCAGGGACAGTTAATGCACGGTACTGCTGGGACCCACGGGATGTCAGAGGGGCAAAGCCAACCATGAAGAAGTGGAGCCTCGGGAATGGGATAAGGTTTACTGCCAGCTTGCGCAGGTCAGAGTTCAGTTGACCAGGGAAGCGGAGGCAGCAGGTCACGCCACTCATTGTTGCGGATATCAGATGGTTCAAATCACCGACTGCAGAAAGTAAATGTGATTTAGTCAATTAGACGATTCATGGAGTACAATCAAATATCATTGCAAAAACATATTACAGGATTAATCCACAATTTTGTTCAGAAACTTTCCTGCCTAACCTTTATGACTATGAGAATTGGAACTAAAAACCGGAGGGAATTAATTCATAAATATACATGCAAGTACCTCAAGTTTCCATAAGTTTTCTAAATTTAATGAAAGCAACAAGAGAACCAGATTATTAATTGATTAATTGAAGGTGTTTCTGCACAACATAAATCAAACTGTCCAGAATGTTAAGATGAAATTGTTAAGGGGATGAAGTATTTATGAACAATTACTTATCTAATACATCAAAATAATTTAAATTGCAGATCCAATGCAAATGTTATATGGGCAGTTACCTAAATCAACACAGCAATTCTAAACTAATAATTTAACATTAAAGGAAGAAGAGAAATTACAGCTGGGAGTAGTGAGCTTGAGGGTTCTGAAACAGATGTCATAAAGGGCCTCGTTATCAAGCACCATACATTCATCGGCATTCTCAACCAACTGGTGCACGGACAGGGTGGCATTGTATGGCTCTACGACTGTGTCAGACACCTTTGGTGAAGGGAAAACCGAGAAGGTCATCATCATCCGATCGGGGTACTCCTCTCTTATCTTTGATATCAGCAGTGTCCCCATGCCAGATCCAGTCCCGCCACCAAGAGAATGGCAAACCTGAAACCCTGCATTGAAAACAAGCCATCAATCCATCATCCATCGTGTGTTTGTAGAAATTTCTCAATGAAAAAGGAACACCCGCCTACTGTTCGATGAAATGATTAGTATAGTAAGTATATGTACCTTGCAAGCAATCACAGTTCTCAGCTTCCTTGCGAACGACATCGAGCACAGAGTCGATCAACTCGGCACCCTCAGTGTAGTGACCTTTGGCCCAGTTGTTTCCGGCACCGGATTGGCCGAAGACAAAGTTGTCAGGCCTGAAGATCTGACCATAGGGCCCAGATCTGATGCTGTCCATGGTCCCAGGCTCCAGATCCATCAGCACCGCACGTGGCACGAATCGGCCAGTACTCGCCTCGTTGTAGTACACATTGATTCGCTCGAGTTGCAGATCTGACTCGCCGGAGTAACTGCCGGTGGAATCGATGCCGTGCTCGGCACAAACCACTTCCCAAAACTTGGCACCGATTTGGTTGCCACACTGTCCACCCTGGATGTGAAGAATCTCACGCATCTTTGGTTCTGATAGAGATCGAGAAGAGAGATCTGTGCAAAAGGAGATCTCAAACAGAGAGAAAGAGAGAAATTGAAGAGGTTTGTGGTTTGAAATGAAGCGAAACGAGGATTCAGGAGCAAAGAGGATTGGGATGTACAAAAGTACTATAAATAAAAGGGGAAGTAACGGCTAGTCGGAGTTTTTGAGAAAGGTTTGTTTTCTTTATTTTTTTTCTTTTTGCCAAAAATTAAATAATGGGAGGTTATTAGGGTTTTGGGGATATACGGTTTTGAAATAAGCGGTGGATGCCAGCTGGATCGGCGCTGAACTGTTTGGAATGACAACGGTAAAAGAAGGAAATGGGATTCGCTGATCTGGCTGTTGCCTGTTGGATACAAATTCAAATTTCAAATTTTGTTACAACTGTTGACCGTCGGACAACTGCATCTGGAATTCTTCAGGGTGAACAAATAATTTTCTGGAAATTGGTCGTGTAAACTGTAAAATAGGATATACTAAAATTGGAAAATAACAGTAACGTTTGGGAAAATTTAAAGAAAAATGCAGCTGTCTTGACGCAATACATGATGAACAAAATAAACACCAAAATATGTCTATTTTGCCCTCTAGTTCCCATCCTCATCCAAAACCGTGGGACCCACACCAAAATGAATTTCACCATAAATTATGAACAAATAAAATTATAACGTTCATCAGATAAATTAATCTAAATGCTCACTCATCATGTTCTATTTTTATCATTTTTTTTTTCCGTTTTTTGCTTTGACAGTCTGCAAAAGATGAATGCACGTCAAAAGACGAAAAAAATCATTTTTTTTTTTAGTTTATATTGTCTAAGATTATGAGATAATAAATAAAATTATTGTAGCCGACAAATATTAGTGCATTATCTGATGACTTTTTACTCACGTAAATTTATTAAAAAGTAACATTTTTATTTAAAAAAAGTCAACTGAAACACCGTGCACAGTATCACTGTATCAGTGGAGATGCATTAGCGGGCTCCACTACTTATGGGCCTCAATCAAGCGAGGCAAAGGTTCTGTTCATTAGGCGTAACACCCAATTGGGATTTTATTTTATTTTAATTAGGATTAAGTGTTCGTTTTATAGTGAATTAATATATAACACTAAGAAAAAATCTCCGTATTATTTTCAAATACAGTAAGAGAAAAAAATGAATGTACACTAATTAAGTGATTATATATGAAATTTTCATGCTGTTTGCGTGTTATTTCATTTTTTAGTAAAACCGGCTGATTATGGACCATTACACATTTTATGCGTCTGACGAAACACAAAATCTATACAGTATCTTCACTTTTCATAGAATTGATATATATGTAGTCTAAATCATGTTTCAAATGTTAAATTTCATTGTAAATGGATCCAATATTTTTTTAGTTAACCAATAAGACATGAGTGTATTTAAAAGGCAAATTACAAGGAATAAAAAAAAATACAGGTGGGAACAAGGAGAGAATGGGAGATATAAAATCAATCAACAGCAAAATAAAAGTAACGAAATAAAATAGATAATATAGAAATTTGATAAGGCAAATAACAATAAATTAAGTAACAACATTCACGAAATAATAAACATAACGCCTCAATAAGGCACGCTATCCTTTTAAGTTTATACAAATTCACGAATATTTGTCCTCAGAATCTGACAAATATCAATAAGGCACGCTATCCCTCAAGTTTACACAAATTCAGACACAACCATCACAGCAGAAGTATATATACACTCTCTAATAACTTATTCAGCAATAAGGAAAAATAAAACATAATTACACTTTCCATACCTTCAATCTCCGGTGACATGGGGAAAAAATAGGAGGAAGAACAACATAGTTACACTCTCTAGTACCTTCATTTTCTCCAGCAATAAGGTGGGGGAGAATAGCATAATTACATGCCGAGCCATTCAAAACAACAGCAGAGGCCCCAGCAAAATCTAGATGGGTAATCCCTAATAAAGATCTCCCTGCTGTAGCCGACAATATAAAAGCTGAAGGAGCGCTTGCGGTGGGCCATGGTGACACGTGTGACAGGCAGGACAGAAATGATGTGGCGTTCAGTGATGACCCGAGCAGAGGAAGGCACAGGCGCACGGCTGGCGATGACTTGGGACGAGAAATTGTTTAAATGGTAGGAATCAGCAAAGAAGGCTGGGGTGCACTGGTACGCTTGCATGTTGCACAGCTGAACACCTCTTGCCTGGTGAAATACTTCATCCGGAACCGATGCAGCACCACTTGTTGCACTAACCTTTTTTGTAGACAATGTCTTCCTGGATATGCAAGATATGTCAACTTCATTGGCATGAAAGTAACAGAACATATGAATTCATTTGGAAAAGTAGAGATAAAATATTGACCATTTGACAACAGCAATGCTTCGGGTGAGAAGAGAACCATGGCCCTCGCATGTCTTGCACTTCACAGTTCCTTTTGAGTTGCAAATTGTACAAGGCAGGTTCCCGTTGCCACTACAATTTTTGCATCTGCCAAAAAAAAAAAAAAAACGACAGATCTCAGTGACTTACTGATGAGACAAATGCATTAATCCCACTTGCAGATAAATGCATTAATCCTATTTGGATAATAACTAGTATGTGTAAATCATACATGGTATCAGATCCATCACGGTGAGCAATTAAACCTCTTCCATAACATGCAGGGCACTGTATCATCTGCTTTTCCTTGCCATTGCAAGATGCACAAGCAGTCTCCCCTCGACTTTTGCAATCTGCAATCATCAACTTATTAATATATATATTACTTGTTCCCCACAAGTGTATGAATACGAATAAAACAAAAGAGATTCTTATCAATTTATCAACAAGAGTGCCTCAATTTGAAATTATTTTGCATATTTTATAAACCTTGTTTATTACCAATTTCTTAATAGAAAACTGGTGTCAAGCACAGGCAAGAAAAGTGAAATCTGAAATTTCCAGTATTGTTTGTATTGGTAATCTGACCTCAATTTGGAACTACATATGTTTCGAAATCCATATGCACTTAACAATTTACAAAAATACCTCCTCTATGCTAAATGAAAGAAAGGGGAAAATGCTGGAAGTGAAGCAAAGGTAATTTACCAGGGCACTTGTGAACAGCTTCAGAGTGAGGGATTTTGATCCTGATTTCCTTGTCAGGAATGAACAGTTCCGGGAAAAAAGCCCGTAAATCCAGCTCCCATATTCCAACTTGCTGTCCTTTGTCTGCCCCATCAATTTCTCCACCCAAGTACGGCTCTTTTTCTATTACAGTGTCTCTTTCCTCAAAGAATGTTTCTAATGTCCCAACATACACGTTACAGTCCTCGACAGAAGTGATCTTCCACCTGCGTGCAGGTCCACTTCCCCAGCAACACCGATGTCCTACATGGCTTATCAATAACTGCCTTATTTCAACTTCATCCAATGCCCCACTGCAAATCAATTTACATTTACAATTCAATTACTTACTCAAATAGATATTTGTTTTTTGAGGAATTATTCGTTAATGGGGAATCTACTACCATAGTTCAGTCACTTGTCAAAAAACAAAAGGAGTAGTTTTTCTTGGTCTATGTTCAGATAAAAAAAAAATGTTCTTATTTTTTCTTTTTTCTTTTTTTTAACCTTTTTGTACTTGAACTTTTATTCAATTCAATGAATTGTTGGAGTCACCTAGCCTTCAAAAAAAAAAAAAAAAAAAAATGATTCCAATGAAGATAGTATATAAGATGAAAGATGGGAGGCAAAAACAGTAAAATGCCAGAATAGATTATTCAAAACAAAATTTTCACCAGGGTTTAGAGCAAAATGCAAGGTCGGAACTACGAACCTGCCAATATGCCTTGGGGGGTAACCAGATTGGTAATCATTGTAGCCTCCCTGATAACTATACCCTCCTAGGAAAGCAATCATCAAGTCAATTCTATCAGTAATGTCAAAAATATCATTCAATAAAATAAGTAATATGTACAATTATTACTATTAACCCCTTAATTAGATGTCACCAACCATAACACAATCCAATAGTACCAGAAATTACCAATTGAAGTTTGGAACACAGAAATAGCACATGAATAGCCCGCATACCAGAACAATGATACAAAAATGTAAACTAAATCTACAATTTACCATGGGAAGGAGGATTGGGGAAGAAAGGAGGCGGGTCAGGGGAGCTGACGAGAGCACCATGAATGGAAGGAGGGTAGCAACTGAACCTGTCACTGTCAGAGAAGTTGGATGCCAATCGGACCTCCTCTCCGCTTACCAATTCCTCTCCAGTTGGTACATGCAGGGATGTGCTCCTTCCCAAGTACTCGTACGACCTCCATGACTCCCCCCGATTGTCATTTCCTGTGATCACAAAATTAAACGAAACCAAGTAAAATTGAGTCTCAGGTTCTTATCCTAACGAGCTAAACGAGACCAGGGAGAGAGATAGAGAGGGAAGTAGTGCCTAAGAGTAGAGGTTGCTGTTGCTGCTCCATTGGAGATTAGAAGAGGCAATAGTTCAAATCTAGAATTCCAGTGTGAAAGAGGAAATTAGAGGAAATTAGAAGGAGCTTTGAAAGGGGTAGATGACACAATTTATAAAGTCCAAACTGATGTCAATTATTATGGAGTTTGGAGTTCTACGATTCCTTTGGGGTTAAGGCTCCCTTATATAGTTATATGTTGGTGTTTCTTTTGATGTTGCGGGTCATCCACCATTTGTCATCTGTGCAATTTTATAGTTATTAATTTTTGGTATAGGTTAATGTTTTCACAAGTGTCAACAAAATTTGTTTTTATCAAATTGATAGAATTTTTAAAACAGATTGCTAGATATTTTTGAAAAATTGATACTTAATTTAATTAATCAATGATCAAACAGTTCTATGTACGACTTGCCAATAGTACTGTAAACAAAAAAATATATCCATTTTATTATTATTTAAATCATAATAACAGTTTTTATTATAGTAATTCTGTTGGGGTTTCTTTTCTAGCCTACCCCAATTTGTTTGGATTCTTTGGGACAGAAAGCTTAGTTGTTGTTGTATAAAAATTTGTATTAAACAAGCATATGTATAATTATACAAAAATAGATAAAACGGCGGTACTGATCTAAAGATTATAAGTGGCGAGTATTTATTGAAAATCTCATTTTTCATATTTTTCTAAAGATTAAACCCTTTTCTTAAAAAGAAAATAATAATTGAAGACATAGGTAGTACTGCGAGATGAACTGTGGAGGTGTGTCAGTCAGGTTAAACGACAAAAATGAAATTATCATATGTACACGAAATCTCATTTGCCCCAAGCTTTTCACATAGACGGAACTACATAAATTTGTTTTCCGCTAATGAATATGTATTAACCTGTTCTACTAATTTTTTTTTTTAATATTTTGTTAGTTATTTGCATTTTGTATAATGCAAGTTAGTCTTCAAAAATAAATTGGGAGGCTTGACCCCAATTTATCTTCAAAAAAAAGTTAGTCTTCTCTGCATTTCCGAAACAAGCATATAATTATCATTCTTAAAACTCAACTTTTAATTCCGGAACTAAGGAAACTACAGATAACGAATTTTGTATTTTTAATGGAGATCACAACTTAAAAAATATTCTTATAAATAATTAAAAATTTAAAGGTAAGAGACTTAACCCATTTTTGTTCTCATGCTTGCACTGAATATTTCAAATACTTAGGTCAAACATGTACCACTGAATCAACTTCAAATGCACAAATTTATAATAGCCACAAATCTGCTACTGAACACCTCTTAGGAATAAGAGGAATAGCCTATTTCTAGGCGGAAAATATTGGAAAGTGTGTAACTTTGTGAGAGAGATTTAATGCCTAGGAATAGCATATTCCTAGAAAAAGGCTATTCCTAGCCCCATCCAAACGGCCCAATTAGATCTGATAATTGATCTGTTAGGGTGCTCATCATTCAAAGCAAATTAAATTCAATCCAGCGTACATTGAACCACTCTGCTCCCACCATTTGATTCCGTACTACTCTAATCAGTGTACACTATTGTCTATTGGTATCTCCTGGCAAAGCCGCCATTAAGACAACAAAGTGGTTAGATAATCACTTAATTTGTAAAAGAAAGGGAATTTAAGAACAACGACTTTTGTGTTTCTTTTGTACAAGAAACATAATTTACCTTCGAAATAGATTTCTTTAGAAATACTCATTGGGTGTGTTTGGAAGTGGAGTGAATAAGAATGAATAAGATTTTGAATAAACTTCCTCTCTCCTCTCTCCTCTCTCCTCTTATTCCGAATAAGGATCTAATTCTACCATATAGATGGTATTAGAATAAGGGGATGAATAAGTCCTTATTCGGAATAAGACTTATTCAAAACACGTTTGGTTTCATCCCGAATAAGTCTTATTCGGGGGCTCGTTTGGATGCATTGGGAATAAGGGGAATAAGCAATTCCGAGCGGAAATTTTATTATAAACAATCCAAACTCTTCACAAAGTTACACACTTCCCAATACTTTCCGCCTAGGAATAGGCTATTCCTCTTATTCCCAAGCGATCCAAACGACCCCCGGAATAAGACTTATTCAACATTTGCCAAACACACCCATTCTCTTGTTGAATACTTGAATGGAAGAGGTTGGCCTCTTTTTGTTTTTAGCAAAGGTACATTTTATTGTATATTAAATTCTTTCCAAGTGCATTACGCACTTTATATGTCTAATACAATCTTTTTGAATAAAAAAATTCTTAGTTCGTTCTCATTTTCTTTTCTTTTTCTAGCTATTTGACCATAATATTTTTAAACACTACAAAATGGCAATTAGAGGAGTCCCTTTTTTGGTGGCAAAAACATAAGATATAATTTTTGGTGGCAAAAGTTCAATTTCCTCACTTTTGAGTGATACAGAAAAAAATTCTCTCCATTTTTATTCATGCGTTTCTGTGCAAAGACTATGTTCTGTATTCGGAATTATTTTTCGGTCGTTTTCTTTATTTGAATGTATGAATTTTGTATATCAAGGACTAAATTATCAAACATATGAAACATAAATATTGTCAAATATTTAAATTCTCTAGATAGGGGAAAAAAATTCATTTCTCAGCTAAATAATTGGCTTGTCTCTGTATATATTTGTTTTCGAGTGTTTCGAATCCACGTTAATAGGTCTTTTAATTGAAAGGATAAGCTTCATAGAGATTTGTGCCCAACATATATTGACAAATCCAACCGCGAGCAGTTTATACAACACTTGACGAATGAAAGGATGAGCCACGCTACTCTTCATTCTCTCAAATCTTTGTCCTGCTTTTATGGCTCTCATATTTTTAATTTTGTGAAGTTATATCTGACCACCAAATCCAACAAACACTTGACGAATGAAAGGATGAGCTACACTACTCTTAATTCTCTCAAATCTTTGTCCTGCTTTTATGGCTCTCATATTTTTAATTTTGTTGAAGTTATATCTGACCACCAAATGTTAATTAAATATACCGCTCATGTGCATTTCAATTTTTTTTTAATTTCATTTGGTAAGATACAATTTTTATTTTATCAATTTGAACAAATTGTAATGTTTCATTAAAATTGGAAGCATACACACAACACTGGCCTGTGGGATCTTACGAATTAAAACGCATTGTAAACTACAACTAGTGAAAAAGATCTCACTTGTTGTTTTCAACTACACCTAATTTACAAGTCCCTTGCAGAGGTCCAAGACGCAAATTCTTAAACAAATAATAATTGTCACCAAAACATATCTTGAGCGTCAGCCCTCAAGCCATATTTCCTTAGTAACAAATAATGCATATCTTATTTATTCAAAAAAAATTGAATTATACACAGTAATTACGCATATCATTTGAGCATTTCAATCGTTTCTGGATTCATTCTAAATCATTTCCTCACAATAATCAATAATTAAACTCTTTATACTGTCAAGACTAAGATTCATCTCTTGTCTATTCAAAAAGATTGGATTATACATGGTAATTACGCTTATAAAGTACAAATAATGCAATTCTGAGTATCATTTGAGTATTTCAATTGTTTCTGGATTCAATCTAAGTTATTTCATCACAATAATCTACATTTAAACTCTTTATACTGTCTAGAATATGATTCATATCTTATTTATTGAAAAAAATTGAATTATACATGATAATTACGCACATAAAGTGCAAATAATGCAATTCTGAGTATCATTTGAGCATTTCAATAGTTTATAGATTCATTCTAAGTCATTTCATCACAATAATCTACATTTAAATTCTTTATACTGTCCAAACTTTGATTCGTATCTTGTTTATTCAAAATGATTAGATTATACATGGTAATTACGCATATAAAATGCAAATAATATAATTCTGAGTATCATTTGAGCATTTCAATCATTTATGGATTCATTTTGAGTAATTTCAACATAATAATCTAAATTTAAACTATTTATACTGTATTTAATATGATTCATATCTTGTTTATTCAAAAAAATTGGATTATACAAGGTAATTATGCATATAAACTATTTATACTATCTAGAATATGATTCATATCTTGTTTATTTAAAAAGATTAGATTATACAAGGTAATGACATATATAAACTGCAAATAATGCAATTTTGAGTATTATTTGAGTAATTCAATCATTTCTGGATTCATTCAAAGTCATTTCATCACAATAATCTACATTTAAATTCATTATATTGTCTAGACTAATATTCATATCTTGTTTATTCAAAAATATTGGATTATACAAGAGAATAACTCATATAAAGTGCAAATAATTCAATTATGAGTATCATTTGAGCATTTCAATCGTTTCTGGATTTATTCTAATTCATTTCATCAAAATAATCTACATTTAAACTCTTTATACTCTCTAGAATATGATTCACATCTTGTTTATTCAAAAAGATTGGATAATACATGGTAATTATGCATATAAAGTGCAAATAATGCAATTCCGAGTATCATTTGAGCATTTCAATCGTTTGGATTTATTCTAAGTTATTTCATCACAATAATCTACATTGAACTATTTATACAGTCTAGAATATGATTCATATCTTGTTTATTAAAAAAGATTGGATTATAAATGGTAATTACGCATATAAAGTGCAAATAATGCAATTATGAGTATCATTTGCGCATTTCAATAGTTTTTTGATTAATTCTAAGTCATTTCATCACAATAATCTACATTTAAGCTCTTTCTATTGTCTAGAATTTGATTCATATCTTTTGTATTAAAAAAGATTGGATTATAAAGGGTAATAACGTATATAAATTGCAAATAAGGTAATTCTGAGTATCATTTGAGTATTTCAAGCGTTTCTGGATTTATTCTAAGCCATTTCATCACAATAATTATTATTTAAACTCTTTATATTGTCAAGACTAAGATTCATCTCTTGTCTATTCAAAAAGATTGGATTATACATGGTAATTACGCTTATAAAGTGCAAATAATGCAATTCTGAGTATCATTTGAGTATTTCAATTGTTTCTGGATTCAATCTAAGTTATTTCATCACAATAATCTACATTTAAACTCTTTATACTGTCTAGAATATGATTCATATCTTATTTATTCAAAAAGATTGAATTACACATAGTAATTATGCATATAAAGTGCTAATATTGCAATTCTGAATATCATATGAGCATTTCAAATGTTTCTAGATTTATTGTAAGTCATTTTATCACAATAATTAATATTCACACTCATTATACTGTCTAGAATATGATTTATACCTTATTTATTAAAAAAGATTGAATTATACATAATAATTACGCATGTAAAGTGTAAATAATGCAATTCTGAGTATCATTTGAACATTTCAATCGTTTCTGCATTCATTCTAATTAATTTTATCACAATAATCTATATTTAAACTCTTTATACTGTCTAGAATACGATTCATATGTTATTTATTAAAAATATTGGATTATGTAAAGTAATTACGTATATTTAAGTGCAAAAAATATAATTTTGAGTATCAGTTGAGCATTTCAATCATTTCTGCATTTATTCAAAGTTATTTTATCACAATAATTCTTATTTAAACTCTTTATACAGTCTAGAATAAGATTCATATGTTATTTATTCAAAAAGATTGAATTATACATAGTAAATACGCATACAAAGTGTAAATAATGCAATTCTGAGTATCATTTGAGCATTTCAATCGTTTTTTATTCATTCTAAGTCATTTCATCACAATAATCTACATTTAAACTCTTTTATGCTGTCTAGAATATGATTCATATCATATTTATTCGAAAAGATTGGATTAGACATAGTAATTACGCATATAAATTGCAAATAATGAAATTATGAGTATCATTTGAGAATTTCAATCGTTCCAGGATTCATTCTAAGTCATTTAATCATAATAATTTATATTTACAGTCTTTATACTGTCTAGAATACGATTTATATCTTATTTATTCAAAAAGATTGAATTATACGTAGTAATTAAGCATATAAAGTGCAAATAATGTAATTCTGAGTATCATTTGAGCATTTCAATCCTTTTTGCATTCATTCGAAATCATTTTATCAAAATAATCTACATTTAAACATTTTATTCTATCTAGAATATGATTCATATATTATTTATTCAAAAAGATTGGATTATATATAGTAATTACACTTATAAAGAACAAATATTGCAATTCAGAGTATTATTTGAGTATTTCAATTGTTTCTGGATTTATTATATGTCATTTCATCA
This sequence comes from Rhynchospora breviuscula, assembly GCA_027562975.1. NCBI lineage: Eukaryota > Viridiplantae > Streptophyta > Magnoliopsida > Poales > Cyperaceae > Rhynchospora > Rhynchospora breviuscula. Next base: position 32,799,414 of record CM050401.1, on the reverse strand, counting down.
TAATAATATTTATTTAAACTCTTTATGCTGTGTATAATATAATTCATATCTTATTTATTCAAAAAAATTGAATTATACATAGTAATTAGGCATATAAAGTGCAAATAATGCAATTTTGAGTATCATTCGAGTATTTCAATCGTTTTTGGATTCATTCTAAGTCATTTCATCATAATAATCTAAATCTAAACACTCTTTATACTGTCTTGAATGAGATTAAGATCTTATTTATTCGATAAAATTGAATTATACATAGTACTTACGTATATAAAGTGCACATAATGCAATTCTGAGTACAATTTGAGCATTTCATTTGTTTCTGGATTCATTTTAAGTCATTTTATCACAATAATTTATATTTACACTCTTTATACAGTATAGAATATGATTTATATCTTATTTATTCAAAAAGATTGAATTATACATAGTAATTACACATATAAAGTGCAAATAATGCAATTTTGAGTATCATTTGAGCATTTCAATCGTTTCTGGATTCATTCTAAGTAATTTCATCACAAAAATCTACATTTAAACTCTCTATACTGTTTAAAATATGATTCATATCTTTTGTATTAAAAAAGATTGGATTATACATGATAATTACGCATATAAGGTGTAAATAATGCAATTCTGAGTATCATTTGAACATTTCAATAATCTTCATTTACACTCTTTATACTGTCTAGAATATGATTCATATCTTGTTTATTAAAAAATATTGGATTTCATATGGTTATTACGCATATAAAGTGCAAATAATACAATTGGGCATTTACATCGTTTCTGGATTCATTTTAAGTCATTTTCACCACAATAATCTACATTTAAACTCTTTATACAGTCCAGACTATGATTCATATCTTGTTTATTCAAAAAGATTGGATTATACACGGTAATTACAAATAAAAAGTACAAATAATATAATTCTGAATATCATTTGAGCATTTCAATCGTTTTTTGATTCATTCTAAGTAATTTCATCACAAAAATCTACATTTAAACTCTTTATACTGTTTAAAATAAGATTCATATCTTTTGTATTAAAAAAGATTGGATTATACATGACAATTACGCATATAAGGTACAAATAATACAATTCTGAGTATCATTTGAGCTTTTCAATCGTTTCTAGGTTCATTCTAAGTCATTTCATCATAATAATATTCAGTTACACTCTTTATATGATCTAGAATATGATTCATATCTTATTTATTCCAAAAGATTGGATTATATATAGTAATTACGCATATAAAATGCAAATAATGCAATTCTGAGTATAATTTGAGTATTTCAATCGTTTCTGCATTCATTCTAAATCATTTTATCACAGTAATCTACATCTAAACTCTTTATACTGTCTTGAATATGATTCATAACTTATTTATTCATAAATATTGAATTATACATAGTAATTATGCATATAAAGTGCTAATAATGCAATTCTATGTATCATATGAGCATTTAAATCGTTTCTGGATTCATTCTAAGTCATTTTACCACAATAATCTACATTTCAACTCTTTATACAATCTAAAATATGATTCATATATTATTTATTCAAAAATATTTGATTATGCAAAGTAATTACGTATATAAAGTGCAAATAATTCAATTTTGACTATCATTTGAGCATTTCAATCGTTTCCGGATTCATTCTAAGTTATTTTGTCACAATAATCTTCATTTAAACTCTTTATATAGTCTAAAATATGATTCATTTGTTATTTACTCCAAAAGATTGAATTATACATACTAATTACGCATATATAAGGTACAAATAAAGCAATTCTGAGTATCATTTGAGCATTTCAGTTGTTTCTAGATTCTTCTAAGTCATGTTATCACAATAATCTACATTTAAACTCTTTATACTATCTCGAATATGATTCATATCTTGTTTATTCAAGAAGATTGATTATTTATAGTAATTAAGCATATAAAGTGCAAATAATGCAATTTTGTGTATCATTTGAGCATTTTAATAGTTTCTTGATTCATTCTAAGTCATTTTATGACAATAATCTACATTTAAACTATTTTTTACTGTCTAGAATATGATTCATATCTTAGTTATTCAAAAAGATTGGATTAAACATAGTAATTATGCATATAAAGAGCAAATAATGCAATTCTGAGTATCATTTGAGAATTTCAATCGTCTCTGGATTCATTCTTAATCATTTAATCATAATAATTTATATTTACACTCTTTATACTATCTTGAATATGATTCAGATCTTATTTATTCAAAAAGATAGGATTATACATAGTAATGAAGCATATAAACTGCAAATAATGCAATTCTGAGTATCATTTGAGCATTTCAACCGTTTATGTATTCATTCTAAGTAATTTTATCACAATAATCTACATTCAAACTCTTTATACAGTCTAAAATATGATTCATATGTTATTTATTAAAAAATATTGAATTATACAAAGTAATTACGTATATAAAGTGCAAATGATACAATTTTGAGTACAATTTGAGCATTTCAATCGTTTCGGCATTTATTCTAAGTCATTTTATCACAATATTCTACATTAAAACTCTGTATATTGCCTAGAATATGATTCATATCTTTATTATTAAAAAAGATTGGATTATACATAGTAATTACGCATATTAAATGTAAATAATGCAATTATTAGTATCATTTGAACATTTCAATCGTTTTTGCTTTCATTCATGATCATTTAATGACAATAATCTACATTTGAACTCTTTAAACTGTCTAGAATAAGATTCATATCTTATTTCTTAAAAATGATTGGATTATACATAGTAATTACAAATATAAAGTGCAACTAATGCATTTCTGAGTATCATTTGAACATTTTAATCGTTTTTGCATTCATTCTAAGTCATTTCATCACAATAATGTACATTTAAACTCTGTATACTGTCTAGAATATGATTCATATGTTATTTCTTCAGAAAAATTGAATTATACATAGTAATTACGCTTATAAAGTGCAAATAATGCAATTCTGAGTATCATTTGAGCATTTCAAATGTTTCTGGATACCTTATAAGTCAAATCATCACAATGATCTACATTTAAACTCTTTATACTGTCTAGAATATGATTCAGGTCTTATTTATTCAAAAAGAAGGTATTATACATAGTAATTACGTATATAAAGTGCAAATAATGCAATTCTGAGTACCATTTGTGCATTTCAATTGTTTCTAGATTCATTCTAAGTCATTTCATTACAATAATCTACATTTAAACTTTTTATATTGTCTAGAATATGATTCATATCTTATTTATTCAAAAAGATTGGATTATACATAGTAATTACGCATATAAGTGCAAATAATGCAATTCTGAGTATCATTTGAGCATTTCAATCGTTTCTGCATTCATTCTAAGTCATTTCATCACAATAATCTACATTTAAACACTTTATACTGTCCGGACTATGATTCATATCTTATTTATTCAAAAAGATTGGATTATAAATAGTAATATAAAGTGAAAATAATGCAATCATGAGTATCATTCGAGCATTTCCAACGTTTATGCATTTATTTTAAGTCATTTCATCACAAAAATCTCCATTTAAACTCTTTATATTGTCTTGAATCAGATTCATATCTTATTTATTCAATAAATTTGGATTATACATTGTAAATAAGCATATAAAGTGGAAATAATAATTCTGAGTATGATTTGAGCATTTCAATCACTTCTTGATACATTCTAAGTCATTTCGTCACAATAATATATATTTATACACTTTATATTGTTTATAATATGATTCATACATTGTTTAGTCAAAAAGATTGGATTATACAAGGTAATAACGCATATAAAGTGCAAATAAGGCAATTCTGAGTATTAATTGAGCATTTCAATCGTTTCTGGATTTATTCTAAGTCATTTCATCAAAATAATCTATATTTAAACTCTTTGTTCTGTTCATACTAAGATTCATATCTTGTTTATTCAAGAAGATTAGATTATATATGATAATTACGCATATAAAGTACAAATAATGCAATTCTGAGTATCATTTGAGCATTTAAATTGTTTCTGGATTCATACTAAGTAGTTTCATCACAAAAATCTACATTTAAACTCTTTATACTGTTTAAAATATGATTCATATCTTTTGTATTAAAAAAGATTGGATTATACATGGTAATTATACATATAAGATGCAAATAAAGCAATTCGGAGTATCATTTGAGCATTTCAATCATTTCTGGATTCATTCTAAGTCATTTCATCACAATAATCTTCATTTACACTCTTTATACTGTCTAGAACATGATTCATATCTTATTTATTCAAAAAGATTAGATTTCATATGGTAATTACGCACATAAAGTGCAAATAATACAATTCAGCATTTACAACGCTTCTGGATTCATTTTAAGTCATTTTCATCACAATAATCTACATTTAAACTCTTTATACAGTCCAGATTATAATTCATATCTTATTTATTCAAAAAGATTGGATTATACAAGGTAATTACAAATATAAAGTGCAAATAATGTAATTCTGAATATCATTTGACCATTTCAATCGTTTCTTGATTCATTCTAAGTAATTTCATCACAAAAATCTTCATTTAAACTCTTTACACTGTTTAAAATATGATTCACATCTTTTGTATTAAAAAAGATTGGATTATACATGGTAATTATGCATATAAGTTGCAAATAATAAAATTCTGTGTATCATTTGATCATTTCAATCGTTTCTGGATTCATTCTAAGTCATTTCATCACAATAATATTCATTTATACTCCTTATACGGTCTGGAATATGATTCATATCTTATTTATTCAAAAAGATTGGATTATATATAGTAATTACGCATATAAAGTGCAAATAATGCAATTCTGAGTATCATTTTAGCATTTCAATCGTTTCTGGATTCATTCTATGTCAATTCATCACAATAATCTACATTTAAACTCTTTATACTATCCAGACTAATATTCAGATCTTGTTTATTGAAAAATATTGGATTATACAAAATAATTACGCGTATAAAATGTAAATAATGCAATTCTGAGTATCATTTGAGCATTTCAATCATTTCTGCATTCATGCTAAGTCATTTCATCACGATAATCTATGTTTAAACTATATATACTATCTATAATATGACTCATATTTTATTTATTCAAAAAGATTGAATTATGAATAGTAATTACGCTTATAAAGTGCAAATAATGCAATTCTGAGCATCATTTAAACATTTCATTGGTTTCTGGAGTCATTATAAATCATTTCATCTCAATAATCTAAATTTAAACTCTTTATTCTGTCTAGAATATGATTCTTATGTTTTTTATTCATAAAGATTGAATTATACATCGTAAGTATGCATATAAATTGCAAATAATGTAATTCTGAGCATCATTAGAGCATTTCACTCGTTTCTGGATTCAATCTAAGTCATTTCATCACAATAATCTACATTTAAACTATTTATAATGTCTAGAATATGATTCATTTGTTATTTATTCAAAAAGATTGGATTATACATGGTAATTAGGCTTATAAAGTGCAAATAATGCAATTCTGAGGATCATTTGAGCATTTCAATCGTTTCTGGACTCATTCTAAGTCATTTCATTGCAATAATCTACATTTAAACTCTTTATACTATCTAGAATATTATTAATATTTTATTTATTTAAAAAATTAGATTATAAATGGTAATTATGCATATAAAGTGCAAATATTGCAATTCTGAGCATCATTTAAGCATTTCAATCATTTCTGGAGTCATTATAAGCCATTTCATCGCAATAATCGAAATTTAAACTCTTTATTATGTCTAGAAAATGATTCATATGTTGTTTATTCATAAAGATTGAATTATACATATTAATTATGCATATAAAGTGCAAATATTGCCATTCTGATCATCATTTGATCATCTCATTCGTTTCCGGACTTATTCTAAATAATTTCATCACAATAATCTATATTTAAACTCTTTATAATGTCTAGATTATGATTCATATGTTATTTAATCAAAAAGATTGGGTTATACATGGTAATTACACTTATAAATTGCAAATAATGCAATTCTAAGCATCATTTGAGCATTTCACTCATTTCTGGATTCATTCTAAGTCTTTTCCTCACAATAATCTATATTTAAACTCTTTTTACTGTCTAGAATATGATTCATATGTTATTTATTAAAAAAATTAGATTATTAATGGAAATTACGCATATAAAGTACTAATAATGCAATTCTGAGCATCGTTTAAGCATTTCTGTCATTTCTGGATTCATTCTAAGTCAGTTGATCACAATAATCTACATTTAAACTCTTTATACTGTCTAGAATTTGATTCATATGTTATTTATTCAAAAAATTAGATTATTAATGGAAATTACGCATATAAAGTACTAATAATGCAATTCTGAGCATCGTTTAAGCATTTCTGTCATTTCTGGATTCATTCTAAGTCAGTTGATCACAATAATCTACATTTAAACTCTTTATACTGTCTAGAATTTGATTCATATGTTATTTATTCAAAAAATTAGATTATAAACGGTAATTACGCATATAAAGTGCAAATAATGCATTCTGAGCATCATTTAAGCTTTTCAATCATTTCTAGAGCCATTATAAATCATTTCATAGCAATAATCTATATTTAAACTCTTTATTCTGTCTAGAATATGATTAATATATTGTTTCTTCATGAAGATTGAATTATACATGATAATTTCCTATATAAATTGAAATAATGCAATTCTGAGCATTTCAATAGTTTCTGGATTCATTCTAAGTCATTTCATCACAATAATCTACATTTAAACTCTTTATACTGTCTATAATATGATTCATATGTTATTTATTTAAACAGATTGGATTATATATGGTAATTACGCTTATAAAGTGCAAATAATGCAATTCTGAGCATCATTTGAGCATTTCAATTATTTCCGGATTCATTTTAAGTCATTTCATCTCAATAATCTACATTTAAACTCTATATACTGTCTACAACATGATTAATATGTTATTTATTCAAAAAATTAGATTACAAATGGTAATTACGCATATAAAGTGCAAATAATGCAATTCTAAGCATTATTTAAGCATTTCAATCGTTTCAGGAGTTATTATAAATTATTTCATCACAATAATCCACATTTAAACTCTTTATTCTGTCCAAAATATGATTCACGTGTTGTTTATTCATAAATATTGAATTATAAATGGTAATTACGCATATAAAATGCAAATAATAAAATGCTGAGCATCATTTGAGCATTTCGCTCATTTCTGGATTCATTCTAAGTCATTTCATCACAATAATCTACATTTAAACTCTTTATAAAGTCTAGAATATAGTTCATATGTTATTTATTTAAAAAGATTGGATTATACATGGCAATTAAGCATATAAAATGCAAATAATGCAATTCAGAGCATCATTTGAGCATTTATATCGTTTCTGGAGTCATTCTAATTCATTTTTCACAATAATATACATTTTTGAACTATTTATACTGTCTAGAATTTGATTCATATGTTAGTTATGAAGAAAGATTTGATTATATATGGTAATTACACATACAAATTGCAAAAACTGCAATTCTGAGCATCATTTCAGCATTTCAATCGTTTCTAGATTCATTCTAAGTCATTTCATGACAATAATCTACATTTAAACTCTTTATACTATCTAGAATATGATTCAAATTTTATTTATTTAAAAATATTTGATTATACCTTGCAATAACGCATATAAAGTGCAAATAATGCAATTCTGAGTATCATTTGAGAATTTTAATCATTTCTGGATACATTCTAAGTCATTGTATCACAGTAATCTACATTTAAACTCTTTATACTCTCTATAATATTAATCATATGTTATTAATTCAAAAAGATTGGACTATGGATGTCAATTACGCATATAAAATGCAAATAATGCAATTCTGAACATCATTTGAACATTTCACTCGTTTCTGAAGACATTATAAATCATTTCTTCCCAATAATCTATATTTAAACTCTTTATACTCGCTATAATATGATTCAAATATTATTTATTAAAAAATATTGGATTATACATGCTAATTACGTATATAAAGTAAAAATAATGCAATTCAGAGCATCATTTGAGCATTTCACTCGTTTCTGGACTCATTCTAATTCATTTCTTCACAATAATATACATTTAAACTATCTATACTGTCTAGAATATGATTCATGTGTTGTTTACTCATAAATATTGAATTATAAATGGTAATTACGCATATAAAGTGCAAATAATGCAATTCAGAGTATCATTTGAGCATTTCACATGTTTCTGGATTCATTTTAAGTCATTTCATCATAATAATCTACATTTAAACTCTTTATACTATCTAGAATATAATTCAAATGTTATTTATAGAAAAATATTTGATTATACCTGGAAATTACGCATATAAAGTGCAAATAATGCAATTCTGAGAATCATTTGAGAATTTTAATCATTTCTGGATACATTCTAAGTCAATGCATCACAATAATCTACATTTAAACTCTACTGTCTAGAATATTAATCATATGTTATTAATTCAAAAAGATTGGACTATACAAGGCAATTACGCGTATAAAATGCAAATAATGCAATTCTGAGCATCATTTGAGCATTTCACTCGTTTCTGGAGACATTATAAATCATTTCTTCACAATAATCAATATTTAAACTCTTTATACTCTCTATAATATGATTCAAATGTTATTTACTCAAAAATATTGGATTATTCATTCTAATTACGCATATAAAGTGCAAATAATGCAATTCAGAGCATCATTTGAGCATTTCACTCATTTCTGGAGTCATTCTAATTCAATCTTCACAATAATATACATTTAAACTATTTATACTGTCTATAATTTGATTCATATGTTATTTATTAAAAAAGATTTGATTATATAGGGTAATTACACATACAAAGTGCAAAAAATGCAATTCTGAGCATCATTTGAGAATTTCAATGGTTTCTGGATTCATTCTAAGTCATTTCGTCACAATAATCTACATTTAAAATCTTTAAACTGTCTAGAATATGATACATATGTTATTTATTTAAGAAGATTGCACTATACATGGCAATTACGCATATAAAATGCAATTCTGAGCATCATTTTATCTTTTCATTCGTTTCTGGAGTCATTATAAGTTATTTCATCGCAATAATCTACATTTAAACTCTTTATTCTGTCGAGAATATAATTCATATGTTGTTTATTCATAAACATTGAATTATACATGGTAATTATGCATATAAAGTGCTAATAATGCAATTCTGAGCATCATTTGAGCATTTCAATCGTTTCTGGATTCATTCTATGTCCTTTCATCACAATAATCTATATTTAAACTCTTTATACTATCTAGAATATGATTCATATATTATTTATTTAAAAAGATTGGATTATACACGGTAATTACGCTTATAAATTGGAAATAATGCAATTCTGAGCATCATTTGAGCTTTTCAATGGTTTCTGGATTTATTCTAAGTCATTCTATCACAATAATCTACATTTAAACTCTTTATACTGTCTAGAACAAGATTAATATGTTATTTATTCATAAAATTGAATTATAAATGGTAAATACGCTTATAAAGTGCAAATAATGCAATTCTATGGATTATTTAAGTATTTCAATCGTTTCTGGAGTTATTATAAGTCATTTCATCACAATAATCCACATTTAAACACTTTATTCTGTCTAGAATATGATTCATGTGTTGTTTACTCATAAATATTGAATTATACTTGGAAATTAAGCATATAAAGTGCAAATAATACAATTCTGAGCATCATTTGAGCATTTCACTTGTTTCTGGATTCATTCTAAGTCGTTGCATCACAATAATCTACATTTAAACTCTTTATACTTTCTAGAATATGATTCAAATGTTATTTATTCAAAAATATTTGATTATACCTGGAAATTACGCATATAAAATGCAAATAATGCAATTCTGAGCATCATTTGTACATTTCACTCGTTTCTGGAGACATTATATATCTTTTCTTCACAATAATCTACATTTAAACTCTTTATACTCTCTATAATATGATTGAAATGTTATTTATTCAAAAATATTAGATTATAAATGCTAATTACTTATATAATGTGCAAATAATGCAATTCAGAGCATCATTTGAGCATTTCACTCATTTCTGGACTCATTCTAATTCATTTCTTCACAATAGTATACATTTAAACTATTTATACTGTCTAGAATATGATTCGTTTGTTATTTATTCAAAACGATCGGATTATACATGGTAATTTCGCTTATAAAGTGCAAATAATGCAATTCTGAGCATCATTTGAGCATTTCAGTCGTTTCTGGATTAATTCTAATTCTTTTCATCAAAATAATCTATATTTAAACTCTTTATACTGTCTAGAATATGATTCATATGAGATTTATTCAAAAAATTAGATTATAAATGGTAATTACGGGTATAATGTACTAATAATGTAATTCTGAGCATCATTTAAGCATCTCAATCGTTTCTGGATTCATTCTAAGTCATCTCATCACAATAATCTACATTTAAACTCTTAATACTAACTAGAATATGATTAAAATGTTATTTATTTAAAAAGATTGGATTATACACGGTAATTACGCTTATAAATTGGAAATAATGCAATTCTGAGCATCATTTGAGCTTTTCAATGGTTTCTGGATTTATTCTAAGTCATTCTATCACAATAATCTACATTTAAACTCTTTATACTGTCTAGAACAAGATTAATATGTTATTTATTCATAAAATTGAATTATAAATGGTAATTACGCATATAAAGTGCAAATAATGCAATTCTTAGCATTATTTAAGCATTGCAATCGTTTCTGGAGTTATTATAAGTCATTTCATCACAATAATCCACAGTTAAACTCTTTATTCTGTCTAGAATATGATTCATGTGTTGTTAATTCTTGAATTATACATGGAAATTAAGCATATAAAGTGCAAATAATACAATTCTGAGCATCATTTGAGTGTTTCACTCGTTTCTGGATTCATTCTAAGTCATTTCAACACAATAATCTACATTTCAAATCTTTATAATGTCTAAAATATGATTCATATGTTATTTATTTAAAAATATTGGATTATAAATGGTAATTACGCATATAAAGTGCTAATAATGCAATTCTGAGCATCATTTAAACATTTCCATAGTTTCAGGATTCACTCTAAGTCCTTTCATGACAATAATATACATTTAAACTCTTTATACTATCCAGAATATGATTCATATGTTATTTATTCAAAAAATTAAATTATAAATGATAATTACGCACATAAAGTGCAAATAATGCAATTCTGAGCATCATTTAAGCTTTTCATTCGTTTCTAGAGTTATTAAAAATCATTTCATCGCAATAATCTACATTTAAACTCTTTATTCTGTCTAGAATATGATTCATATGTTGTTTATTCTTAAAGATTGAATTATACATGGTAATTACGAATATAAAGCGCAAATAAAGCAATTCTGAGCAAAATATGAGCATTTCACTCGTTTTTGGATTCATTCTAAGTCATTTCATCACAACAATCTACATTTAAACTTTTTATAATGTCTAGAATATATGTTATTTATTTAAAAATATTGGATTATAAATGGCAATTACACATATAAAATATAAATAATACAATTCAGAGCAACATTTGAGCATTTCACTCGTTTCTGGAGTCCTTCTAATTCATTTCTTCACAATAATATACATTCAAACTATTTATACTGTCTAGAATTTGATTCATATGTTATTTATTAAGGAAAGATTTGATTAGATAGGGTAATTACACATACAAAGTGCAAAAAATGCAATTCTGAGCATCATTTGAGCATTTAAATAGTTTATGGATTCCTTCTAAGTCATTTATCACAATAATCTACATTTAAACTCTTTATACTATCTAGAATATGATTCAAATGTATATAAAGTGCAAATAATGCAATTCTGATTATCATTGGAGCATTTCAATCCTTTCTGCATACATTCTAAATCATTGCATCACAATAATCTACATTTAAACTCTTTATACTGTCTAGAATATTAATCATATGTTATTAATTCAAAAAGATTGGACAATACATGGCAATTACGCATATAAAATGCAAATAGTGCAATTCTGAGCATCATTTAAGCTTTTTGTTCGTTTCTGGAGTCAGAATTCATTTCTTCACAATAATTTACATTTAAACTATTTATACTATCTAGAATTTGATTCGTATGTTATTTATTAAGAAAGATTTGATTATATAGGGTAATTACACATACAAAATGCAAAAAATTCAATTCTGCGCATCATTTGAGCATTTCAATGGTTTCTGGATTCATTCTAAGTCATTGCACCGCAATAATCTACATTTAAACTATTTATACTGTCTACAACATGATTAATATGTTTTTTTATTCAAAAAGTTGGATTATAAATTTAGAATTTGATTCATATGTTACTTATTAAGAAATATTTGATTATATAGGGTAATTACGCATATAAAGTGCTAATAATGCAATTCTGAGCATCATTTAAGCATTTCACTCGTTTCTGGATTCATTCTAAGTCATTTCATCATAATAATTTACATTTAAACTCTTTATAATGTCTAGAATATGATTCATATGTTATTTATTTAAAAAGATTGGATTATACATGGCAATTACGCATAAACAATACAAATAATGCAATTCAGAGCATCATTTGAGCATTTCACTAGTTTCTGGAGTCATTCTAATTCATTTCTTCACAATAATATACATTTAAACTATTTATACTGTCTAGAATATGATTCATATGTTATTTCTTTAAAAATATTGGATTATAAATGGTAATTACGCATATAAAGTGCTAATAATGTAATTCTGAGCATCATTTAAGCTTTTCAATCGTTTCTGGATTCATTCTAAGTCCTTTCATCACAATAATCTACATTTAAACTCTTTATACTGTCTAGAATATGATACATATGTTTTTTATTTAAAAAGATTGGATTATACATGGCAATTACGCATATAAAATGCAAATAATGCAATTCTGAGCATCATTTAAGCTTTTCATTCGTTTCTAGAGTTATTATAAGTCAATTTATCGCAATAATCTACATTTAAACTGTCTGTTCTGTTGAGAATATGATTCATATGTTGTTTATTCATAAGAATTGAATTATACATGGTAATTACGCATATAAAGTGCAAATAATGCAATTCTGACCATCATTTGAGATTTCACTCGTTTCTGGATACATTCTAAGTCATTTCATCACAATAATCTACATTTAAACTCTTTATACTGTCTAGAATATTATTCATATAATATTTATTCAAAAAGATTGGATTATACATGGTAATTAAGCTTATAAATTGCAAATAATGAAATTCTGAGCATCATTTAAGAATTTCAATCGTTTCTGGAGTCATTATAAGTCATTTCATTACAATAATCTACATTTAAACACTTTGTTCTGCCTAGAATTTGATTCATGTTTTGTTTATTCATAAAGATTGAGTAATACATGGTAATTACGCATATAAAATGCAAATAATGTAATTCTGAGCATCATTAGAGCATTTCACTCATTTCTGGATTCATTCTATGTCATTTCATCACAAAAATCTATATTTAAACTCTTTATAATGTCTAGAATATGATTCATATGTTATTTATTTAAAAATATTGGATTATACATGGAAATTACGCATATAAAATACAAATAATGCAATTCAGAGCATCATTTGAGCATTTCAATCGTTTCTGGAGTCATTCTAATTCATTTCTTCACAATAATATACATTTAAACTATTTATACTGTCTAGAATTTGCTTCATATGTTATTTATTAAGAAAGATTTGATTATATAGGGTAATTCCACATACAAAGTGCAAAAAATGCAATTCTGAGCATCATTTAAGCATTTTAATCGTTTCTGGATTCATTCTAAGTCATTTCATCACAATAATTTACATTTAAAATCTTTATACTATCTAGAATATGATTGAAATGTTATTTATTCAAAAATATTGGATTATACCTGACAATTACGCATATAATTTACAAATAATGCAATTCTGAGTATCATTTGAGCATTTTAATCGTTTCTGGATACATTCTAAGTCATTGCATCACAATAATCTACATTTAAACTCTTTATACTGTCTAGAATATTAATCATATGTTATTAATTCAAGAAGATTGGACTATACATGGCAATTACACATATAAAATGCAAATAATGCAATTCTGAGCATCATTTGAGCATTTCACTCGTTTTTGGAGTCACTATAAATCATTTCTTCACAATAATCTACATTTAAACTCTTTATTCTGTTTAGAATATGATTCATATGTTGTTTGTTCATAAAGATTGAATCATACATGGTAATTACGCATATAAGGTGCAAATAGTACAATTCCGAGTATCATTTGATCATTTCAATCGTTTAGGGATTCATTCTAAGTCATTTAATCACAATAATCTACATTTAAACTCTTTATAATGTCTTGAATATGATTCATGTGTTATTTATTCAAAAAGATTGGATTATACATGGTAATTACGCTTATAAAGTGCAAATAATGCAATTCTGAGCATCATTTGAGCATTTCACTCGTTTCTGGAGTTATTCTAATTCATTTCTTCACAATAATATACATTTAAACTATTTACTGTCTAGAATTTGATTCATATATTGTTTGTTCATAAAGATTGAATCATACATGGTAATTACACATATAAGGTGTAAATAGTGCAATTCCGAGTGTCATTTGATCATTTCAATCGTTTAGGGATTCATTCTAAGTCATATAATCACAATAATCTACATTTAAACTGTTTATAATGTCTTGAATATGATTCATATGTTATTTATTCAAAAAGATTGGATTATACTTGGTAATTACGCTTATAAAGTGCAAATAATGCAATTCTGAGCATCGTTTGTGCATTGCACTCGTTTTTGGAGTCATTCTAATTCATTTCTTCACAATAATATACATTTAAACTATTTACTGTCTAGAATTTGATTCATATGTTATTTATTAAGAAAGATTTGATTATATAGGGTAATTACACATACAAAGTGCAAAAAATGCTATTCTAAGCATCATTTAAGCATTTCAATCGTTTTTGGATTCATTTTAAGTCATTTCATCACAATAAACTAAATTTAAACTCTTTATACTGTCTCGAACATGATTAATATGTTATTTTTTCGAAAAGATTGGATTATACATGGTAATTACGCATATATAGTGCAAATAATGCAATTCTGAGCATCATTTAAGCTTTTCATTTGTTTCTGGAGTCATTATAAGTCATTTCATCGTAATAATCTACATTTGAACTCTTTATTCTGTCGAGAATATGATTCATATGTTGTTTATTCATAAAGATTGAATTATACATGGTAATTACGCATATAAAGTGCAAATTATGCAGTTCTGTGCATCATTTGAGCATTTCACTCGTTTTTGGATTCATTCTAAGTCATTTCATCACAATAATCTACATTTAAACTATTTATACTGTCTAGAATATGATTCATATGTGATTTATTCAAAAATATTTGATTATACCTGGGAATTTCACATATAAAATGCAAATAGTGCAATTCTGAGTATCATTTGAGCATTTCAGTCATTTTTGGATTAATTATAACTCATTTGATCACAATAATCTACATTTAAACTCTTTATACAATCTAGAATATGATTTATATGTTATTTATTCAAAAAGATTGAAATATACAAGGCCATTACGCATATAAAGTGCAAATAATGCAATTCTGAGCATCATTTAAGCATTTCAATCGTTTCTGAAAACATTCTAATGTATTTCATCAGAATAATCTACATTTAAACTCTTTATACTGTCTAAAATTTGATTCATATGTTATTTGAACAAAAAGATTGAATTATACATGGCAATTACGTATATAAAGTGCAAATAATCCAATTCTGAGCATCATTTGAGCATTTCAATCGTTTCTGGATATATTCTAAGTCATTTCATCATAATAAACTACATTTAAACTCTTTATATTATCTAGAACATGATTAATATGTTATTTATTCAAAAAGATTGGATTATACATGGCAATTACACATATAAACTGCAAATAATGCAATTTCTGAGCATCATTTAAGTTTTTCATTCGTTTCTGGAGTCATTATAAGTTGTAAGTCATTTCATCGGAATAATCTACATTTATACTCTTTATTCTGTCGAGAATATGATTCATATGTTGTTTGTTCATAAAGATTGAATTATACACGGTAATTACGCATATAATATGCAAATAATACAATTCTGAGCATCATTTGAGCATTTCAATCATTTCTGGATATATTCTAAGTCATTGCACCACAATAATCTACATTTGAACTCTTATACTGTCTAGAATATTGATCATATGTTATTAATTTAAAAAGATTGGACTATACATGACAATTACGCATATAAATCCAAATAAAGCAATTCTGGGTATCATTTCATCATTTCACTCGTTTCTGTAGTCATTATAAATCATTTCTTCACAATAATCTACGTTTAAACACTTTATAGTGTATAAAATTTGATTCATATGTTATTTATTAATAAATATTGGATTATATATGGTAATTACGCATATAAAGTGCAAATAATGCATTTCAGAGCATCATTTGAGCATTTCAATCGTTTAGGGATTCATTCTAAGTCATTGCATCACAATAATCTACATTTAAACTCTTTATAATGTCTAGAATATGATTCATATGTTATTTATTCAAAAAGATTGGATTATACATTGCAATTACGCATATAAAGTGCAAATAATTCAATTCTGAGCATCATTTGAGCATTTCAATCGTTTTTGGATTAATTGTAAGTCATTTCATCACAGTAATCTACATTTAAACTCTTTATACTGTCTAGAATATGATTCATATGGTATTTATTAATAAATATTGGATTATATATGGTAATTATGCGTATAAAGTGCAAATAATGCATTTCAGAGCATCATTTGAGCATTTCAATCGTTTAGGGATTCATTCTAAGTCATTGCATCACAATAATCTACATTTAAACTCTTTATAATGTCTAGAATATGATTCATATGTTATTTATTCAAAAAGATTGGATTATACATTGCAATTACGCATATAAAGTGCAAATAATTCATTTCTGAGCATCATTTGAGCATTTCAATTGTTTTGGATTAATTCTAAGTCATTTCATCATAATAATCTACATTTAAACTCTTTATACTGTCTAGAATATGATTCATATGTTATTTATTCAAAAAGATTGAAATATAGAAAGCAATTACGCATAAAAAGTGCAAATAATGTAATTCTGAGTATCATTTGAGCATTTCAATTGTTTCTGGATTACTTTTAAGTCATTTCATCACAATAATCTACATTTAAACTCTTTATACTGTCTAAAATATGATTCAGATCTTGTTTATTCAAAAAGACTGGATTATAAAAAGTAATTACGCATATAAAGTGCAAAAATGCAATTCTGAGTGTCATTTAAGCATTTCAATCGTTCCTGGGGTCATTCGAAGTCATTTCATCACTATAATCTACATTTAAACACTTTATACTATCTGGACTATGATTTGTATCTTATTTATTCAAAAATATTGGATTATACATCGTATTTACATATATAAAGCGCAAATAATACAATTCTAAGTATTATTTGAGCATTTCAAACGTTTATGCATTCGTTTTAAGTTATTTCATCATAATAATCTTCGTTTAAACTCTTTATATTGTCTTGAATAAGATTCATATCTTATTTATTCAATAAATTTGGATTATACATTTTAATTATGCATATAAAGTGCAAAAAATGCAATTCTGAGTGTCATTTGAGCATTTCAATCGTTCCTGGGTTCATTCTAAGTCATTTCATCACTATAATCTACATTTAAACACTTTATACTATCTCGACTATGATTTGTATCTTATTTATTCAAAAATATTGGATTATACATCGTATTTACGTATATAAAGCGCAAATAATACAATTCTAAGTATTATTTGAGCATTTCAAACGTTTATGCATTCGTTTTAAGTTATTTCATCACAATAATCTTCTTTTAAACTCTTTATATTGTCTTGAATAAGATTCATATCTTATTTATTCAATAAATTTGGATTATACATTTTAATTATGCATATAAAATGCAAATAATGCAATTATGAGTATCATTTGAGCATTTCAATCGTTCCTGGATTCATTCTAAGTCATTTCACTACAACAATCTACATTTAAACACTTCATACTATCTGGACTATGATTCATATCTTATTTATTCAAAAAGATTGGATTATACATAGTATTTACGTATATAAAGCGCAAATAATACAATTCTGAGTATTATTTGAGCATTTCAGTCATTGCTGGATTCATTCTAAGCCATTTCATTACAATAATCTACATTTAAGCTCTTTATATTATTCAAACAAAGATTCATATCAAGTTTATTCAAAAAGATTGGATTATACATAGTAATTACGCATATATAATGCAAATAATGCAATTCCGAGTATCATTTGAGCATTTCAATCGTTTCTGGATTCATTCTAAAATATTTCATCACAATAATCTATATTTAAATACTTTATACCGTCTAGAATAATATTCATGTCTTATTTATTCAAAAAGATTGGATTATACATAGTAATTACGCATATAAAGTGCAAATAATGCAATTCTGAGTATCATTTGAACATTTCAATTGTTTCTGGATTCATTCTAAGTTATTTTATCACAATAATTTGTATTTAAACTCTTTAAACTGTATAGAATAATATTCATATCTTATTTATTCAGAAATATTGGATTATACATAGTAATTACGCATATAAAGTGCAAATAATACAATTCTGTGTATCATTTGAGCATTTCAATCGTTTCTGGATTTATTCTAAGTCATTTTATTACAATAATCTACATTTGAACTCTTTATGCTGTCCATACTATGATTGATATATTATTTATTCAAGAAGATTGGATTATACATAGTAATTACGCATATAAAGTGCAAATAATGCAATTCTCAGTATCATTTCATCATTTCAATCGTTTTTGCTTTTATTCTAAGTCATTTCATCATAATAATCTACATTTAAACTCTTTATAATATCTAGAATATGATTCAGATATTATTTATTCAAAAAGATTGGATTATACATAGTAATTATGCATATAAATTGCAAATATTACAATTCTGAGTATCATTTAAGCATTTCATTCATTTCTGCATTAATTCTAAGTCATTTCATCACAATAATCTACATTTAAACACTTTATACTGTCCCGACTATGATTCATATCTTATTTATTAAAAAAGATTGGATTATACATAGTAATTACGCTTATAAAGTGTATAAAGTGAAAATAATGCAATCCTAAGTATCATTCGAGCATTTCAAACGTTTATGCATTCATTTTAAGTCATTTCATCACAATAATCTTCATTTAAACTCTTTATATTATCTTGAATAAGATTCATATCTTATTTATTCAATAAATTTGGATTATATATTGTAATTACGCATATAAAATGCAAATAATGCAATTCTGAGTATAATTTGAGCATTTCAATCGCTTCTTTATACATTCTAAGTCATTTCATCACAATAAGTTACATTTATACACTTTTTATTGTCTAGAATATGATTCATATGTTATTTATTCAAAAAGATTGGATTATACATAGTATTTACGTATATAAAGTGCAAATAATACAATTCTGAGTATTATTTGAGCATTTCAATCATTTCTGGATTCATTCTAAGTCATTTTATTGCAATAATCTATATTTAAACTTTTATACTGTTTAGAATATGATTCATATCTTATTTATTTAAAATATTGGATTATACATAGTAATTATATCCGAACTATCCTTTAGTTAAAAAAATTAATACCATTTTTATTATCAGAAAACTTCTCTTTCATTTCTTTGGGAAAAATATATTTAAAAAAAGCAGAAATTTCAACGATAATAAATTATTCTGACTGAAGATAAAGAGAAATCAAGTCTTAATTTCTCCTCTTTTGTGATATGTATAAATAAATATTCTATTGGCCTTGATTTAGTCGGTTAGTTTTTGGCTCCCAAAAGGACTAAATGAGCACCGTTGGATTTTGCCAGATGTTGCGTCTGTTTTAGATCAGACGGACCAGATCATAAAGCGACAAAGGAGCAGGCATCTGTTTTTTTTTTTTTTTTTTGTACAAACGACAAAGTAGCTTTTTTCCAGTAATTTTTATTATAAAAAATAACTTATTAAAAAATTTTAAAAGAAATCATGATTTATTTTTTATTTTAATAAGAACCAAGAAATTATCCACTTATAAAACGCGTTAATCTCTTTCCACTAATTATCCGTTCATAGAACGCGTTAGGAGGAATTGCGCATTTTATGAACGGATAAATAGCCCAATAACGTGTTTTATGAACGAGTAATTATGCTGAATTCATTTGCACTTTTGCAAAGCATTTACTGCTAAAGATTGGTGTATTAACGCATTTATAAAACGGGTTATTATTGCAATAACGCGTTTTATTAACGGGTTATTACACCTGTTTGGACAAACTTTTGCCGTTTCAAAAAAACTTTTGTCATTTCAATCAATTTTTTGTCATAGAAGCACTGAATTCATTTGCACTTTTGCAAAGCATTTACTGCTAAAGATTGGTGTATTAACGCATTTATAAAACGGGTTATTATTGCAATAACGCGTTTTATTAACGGGTTATTACACCTGTTTGGACAAACTTTTGCCGTTTCAAAAAAACTTTTGTCATTTCAATCAATTTTTTGTCATAGAAGCACTGAAATATGCTAGACCCGTTATTTCAATTGATGCCAGTTTTCTATCGGGCCGATACAAAGGCAGGTTGTTTATAATGTGTGGTTACGATCCAGAAAATCATTTAATTCTGGTTACATTCGGATTTGACGAGAAAGAATAAATTTTTTCTTGGGGATGGTTCACGTCTTGGGTTAGATCGGAAGTTGTAAGACCGAACACCAAGTATTGTGTCATATCTGACCGTCACAAGGCAATAAAAAGCAGTATTTGTTTCGATAGAGTACGGTTGGAAGGCACAGGTCCGCGTGCAATAGCAATTTATCATTACTGCATGCAACACGTTGCCGAAAATCTATGGAAAGAGACTGGCGAGGTAAACAACCGGGATTTGAAGAATTTTTTCAAGTGTAGGCTTGTGAATAAGAAAAACTCTGGACGTTTCAAAGAAAAATGGAAAGAATTGAAAGGGACAAATCACAGGGCCTATCGGTATTTAAGAAATTATGGTAAAAATAATAAAGTTGACCCCAACGAGCCCCCAAAACTATATAAATGGGGCCAGAGCTTTGACAGAGGGCATCGATGGGGTATAATGACGAGTAATGGATCAGAGAGTCTGAATAGTATTTTTAGAATAGAGAGAAGATTATCGGTGTCAGCAATTGTGGAAGGCACGTGGTATAAATGTGCCAACTGGATGGACAAGAGAACACAAGAAGCACTTCGAAGGTTGAATTTTGGAGAAAGATGACAAGAAGAAATCAAGAATAAATTGATCAAGCACGATAGAAAATCACGTAAGTACTTAAAATCAATTATTTCCTTTATTCATACATTTTAATATAACATTTTAGTAACTTCAAATGTTTGTTGCATTGACAAAGGAGATAAGCACTTTCGTGGTGAGATTGGATCTTGGGAGAATTTCGTGGTACGATTACACGTACCAGGTCCTAATTTCACCTCATATGGAGCCGACCGATGTACAATTACCTTTCACCGGTACCATATGTGATTGCCAAAAACCGCAACTGACTGGTATATCTTGCGCACACGTCATTACTGTTTGTAGGGAGACAAATTACAGTGTAGATCAATTTGTGGATCCTCGCTACAGCCTGCAGAACCAGCACATTATATGGTCGGTAGGTCAGTTTCACTGTTACAAAAATGAGGATGAATGGCCAGTTTATCATGGTCTGACAATTGTGCCAGACAAGAGTTTGATGAATCGAGGAAGGCGCAAAGTAATTCGTGGTGAGATGTGGATGGACAAAATGGAAGCCATGAAAGGTAAAGGTCCGAAAATAAAGAAACTAAGGAAAACGAGAAGTCAAGCTTCAACAAGTCAACAGCCACAACCACAACCGCCATATCCAATGGATGCATTGCAATTTGGTCTTGGCACTAGCAGACCATCAACAAGGACGAATAGTCCAAGTAGGAGTGCGAACTTTCAACCTACTGTTCTGACTGTTCAAACGACTATTCATCTAGGACGAAGGTCATTGCATATTGATCCACATATCATCAGCAATCGAGAGGACCAAGGATCCGTGCAGCCACGGCCAAGGGCAAATCTAGAAAAAATTTTAACCCAAGCACAATTATAATATAATAAAATTTAAAAAATAAAATAAATAATAAATTTAATAAACAAAATCATTCTAAACATATATAATTGAAATATTACAAAATACATCATCTTTTTAATAAATCTAATAATTTTTTCATGATCTTTACTTCTCTATCAATCACCAAAAAACACATTATTTTTAGGCATGCCCAATATTTTCTGAATTTTAGCCTAGGCACTATGATTTTTTAAACCCGGGCACCTATCAAATCCTACTATCCGGGTCCTTAATTTTTCAAAAACGACCCCAGGCAAGTGCTTAGGTTACATTCTATTTCGATCCGTCACTGGCCACGGCGAAATTCAATCAGCATTGATCCATGAGCCAACAATGTCGCATCCGGGAGTATGAGAACTGAATCAGCTAGGTTTCCAACCAGCGAAACGGACAGAGCTACTATGTCTGGGGATAGAAGAGGAAGAGGAATTGGGTCGAAACTCCACAATGCGTTGTCTTTTGGAAGGAAGAAAAAATGAACCATTTGTGTTGTAATTTGAATTGTTTGTTTTATAGTTTGTAGTTTTATTAATATTTTTATGAGTTGTAATTTGGATTGTTTGTTTGTTTTCATGGACTATAATTTGGATTGTGTGTTTTAATAATATTTTTAAGTCTCGTAATATCAATTATGACAAGTTTACAACTAATAAAACATGTATTCTACAATACAACACATATTTATAGTACAACACATTCATAAGTACAACACATATTATTCTACAACTAATACAACACATATTCATAAATATAAAACACATATTCTACAATAGACTCATACAACTAATAAAACACGTAAAAATAAAATACTTATTAATAAATCACCTAATAATTACTACATGCGATATATGTCATTTTCATTCAAAGGATGATTTTGAAGGGGGGGGGGTGTAACAACCTAAATTTGTAGCATGTTGTAACATTTTATTTTCGTTTTAATTATTTTCCTAACTATAATTATAAGGTTGTCAATTTTTATTTAGTATTAGAGTTTGAGATTTTATGATTATTTTGTATTATAAATTTAATACTCTTGTCCTTCACTTCTTGGTTTTGCTTGGTTCAGATTAAATAAGTTGGTAGTTATTTTAAGAGGCGCCAATATATGCAGCTCTTCCTTTCAGCGCAAACAATTTAGTTATTCAAATTCTTTGTCTAATACAGCTATCTCCGTATACTATTTTTTATTCCACACTTCTTTATCTGATACTTATTTAAGGACAGTTATTAAAGGCCACTAACTAAATGCAACAGAGGTAGTTATTTTGATTTTTGCAAGTCGGCGATTGTCCTGTCCAAGAGGTGCCAATATAATTGATATATTTACACATCCTCTGTTCCAATTTCATTTTTCTGGCTCGAAGTTCTGTATAGTATCTATCTCGTTCTGCTCTCTATTAATCACTATTTCCTTCATTTTGGGAGTTCGGACTGAAGTTGGCACCTTGGTTTTGCTCTTTGTTTGAGTGGTAAACTCCATTACTCTTTCTTTCTAATTCTATTATATATATTTACTGATTGGATTGCTACACCGAAATTTGTCCATCATAACAGTTACCATTTCTTCAATTCTCTCTCAACAATATATATTTATCATTGATAAAAATCTTTCGTCGATCTTTTATTAAAATGAGTAGCACCTTTTGATTTAATTTCCATTTCATATTCTATATTCGAATCATAACCGTACATACCTATCTTTGTTATTAATTACTTTTAATATGTACTAAGTGTCTCATTTAATTTAGAAGTATATACAACGTATATATTAGACACTGCTTTTCTATAATGCATGTTGAATATATATATATTTTAGTCTAACCATGGGACGGTGCATTTAAATTGCTTTGTCGAATTTCCAATTCTCTTTCTTATCCTATTTTAGTACTTTATTTTGAATATTTATTATTTTAATACATTATTTTAGTCATGCATGGTATGGTGTACTTGTGCTGATTCTTTATTCCTTTATTTAAAATGTTAAATTGAATTAGGCGCACCTCTTAAGATTCTTAATATAATTTCAATTAGAAGTTCTCTTAATCTTTACATAAGTCTATTGTCAAAACTATTTTCATTTTCACATTATTATTATATATTTCTGAATTTTTTTTATTTGACATTTTTGGATAAGGTTTAATATGATATTTATTATCTTAGTCTAGAATTTGGATTAGTGACATAGGTTGGAGGATTAATTAATACTAAATTAAATATTACTTAATTAATGATACTAGGGGTAAAGGATCAGGCATTTGAGGATCGTAGCGGCTCGGTAGTTAGTTTGGACGATCGTCAGTGAGTTTGTCTTCTTGTCAGGTGCGGGTTCCTGGACTTTGTTAAATCTATTCCCTATTCCATTGTGCATTTTGCATTTATATTCAGTTGCTGAAACGACATGTTGCATCAGACATCCTAATTTGACTTTGGTTCACATATTCTCTCAAGGAGATTGGACACATGAATGTTAAGATTTCCAATTGTTCATTTAAATTGACTTGATGCATGGCATTAAAATATGATGAGAGCAATTAAATTGTGTATATGAATGATCTTGTAAAGTGTGAAATAGTAACCGTATTATCAAGTATGGCAGACCTATGGAGTGTTCTAGTACTAGCATGCTACCCCCCTATGTGGCCCAATTGCAACGGGTAAGGGGTTAAGAGATGTGAGGCTGACCTATGTAGCTTGGTATGTGGACGTGTTATTGTTTGACCCTAAATTTTGATGCCAATTGAGGGATTTTAACAATTATACAGATACCAGATAAATCTGATAAATCTTCGATCAGCCGCGAAAAATAACAAACAAATTCCAAAAATTCTACAAAAATACCCAAAAATCCCCTGAGATTTATGGAGAATTATGGAGACATCAAAACCACAAAACCATCAACTAAGACCCTCAATTTTTCATAAAACCCCCTAGAAACTCACAAAATGAATAAAATAATTGTGAGGGTTATTTTAAAAATTGAAGGATACCATTAGATTATCAATATTTTTTTGAGGTCATTTATGAAATTTCATGGAAAAATTCGACTGGGAAAGGGTCCAAACAATTAATTTTGGATTAGCAGCAAATAGAAAATGGAATAAGTGAAGAAATGGAGATGGCCGGAGGAAAACGAAATGGAGAGGGGGAATATGCGCTGGGTTCAAATCCCTCTTCTGTGGAACGCTTTGGGTGGACCTGGCGTGTGCATCAGAGAATTGTTGGATGTTATTTCGTGCATTGGCGTACGATACACCGGGAGCAGATGGAAAAAAGGAGAGGCCTCCTTCCCCAACCAATTTCCGTTAAGTAAAGGGGAAGAACCAGAACAAAAGGGGGGCAGGTTGGAGAGTTCGAAGGGAGAGAGAAGAGAGAAGGAGCTTGAAGCGATTGCGTCGGAACTAAGGCAAGAACGGAAAGAGGCGATCGATTCTCCATCAGCGATTGGGAGCTTAGAGAGAGAGAGAGAGAGAGAGAGAGAAATAGGTAACCACTGTAAAAATAGGATAGAGAGAGAGAAAGAAGGTCGGGTCTGATAGCGAATTGACAGTGGATCAAGTCAAGAGAAGGGTTTGTGAAGTAATTTGGATCGAAAACAAAGGTAATTATAATAAGAATCGATCTTTACTGTGTTTAATTGCTTGATTGTGAAATGAATTCGATTTTCTTGTGCAAATTTGATATCATCGATCTAATTTTCTTGTGTCAGAGGTTTAATCTGGTTGTTCTTACTTAAATTTCGCTCACAAGTTTCGATCTTGAATGAAATGAGTTAACAGTCGGATAGGGTTTCAATTGATGTGATCGGATAGCTAGATGAAATGATTGAATTCAATTCTTTAAGAAATCACTTGAAATCACACATAAGTTAGTTGTGAATGTCTTGATTTGTACCACTGCAATCTGAAATCGAACAACTTACTTCTTTTCATTACATGTCAGGATCGAATAGGATACCTCAGCTTTATAATTCTTTCTTAATTTCTGCTCAAAAGTGTGCTTGAATCGATCAGCTGAAACGCCGTTGAGGCTGGTTGTGTTCAAGTCTGAATTAAGTAAAAAATTAATTAAAATCTCCTAGGGTAGATACAATCTGTAGTTAGTTCAATCACTATGGTATTTTGTTCAAATTAAATCGAATTAGGATTAAATGCATTGCATATGAGATTGCACTTGCTTGTCAATAAAAGAACCCGTATGATCAGTTTACACTAAAGTGTTGAGTTGGTATTGTGCATTGAATTGGATACTACACCCCTTTTGTCAATTAAAGAATCTCTATAACTGATGTATATTATCTTTAAATTTGAGTTTCTTACTAAAGTTGACCTCAATTTCCTCCTTTTCATTCCACCTCACAAGGTAGAGCGCCGTCTCTACCTCTAAATGTCACTAAAACATCATGGTTTGACTGAGATGCCGTCTCATCAAGTCAAATCATGGTGCAATTAAAAGGAAATTAACACAAAAACAAGGGGAGGTGCTGCCCAATTTTGTCCAGAAATTAGGTATTATAAGTTTAGCACATAATAATAAGATTTCAAAGACTGTTGTGTTCAAATTAGTTTCATTTGCATAATTGCTTGAATTTCACTTGTTGTCTCTCTGAAATGTTGATTGTGTGCACCATATGATTGCTCTCACCCAATGCTTGTGTGGTCTGATTTGAAATCGCAAAGTAATGTACTTAAACATAATTCTGTGAAGCTAACCTGCAGTAACATTTCTTGTATTGAATATTCATTGAATTTGATTTTAAACTTTCACTTGCCACCTCACCTCACAAGGTAGAGCGCCGTCTCTACCTCTAAATGTCACTAAAACATCATGATTTGACTGAGATGCCGTCTCATTGAGTCAAATTATGGTGCAATTGAAATCAAAATTATCACAAAAACAAGGGGAGGTGCTGTCCGATTTTTGTCAGAAATTAAAGTTATAAAATCAGTGTTAGATAATGATGTTTCATAGATTGTTATACAGAAGTTAATTTTGTTATAATGTTTGCTTGAATTTCATTTCATTTCTCCTTTTAAGTGCTAAGTGGTTTCCGCTTTGAACTAATTAACTTTGAGGGTTTAAGCCTAATGTGATTTGAGTATTACTAAGAGATTTCAAGCAGTAGCTGTAAAAGTGGTTCTGTACAGTAAGTTTAAATTAGTTCATTCCTTTTTCTGTTGAATGTGGTGCTTTATTTATTAAGAGTAAATAGATCTTAAACATGCTGGGCTAATATTCCTTTCTGTTCACCAACTAAAAATAAGTATATTCCATATATGTCATGTACTGAGCCTATATTCCTATTGAACTTGATTGCATCTCACATCACAAGGTAGAGCGCCGTCTCTACCTCTAAATATCACTAAAACATCATGATTTGACTGAGACGCCGTCTCATTGAGTCAAATTTTGGTGCAATTCAGTTAAAATTAACACAAAAATAAGGGGACACCATGCCCAATTTTTGTCAGAATTTAAAGGGTCAAATGTAAAAATAATAGAATTGTGGGGGCATTGAGTATAAATTTAATCTGCTATTCATACCTGATTATGTCATGATTATGGTAAAGAACTTGTCATTTATGCATGGTACAGTAGTTAGCTTGTGGTGATGTGATGAGATTTTATATTCTGGATTCTGAAATGTTCAAACACACCTTGAAGTCATTTCAGTAATTGAATGTACTTTGTATTTCTTAGCCACCTGGTATACAAAGCACTGAGAATACTTTTACTTAGAGGATTATATTATGGAGTTAGTATATAATTGGTAAATAAACTTTCAGTTTCTTTTATATCTGGCCTCGCTTCCCTTGTAAAGATGATGAAATTCTGAACTTGCATAGGAACTACTCAATAACTGGGTAAATGGCTTTAATGTGGTGTAAATAACTCTATGGAATTGATCTCCTTATATTATAATGCTTATTTCCAGCTAAAACGGTAATTGGAAGTAAATTCCAGGGGCATTTCTGGAACCCTTTTGAAAGGTCATTTTCGTTAGTGTGTAGCTTCAATTGAAGTACAATTTGACCATGTCACTATGCATGTATTGTTATATTACATTTCACTATGCTGACTAAATTTTTTTTTTCTTTGTAACAGGTGCTTACAAAGAACTTGAAGAGTTCAATTTTGTTGTATGTAAATAGGGCGATTTTATGAATTTGTTAGCAAAGTTGTATATTGACTTGTGAATGATATACCAAACTGGTCTGTGCTTACCCTTCTTTATATTCATTCTCGAAGACAGATATGCTGCCAACTATGTAAATTCTGTACATGATACAAATATAACCCATTTGTTTATAATGCTAATTCTGTATGCTAAAGCGAAAGGAAAAAGACAGGATATTAAATTGACAAAATGAAGAGTATTGCATTTGCAAACCGAATGTGTGTCTTGTTCAACAAATATTTGAGTCCTCCCAAGATTTAACGTAATGCCAAGGCCTATCATGTTGACATTGGCCATTTGTTGTGCGTCCAAATAAGGGATGTCAAAGTAGGAAATTATAAATCCGTAAATGAGGAATCTATATAATAATCTAAAAGCTTACTTGTTTATGTTAGATTTATATGTGCTGGTTACCAAACGTGACTCAATTCTAGTAACGTTGGTACCAACTATTTCACTGTGTCTATGCCAAATTAAAACTCTTGTACCTGGAATTGATACCTGTATCAACCACTTGTACCAGCCCTGCTACTTCAAACTGAAATAAAAATAGCGGGTAACAATTGATCCTTATGCCAAGCCTCGCCTCAAATTCTGTACCGGTTAGGTCATGCCTTGTATGAGCCCCTGATATATTGTGTAATTAGATAAGCTTAACATACTCAATTCTCAATATGACAACTGATCCTTATACCAAATTCTGTACCGGCCCATGTATCCTCCTGTACCGGCTTCTCGTTTGGCTCATGAAACTCTTTCAAGTTGAGCTCAATCAGCTCAGGTACCGCTCCCTTTGCGGTACCGGTGCCTAAACCCGAACTACTCCCTGAGTCTACACGGCACCTAATACTACTCCCTGTACCAATCCCTAAACCTATACCTATATTAACATGGAATCTGTACCAGCCCCATACTCACCTGTTAACGCCAAAACTGGCACCTAAACCTGCCCATATATTAACATCCTACGCCAACCAGATGCTGTTACTGGGTCCCTGTACCAATTCCATTTCCATGGCCGTTCTGTCAAGCCTAATAAAGTAACTAGGAGATTTGCAAAAAGGTCAAAGATCAAAAACTTAATAAAGCTCATAAAGAAATATAGAAGACTTGCATTCATTAAAACAGAATTTAAACAAAACAAAGTAAAATTTCTAAAAATGGCCTCAAACACATAAAATTTGTAAAAATAACCTCAAAACTTTATAAACTCAAATAAAACCATTATAAATTTCTAAAATTCAAACAAAATCAAATATTTTGATATTTCAACCTTTTGACATCTTTATATCCTGATATTTTGATATAAAAACGTCAATCTAGTAATTTCATGAGCTCCTGAAATATTTTCACAAAACGAAAATGAATAAACAAAAGTAATAAAGGCATTAAACACAACAAACTCTTTTACAAAAGGATTTACAAAAAGAATTTCAAAAGGAAAATTAATAAAACAAGGTCAAAATAAAGTAAAAACAATCTTCAAAAGACTACTTTTAAAATAATTATTCTCAAATGAGTATCTTCAAAAATAGAAAAAGAGAAGAATTCAAAATTTCTTAAAAAGATAAAATCAAAAGAAAAAAGTTGCAAAAAGCTATTTTCATTAAAACAAAGGAAAAGAGAAAGGAAACCAGGGCTCAAACCAAAACCAGAAATCCTGAAATCCAAACTCCAAAGTCAGAAACTCTAAGAAATCCAAACTTAAAATCCAGAAACCCAGAAATCCAAACTCAAAAGCCAGGAGCCCTGAAACCTAAACCAAAAGCCAAATGCTAGAAAACTTGAAACCAAAAACCAAAACCAAGTTGTAAAACCTAAATCTGAAACGACCAAAGCCCTAGTGCCCAAACCAAGATTAGACTCTGAGGAACCGTAAACATTCAAAACCTAGGAACCCCCTAGACCCAAATTCCGAACCAAACTCAGATTCTGAAACCAAGACAGGATAAACCCAAGCCTTTGCCACAAATCTAGAAACGAAAACTCCAAGACGGGAAAGATGAAAACAAGAAGCACAAAGCCAAATTCAAACTAGAAAACTGAAACCTAAACCTCGTTCTTACAAGAAGACCGCCTAAGAGGTCTCGAGAACCAACTCTTATTAAGAAGGCTGCCCAAGAGGCTCCTAGGGTTGTAAAAGAACCAACTCTCACAAAAAGACCGCCCAAGAGGTCCCAAGGATTGTAAAAGATCCAACTTTCACAAGAAGATCGCCCAAGAGGTCCCGAAGGTTGTAAAATCCCTTTGTTCTCACGAGAAGACCGCCTAAGAGGTCCCGAGAACCAACTCTTATTAAGAAGACCGCCCAAGAGGTCTCTAGGGTTGTAAAAGAACCAACTCTCATAAGAAGACCGCCCAAGAGGTCCCGAGAGTTGTAAAAGAACTAACTTTCACAAGAAGGCCGACCAAGAGGCACCGAAGGTTGTAAAACTCCTTTGTTCTCACAAGAAGGCCACCCAAGAGCCCCGAGAACCAGCTCTTATTAAGAAGACCGCCCAAGAGGTCCCTAGGATTGTAAAAAAACTAACTTTCACAAGAAGGCCGACCAAGAGGCCCCGAAGGTTGTAAAACTCTCTTCACTCTCACAAGAAAGCCAGCCATTGCCCCGAGAGCTATCAAATAACTTCAAACAACTTCAAGACCGTTTCAAACGAAAAACTCTTCTTTTCTAATGAAAACTCCCTTCTTTTTAGACGAAAACCAAAACTAGTCCTTGTTTAGAGTCCTTAGAAGTTCAAGGGTACTTAATTGGGTCCTGTCAATTAGGTCTGGTACCATCAATTAAGTATGATTTAGACCATAACGAATAAGTCCTGCATGAACTAAACAAATATTTCTAGAACAATCATTCCTAGCCATTATGTATTCTTTAGACCCCTTAATCAGAGGTTCCCGTAGGCAACTACGGGGTAATTAACAATAGGGACTTGCGCCTATTGGAAAGAAAGGACTCGCATAATTAATAAACCCTCATAAGAAGCGACTCTTGTTCTGGTTCTCTTGTTGTCAAGAGATACTCGGCGCAGAGATCGAACCTTAAGGGGGGTGAATCTAAGACTTATTCCAATTTTTCGAGGAAACCCTTTCATTCTTCGAGGGACGACGAAAAAGCCCACACAGTTATCTATTTATAAGTGATTGTGATTAGTGAATTCGGAAATGTGATAAATGATAAAGTGGAGTGAAAAACGATAATGGGATAAATGATAATCGAATAAATGCATTGCATCAATACTTGCATGGCAATATAATTGTATTAGTATACTTTATTCTTTCAATGTTGGTATTTGAAGAATTCGACTAAGAGGATTTTACAATATTCGGGCTGGAACTGAATACCGCACTGAGAGATTGTCTGATCTCTCACCCGTTTCACTTTTTATGTGAGTTCCAGGTATTAAGGATGGCGTTACAGACCTTCTACAAGAATAGCGAGTTGAACAAGCGGGTCAAATAAATGCCACTGTTTGTTTTATTTTTATTTTGTTATGTTTGTATTGATACATCGAACTAGCATGGGAGTCGTGTGTTAAACTCACCATGTTAGTCTTTGTCGTTTGTTGAATTCTATTTTTAATGAATATATAAAGTCTTGTGGCATTTTAATTGTGTGATTATTGGTAGTGTATGTGATGTATTTTCACCTTGCGTAGAAATACGTGGCGGGTTGTCAAAATGCACCCACGAGTTACCTAAAAGTGACTTTGGGTATGACGGAGGGGGGGGGGGGGGCAAGCTTGTTTCAAAGACAACCATATAACTCCGCCTGCAAGGAGGGCACGATAACCTTTGTTCGTCTTAACCATGTCTTTTCCAGTGCTTCGGGCCTCTCACGAGAAATACATTTTCTTCAAATACCTTCACGTAGAATTTATCGTGAGGGTGTTGAGCATACACTTGCATCAGTATACCTCGATCAGTCGTAAGTGCATCTCCGAGCAGAAGCACATCGGTACAGACGTGACGTGGTTGAGTAGCCCTAACAATCTTTCTTTTCTTCTCTCTTTCTTTTTCTTCTTTTCTTCTCTTTTTTTTTGAGTGGTGAGGAAGATAGATAGACGAAGACATATATATATCTGAATGTTGCACCCAATTAACGCGTTTATAAAACGAGTTGTTAGCCTATTAATGTGTTTTATAAACGCGCTACTGCACCTGAAAAAGTTTTCCGCCCCACTGACATCAGAACGCAGTAGTCGAGATTCAGCCTAATTACTAGTTCATAAAACGCATTAGGGCTATTTATCCGTTCATAAAACGAGCAATTCCTCCTAACGTGTTCTATGAATGGGTAATTAGTGGAGAGAGTAACGCATTTTATAAGTGGGTAATACTTTGGTTTTTATTAAAATAAAAAACAAATCATGGTTCCTTTTTTAAATTTTTGAGTAAAATATTCTTTATAATAAAAATTACTTCTTTTTTTTTTTTTTCTGTTTTGGCAGAACTGGAAACGAAAACAGATTATTAATTAAAAATTATTAATTGATAGCAACGAACAAGCTAGCTCTTTCGACTAGTACAAATTTCAACGCTATCGGCGATTCGGCGCGGTCACAGATCTATTTCACAATCTCTCTCTCTCACACGACGCGAACGAGATCTATTTTTTGACATTACATTCTCAATCTATAACATCTGAAGAAACCAATTTGACATTTGCATTTTCGCATTGACTCTCTCTCTCTCTGTGCGCTTTATATTAAGAGGCGCTTAGGCGTAGCTTGAGCTTGAGTAGAGAAAGAGAACTCAGACAGGCATTGGACAGCATGAGCGACCAAGAGCTGTCCTTCGCCGCTTTATTCGTTAGTAGCGCCATCGCTGCCTGTTTCGCTGAGGTACTCCTTTTCTCACTCAAATTTCACTTTACACTATGTTCATTTCTTCAATTCATCCTTTTAAGACTTAAGAGTGATTCACCAAGTCATCAAGTACTATTTGGTGCAAGGATCAAGTAATTTTATGTGCATTTGATCCTAAGTACCAGCTTTCCTTAGTGTTTTTATGCAATTAAGAGCATAGGAAATTTGGAAATAACATGGTTTTTGATGGGTTTGTAGGCAACAACACTTCCAATAGACACAGCCAAAGTACGGCTTCAGCTGCAGAAGAAAGCGGCAGCAGGAGACCCAACAGCAGTCAAATACAAGGGATTGCTCGACACGATTGCAACGATTACAAGGGAGGAAGGATTAGCTGCTCTTTGGAAAGGCATTGTACCAGGTCTCCACCGACAGTGCCTCTTTGGCGGCCTTCGCATTGGGCTCTATGATCCTGTTCGTTTCTTTATTTCCTTTCTAGCAGGCTTCTCTACTTTTTTATTCCTTTTTGTTGCAGTTTGTCTATGTATCTGCTTAAGCTCATTGGCTTGTGATTGCTATTTTTTAAGGTTAAATCCTTCTATGTTGGCGAAAACCATGTCGGTGATGTTCCTCTGTCAAGGAAAATCTTAGCTGCGCTGACAACTGGTATGTAATTTTTTTCATGGTTACAATCTTGTGCCATTTTATTTTTTATCATTTAACAATCATTTCTGAGCATATCTTGTGCATAAAACCACACAAACTTGACAGGAGGTTGATGTCATTCTTTTTATATATTTGAAAATAGGAGCAATAGCAATTACTGTTGCAAATCCAACTGATCTGGTCAAAGTGAGGCTTCAATCTGAAGGAAAGCTCTCCTCAGGCGTGAAGAAACGATACTCTGGAGCACTTAATGCTTATGCCACTATTATCAGACAGGTTTGTTGTTTTCTTGCTTTACAGGGGTAAATTCAAAATTTGTTGCATGTGCTTGAATTTTGATATCAATTTCAGGAAGGATTGGGGGCTCTATGGACTGGGCTTGGACCTAACATTGCTCGAAATGCCATAGTAAATGCTGCAGAATTGGCCAGCTATGATCAAGTGAAACAGGTTTCAAATAAATAAGTTCATTACTGATGCTGATATAACAGATGACAATTTTAGAACTAGTAACTACCTGCCCATGCCTAATCTCTAGAATTTATTTTGTTGTTTTGATTACAGACAATATTGAAGATTCCAGGGTTTTCAGATAATGTTTGGACGCATCTTTTGGCTGGACTAGGTGCTGGGTTTTTTGCTGTTTGCATAGGTTCTCCTATTGATGTGGTATGTCTATACACATGCTGCTATTAGCCTATTACTCTACTTCCATACTATTTTGATGATGAGAACTTTTCACCGGGTGCATTCTACAGGTCAAATCAAGAATGATGGGGGATCCATCATACAAAAGTACTTTTGATTGCTTCATCAGAACTTTAAAGAATGATGTATGCTACTCCCTCTTGTTTCCTTCATTTAGTATTTAATTCACTTATGGTGACTTGTGTTCCTGGTTTATATCAGTACCAGTCATGAAGCCAGCATCTAGTTTTGTTTCCTGGGTAGTTTAGTAGTGTGCTTTGTGCATCATAACATTGACTTATTATATACTTCAGACTTGATTGTGGATGTAAATTTAAATAGGTAATATTCAGTACGAAAGAAAAATATGGCAAATGAAATCTTCATATTGGCAGAAAAATTAGCACAGTAACTATTTGAGCAACATTTATTGTTTAATAATTGACTCATAAATTGTATAGCTAGTTAAAGCAACATATATGATTGATTTCAGGGAATATTTGCATTTTACAAGGGCTTCATCCCGAATTTTGTCAGGCTAGGATCGTGGAACGTTATAATGTTTTTGACTCTTGAGCAGGTAATTCTAATTTCTTCTTCCTTATTCCATTGATTTTAACCATGACATGCATTAGATTCCCTTTTCTTATCTTTAACATTCTTCAACAAATGACGCTACCCATTCTTACTTATTATTATTATTATTTTCAATGTGCAGATCAAGAAATCCTTTATGAAACTCTAGGCAAACTAAATAGCTTTTTTAATTTCCCCTATACATTTTTATCGTACATTTATCCCTGATTCTTGGTCTCGCTGGAGCTAAAAATTACACACAGATGAAGTTGGAATTGCTAAAGATAGCGCATAATAAGCTCGTTCAGTCTCAGGATGTTTTTGTTATTGCGCATTATTCAGCTCAGCTTCCAAACAACAGCACAATTTTTCACTGGCACATCTTATGCACACATTTAAATAATGTTACCCTTGGTTTTCTTTATATTTTTATGGGCGATTTATTATTCAAGGACATGCGTCTCAATGCTACTCTCTTATCTTTCCCAAGAATTTTGTTTATATACCGGATTTAATTGTTTTGGGGTATTGATCGATGATGCTAGCAAAAGTTCCTATATTAATTTACTGTAGTATGTTAGCGGGCTAACTGTTTAATTAGATGTGTTTGACAAGCCACAGTTAATGAGATTAGGAGTTTAAAATTAGCATTTTTTTGGAATTAGTGCTGGAAATTAGTAGAGTTAAAGTTAATAAAAGTTAATACTAATTTGAGATTAGCAAACGTTATTTGGTATGATAGATTATAGCGATCAAAGTTAGTGCATTACTTACAACACAAAAATTAGCCTAAAATAAAATTTGAAAATTTTCGATATTTGAAAGTTTGAAAAGTTTAACTTTTAAATTTTGAAATTTAAAACAAAAATCTGAAATTTGATTCTTTTTTCAAATTGTAAATTTCAACTTAAAAATTTTTCAAATCTTTGAAATTTTTTTCATTGCATAGGTGACAAATTTTGAAATTTGAAAATTTAAAAAAGTGAAGGACAAGCAACACTAACTTACCAAATCATTGAATTAACAAGTTAGTCCAAGTTAGCACTTACTTTACTAACCTCAAATTGTCAAAATCAAATTTGTTTGACAATTGTAGATTAGCATAATTATTCGCTAACTTTTAAGGTTGGACTTAACCTTATTCATGCCAAATACCCTTAAACGGAGCAAAAAGTAAAAAAGTATATTTCAGAGGATGAGTGCTATATGGAAGGGCTAGACAAATCATATTCGGAAAATAGACGGCAAATATTACTATAGAGGATAAAATATATGCGATAATCACTTCCACTCATGATTGTGTCATTGTGATAGGAGCGACTATTGAAACATTTCTGAACTTGGGTGAAACACCTTTCTAATCTGCTACCAATAAATTAGTCTCTAGTACAAAGAAAAGGTAGTTACAAATTTTTTTTGTGGGAGTAAAGAGATAGAAATTAGACGCCAGTGATATACAGGCTAGCGGCAAAAACAATGTCACGTTTAATGGCATTTGAAGCTGCCTCCATCTTCTTAAAAAGATGAGAGTTTCCCATAATTGCAGCAGCATTCTTGAACTCACGACAAGTTTCATCTAATCTTACTATTGTTCGTACTATCAGCCCTTCTGACACATCAGTGAGTTCACATATCTCTGCAAAAGGAGTCCCCTGCAAGCCACAAAATATTATTAAAGTAAAAAGGACAAAAAGTGTCAGGCAACATCTTGAGTTGCAAATAAGGAAAAAAAAAATGAACTAAGCAGGTTGTAGTAATACCCTGGCCCATTCATACACAACTTCAACAAGGCCGAATTTGAGATTTTCACGTGCATAGTCCTGCGGGTCCACAGCTACTTTGAAGTGAGCTTGCAGCTCCCCTAATCTTATTGCAGTATCATAAAGTCTATAAAAAAAAAGTAAGTAACTTTAGTTGTAAATGCACCGGCTTGTACGAAGAATAAAAGAAAAATAGTCCAATACTACGTACCTTTTGGTTGCAAGAGAGAGCTTGGGAGTCAAAGAAGGTTCAGATGTGTTGTTCTGTTGGAAAACAAGAGCAGACATGACAGCAACAACTTCTTCAGGTTCGAGGTCATCAAATTGGTTCTCAAATAAACACTCCGTGCATATTAACTCCTCGCCTGAATTCATCTCACACGCCACCCTTCCTTTTAGTTGCACTACTAAATCTTCATTTACGCAATTTATTTCCTTCAGCACATCTATCTGCATTTTCCTTGTCATCTTGGAGTAAACAACAACAGAAGAAAGATAGAAAGAAAAGAACAAAAGAGAAGAAGAGGTTTAATTACGCGGCCTTGGAAGTCAGGCATCTGTTGGAGAGCCTCATCAGACATTAGGAACTCTAAGGCAGTAACCTCCTCCCTGTGCCTTTTTTTCTCCTTCATCAAAGAAAAATGCTCCTTGAATTTAATACAACCGTGACACTTGTTCTCTGTCAGTTTTTGCAGTAGCTTATTGTACTTCCAGTATTGCTCCACTACCAGCATATCTTTCAACTTCAGATCTGTATTTACAAATTAACTATAATTTTGAGTAAAAACAAACCACCACAAGTTAAATATAATTTTGAGTATAGCATTGTATTTACAGTGATACCTTTAATGGGGTCTAAGACAGGAGGAAATTTCCCTCCTTCAGACGTATATTTTACAAGCTGCTGAATTGTCCTTGAATAGACAGCATCACTCGGCTCCTCTAGAAGCTTCACCTGATCTATCTTCATTTTGGGCTGACATATGCTAATTATCTCTTTTGTATTGCTCTCCAATTGTTTAACTGCATAACTCACACCAGCTGCCACACCATACTTTGGCACCTCTATATTCACAGCACCTGTTCCTTTGCGAATCGAACTTGATGTGACAAAGTACTCATCATCCATTCCTCTTTTACTCTTTGGGGCCAATAACCTGCCCGGGAAATTAGCACCTGTGTCTAATTGATCTCTGTTCGATACAGATTGCATTGATGCCGATGTACTAGTAGGGGATTCGGTTGTCAGGACAAGAACAAGGTAATTTTTGAAAGTAGGAGATGGGGACTTGAGTACTACACCCAGCAAATGCTCTTCTCCCTGTTATATGAAATCTAATTATATTAAAAAATTCTGAACAACAAAAAAGACGACAAAATTTATCAGTAAAGGAACACAACTGATTGTGATTTGACAACAACAATTCTTCCAGGAGAAAGAAGCTGCTGAGCAGAGGGTGACTGCATAAGGGCCTCTGCTATTGCTTCTCTGTATGTCTCTGCCTGTACAGCCATATCATAATACTCTTCAATTGCTGGATCTCCTTTTATGCATCTGACCAGCACAATATTATTAGTTTCTCACGGCTGCAATTAAAAAAATATTGAATTGCAAGATGAACACATACTCAATAGCTTTAAAAGGCTGGCCTAACTTAAGTAAAAGTTCCTTTTGCTTTTCAGGCAAATTCTTCTGAGCATGGAACTCAGCAAAGCTTCTCTTTAGCATGTCCTCAACCTGGCCACAACGAAACAAACTTACGCATGTTTCATTCTTTCTTGCAAATATAGAGAAAACTGATTAAATACCTTCAGGTCTTCAACACGAAGGAGGTGCAAGATCATCGTGTAGGTGAGCCGGAATTGAGACTCAAGGCGGGTGGGTTTTCCTACAATGAGATTTTTCAAGTCGCTCTCTTCAGGGATGTCATCACGACACATCACTATGACAGTGCCGATGTTATCTAGGCCACGACGACCTGCTCGTCCTGCCATTTGTATATACTCCCCTGCTAACAGTTTCCTGAACTCTTTCCCATCAAATTTCCTCAAGGAATCAAACACCACCTTCATTGTTTGTGTTTTTAGCAAAAAAAAAAAAAGAAAAAAAAGGAAGATATGAAATAGGTTCCTCAAGATAATTGATATGCACTTCACATAAAGTTGAAAAAAAATATGAAAAGCCTACCGTTCTTGCCGGAGCATTCACTCCCATAGCAAAAGTCTCAGTAGAGAAGAGAACCTACAATTAATCAAACCAATCTAATAGGTGGCATCAATTCAACCAAATAATCAAAAAACATTATACACATCCCTAAAGTACCATTTGTTCCCCATGTTGGTTTTCATATTCCAAATGTGGTCCTCAAAAGTTTGACAGAAGATGTTGACTTAATGATGTGGTGGAGAACATATTTACTAATGCATAGCATGGACAGTGTCATCAGAACCCAATCAAAATAATGCAGCATCCATGACATCATGCATCTGTCAAAAAGATGTGATCATTCTGTCAAATCATATCATTCCATGTCAGGATCGAAATCATAAATCCAGCATTTTGATCTCTGAATTTGGAACTCAATATTGATGTTCAACTATTGATGGATGCTATTGATAGAGATAGTTGATAGCAATTGGAAAATCTATGAACCAAGCAGGAAATTTTGAAACTTAAGGGGCAAAAATTGGAAATGTACTGATCCTTAAAGGATGATTGGTGTGGCTTTATTTAATAGTTGATGCAGCTCAGATATACGAGCTCATAAAGTGTTTCAGAACCAGACAAAAGATTAGATAAGAATGTTTAAAGATAAAGTTGGCCTGAATATGAGGATATAGAAAGTCTTTTAAAGATTAGAATATCATATTACAACCAACTGATCCTAGGAATTTTAGGTAACAAACCAAACTGATCTTCTATATAAATAAGGTTCTCATATCCTACAAAAAGAAAAATGTACAAAAAAGAGAACCTTTATAACACCACGGCAAAATAGCATCTCAACAACTTCCTTAACAATAGGAAGGAGCCCAGCGTGATGCACCCCTACTCCTCTTTTAAGCAACCCTTGAATTCTAATGACCTGCAGAAAAAAAAAATAGCACAAGTTGATATGACTTGCCTCAATTTTATTTGATTTTGAAACTTTAATTTAGTTGGTATGTCGCAGTATTTAGGAAAGAGAAAATCACCTGTGGAAGTTCCCTATCAGAGCCTTTAAGGCGTGAAAAGGCTTTATCACAAAACAAGCGTATCTCGCTTTTCTCAGAGTGGCTGGTAAGGTCGGTAGCATACATCATGTCAGCTGATTTATCACAACGATTCTTTGAGAAACAAAAGATCACAACCTGCAAGCATTTCCATTGAATCAAGTCAAAACAGTACCAGGTCTCTAGTCCAATCAATGAGCAAGCAAAGTGCAAACCGGCAAACCCACATTGACAACACTAATGCGTAAATGTAACTATAGAACTGAAGGAAGCATACAGGCAACAGGGACTTTTGTTTGAGTTTATTGATGAGCAACAACCATGAAGAAGATTCTGATGCTCTCTTGGGGCCCCCACTGCTCTGCTGTCCTGAAGAACTCGAGAGTTTGTGTTGTTGTTGTTGTTGTTGTTTCTGCTTCTGACCTCTCCCTCCTGCCACACCCCCTCGACCAGAACTTGAAGGCAGATGTGTTTTTTGTTTGGCACTGACAGTATTATTAGGAGCGGTTTTTCTCTTAAAAGATTCTTTGGCTGCTCTATACCCATGTTGAAGAAACACATCCTTTTCGCATATCGTGTACAATTCCCCCGCATAGAAGATGCAGTGCTCTAGGGGAACTGGTCTTTTAGTAGTTCTGTTGTTTCAATTCAAAATTTACAATGATCAACTTAGTAACTGGAATATGACAATAGAATGACAACATGATGAAGAACAAACTAAACACTCAAAACACACATACGATGTAACACGGATCTTCTTCTGCTTAGTCCGGCCAATCCAGTCCGCAAACTCTACTGTGTTTGGAACCTAAGTAATCAAAACAGCAATACAAAGCAAGTTGAGCAGTAATTTAAAGTAGTTACAGAGAGGCTAAAAGACACCCAACAAAAAAAAGATTTCTCCTCGCACAAAATGTCAACATTATCAAATTATAGAAAGCAACACCCCCACTATCTTATTTTCTATATTGCATTCCAGTTATACAGTTTCGTCGCTATTGCAATATTACTATTGAAAAGACAAAGACACTTCAAAGTGATAAAGGACTTCTCCACTAAAACAATATAAACCGAAATCATGGTTGGGGACATTTCATTATTCTTAAAGGTGATGTCATAAACTCCAGTATTACCTTTGTACCTGTTTACTTCAACAAAAAGGGAGCTGTAACATTACTTCAGTTCTTGTATTCTTTTAAAAAGGATATAGTATACTAGTGGTTATGTTGCCGATGTCTCGACAGTTTTAAATCTGCATTCTTCCAATCAAAGGCTGTCCATCTTTCTTGTAAAGTGGGTCTATTACTCAATCAGGATAATGTGATCACAGACCCTAGTAACAGGTTATGTCTACTTCATACTCACATAATTCTGAAAGAACTACACTATAGCACTAAAGCTTCAACAGCATGCACATGCATCTAAAGTAGACATGGGTGTCCCTGTCCATTCCTGGATATTGACACTTTTTGCAACATCCCATAATGAGACTTATACAGAATTAGGCTAGGAACAAGATCCTTTGACATGTGTACCTTGAAAGTCGTTTGCATTTTTCATAAAGAACTTTAACTAAAGCTCATGTATTTAGGACGCAGCTATTATGATAATGATGTATGATATATATCTTGTACAAAAGAAAAAATAATGATATTTGGTGCCTAATTTACTGCTCACAAATGGAGCTAAGCATTGAAAAAGAAAATCCTATTTAACACCTATAATGGACCGGCAAGCACTCAACTGGGATAGGTAAATATTGCATCCGCAACAAGTCTTATATTTGAAATTTCTGGGCTTGATTTTAAAAATATGTTGGTTATTGTCAAAAGAAAGCAATTTCCAGTAAATAAATTGCTTACAATGCATTTTATAAACTGGAGCAAAGATAGGAACTTACTGTTGCCGAAAGGAGAATGATATTAATGTGTTTGGGAAGCATAATGATAACTTCCTCCCAAACCACCCCTCTTTCCGCATCATTTACATAATGCACTTCATCAAATATAACCTGTTTATCCAAAAGAAAATGCCAAAGTTTGTTCAATTTAACTAATTATTTTCCCTCTTCAAAAATAGCAGCAGTACTGAATATCAAACACTGAAATAATAATAAGATTGAACTTTTGTACCCATTCAATATCGCGAATAATGTCTGCACCTCTATACAACATGGACCGTAATATTTCAGTAGTCATAATAAGGCAACTTGCTTCTGGCTTTATGCTAACATCTCCAGTCAGAAGTCCTACGTCAAACTTTCCACAAAAATCCCTATACTTCTGGTTGCTAATTGTTTTTATAGGAGCGGTATAGATAGCCCTTGTGCAGTGCTGTATCAGTTAGGCAAAGCATGTAATTAGACACACGTTGATTACTTACTAGCTTCAAACAAGATTGATTCCAAGAGTGGAACAGGTTTATTCAAAGAAGTACAAACAAGTTTTAAAAAAAATGCTTAGTAAATAAAAAAGGGGAAATTCATATAGTTCTCCATCTGATATTTCTTCCAAGTTGGTCAGTCACTTTCTCTTTCATAACAGTTATTTAGAGTTCCTTATGCAAGCATGGAAATGGTAACAAACAGGAAAACAAGCAAGAAAAATACCGATTTAGACAAAACTTAAAAGGTTTCTGCCTGCCCCTTATTCATTCCATGAACTAGCTCGGTGTGACTGGAGTTTTAAACTATGAACAAAACTTTAAAATTGAAAAGTACATGAGGCAAAATTACACCTTGGATGACAATGCAAATGCATACTCTGCGATAACCGTCTTTCCAGCCGAAGTATGAGCAGCTACAAAAACTGACTCGCCCTTCTCTAGGTGATATATAGCCTATTAAGCATCATAAGAGAGTAAAACAGGTTAGTTCCACCTAAAACTTAACCCCATGAGAAAAGAAAACATTAAAAACATGTCCACCGAGAGAAAGATCTTTAATTCTTAATTAATACGAAAACCACCAAGTCTACTAGGGGAATACCTCCTTCTGAAACTTGTCCAATTCAAAAGGAAAGTCGATTGCCATATCTGGCAAAAGCTCATAAAAATGATTTATTATATCTTCATTGCCACCAGCAAGAGCCCAAGCCTGCAAATGAAAAGCATGCTTACAAGTATCAATACATCACAAAGACATGACAAACAATCAAAAGCAACAAAGAACCAATACTGGCTCCACTAGTTAGATAATACTTAAAAAAACAATAATAGAAACTCCACCTCAGCCTGCTTAGTTGTAGTTTCATTAGCTGATTTTCCAATTTTTTCTGCCTTCTCTTGTGGCTGCATTTTCAAAATCTGATCTAAGGATGCTTGTGTTTCAGGGACAAGATCTTTAGCATCTCCCTCAACTTCCACTTCAGTTGTTATCCCAATATGAGTATCTGGGTACATTAAAGAGAGAATACAATTACCCAATTACCAAGAAAACAAATTTCAAAGAAGCACAACATTTGCCTGATGTCAGATTAAATTTCAGTCACCTGTCTCTGACTTTGCATCCGCAGTTTCTATCTTCTCAACATTAATTTCTCCTTGTGAATCTATCCCAGTGATGATATCAGTAGGGTCAGCATTTATTTTTTCAACAGTGATTTCCTCGTGAGAATCTTTATCAATGATGACATTGTCATCTTCAAAGGCCATCTTGAATAAATCATCAAAACGCACAGAGAAGTTATCCTGAAAGGAATTTGTCTTTTGTAATGTATAAAAAGGGATGACGCCAAGTGCAATGTGTAAACTAGCAAAATGAGTACTGCTCTATCAGGAGACATGCCTATTAAAATGCGAGTTTTCAGATAGCTGCTCTTTGGTATCCTGAATGGCACTTAATGATGGGATCCGTGATTCAGTAACAAATC
This sequence comes from Rhynchospora breviuscula, assembly GCA_027562975.1. Taxonomy (NCBI): domain Eukaryota; kingdom Viridiplantae; phylum Streptophyta; class Magnoliopsida; order Poales; family Cyperaceae; genus Rhynchospora; species Rhynchospora breviuscula. The sequence continues at coordinate 32,755,166 of CM050401.1, read as the reverse complement.
ATTCCAGCACTTTATAATTTGATCTTTCATTTGCGTTATGCCATACCTCAGTTTATGAGGCTGCATTACTAAATTTACACGTGGTCAGCAAGAAATGGATTTTTACACCATAAGTAATTTTGAATTTTAACTAGTAATGGACTGTATATGCTTTTTACAAAAAGAAAACAATTGCTTGATTTCTCATATCATTATAAATAATGAAATTTGACATCTCATTATCTGTATGGGGCCTATGGGCACCTTCAGGACAAAGTGATAAAAATGGCAATAAGCCCTGGTGTAACACAATGAACATATCAGACTACACATGCTCCAAAGGAGAAATAAGATTACCCTAATTAACAAAATCTCAAACTAACCAGATTTTCACTGGTAGATCTCATGGACACCTCATCACCAACAAACTTCCTGCCCGAGCATGTCTGACTTCTTGGATATTCCTAGATGAAACAAACATCGCAATGAAAGGGCAACAAAACACAGCAGGAAATGAGAGGATAATTCAAAAGTCACAAAAAATGCTATTAAAAACAGAAGCTACCTTAAGAGGGCCCAATTGAAGTCCCTTACGAAATGTAGGAGGAACAGTCTGAGGGAGGGGCCCACCTCCATTGACAGGATGGATAAGCTCCCTGACCCAATCAGCATGCAGAGCACATTTGTCATTGTTCTGCTTGTCCTCATGTGGCAAGTGGCTGGAAGATTGGAGACCACCAGGACGAAAGGGGCGGTTGTTAAGGCTTCCTCTTACAAAGTCTTTTGCTGGTCCTGGCAATCTATTCAAACCCCCTACATCTTCTTGTGCTCCTTCCATAAGCTCCTCCACTTGTATCTATCAATATAAATCAGTTCATAGATTTGACTATAAAAGAAGACATGTCAGAAGAACAAAAGGAAAGGCACCTGAGTGGAAGCAGGTTTCCAATTGGGGCTAGAACGCCGGAACGGCAGCTCCCAGGACGGGGCAATTACATGACGGGGAGCAGATGGTTCCAAGGGGATGTAGGCCTTTTCGAACCATTCAAAATCCCACAACTTGCCTGATGTGTGGGGTTCGAGATGGTTCAGCTCAGGTGTAAGGTAATTCTCCTCGAGGTATTCTTTCACGCTTTCAGTTGTTTCTTGAGGGAAAGCAGGAGGGAGGACGAAATCAGGTAAGGATGAGGGTGAGGAGGAAGAGCAAGGCTGGAGGCGGAGATGGCCGCTGTGTCCGCAAAAACCGACTCCAAAGGAGACTTCCTCATTGCTACACTTTATCTTCTCCATTTTCTGATCCTTCTTGAGGCCAACAGAGGTAAAGCCAACCGCTCAGGAAAAAGAGAAGAAAAGGAAGGTGACCTGAATATACAAGACAACTTGTGTTTACTAGTGAAAAAGCATTTGATCATCCCATAATGCTCTGAATATTTAGGAATATCATGCATTGTACCTATAACTGTGGTAAATCATATCATGTAAAGGATTAGCCAATTAGGGCAAGGTTCTTAACGCAACCACAAGAAACCTTGAGCCATATAAAACAGGCGAGAGCAATAAAATACAATTAAAAGGTTTACCAGTATACAATTTGTATTGCACCATTATGAGCCAGAAGCATTTAAATCACGTGGAATGCAGTCATTTTTGCTAAATCGCCAGCTTAAATGTAAATTCATGATGCGCAATTACTAAAGAAAATTCAAACTGGGCTGACATTCTCATACTCAAGTAACATAACTACTGGCACAAGCATAAAATTGAACACACGCTGAGATCATAAGCGCCTCATTAAGATAATCTAAAGTTCTCGTAATACGACGAGAAGGTCATGAGAAGGAAAATCAAACCTCTGACGGCGGTAGTAGTCTAGTAAAGGAACCGCCTCTGTCAAGGTTGCAAAGAGAGAGAGATACGAAGAGTTTGTCTCCACTGTATTCCTTTTGTGCCTCTGATCTTGCGTTAGGGTTTTGGCGCCAGAGGACAGAGAGAGAGGTTTTTCAGAGAAGAGGAAAAGAGGAGCTTTCCCCAAAGCAAAAGCAACGTCGCCTGAGTGGGAGGCTGGGTGCTGAGAGTGCCTGAGAGGGAATCACATCCTCTGCCCACCTTTTAAGGTGGGCAGAGTGCCCACCTTTGATCCTGACCGTTAGATCTAATCTCAACGGTTATGGGAGCCCCGTGCATGATACCAGATTGATAGGCCCGAAAAACTTTAACCGTCCAGATTAGATCGAACGGTCCGGATCAAAGATTGGCACTCTGCCCACCTTAAAATGTTGGCAGAGGATACGCTCCCGCCTGAGAGAGAAGCGTTGGAGAGGATCCGAATCCGATCCGATAGTGGTTTCCAAGGCCATTATAAAGTGGAGGCCCAATTTAAGTGCCTTGAACAGTTTTCTGCTGACCGAAAAGGTCACTGGGCCTTATTTTTAGTGGGCCCATAACTTGTATGCATTTCTATTTTCAAGGCTTTAATCCATAAACACAGCGGACTGAGTACTGACCGTTTCCGCGGTGAATCGGACAAGAAAAATTTGTAGAAAATTGATTAATGCAATCGGAAAAATTATCATCGCACGCCATCCCAGAGGGGAGTACCTCAGCGATGGTCCCCTCATCCAGCACACTTATTTTGTATCTAAATGTCCAGTTTGATAAGTACAAATGTTCAATTATTTAAGTATAAATGTTCAGTTAGTTGCAATAAAAAATATAAATATTATAAGAAAAAATGTTCAATTTATTAAGTATAAATATTTAGTTTAGTAAGTACAAATGTTCAGTTAGGTAAGTACAAATGTTATGTTAATTGAGTATAAATGTTCAGTTAGTTGAAATAAAAAATATAAATATTATAAAAAAATATTTATTTAATTAAGTATAAATGTTTAGTTTAGTAAGTATAAATGTTCTGTTAATTAATTATAAATGTTCAGTTAGGTACAATAAAAAATATAAATGTTATAAGAAAAAATATTATTACTAAACCAAACGAAGGGGTCACGAACCGGACAAAAAACACATGAAAAAATTAAAAGGAGTCATGAACCGATCAGGTTCAAATTAAATTTTTTTCAACTCTGCCCCTGGCGCCAGGGGCGAAGCTAGGATTTTGTGTCAGCAGGGTCCGTAAATTTTTTTTTTGCTGAAAACATATGTATGATGTAATGTCTAATATAGACATAATATAATAATAATTTTTAAATAAACAACTCTAAAATAAGGTTACATTAAAAAAATTCATGAAAAATTAAATATATATTTTAATAATAAAAAAAATCTAAAATAATATATTTAATATACAAAATAATAATTCAGAAATCAAAATAATAAAAAAAATACAACAATTTCCTCAGAAATTTTATTTTTCTCATAATTTTGCATAGGTTTATTAGAAATCTCATTGATTACTTAATTTTCTAGGTGTGTTGGGCAATTCAAGAACTAGAATAAGAACTAGGAACAAGTCTTGTTCTTGTTCTTGTTCTTATTCTTAGTTCTATGAATTTGTAGGAACTAGGAACAAGAACTTGTTCCTTGTTCATGCCTTGTTTGGGTTTGTGTGAACAAAGGAACAAGGCCCTTGTTCCTTATTCTTGACACATCCAAACATACCCTATTATAGATATATAAAGACGAGAGGCATACGGAGGAGTTCGGCCACAATTCAAACCACAATTTCTGATCTTTTGTGGCGTTTGAAATTTTTTTTGACAAGAACAGTATTTAAGATTTTTAGTGTCAATTTTTATATAATATTTGAATTGTATTTTTTATCTTCTGTGGTATCTTTTGTTTATAATGTCCTAAATTTGACAAAACATTATATAGACGAATCACACAATGAGCAAGATTCGCGCTAGTATATATATGCTACAAATAATTATTCTATTCTATTCTAAGTTTTGTCTTAATAAAATTTATTGGGGAGGAAGAAAGAAGGCGATTAATCAGGAACAAATTCTACCTGGGTCCCTATGCAATTTTTTAGGCGTCGTCATGCAATTCAAATCAAATACGACATGTTCAGCTGGGTCCTTCAAATTTTTGAGATGGGTCCCTATGCAATTTTTTAGGCGTCGTCATGCAATTCAAATCAAATACGACATGTTCAGCTGGGTCCTTCAAATTTTTGAGATGGGTCCCTAGCTTCTTGTGATTTTTTTTTAATTACAAACAAATACAATATGATGGAATTTTTTTTTTTTGAGGTGGGTCCATGGACCCACTAAACTATACGTGGCTTCGCCACTGCCTAGCGCACCTCTCTCTGACGCGCGACTCTGCCCATTAGTTGACGTATTTAACTGAACACATTTGATTATTAAACTGAACACATTTGATTATTAAACTGAACATTTGTAACGGGCACCTGCTAGTCAAGAGAGAAACGCGTGTGCGTTGACTGTTCAACGATGGCGCCCGATGGTTATTCTGTCGACGGCAGTTATAATTACTGAAATTTGTAATCAGCCTCGGGTTGAAACGGACAGCTTGAGACAATTGTGAATTGTGATGTATAGAGTTTTTGACGTATTAGTGGAATAGTACAATTCCAACTCTATGCGAGTCTTCTACCGCAGCCATATACGAAACATGAGCGTTGATTGACGAAAAAAAGTTTATTTTTGGATTAAACGAAGGATTTTATTATATTATATTAAACTTATGTTGTGAGCAATAATACAATATATATAAATCTCGCAAGTGAAGGCCTCACCCGAATCATTCATGAAATTAGCATTAATTTTAAAGTGTGTTTACGATCTTACTTAAATTATTTCGTTATATAAATGACATGAATTTTAAACTATGTTTACAACATTATTACTTAAATTATTTCAATTTGTTGGGCAATAAATAAAGAAATATGTATTTTTAAACTATGTATTATTTTTTGAAGGAATAAATTTATTTTTCCATGCAATCCTTTTGTCCCAAATCACCTATCAATCTAAGATAAAATAAGCATGCGCACGATAAGAAATCAGTCTTAGTATTATGCCCCGAGACTACAAAGGTAGCATTTTTTTTTTCTTTTTTCTGTTGTAAAATAAAATGAAAAGAAAGAAACAATAAACAATATCTTAAGAGTAAGTAAGACAATATCCTCAATTTCAATTTCAGAATTTTATTATCTCATTTCAACCATTCATTCTTACATTCTTCTATTCATATACACAAGATTACAATGTCTCTATTTATAGGCTACAAAATGATATCTCACATAGTGAGTAATAATTGAGTAGTGGAGATCATGGATATAAATGTGTAGTGGAGAATATGATTATAAATGAGTAGTGGGAATATGAAGATGAACAATCCACATTTAATTAATTTCATAACATTTTCAAAGTTTTAAAAAAATTTATTATTGGGCTCACATTTCTTGAAATTAAGCCAGAGCACTTGTACCGTTGTACGAGCTTGTCCGCGCCAGTCAACCTAGCGTTTTCCATGCAGGTTAATTATGCTAGTAAATCATATTATTCGTATCAGAAAATTGAAAGGGAAAATGTGGCTTCATCTCAGCAGTAGACTTAGCTATATAGCTGCAGTTTTTGAAGTGAGAACCATATATTAACAAGCATAAGGTCTGGTATGGAAAGACATCAAATTTTATTTTAAATGTCTCACGGAGTTTGACTTTTTTTTTTTTTTTTATGTTGAAAGATGGCAACCTTCTCTAATCCTATTCTTAGATACGTTGACGACATAAACAAGATATGTTTGTTAATCCCGTACTTGTTATATTATATTAAGCAAATAATGCATGATAAATCTCTTAAGTGAAACCTCACCAGAATCATCTCTGAATTTAATTAAGCAATCCGTCGGCACAAAAAAAAAAACAATTCTAAACAAATTTTAGTATAATAAAATCATTGACATCACCACGTTTTATACTTAAAAATAAAATAATAATAATAATAATATGTTTTTTCAAAATAATAATATACTATGTTGTGCTCCATTGTCTAATCGACAAAAAAAAAAATCGTTTCGAACTTTAAAAAATTTACTATGCCTTATATTGCCCTACAGAAAAAAGTAAACATCGTTTCTGTATTTTATGTGTGTTATTACAAGGTCTTTTCTGGGTACAAGTACAATGTACAACAGTCTCTCCACAACCGTGGAGCATTTTTTTTATCTACTAAAAGAAAGGTGGTTGGTTTGTTATAACCTTCAACAAATAGCAACATGGATTGGTACAACTTCAAAGACGACGCTGCCCCTTATAAATCTATAACACAAGATCATTTTTTGTATAATTCCAAACAAAAAAGGAAATATATCTTTTGTTGTAGGCATGATATGCGAGCTTCTATTCAAAAATTAGTGGCACGCATTGATCATTTTTTGTATAATTCCAAACAAAAAAGGAAATATATCTTTTGTTGTAGGCATGATATGAGAGCTTCTATTCAAAAATTAGTGGCACGCATTAGCGAGGGTCAAAATGCTGGTTTGTATGACCAGACTTTTTCCGCCCTTGTTAGAAAATTCATAAAAAAACATGTTCCTTTGTTGTTCATAAATTATTAAAATTCTCTCCATTCCCATTATATTAATAAAAAAGACTCGCCGTTGCTTGAAAAAACCCGGACAGATTTTTCAATTTACTTTTAATAGTTACAATTGAATTAAACTAATATTTTCAAATTCATTATATCTTTATCATCTTAAAGAAATTTTACTTATTTGCATTAAAAATTTGCTGAATACAAATTCTTTTACAGAAATTAACTTACTTTTAAAAATTATTTGTTTTGAATTTAAGAAATATATTATTTTCCATGACACGCAACCCAAGAATCAATTCTAATATAAAAGATAAAGAAGAAGATTCCATCTATCTCGTTTACTGTCAAGATTCTGGCAACCACGTCTTTAAAAAAATTGGCAGTACTATTACACGCTGTGCACTAAACACGTTAATAACTCCCCCCAAGCCAATAAATAATAATAATAATAATAATAATAATAATAATAATAATAATAATAATTGTGATTAGTATATCATTACAAGCTGCTTTACCAAACTCTAATGAGTAGGTTGTTGCCATCAGATAGCAAATCAAACTTGCAGATCTACAGCTTCTGGATAAGGATACTCAACACTTGGGTTACTTGTACGCGCACACCTGTGAAAGAAATTTTTTTTTTTCTATGCGAGTTGCTGTCGAACCTTTAATATTCTAACAAGCAATTAATATCTTTTGCATATTTCTCTCTCTCGTGCGTAGATTTTTCTGTGTTTTCCAAAGCTCTTGCGTAACTTAGATAGTATGTCCAAAGCTCCGAGTTGGTTCGAAAACGATAGGAATATCGAGCGAAAGATGCTAAAATTAGATAGTTGTATTTCTATATTTTGTATTTCAAAACATATCGATAATAGATTTATTTTATTTTATTTTTTATGAAATTTTGATATTTAATGATTATTATTGTCAAAAATATATGTATCATCAGCATTTCGTATGTTAACTTTTCTACACTTTGTTTATTATACAATTAGATGTACAATAAACATTAATGTGGTCATGCGGAGATGCAGAGATAGGGATAGGCGCAAGTTAAAGAAAAAGAGATAGGGATAGGCGTATCTGACTTTAGGCCCACTCAATAACTAAAAAAAAAAAATTCATATATCAATTAATAAAATATAATATTTTTTTTATTAACGGCCTTTTATTTGTCATGGGTGAAGAAAAAGTTATCAAAATTCCAAATTGTTCGAAAAGCGGAGAGTCAAAATGATCTATTAAAAATCTTTCATTCAAACCACAAATATAATATTATTTTTCCCCTCTCACCGTTTTTTTAGCGCTAAATTTCGAAAAAAAAAATTAATAAACCACAATTGCTCTAATCTTTTTTACATGGCATGCTGATCCGGAATATTTTTGAATCATCAATAAAGAAAATAACAAAGTTTATTGAAAACAATTGATATGCTTACCACTGAAAACTTTCATTTATTGAAACTAATTCATTACACCCACTGTTAATCAACTACATGTGACATGGGCCTCCTACCCTACCCTTTTCTACTTGTATTATTCATTTAATCACAAGTTCATTTAGTGAAAAAAAAATAACAATTTACTGAATTTAGTAACAATGCCAAGAAAATATATATTTACAATAAAATATTAGCAGGTTTCATAATTAAATCACTCCATTATTTCCCTATAATGGTTCGAGTGTTCGTGTAGTCTTGAGTTGGAGTAAATATCAAGCAGAGTTCAAAAAATTTGAACTTCATATCGGCAGAATTTGACTAATCTCTACTATCTCTATCTCTATCTCTATCTCTATCTCTACTACTTATAAACGCACGGACCGTAGAGGTGTTACACGCTAGGTCTAGCATGTAAACAGGTGTTTCTGCCGTTCGATCGATTTGATTTGTGGTCGGATATTAATCGCCATACGAAGTAAAAATATATTTTGATTTTCCGTCTAATAAAGAAACTAATTATAATATATCTGTTTGTATCGATGATAGATTAAGCAATATATTTTTATTATCTAATATTATTTTATTTTTTTATTTGTCTATATGAGGGCATTTTAAGCTAGTAATTATCAAATAATTGAATCGAACTAAAACCGGAAAGAATTTGTCCGTGGAGATAGATGCGCATGGTGGGCTGGTTGCAAGGTTGCAACCAATTGGCGACTGCTGATGTGCATTGCTAAGTTTGGGAATCAGTCAATGATGCCATGTGTGCCACAAAATTAAGCGTCATTCACATGAAACTTCCGTACAAGAAAATTCTCCTTTGATGTTAGCAGTTTGCCAGTTATCTAATATTTTTCACGAGGATTTAGACAGGGGTAGACAATTTCTCAGGTCCTTCCGAGAAAATATATATATAAAAAAAGTGGATTTGGATGTATAACCTGTCGTCCGTTTATATATTTTGTTTTATCTTTTGATTGATAGTCAAGATCTGATATATATAGAATTTACGAAATCAGAAAATAATTTTTGGTTTGTCGATTATAAAACAATATCATTTGACATTTAATAATCTGCTTTGAGTTTTCAATCTAGGAGATGATTTTGTATAAGGTCATGAACTTAAGAAATGTAATAAGAAGTGTTGGTTTAAACAATTAACTCTCGATTTGCCGATTTGCAAAACAACACCAAACCTATTAACTAACGCCTAAATTTAGTGGATTTTTAGCGTTTTAATCAAAGAATGGCTTGAAGCAGTAGAGCACAAGTTTGGGAGCATCAAGAGACTTCATTAGACTAGTTAAAGTTAATAGATTAGGTATTTTTAATCCCTAAACTAATCTCAATCAGTTTGCTGTCTTTTTGCTGGTTTTCAGTACCAGTGCGTTGTATAACGCGTCAATTGCGTTAGAAAACGCACCAGTACTGTGCTGAACTTCAATTTCGTTTTGATTTCAGAAGACAGTGCGTTACACAACGCTCCTATACGTTGTGCAACGCACTGGAAAAGTTATACAACGTACCACCTCCGTTGTGCAACGCAGTGCGTCACACAACGCTCTGTGCGTTGCACAACCCGCCTTTGATTCTCCTCTGGAACTTTTCGACTCATTTTTGAGCCAAAATTCCATGTATTTAATGTCTTTTAATGAGGCGTTGTATAACGGACCAAGGCGTTGTATAACGCGTTTTTGCTTCTTAATCCTTTGTGCAGATTTTTACGCGTCATGTAACGCGTTGCCACGTTACATGACACGTCTGACATTTTTCTAGCCGTTGAGTTTGTTTTTGTTCATGCGTTGCATAACGGGTTCTTTACGTTGTGTGACGCCCTGACAACTCAAACGGATACCTTATCCATTCTGTTGTATTATAACGGTCTTCTGTGCGTTACAAAACGCTCTATTGCGTTGTGCAACGCACTGATAACGGGAAGTTCAGCTTTTTGGCCTGTTTATAACGGCTAGTTGTGCGTTGCACAACGCTCCTTTTACGTTGTGTAACGCACTGGATATTTCTGAGTTGATTTGGAGCTCTTGGCGCCCTCTATTTATATCAGCCCCCTTGGGACTGTTTAGACACTTTTGCAACCTTGCTAAATCACTCTTTCTGAGCTCCATTCAACCTGAATCAATAGCCTCTTGTCTTTGAGCATTTGAATAGCAAAACCATTTGAGATTAGAGTGTTTCTATACCAAACCCTAATCGTAATTGCGAGATTTTTTGAGTGTTTTGGTTAGAGCCTCAATTCAATTGAGTGTTTGAGTTGTATTTTGGAGTTAGGCCGATCCACCTTGAGTGTCATTGTGACAAGGGGATTCGGTTCGAAGTTGTAGACACGTTCTTTGTGGAATTGAACGGAGCGCGCCCTTTCGTGGTTGCGAAACTCCCGGAGACGTACGACTAAGGCTAGCCTTTTCTAGCGGGTCGGAACTCCGTAATACATCGCGTGTCAACTCTTTATCTCTTCTCTTTACTTGCTTGTATTGTGTGATTAGACCAAACTTGAATTGAACCAAAAATTGACCATAGCGGTTTAGGAAATTGAAATTGTGCCTATTCACCCCCCTCTAGGCCTTTCGTTAGGGACATCAAGAAGGAAGATGATGATTGAAGAATATGCAATCTTAACAAGGTCAAATATTTAGAAGCATTGTTGGTGCTCTCCAATACGCAACCTTAACAAGGCCAGATATTTCTGTTGTTGTTAACTAACTTTCCCAATTCATGCACAATCTGACTATGTTACAATTAATGGATTGTTGTCAAGAGAATCTTCCGCTATTTTTCTGAAACTTTAGATCATGGCCTCCTGATTCGTTCAGATTCATCACTTGACATTCATGTCTATAGTGATTCTGATTCGGGCGACTCAGCTGATGATCGTCGATCTACATCTGATTTCTCAATTTTTCTTGAAAGTAACCTTATTTCGCGGAGTGCAAAAAGACAAGTTACTGTTTCTCATTTTAGTACAGAAGTTGAATATAGGAGCTTAGCCATCACTTGTACTGAACTCTTATGGCTGCAACATTTTCTTACAGAACTACACATCAAACGACCTTCTATACCAACTCTTTGGTGTGATATAGAAGCAATATTTTTTGCTTCTAATCTCGTATTTCATGCTAGAACAAAGCATATAGAAATTGATTATCACTTTGTTCAAAAAAAGATTGCTCCTAAACAATTGTGTGTTCGATATTTGTGCTCAAATGATCAAATTATTGATAGTATGACAAAGCCACTCTCTACGCGGTTTCAATTTCTTCACAGCAAGCTCACTATGACTTCTGTCCCATTGGCTCGTGCATTGCATATCATATAGAAAATGCCACAAAAGGATCCAGTCACGAATTGATTAATTAGCTGTTGTAACTAATTCTGATTTTAGCCGAGGTGTTACACTAGCTTCTCATGTGCTAGATATTTTCCCTTCTATTTCTCTGTCTATATATATGACAATACAGTCTTATAACAGAGACAATTCATTCAATAAAAATTATTCCTTCACTTTCTCTTCTCTCTTCTCTCTTTATTCAAAGATTACACAAAGCTCAGGATAATCTCATCCATTATACCTATTTACCTAAATCATCCTTTGTCGTAAGCAAGTATAAGTAGAGGGCGTCATTGGTTTTGCGTTTACAAATTCACAGTTAGGAGTGGCTGTAAACCATGAAATCTTATAAATATAAAATTATTAAGCTCAAGGGGATCAACAAATGTTATTACATTGACCGAGCGGGTTAAAAACTTGTGTAATAAAAATTATGTAAATTTGTAATGGATTAAATTTGTCACATGAGCTGAAATTAATATTTTTCATTTTGAGGTAGACTAAAATCAGTCGCGACTGACGAATGAGACCGTCAGCTACGATGAAATCTCAATTTTCGAGAATCTAACAATCGATCCGAACTGTTCAATGTGTTCTCCATATTGAAATCTCATTGAAGACCAAATTTTACGTTTTTCTGAATTTTTTTAGTATTTTTTTGTTATTTTACAAAATTCTTAATCTAAACAATTCTGGACCCTTCAATAACAATGATTTTTTAAAAAACTAAAAAAAAATAGTAAAAAAATTCAGAAAAATGTAAAATTTGATCTCCAATGAGATTTCAATATGAAGAACACATTGAATGGTTTGGATTAGCCATTAGAACCTCAAAAGTTGAGATATAATCGCGACTGATGGGTCCATCCGTCAGTCGTGGCTGATTTTAGTCTACCTCTTTCATTTTAAGATTATAACCGATTGTTATTATTGATCAAGACTCAAGCTTGTCTGAAAATTTTAATTCACCCCACAATATTCCTCAAAATAATTTTTAGTTTTTGACCTAATTGAGATCCAAAAAAGTATATTTGAGTCCTTATTAAATTTACATATAGCTTGATCCACAATAGGATAGTATGCAATGTTTTAAAAACCGGACCGGACCAGCCAGTTCGATCGATTCAACTGCAAACCGAATCCAGTCCGGTCCAAACTAAATCGGTTTTTTGGCTATTATCGAACCACAACGAACCGGCCGATCGTGTTCGATTTTCTGCAGAACCGGTGAACCAAACCGGACGGTTCAAATGTTTTTAGTCGATTTTTTTTATCTGCAGTACAAATAATTTTCAAAAAATGTGGCCAACAAGTTCGAACCTGGGTATTTAGGTATAGAATACAAAAACTTAACCACTGCACCAAAATAGCTTTTGTGTAAAGTAATGTTTTTATTATTTAAATATCATTTAATTATAGTGGCATAATCCGGTTCTCTTCAGCGGTTCGACTGATCGAACCAGTTGAACCATTGAACCAACAACATTACCGATTCGATGTCCTGTCCGGTTTTCAAAATATTGATAATATGTCCATAAGCTGTTGAAATGGATCTCCCTAACACAAAACCGCTATATTTAGTTTCCCCTTTTTCTTTTGAAGAAATACATGAAGCAATTTACTTAACCAGTTAATGTTTCGTAGTGGCAAGCACTATTACGTTGATGAGTGTAGACAATGTTAAAATGCAAGGGAAAAAAGATTAAAAAGAAATAGAAAAAAGGCTGAAGAAGACAGAATCAGGAAGGTCGGTTGAGCACGTGGCAGGGCATATAAGATCCAAATATTGCTTGCGCGAGCCGCACATGAAGCTGTTTCCTCTACTTTGTGATTTATTAATTATTAATATAAAAGTTGTTTTGGATTTTTCACAAGTTATAACGAGAGCACAGAACAGAAGAGTCGAAAACAGTAGCAAGTAGCAACCCTTGACATTCTTTATTCTTTAATTTAAAAGAAAAAACAGAAAAAAGAGGTCGGATTAGGATATATCCCGGATGTTACTATTGACATCATTGGCGTGATTTAATTTAATAAAATTATGATTTATTCTAATAATTCGAGAATCGACCTTACATAAATAGATGTTGAACTAGTAAAATGGTTAAAAAAATTATAAAGCTATGGTTCAATTAGTAGAGTTTTATAACGCTATGGTTGTAGTTTATTAGGTTCATTTGATGATATTATATATTTTTAATATTGTGAATCGGTTTTCATGGTCCAATAAAAGATTTATATGTTTGCGTTCAGTTTTAGCTTAAAATTTATTCAAATGAGATAGACCCTCGAATAATTAAAAAAGGATTCTAATTCTTTCGGACTAAATCATGCTTTTGATATCAATTGTGATACCAATAATTATATTTACAAAAAAATTCCTAAAACGAAATCTCATCGCCTCATCGGGGCATACAAAGATCTGAATGAAACAGAGGAAGAGTAAAGTTCAAGTTACATTAGAATAATACGAGAAAAGATATTAGAATAATATATTTTAAAAATCAATTATAATATATTTTCAAATTAATTCACATGAGGTTCGACACTTAAAATTAATTTAATAGATAAAAGTTAGATATAATAATTTTATATAAGATAATTACTGTTTGGTGCTAAATCAAAAAGTGATTACTTTCAAATCGTTCCAAATTTGAATTAGCCGAATTCATGACTCTTCGATTCTGGAAGATTTTTTTTTTCTAATATAATATGTAATGAGTCTTATGGGAAAATAAAAAAAACAAATCACATGCAAAATGAGAGACGCTATCATCATTTCTGTTACAATGAATCTAATTATGACAACTGAACAATCACGGAGACTAAAATTAACGATCAAATTCAAAGGAAATAAATGCACGGAATGGGAAAGTTCCATTTTTTTTATTAAGAGAAAATCTCGCTTATTCCATGTGTCCTCTTTTCTTTTTATCATGAGCTCCCTACAATAATCAATAACTAATCACATCGGCGACTCCGTACGGTACTCTACAGCAGTCAAAATTTTAATTTCTAGAACATGGTTACTTGGCACGACTTTTCTCAACAGAGTTGGGTGGTCGTGGCTCGGCCTTCTCTAGTAGAAAATAGTCGAGACGGTACGATTTATCTTTTTGAAAATAAAGTCCGATTTATCTCAATAATCTTTGGAGAGAATAAAATGGAGGATTTGGTTAATCATTTTGATCGTGTTCGCGGTTTCCACAACTAGTTCTGTATTAATTTATTTGATCGATACTTTATCTAACATCCAACAACATGCTTACCAATTGTTTTTTTCTTTAATTTTCAAATTTCAATGGTTAAAAAATATGATTAATAATAAGATCTTGGCTAAGACATGTATGGAAGCCAAATTATCCCTTACATGATGGCATGACTATACTAACTATACTAATCATATTGTCATAAAGTATGACAATATCCCTATTAGATAAAGAACTTTGATTGAATTGAATAATCATAAAATAATTAATAACTATGATTATTTTAACTACATTAGACATATAAAGTTTAATTAAAAAATTAAAAGATGTCGTCAAGTGAATAAAGAACTAGAGATCAATTAGCTTGGCTAAATAGCAATTCAAGACACGATTAAACTAAGTATTCATAATCTTAATTGACATAATATGCACTCAAATCATTAGCAAATATAACTAAGAATTAGAAGCACGTGAATTAATTAGTAATGCTAATGTGTAAGGCCATTTTCATTCCTAAAACATTCACCTCTTTTAAGTTGAAAAGGCCAAATTGATTATTATGGGTTAAGTGAAGAAACTTATTTTATTTAGAACTAATATTGTCATTGTGATCTCAATCCACAGAGAAGTTTGTGTTTTTACCGAATTAAGACACAATAAGAAGAATTAATCCTTACTCGCCAAACAGTCCCAACTAATATTATTCTACTTAAATGTATGATGTTAGTCGTTACGGGTAAAATATGGAACTTTTTCAGTCCTAACAGAAAAAATAGAGGGAACAATTAGTCAATTTCAAACTAACAACACTCAACTATTGTTGACACTCCATTAGAAGATTGGATTTGACAAGAACTATATTTTGAAAACTATCAGTTGGACAACACTTAAAAGTTAAAACAGTCTCAATATTAAAAAAAAAAAAACAAAGAAAAATTAATGGGTCTCTGAATATCTAGAAGGGCGGAAAATTTTATTTATAATTGGATGCACTATCAATAACAAAAGTTAGGAATACACAAGAAGGAAGTCAAATCTGTTGTCTCAGTTATATTTATTTATACATAATTGTGAACGGGGTGGATTTTTTGTTTAAGATTTAATCTCTATTTCTACTACTTATAAAAGCATCAATTCAAAAGTCTAGTCAATTTTGAGTTCAAAGATATATCCAAATCTTAAAGTACACAAATATAGACCATGGATTTTTAAAACCTAATCAGATAAGTGGTATGGATTTAATAATGAGATAAAGAGTTTAAACCTTTCATCTAAACCGAGTTAGAATTAGAAATATAACAGCAATAAATAAAGAATACACGGTTAAAAAATAGCCTAATATTATTTTATTTCTTTATTCGTGGGACATCTTTGCTAGTTTTATTAAATGAAGTGTGTTCCTCTTTAAATTTACCTCCTTTCATGATCTCATCTCAAATCTGCTATCAAGACTCCGGTTTATATATACACACACATAGAAAAAAAAAATTTATCTGTGAACGAGGAAAATCTTTTATTTATTTATTTAGTTATTAAAGAAGGCGTCTCCCTTCCCTTCCTCCAATTTACCTCCTCTGACGATCTCATCTCAAAAATCCTATTTCCCCTCCTCCCAATCCAGATCTTTTAAACCAAGCACAAATACAAGTCCCAACTCCCAAGTCAAACCAAATATCGGTACGGTACGAATTGAAATCAGGTGTCGCGCGACGCCTGGTGTCGCGCAGCGCTTGGCCGTCTGATCAAGATCGGATGGATGATGAGAGCCCCGTGCATGTAACCAGATTGTAAGGCCCGAAAAAAGTGAACCGTCCGGATCAGATCGGACGGCTCGTAGGTGCGCTACACGTGGGTGTCGCGCGACACGGGATTGGGATTGGTACGGTACGGTCACATAATCAAGTGCCCCTCTTTCTTTCTCAATTCCTCCTCCCTCACCTAAAATTACACGTCGCCACATTATCGCACCTAACCAACCATCTCCTCCTCCTCTCCCCCTCTCCACATTATTTTTCTCCCAGAAAAAAGCAAACAACAGAACAAAAATCACATATAAGAATAAAAAGCATAATTGGGAGGGTTGAGCTGGGAGAGGTGAGGACTGGGTGGGCATCATCAGCAGTTGGCAATGCCCATGCTAATGTCAATTGAAGGGAAACAGCAGCAGCAGCAGCACCGATGCAAAATGAATAATTCAATCGGAAGAATGGTGCGGCTGCTGATAGCTCATGTGGGATCTAACAAATCCGGAGGCAGCAAGATGAGACTCCTCCTCCTCTGCTCTCTCACCGTTTCCTTCTCTCTCTTCCTCCTCTTCCTCGCCTCTCGTTCCCTCTCCTCCCACCACCCTCCCCTCTCCCCTCTCCCTGGGTAATTCTTTTTTTTTTTTAATTAATTCCCTCTCTCTCTCTATCTTGTTAGAAAAGTTTTTTGCTTTTCATTATTTAATTTCTTTTGCTTGTTATTTTTGTAACTTTGTTTCTGTCTGTTGTTCGTGTTAATTATTCACAATTAAATTTACCGTTTCTTTACTCAATTTGACCGTTCATTTGCAAATTAAATTAACTGCTTTTTTTTTTATAGAAACAAAATTTGTGCCAAATTTTAGGTAGTAACTCAAAAACAGGTTCTGGAAAATATTGAGTTAGATAAATGGAGTTTTTGGTACTTTAATTTCAAATGTTTTCAATATATGTGCACTTTTTTTGTGGTCATGTGCTTTTATTATGAGTGATGCCTAATTAAGTAATTGGTAGATTTCTTATTTTGCTTATTTGGTAGTTCTATGTTTGTGTAGGAAAGGTTATTCAGTGGTGATCAATACATGGAAGAGAAACGACCTTCTAAAGAAATCAGTAGCGCACTATGCAACTTGTGCCGGTGTCGATGCAATTCATGTAGTGTGGAGCGAGCCTGATTTCCCGCATAATTCCTTGATTGATAGCTTAAAGAAAGTAGTTAGATCAAAGTCAAAAGGCAATAGGGAGATTGAAATTAAATTTGATGTGAACCACGAAGACAGCCTCAACAATCGGTTTAAGGAGATGAGAGATTTGAGAACAGATGCTATCTATTCTATCGATGATGATGTCATTACTCCTTGTTCATCCTTGGAATTTGCTTACACTGTATGGAATAGTGCTCCTTCTTCCATGGTTGGGTTCGTGCCTCGTATGCACTGGTTGCGTGACCCAACGGTATATATGCTTCTTAGCTTTGATATGAATTACTCTTTGTTGTTTCCATTTCCTTTTCATTTTGTCATTTTTGAGGTCTTTGAATTAATCCCTACACAAAATGGTATGGCAGCTACATGCTGACCTGTGCAAAAAAAAGACAGCCCTTGTTGCTGTTTTATTAATGTTTCAATGAGATCAAAAGCTTTCTTTTGGAGTTAGCATGAAAAGTACTAAAGTAACATAAGCAAGTGTATAATTTAGTCCTAGAGTGGTGGTGGCATCAATTTTATTTCCTCCTTTTGTTCTTTTCTGGTACATGTGAGATGATACTGGACTTTTTAGCCCCGTCTTTTCTCACATCCTAGGAATTTGTTAATATTAGTGATGACTGACAAATGTTTCTGATCAATCAAATTAGGTAATCAAACCCTTAATTTTTAGGAATTCCTGGACCATACAGAATTATAGTTTCAGCACAAAGCAAGGAGCCGCCTCTAATTTATTGTTGATGTACATTTATGTAGGAAACGTGCTTGGAGGAACAATATATATACGGTGGCTGGTGGTCTGTATGGTGGAGTGGTACATACAGTATGGTTCTTTCTAAGGCTGCTTTCTTCCACAAACAATATCTCGCTATATACACCAACCAAATGGTTCCATCAATCCGTGATTATATTACAAAGAATAGGTCAGTGCAGTTTCCTTATAACAATTTACTTGTTTAATCTTAAATTAATTTGAGCCTAGCCAGCAAAAAAGCAATTTAATTTCAAAAACTGAAGCACTATTGTAAATCACTTTGACCCAATACCAATTACTGGATCTGATCCATGTCCTTTTTTCTCAATTCAAGTTATTAGAGATTGCTTAAAAGATTTTGATAGAAAAGGAAAATTATATAAACCAACTCGGAGTACAATGTGAAGCTGCTATAATTGCCATGAATATACTCCAGAACCTAGTGCTCCTATTATTGCCAAAACTATACACTATCCATAAACAAAACTCGTTTGCCAGTTTATTAAAAGTATTTGTAACATTTTTTTATTTCTTACTGCAGGAATTGTGAGGATATTGCTATGTCCTTCCTCGTTGCAAATGTCACTGGTTCTCCTCCTATTTGGGTTGAAGGTGATTCTCTTTCATTTTTCATATTTTTACTGTAGTACCTTTCTCCCTCCTTCATCATTACAAATGGAAAAAAAAAAAAAACAGTTAGACGTATTCCCTTTCCTGTCCTTTTTTATCCTTTTTTTTAATGTTTATTCTCTTTTTTATCTTAACAAAATAGTATGTCACAAATTTCTTATCTTAACAAAATACTTTGTCCTTGTACATTTTGTATCAAGGTTGTCTAACAAGCATAGGACCTGTACCAGCCCGGACAAACAACTTATTTATTGTTCTCTTTTTTTAAATTCTTATGATTTTTTAAAAAAAATTTATGGATTTGTTGGAAACCTATTATTTTGTTGTGGCTGATACTAGATTCAATTCATGGGTACATGTTTTCATATAGTTAACTAAAATTTTCTTGTTAGGTGTATTTAAGTTGGTTCACCTGTAGTAAAATGCACTTGATGGCTCTCAGAAGTCAGAAGTATACTTAATTAGAAAAGAAGTAATGAATTAAAAATTAAAAACACACAGATACACGTCATAATTCAATGAACCAGTCTTGGGTGCTAGATTCTTTTAGAGAAGTGAGATTGTACAGCCTGGTACTCGTGGACACCTTTCTTTATAAAGCTAGCTTAGGGAATGCAGTTTTAGCAATCTGTATTCCTTTATGGAAAACATAAAATTATTACTGAGGTGAACTTTCAATCATGACATCAAACAGGAAAAATACATGAGATAGGATCAACTGGAATCAGCAGCCTAGGAGGTCACAGTGCCAGGAGATCCAAGTGTGTAAATGACTTTGCTGCAATTTATGGCACCATGCCTTTGGTACCAACTAGTGTGAAGGCTGTTGATAGCCGCTCAACATGGTTCTGGTGATGCCCCACTATGGCCACAGAGCTTCCTTGGTTCTATTCTTCCACACCCCATGTTTTTTACCCTTTTTCTTCTTGTATTTATTTAATTAATTTTTTCTCTCTGTAAAATTGATTTTTGCAAATCATTGTATCATATCGCATTGGTGGTGGTTCTTCTTAGTTTATTTTACATAACTTTATTTATTATTTGTACTTATATTAGCTTGGGACACGTGGGTTTCAAAAGGTACAGATGTTTTGATCCCTTATATATGTTGACTGTGCTATTTTTCCTTGGGCTGTAGAGCTCAATTTTATATATAGTTACATATGATTTGATTAAAAAAATTGTGCATGTTCTTTTGAAATTTAATTTTATCTTCTCATCTGCTATTTGTAATTAATCCGAGTTCCCAGATATGTAAATTGATTTGGCAAGAACTAAGCTGAAACTAGGTATGGACAGGAATTATTGAGAGAACGAGCTGGAAAAGCGGGTAAGGTACCAAACTAATGGTGACCAGAAGGGGACCTTTCAACAGCCTTCTTCACGGGTGGCGATGGTTGGGAGTTGATCTTATAATAACTAGAAACAGCCAGGATTGATTGGAGATATGAGCGTCTGTATTTGGGCTGGTAATTGGTTGTAGAATAATAGAAGCATAGAAGATAGAACCCATTGAACTAGCAACAATGGGCCTTTTTGGTCAAGTCAAATCCGGACTTTCAGTTTTGTATCAGAAGGTCCATATGTGTCTTTGACCATACAAGTCTTCACTGGGGTAGAGAAGCCAAGCTGAACACCTCTTTTCAGGCATGAGGTTCATGGTTTATTTTTGACCTTGATCACAAACGATTCAAGTGATATTCTCGATATTACACTAAATCTACAATGAAATTAGCTATGTCATATTATACCTTTACTTCTTTTCCTTAATTGTGTTCTTTTTGCAACCCTCATTGTAATAGAAAATGTCCTTGCTAGATGCGGTCACGCCAGCTATGCAATGAAGTTTTAGGCATGAAGAATGTCCTTCATGTAAACATTGCCCTTATGCAGTATTATAACCCTTCTAATACCCCAACAAAAGCATTTGACGGGAGTTTTGGCATACGAGTACCGATGAAAGTAATTAGAAAGGGGAGATGAAGATGCGGTGCTAGATGACCACGGTGATAGGCATCGCAATTCGCAAGTGGTAGAGGATGGCAAACTGGGACTTGGTGTTGCTCTAAGAGGCTTTTAATCGAACATGTAGCGTGCGTGAAGGCGTGCACGCCAAATTTAGGGGAATGGACCTCAAAAGAGAGGTGGATGAAGTGATGGGAACGTAGTTCGCTTTGGTAATTGCTGATTCCACTGACGAGCTTGGACTAGAGGTCATTATTGTGTTTGACTGACGATTAATTTAATAC
This sequence comes from Rhynchospora breviuscula, assembly GCA_027562975.1. Taxonomy (NCBI): domain Eukaryota; kingdom Viridiplantae; phylum Streptophyta; class Magnoliopsida; order Poales; family Cyperaceae; genus Rhynchospora; species Rhynchospora breviuscula. The sequence goes on along the minus strand of CM050401.1, from coordinate 32,734,083 downwards.
ATCAACATAAATCGGAAAAAAAAAATGGACTCATCCGAAAAATTAAAATTAATCGCAGTCAGTCGCGACTGATTTTAATCTACCTCTCTCTCTCAGTGATAGTGGCTCACCATGATCCGAATATCTTTCGGAATTCGGATTAATTAAAAGAACAATTTTTAGTTCACAATTCTTTTATTTGGATCAATGCTTTGACCAAACTAAATGTCCGTTTAATGACGAGGTTTCTGAAACCGCTGACTGTATATTGGAAATCTGTAAGCCTGCATTTATACACATTTTTTTAATGAACTCTTAATTTATTTTTTTGTACTCTAAGCCATGCAACTATAAGACTTTTTATCATAATAATGAAGTAAATGTACGTGGCTTAATCGGGCATAGCTCTAAAGTAACAAAAATATATATTAAACGATGATACAAGTATAAACATGTTGTTACGCTGATAAAAAAAAAATAGTTCATAATTTTATTAAGTGGCACCATGTTGTACCACCATTTTATACCAAAATAATTACGAAGAAATGTTTAACATCCCTTTCTATATATGCATCTCGGTACGAAGGGGTACTTCCTCCTAACTGGTATGTTTGAAATCTTGAAGATTTCGCCACACGGGGAAATCCATTTTTGTGCTTGCAACGAATGAAAATTGATTTGTTAAACAATACGGGTAATAAGTAGTTGGTCATGATGAAACAATCAAAACCACACCAGGACTCTACCAGTGGTAGTGGGCACCAATTAAAATTTGAAAATTAAATTCGTCAAAGTAGGAATATCCGGACAAATATATTTTTCCTAAACAAAGAAAATAACTAAAACAAGTTAAACCCATGCTTTGTCATCCTTGATTAACTGGATCTATATAAGGGATTGTTTTTTGCTTCAGGGTATCACCAAAACAAGCAAGCTAGTTGAGCTTGATAAGTTTATTCGATGGCAACTGCTAAGGTCTTCTTTTCTGTACTTGCTTCACTACTTGTGCTGCAGCAAGCTCTTGCCTTGGCAACATTTGACACTGACACTGTATGCGTCTGGGGCGAAGGCAATTGCCAGATCCATGGTGATAACCTCACACTCATACTCAACCAGTGGTCAGGTATTACAAAACAGCACTTTCACATGCACATCTTTTGCCAATTTATGCAAGGTTACATTTCTAGCGATGCACTTTTTCTCAGGAGCTGCAGTGAAAGGAACGAAAGAGTTTCTCTTTGGATATGTCAACATGCGTATTAAATTAATTCCCGACAATTCTGCAGCTGTTGTCACCACCTACTATGTGAGTCCGGTAAATATCACAAAATAAATTCTCAAAATGCAGGTCGTTTCAATTGCGAACATATTTTCATGCACACATATTGTAGGCATCTTCTCGGTCGGTATCAAAGGAAAATGACACACATGATGAGATTGATTTTGAATTTCTTGGTAACGTTACTGGCGAGCCCTACACCATCCATACAAACATCTTTGTAAATGGCATTGGGAACATAGAGGAGCAATTCAAGCCCTGGTTCAACCCAACTTCAGATTACCACAACTATGCCATCTTCTGGAGCCCATACGTGGTTGTGTAAGTGCATCCTGAAGAGTACCTCCAAATGTAAATTATCACCTCCTGATTTGAATTTAAAGTAAGAAGGAATATGTTCAATAAATTCAGCTCAGATAAGCTGTATCAAAAGTTCAAACGAAAGTTTCGTCTGGTATTCTGGTATAGTCTGAAGAGTCTGAACCCCTATACATTGTACATATTGTTCATAAGCTTCACCAAACAACTATCTGTAAATTAATTTGTTACCATATGTCTTAGGCCTGAGAATCACAAAACTTCCAAATTGTGGCAGATGGTCCATTGATGACATCGTGCTTAGAGTGTTTAAGAATAACGAAGACAAAGGCATCCCATTTCCAAAGACAAGACCAATGACAGTGTACTCAAGCATTTGGAATGCTGACGACTGGGCCTGCCAGGGTGGTCAGGTCAAAACAAACTGGACCCACCAACCGTTCATTGCAAGGTACCTCAATTATGAGGACTCGGTTTGCTTGTGGACTGGAACAAACAGCATTCAGGACTGTAGTGCAGTAACCCCTGAGAACTGGTACATGGCACCACAGTTCAGGCAGCTGGCACCATCCCAGATCGACAACATGAATGACGTAAGGACCTATTACATGATCTATGATTATTGCTCCGACACAAAGAGGTTCAACGGAGCCATGCCTCAGGAGTGCTACCTTTCTCCTTACTGAGAATGTTTTAGCCCTATATGGTTTCCTCCAATAGAACGTGTTATTAATATTAGTTTATGCATGTGTATGGGTTTTTAGGATTGTCTTCTACTCTTATCATTCATTTATTTTTGCCCTTTTTCCTTTTATTTAGTGAAAGACACCATTTGTTGCTGTGTTGATTTATATATGTATGTATGTATATACAGATAGAGAGGGGTTAAAGCCAAATATGTTGGTTTGTAAATTAATATGTTCATAATTGAGAAGCCAGAGGGACCTCCTTGCCACACTCCTATGCCCTATCACACCTTCAAGCTTAATTTGTATATACCATTCTGAGTTCTTAATTTTGCAGTTCATCCAACCCCACCCCTAATATGCATTTATTTTGGCTTGAAGAGGAAAAAGGTTCTACTGGTAATTTTTGATACATTTGTCTTCAAATCGGTCCAAGGGCTTTTTGGAATTGGTTGTCAGCACTAAAGATCGGACTTACAGTTCAGTTTTGTACAAACTACAAAGGAAATTAAATTGAACCAAACCAGTTTGATTAAAATTCAATTGCAGCTTCAGTACAATAATTAAACTGATTTAGGTTTTTAGGATCAGCTTTTTGCCAGACTTTGTGGGCAGGGCTCATATAATTGCTAATTTGTAGTCCTTTTTTTTTTGTTCCCTATCTACAATTATTAATTGCTCTTATAAGGTGAGTATGCAACAATTGAAATTATGTAACTTTGTGCCGGGTAAAATGTAAGTTTATACTCGAATCCAACTTTTGTAAAAAAAAGCAAAGTCCCCTATTTTCTTCTTGTAAACGTGTCTCTCTGAATCAATAACTGGTATCAAAGAAGAAAAAAGTAATGTGAGAAACATAGACAGGTACCAAATTGGGAGACTCCATGACCATGAAGGATTCAGAATCGGTGCTTCTGTCAGCCTTTCAGCGATGATGTCAGATGCTGTTATACCAAAGAATCTCAGTCATGTTGAGGTATCACAAGCTATAACTTATAAGAGGGCATGTATAAGGAGAGAAAAAAAAGCAAATAATGGCAATGGAAGACGGAATATAGTGAACAAAGAGGAAGGGGAATTAATATCTCCTAGCTGAAATTGCGCTCTAAGCTAGACTGCGCTCCAAAGGGTAGAAAAAAAGAAAGAACTATGTGAAAATGTGAAAGAAAGAAGGAGAATAAAAAAAAAAAAAAAAAGAGCGAAGGAAGCCAACTCTGGAAATATCAGAGCCAGGTTTCGATCCTGGGACCTGTGGGTTATGGGCCCACCACGCTTCCGCTGCGCCACTCTGATTTTGTGGTAGCATCCGTTATTTTTAAATCTTATTCTTTATTGTAACTCAAATGCAGCTTTCCGATTTCGTCAAAATTTCCGTACCATCGGTAACCGTGATTCGTTGGGTAAATAAATAATCAATATATCCGATGCAATTTTGAAAGAATGAAAATGTACATTTTAAATCGTGTACCGAGATGGGTTTAGTTTTAGCTTGTATGTTTGTATGGTTTATTTTTGCTGACGTTTTGTAGTTGTTCGCTGGTAAACTTGACTTGGATAAGTCAGTTTACAGGCTGGATGTTTTGGTAGCTTTTTTCTTGAGGTAAACTTGACTTGAATAAGTCAGTTTACAAATTTTTGTTTTGGTTTTTGTTGTATGGTTTCATTTTGTTAAAATGAGACTGGGTGGCGCTCCCACCTTTTTTTAAAAAAAAAAAAAAAAAGTTCATGTACATTCAAAATGTAAATCATTAATAAATAATAATTAAAAACTACAAGTTGAAAGTGCAGAAAATTTTCCTCTAAGAAAACTAGAGTCTACATATCCTCGATAGTTATGACTAATGGGGCCGTTTGGATCGCTCAGGAATAAGAGGAATAGTCTATTCTTAGGCGGAAAATATTGTGAAGTGTGTAATTTTGTGAGAAAAATTTATGCCTAAGAATAGCTATTTCTAGAAAGAGGCTATTCCTAGCCCCATCCAAACGGCCCCAATAACATCATCTGGAATGCTTTTCATTTCATAAATTTTTATTTAAAAAAAATAACCATAGTGTAGCATTGATACAATTACAATAGATTATTGTCGAATAAAATTTAACTTTTCACCGCTGAAATTACCAACTGCAGCAAAATTTAATTTTCAAAATTTTCCGAGTAATATGATAACTTCGTTAATAACTTAGGATATTTGTCGAATAAATTACAATAAATGGAATTATGGAAAGATAACCCGTAGCATTAAAAAGTCACGCTTATACAATTGGAATTAGCCACGCATCTAAATATGTCAGTCCGAGTAGGCATATTTTCAGGTTCAACGGGTTCGCTGCCCTTTTTTACTAGTTCGATTTTATGAGGTGTTTCCAAGATAAATGGACTTCCAAGTTCCATTATATACTTAGTGCTAATATTGCGTTTCGCGATTAATTTTTATTTTAAATATTTTTTATTTGAAAAGCTAAATTAGTATCATTGGAATTCTTATAACTTTCTGACTATCAGACTATGCATATAAAATTTTATGAAAATCGAATATTTGGAGGGCTCCAAACAATATAAAAGTTAAAGACATTTAAATATATATATAGAGTTTTGCTATGGTAAGTTGCAACTCACCAAAGGATCGGTGAGTTGTGACCAAAATTTCTAAATATAGTTCAAAACGACCAATCCAAACCGTCCAATATGTCTCCCTATTAAAATCTCCATGCATTTTACAATTTTTCGAAATTTTTAAGTATTTTTTTGAAATTTTAGAAAATCATTAATCTAATTAGTTCTGAACGGTTAAAAAACAACTGTTTTTAAAAATCCGAAAAATACTTAAAAATCTCAAAAAAATATAAAATTTGGTCAGCATGGAGATTTTAAAAGGGAGATCATATTGGACGGATCGATCATTTTGAACTATATCTAACAGTTTTGATCGCAACTCATCGACCCTTTGGTGAGTTACAACTCACCATAGCAAAACTCTACACACACGCGCGCGCGCGCGCACTCATAGACTAGTCTAACGTGGTTAACGATGACGGAAATGCATCAAACCGTTATCGTTCCATATATTTGAACGGTACAGATCAGTGTTTCACTAACCATTTCATTTATCATACGGCAAAGAATGCACTGCTGTTAACCGTTCCATCAATTTATACGGAAATAACAGTTTAACGTTCAGAAAACTGAATCGTTTGATTCAAACAAAAGGGCACCTTAAAAATTAAAACAACCATGCATAAATGAACCAAATTAGGCTTCAATTATGCTTTAATTTAACAAAATTAGGCTTCAATTCAGACAATTAGGTTTCAATTCACAACATTAGGCTTCAATTTGATAGAATTAGCCTTCAATTCACAAAATTAGACTTCAATTTCACAGAATTAGCCTTAAATTTCACAAAATTAGCCTTCAATTCACAAAATCAGTCACTACACACATGCTGTCTACACAAAATATGCTTTAATTTCACCAAATTAATTTACAAAATCAGTCACTACACATATGCTGTCTACACAAAATATGCTAACAAGTTCCATTTCTGAACTTAACTGATGAAGGCTTGAAACCCGGCATCAAATAAATCTATATATACCTTGCTTTACCTCACTAGTCGTTCTGGTAAAACTAAGGGTCGAACCCAAAGGACGGTACAATTGATTACTAGACTTTACTTTCTTACGAAAACTAAACAAGACAATTTTTGGAATTTTATGATTTAAAAAGACAATTATCTAAAATGCAAATAATTAAATTATTTTTTTGTTATTTTTTGGTGTTTTCTGGACTCTAAATAAATGCAAGAGATGTCCTAGGGTTTAGGGTTCATTTAGTTTAGCTTTGAAACTCTTAGTACACGTGTTTTCACAAGGACAGCAAGAATTTCGGACCGAAATCTATATAAGTCGTTCCGAAATATGCTCCAAACTCTTTGTTCTAACTTGATAATTTAATATTATGTTTTGTGAAGGTTACTTGTCGACCAGACCTAAATCATAGCCTCAGCCGTCGTAATTTTGATTTTGGAATTGGTTTGGAACTCAGTTTTCACCACATAAATGACTAAGCCTAAACTTTCGTGTCGGATTTTAGTCACTTAAGATTATCATGTTGGATTTTCAGAGGTATCTAAGTCTTTTCGGATCGTTTAGAAACTACACCTTTCGGTCGTTAAGTTAACCTCCTCTTTCGAGCGTTTGGCTTACCTCAATTACTTAATCAATCATGTGTTTAGTCTAGTTTAATGCCCTAAAGACGTCGCGATTCATCCATAGGTAAACATCAAGCAAACAAATAATATAATTAAGCATATCAATAATTCTCAACATGATAAATCACATAGCATAGCAATCAATCCATCAAGTCATCACAAATACTAAACTAAACTACTACTTAGACCTAAGACATAATTAACTAGCCTAACATGCAAGCAAAATAAGATACAAACTCCATTTGATCAAAATATCAAGAGAAAAGGAAGGAATAAACCAAATATCGCTTCTAACTCGAGATATCGATCCTCCAAAGCCGTAGTTGGATCGGTTCTACCGTTGTCGCGTCCAGAATCGCTCCAAAGTTGCTGCCATGGTTGTGCTCCGCTGCGAGAGGTGGAATTCCATGTCTTTCGGTGCGAGAATGGTGGTGGAAAAGGTGGAAAAAATGCTATGGAAGGTGGGATTCAATGGTGGAGAAAGTTGGCCCCTTTTCTGGTCAAAATTCGTGCCTAAATACACCCATGGAAGGTCAGGGAGGCGGCTAGGGCAAGGAATGCTCTTTCCTTCTTCGAAACTTGCCAAATTTTACTTTCCATACATGGATTTTGGACCGAAATTTGGAAATTTCGGTCCGAAATCAGAGAATTTCTGACCAAAATTCCAGAATTGAGCACTGATAGTATTTTGACCATAATTTTTTCATCCGAACTCCGATTGAGGTGATTCAAAGATCGTTGGAAAGTTAGGGATTGAGCTCTACAGTACTATGGATTCTATTTAGTCATTTTCTTCTAAAAAATTGTCTCTTTTTGTGCAATTATTGTGTCCAATCCACCAAATTCCTAAAAGACAAGTCAAATTCCACGGCAATACCCAATCTTGACGAATATAGCACAAAAGCACAGTGAATATCATTAGTTTGAGTATTATTTCGGTGTTAAGTATGGTCAAAATATATATATAAATAAGAGATATCATTAACCAAATACACAAACACAACTACACTAACACAAGTACTGTCCATAACTACTAAATCTACTAGATAACCAAATACACATTTGAACCCTGAATGACATGCATCAGCTCAACCCAGATGACAAAATCCCATCTCAGATTTACCAATCTCAGCCACTGGCTAAACAAACAAAGCAACTAACACAAAACATCATCATTGATGATCAATGCTTGACATCTGAGGAGCCAAAGACATGGTACAACCACCAATCCAGACTTCAACTGTGTATTAAGGGATATAGTAGTGGTACAACAAAAGCACACTTGCATGACATAACTACATAAGTACTAAACAACTAATAAGTGGCTTACATACAAATGATAGCCAGCACAACCTCATTCTTCTTCATTGATAGAACCTTCATCAATGTTCCATAGAGGATCACCAAAAATGTCACCTTTCTCTGAAAAATTAAAACAATGAAACCTGTTAAGTAACTAATTACTTTTTTTTGTGATAAAATGGAAATAATGAATCATATTAAGGGAGTCAATGAATCATACCTTTAATCAATTCCCGCAACCAATCCTGAGCACAAAGCAGTGCTTCAATGCTTTCATCATTGAGGGAGCTCCTAACTGGGCTAAGTTTTCTACCACTTGTACTGAAGGCAGATTCAGATGCCATAGTTGATATTGGGACAGCCAAGATGTCTCGAGTTAACTGCGACAGTATCAGATACTTGGGAGCTTTCAATTTCCACCAAGCAAGAATGTCAAAATCAGCATCAACATCTGCTTCATCAACATCCTAACCTATTTGCATAAATACATAAAAAAGAACTATAAATAACAGAAGATAAAAATTGACATAATTGACTAAGTATGTAATCACCTCGATAATCATCTAACTTTGATTTTGGAGCTTGATAATTCTTCTTAGCTTTTATGTAATCCTTCATTGCAGCTTTGTTATTGCTAACACTAGTGGATGCATCTCTCTTTTGCCTGTTAAGAAAAAGTGCCAAGTTAATTATTTGATAGACCATAATTATTCATAATTCAGTTTAAACTTAGCAATTAGGGTGTACCTCTTTGAAATGCTAGCCTGGGTCTGGTTTGATGGATCATTTGTAGTTCCATTTGTTTCCTCATACTCTTTGAACAATGCTTCTAAGCACTATCTCAAGTTAGCCATAAACCTATCACAATCTTCTAGACATAACTGTTCCATATAATATTGAACACCAACCATCTTGCATCTAGGATCAAGTACACAAGCCATTGCCAATAGTGAATTCCCAATGTTCCAATACTTGTCAAACTTGATAAGCATGTCAGCACCCATGTTGACAATAATTAGGTATGGACTACTAGTACACAAGCCCTTAATTGACTATAAATCATTAAGTGATTAAGTTCTTAACTGCTCATCAATCATTACTCTTAAATGTTGTCTTTGCTTTAAAAATATTAAATGCTGACAATTGATGCTACTCATTAGTTTCAGCTGAGCCTAATTAGTGAGCCTCATTAGTTTCAGGTCACAATCATTAGCATTAAATGCTACACGTTAGCTACTGACTCCCCTAATTAATTAAATGAAACACCAAAATTCTTGAATTTTGTCTAAATAATTCCATTGATAGAAATAGAAATACATAATAAATTATTTTCTTATTTTTAGAAATAATTAATAAATAGCCAAAATCATGCATTGTTTTCCCCTCTCAGAGAGCAAAATCAGAAAAGAAGGGGAAAAAATCAACAGAATTTGTATCAAAATGAAAATTGCCTTAAGGCAAAGCAAGCGGTTTTGGCTCTCCTCTTTCTCCTTTTTTCTTTCTTTTTCTTATCTTTCTTCTGCTCTATCCCTTTTCCTTTTCTCTTTCTGTTGTAGTGTTAAGTGTTGTTTTCTTCCTCAGTTATGCAATATAAATACCCAACATTTATAATTGCTGGCGCAGCCATAGTCCTGGCAGACGATCTCATCGTATGTCTCACAGAGGCCAGTGCTACTATGGTAGCAAATGATAACCCTTTCTCAGCCTTCAAGCCTACTAATCATGCTCAAGAACACTGGATTTCTGGAGACTACAGACGGATCGTCCAATCAGGACCCGACAACTAGCAAAACTCGCTGGGTTTTAGGAAGAACACAACAAACAAAATCATGACTAATCGCCTCTTTACTCTCAAATCAACTATGTATTCTGTACTATTCGATTGACAAATTGGAAAAGGTAGAGGGAGAGAGTGTGAGAGAAGCACGAAGAAGAGAGGTATCGCCAACAGGCGACAGGCATGCGAAAAAAGAAGAGGAGAGGAGAGTGACTAGTGAGCGGCTCGATGCACTTAGGGTTTATTACCCCTCTCTCTATCTCTCTATTTCTCCGCCGTACACTAATCTGCTATAAAAAAATTCTATCCAGTGCAATGTATACGGATAAACGAAATAACAGAAATGAAAAGAGGCGAAATTGTTAACGTTACGTTAATTATACGATATATAATACGTCGACTCGTTATTGTTACGTATGATTATATGATACAAAATCGCCATCTGTTAATTGTTACGTTAATTTTTAATGTCACGCCAAAACGATAAACGACTGCCGTTGGTAGGTCTACACACACACATACTAGCAAAAGATGCCCTCGATATGATGGGCAAATAAGAAAATAAAATATTGATATTATTTTTGTTTCATATAGAATTTTATATGTTAGGCAATAAAGATATGGTGAAATCAATAATTTAGTCTTTCCTTTTAAATAAATAGCTAATTTGGTAGTAACTTAATCTTTTCTAATAAAAATCTCACATTGATCTAGACCACTGATTAGATCAAATTACACAAATCAATGGTCCATAATTGATATAAGAATTGTTTATACCATTTTATTTGATATATTTACTCCTTTTATCTAAAATGTTTAATAATTTCTCTAGCTGTTTTTATAAGTAGTAAGGATACATATAATAATATGCTGAAAATTATTAAAAATATTTTGAAAGTGAAAGAATGGAAAATTTGATATTATTGGGTTGTATGTAATAGAAGGTGTAGAGGCAGAGAAATAAGTACTAAGTTGAAGATATTGAGGCTGACAAGGAATTAGTAATAGAAGGTGTAGAGGCAGAGAAAGAAGTACTAGTAGAAGAGATAGAGGCTGAAAAGGAAGTAGAAGATATAGAGGCTGAAAAGGAAGTAGAAGATATAGAGGCTGAAATGGAAGTACAAGATATAAAGGCAGAGAAAGAAGTACTAGTAGAAGATATAGAGGCTGAATCATGCAAACTGATGTTCTTGAGTAGAATTAATGAATCATGCAAAATCTGTGTTTTAAGAAGCAAAAGAAATGTTTAGGGAAACAATGATATTTGTGTTTGGAGGTCAATAAATGATTATTTGATGCGTTACACTGGTGTATATAAAACCATAGAATTTAGTATCTTAAGATACACGATACTTAACTCACGATACGATACAATTCATAGCCTGATTGATACGTATCTTGGCCATTCTATCTCAATTCCAGTGTATCTTGATCTATCTTAAGATACACGATAAGTAACACGAAGTCACGATACTAGGGCGTATTTTAAGATAAACGATTCGGTAACAATCAATAGTGAAACAATTTGAATTAGTAGAATAATAATAACAATAATAATCATTTTTCAATTATAATTTGTATAGATTATAATAGAATATTAGTACAATAATAAGAACAACAACAATAATAATAATCATTTATACAAATTATATAGAATAATACTATACTATAATGATTAATAGTTTAATACTTTCTAGATATATTATACAATATAATGTTATAAAAATACATTACACTATTATAAAAAATATAATGATGAATAATTTATACATACAAAAATAATTAATAACGAGTATAATTTATACAGATTTTACAATGTAATATCATAAAATATAATTGTAAATGATTTAAACATATTATATATTATAAAATTTAAGTAAAATCCAATATTTATACACTATATTTAAAGATGCCTGAATTATTGAATGATTATAAGGATACAGTGTGATATTAGAACTTTCCTTTAATGAAAATAGTTCAATATAAATTCTAATTACTTATTTTACTTAATTTTAAGGATAGCGTAGCGTATCTTAAACGAATCATTATGATACATGATACACAATACGATACTTAATGTTGTGATACACGATACATTTTACGATTCAACTTCTATGTACAAAACACATACTCATACTTGCATGTATTCTCGCTTGTAACGTGCAAATTAGGCCATCTCAAGGGAGAGTATCCTCTGCCGATCTTTTAAGGTTGGCAGGGTGCCAACTTTTGATCCGAGCCATTCGATCTAATCTGGACGGTTAAAATTTTTCAGACCTATCAATTTGGTATTATGCACGGGGCTTCCATTAACCGTTGAGATTAGATCTAACGGTTCAGATCAAAGGTCGGCACCCTGCAAACCTTTTAAGGTTGGCAGAGGATGTGATTCCTCCTAAGAAGCACATGTAAATCAGCTAAAAGAATTACAATGCTATGTCGATGGATCGTATTTTTGTATGTCAATTGATATAACCACACTATTGTATCAGCACATCAGTCAGATATATAACTATAAAAAAAAGTAATTTATATCCCACCTACCTTCATAGGAAAAGAAGTAATTTAACTGATAATCTATATCGCTCACATTGCATTTTTAACTTGTCAAATAACTGAAAATCTATATCACTGACAATTGAAAATGCTAATGTAAATTTACACAAATCAATTACACAGCACAATCATCGGTACCAACCAAGGACTAGTACGGATCAGGTACCAATCAAGGAGTACAACAAAGTGACATATATAATATATCAATTCCATATCACATTTTTTAAACGGAAGATTGTACAAAGAAAACAACAAAGTCAACCAAAAAAAAAAAAAAAAAACAGAAAACAATCACATACATACCAGTAAACCATCACATAAACCATATAGTTCAACATTAATAAATTGATAATCATATAGCTAAACAATCAACAAAGCCAATAAACCATCACATACAGCCAATAAACTAATTTAAATATAATATACAATGAGAATATTTTCTCTCTGCATAATTTAACCTACAACACATTTTTCTCTCGTTAATAGAAGGCACAGTAACACTTAAAACATACAACAACAATAATACAAATGAAACTACTAAAATTACAATGACACGATTTTCCTTGGATTCCTTATCCTTCTTTTTTTTTCTAAATTATTTAATCGTCTAAGTAATCCATTATGACTTCCTTTGATCGATCTGGAATTTGATCTTCGTGCCATCTAAAGAATCGGCATGCTCCAGGATTCTATAAAATTAACAAGTAATTATGTATTAAATTATGAATTTAAGATGAGGATATTAAGTGTACTCTGTGTGTTCCGTCCTCTTGACATGCAGCTCCATCAACAACAAAAGGAGTGGAAGTGGGCAATTATCCATTAGCAAAGTAGCATTTTATCTTTTGCATGTTTGGTTCTCAACAATTAATCCATGTGCTGCTCAATCACAAACTTACCAGTTACCAATTTCAACCCAGTCGAGCAACTCCCTTCCACCAAGAAACAACACTGCTTATCATGGAATATGGCCTTGTCGCCTATGTCATTAACCTCAATCCAGTCTTTCTTCCTAGCATGCTGCATTACAGAAACCTTAAACTTCATTGGAATGCATCTATTATTTATGAGAACATGCAATTTTTGGAAGGAGACTGCCAAGTAGCAATGCTCATCTCTCGGAGGAAGAAAAATGGGAGAGATAATTTGAAGCATCTGAACATCTAAAGTGACCACTAATTGGAGCACACCTTGTAAGGCTCAAAATGTAGCAGCAGTTGTCATGGTTAGTGAAAATTTTCTAATGTGCAGCAAATGATCAATTGTGAATTCCCCATATAAAGTTGCAGTGTGGGTAAATTTGAATCAGGTTTTGGTGGATCAAGGAGATTTGTGCCAAGTTGTTCCACCATGTGGATCTAACATAACTATTGATTTACCGGTAAACAACACTAATCAAAATCAGAAAGACATTACCTCTCCATGCTCCAAAACCCTTAAGAATTGATTAAAATTTGGACATTATAAAAAATTAACATTGGATCAGTAACTGATCTAGTGTGGATCGTTTGATTTGGAATGATACAAAATGAAGAAAAATCTTAACTCAGAGCATTGCAACTTGAAACCAAACAAGTGTGTACAACTTCCAAACCCTAAATCGAAAGTATTAAGAGAGAGTAAGGCATTGACATTACTCTTCCATGGACTTGAGCCAGCATGGAGTTGGTATGGCCAATCCCTTGACCAGCTTTCTCGTCTTTGTCAGCATATCTCTGGAGGTGGAGGAGGCTGTGTCAAAAGGGAGAGAATTGTAGACGGAAACAGAAGAAATAATTAATTTCCCGGAGAGAACGAAATTCTCTGCAGTTCTTAAAAAAAGAACTGCAATGGAGTTCTTTAATCTTAACCGTCCGATCAATGATGGATGCCCTCTTTAATCTTAACCGTCCGATCCGATCAATGATGGATGTCATGTGGTTAATACAAAGATTCGTACAGTCCATTAATCTTAAACGTCGATTAGATCAGATGGTCAATATGAAAAAACTCCATTGCTGTTCTTCAAAAAGAACTGCAGACGACGCTTTTCCCGGCGCTCCTCGGCGATCTGATTTTTTTTTAAAACCGCCTTTCGATTTGAACCTTCGTTTTGATCCAACGGCAGAGAAACTTAGTGCAGCATTCTGCTGCAAGAAAAACTGCAGCAGAGAATTTGGAACCGGACCACAATGCCCCTCAGCGATCTTTTTTTTTTTCAACCGCCGTTCAATCTTTCAATCTGGACTTCTTATTTTGATACAATGACGGAAAAACTTAGTGCAACCAGTGGCGGAGCCAATAGAGGTGCAGGGGTGGGCCTCCTGTACTCCATAAATTGTTCAAATTTCATGTGTATTTTTTTTTTCAATTCTAAAAAATCTTATCATTTGCCCGCCTAATTTAATCTGAATGGAAAATTTGTCTCCCCAGTGATTATTTTCTGGCTCCGCCACTGAATGCAACACTCTGCTGCAAAAAAACTGCAGCATGAACAGACGAGCCGAAGAGGAACTTCATCGTGCTTCCGCCCTCAATTTTTCTAATAATATGCAAAGCTTTCTCATATCTAAGATAATATATGAAGCTCCGAGTTTCTAACGCCGACACAGCAAACCTATTTCTCTGATGGAAAAATGCTTCAGAATATGATTTTAAAGGGGAAAGGTGGGGAGCAAAGAGAAAGAAATAATGATCATGACCGTCCGGTTTGGTTCTCGTACCCCATAACAGAGATGTGATGAGAGAAAGCAGGAAAGATAAGAGGAGTCAAAACAGATGTTTAAAAGAACTTAATTCTGAATTTGTATTATCAGTTTCAAGGACAAATCAGAGTATGTAACTTTCAATTCAATTAAAGCAAAAAACATCTTAATTAACAACAAATCTAAATATATGACATATAAAAAAATTCGAAAGAAAAAAATAATGGACACACATAGAACGCGATAAATTATGCATAGATAAAAGCATGATATATTGTTAACAACCAATTGGCAATAGCGTTGCTCTTCTTAGTTTTAATCATCTCCAAGCAAAGTTTCCATTTCTTCTAGATGATACTCGTCTTCCCAAGGATGTTGCCTAAGTTTCTTGATTCGATCAAGTTCTTCAGCAACTTCTTTCATTGTAGGCCTCTCTTCTCCTTTTATATTTAGACATTTCGTAGCCAGCTCAGCAACTTCCGTTATCGCTTCCATATCATCTTCCAATCTGATTTCATCATCTAGAAGCTCTTGCATTTTGTTCTCTTTCATGGCAGAAAGGAAGCAAGACGAGAGACTCCTCTCTTCTTCTGGTGCATTAAAATTAATTACAGGCTTGCTAGTTAGAAGCTCTAGAAGAACCACACCAAAACTGTACACGTCGCTTTTATTTGTTAATTGGCATGATTGCAAATATTCTGGGTCGAGGTACCCACATGTTCCTTGGACAAGTGTGATGAATTGCGCCTCATCTGTTGGAGATAATATTGAGGCTCCAAAATCGGACACCTTTGCATTATAATTTTCATCCAAAAGAATATTTGAAGATTTCACATCTCCATGAAAAATAGATGGAGATGTTGAAAAATGCAAATAAGCAAGTGCTTCTGCTGATTCATGAGCAATCTTTAGACGAATTGGGAGAGAGATGGGAGATCTTTGGTTTCTATCATGGATGTGGTCAAATAGAGTGCCATTTTGAATACACTCATATACTAGCATAGGAATCTCAACCTCTAGACAACAACCTAAGAGTTTTACAATGTTTTTGTGATTAATTTGGGATAATATAAGCATTTCTTTACCAAATTCTTCTTTCTTTCTCTCGTCAACTATCTTACACTTTTTTATGGCCACCATTTGATTTCTTAGAGTACCTCTATAGACAATGCCTTGTCCTCCACAACCAATTATATTTGCATTGTCAAAATTGGTTGTTGCTTGCTCTACTTGTTGTTTTGTGAAGATAGTGAAACCAAATCCTTGATCAGATTGAATCTTCTCCAACAGAATCCACCCTCCATATTCTTGAAAGTACTTCTCTTCTAATTTGAAAAGCTTTCTTCTTTGGTGAACCACGTATGTGAGAATTACAAGTAAACATAGGACGACAATGCCAGCACAAGTTCCTAACAAACATTGTACAAAATTTGTTTGGTTATCCTTATAAAAGCTGATTTGTTGATTTTGATCAACCTCTTGAGAAAAAAGAAAAGATGTCTACAAATGATCACATTTCCAGCAAGTGGATGGGTTTATTAGGTGTAATCAGATTTTCTGATTTTGGCATCTGCACTTAATAAAATTTAATGAACTTTAAATATCAGCAAGCTGTATTTTGTCAGCTTGATTCCAATTATCCGTGCCATAGTTCTTCTAAAGGAAAGCAATAAAAAAAGTTTATAAAGCTTCCATTTGGTGTATGCTTTGACAATGGGTATTCCGATATATAGCAATATCATCTAACAGTTTAATGCAATTGTTTCTTCTATATTTCACGTTTTTTTGTAAACTTAATTTAATCCTTACTCCCTGTTTCTTAATTTTTAGCAGCATTGCAAATCTTCAGGACATGTATTTATCCCAAATGAAATGGTAATTAAAGTACCTATAACTAGTGCCAAGCTAAGTGCACATGCATTGTTATGGTTAATGCGCCAGCCGAATGGACAAGAGCACTTGTAACTCCCTGGCAAATTGTGGCACTTCGCTTTCTTGGAGCATGGATTTTGGGTGGCACACTCATCAATGTCTGCAGTATAATCAGTACAAAATATCATTACACCAACAAACAAGTACTTGATGCTACTTTGATTTGGTACCACAAGTACAACAAATGATTTTGAATCTTAACTAAATTATAAGATATTCAGATAGATGAGCCGATGTTAACTTTTCATATGAGAGAGACAGACCTTGGCAGCCTCCTTCAAGGTAAGGATTGCCTTGATAAACATCAGAACATCTGCAGAGATAACCAGTACCACTAGTTGAGCTTGAACAACCGCTATAACTGCTTCTGCATGCGAAGGAGGAACTGTTAGCCAGTGCAGTGTCGCATGACGTGTTTCCTATGCTCCAATCTATCACGACCGGCATACTTTTGCCAAGCAGCTTGTCAGTGGTGATTAACGAGGAATTGAACATGAACTCAGTATCCTCCATCAGCAAAGTATAGCAGCAAGGACTAAAATTATATAGCATGGTTTTGTTGAAGTCTCTCTTGACATCACTAAAATAATATAAAATATTGTTTGCTCCTTTGGGGAGAGCTGCCTGGCAACACCCAAATCCAGAGCAATCCCCGTTAGTCAGGCTCTCTAGGTTATCACACAAAGGAATACACCCAGCCAATCCGATGTATGTGTCTTTATTATCGAGTAGAGTGACATCAGCGAGTGTGTAACACCCAATAACTGTAAGTATGTTTTTCTCATGGTTGAGCTGGAAGGGTGTACCCCACCAGTCCACAGTATGATCAATAAAAGTGAAGTTATTTATTGTGCTGTTGTAGCACTGGGAAGCTATAGGCATGTTAACTCGTGCTTGCCCTGAGGAGATGCTTATATCTAGAATCGTCAAATTGCCGAGGTAAGGAGTAGATGTACCATGGTAAGTTGTGGTGCAATTGAGCTCAAAGCCCGGCATGGAGCATTTGGGGCTGATGCCAAAAGGGTAAGGGATGCGGACTCCACCGCAACTGTCACTGCAACCTGGCAGAGCGTTGACAACAGATTCAGCTGCTTTGTTTTCTGACGCCAACATGAGCAGAAGAAGTTGGATAATAATTGGTATCATTGCCCCCACGATATGTGTAAATACACTAATTTTCAAGGATTGCTTCTTGGCTTCGTCACAGCTAGCCTAGCCTTAATGAATTATACTAGTATATATAGAAGCAATTAATGACAGAATGATTCACCAATACTGCAGTTTAAGGCTTATTACTATATATAAAAATAAAACAGAAGATTGCAGATTGATATTTGATAATGTTGTACATACTGATGACTTACGAGGTGGCGCAGTATTATTGGATGCTTCGATATAAATCAATATTTTTGACCTTGATAACGCGGGCGTAGTATTAATTAATGGGATGCTTCTTTCGGTCAATGTTTTGACCTTGACTAACCAACGGTGAAGAATGAACGGGGCACTTTTCTGATAAAAGTTTTATTAATAAAGAGTAATGACTCATCTCAAAAAATAAATAAATAATAATAATAACAAAATAAAGAGGAATGACTGGGGCAATATTATTATGACTTAATTATATATCCTAATTGGATGCTTCGCCTGTATCTTGGACTTTATCGAGGAAAGAAGCATCCATTGCAAATTAAGTTAAGAAATTATTAAACAGCAAATTACAAGTTCACAAACAATACAGCCAACTACTACTTAGTATAAACATCAAGTACATCTAAATTAGCAATACTATACATGACACATTAAGAAACACATTTGATCAAGCTAAGAAAGATTACTTGTCCTTCACTTCTAAGATTGGATGGATCAGCAATTTTGTTTTAAGTATTGTACTGAATTCGCAGGGAAAGTTAAAAGCCAAATTACTAAAGTCAGAAGTAATGTCAATAGTTTATCTGCTGAGACCAAACCTGAGAGTGAAGCTTCTATGACTGGTGCAGCTTACGACTTCAAAGGTGCAACGACATCTCTGACAGGCGAAATTTTGTCTTCTCCAAAAAAAATCACAATTGTAAGGCATGGTTTGAGCTCATGGAATGAGGAGAGTCGAGTCCAGGTAGGTGAAAACATAAAGAATTTAATTATTTAAACTCTACTATCTTTTATTTTCAGACTGTTATAGTAACATGCAAAAATTGTTGATTGCAGCAATTCTTAGTTACAATAAGTTCTACCAATCCGTTAGTGAATAGTTAAAAAAAAACATAAACAACAATGATGACATATACCAGATATAAATCTTAGACTGTAAAGCTATGGTGATCTGATTTTCTTAATTTCTAATCATTTGTTGCACAGGGAAGCTCCAATTTGTCTGTACTAAGAGAGACGGGAGCGAAACAAGCTGAGAAATGCCGTGATGCGTTGGTTAATATGAACTTTGATGTCTGTTTTTCTAGTCCTATCTCAAGAGCAAAGGTGTGATTATTTAATTAATTATTTTTTACATTTTACTTGATTCAAATATTGAAGTTATTGATATAAATATTGAAGATATCAAATCAAAAGCTGAAATGATAGCTGAAGTACTTTTGCAGTCTACTGCTGAGATATTATGGCACGGGAAAGATAAACCATTGTGTTACCTTGATTCGTTAAAGGAGGCACACTTGTTCTTTCTAGAAGGCATGACAAATGTACATTTTAAATCGTGTACATTCAAAATGTAAATCATTAATAAATAATAATTAAAAACTACAAATTGAAAGTGCAGAAAATTTTCATCTAAGAAAACTAGAGTCTACATATCCTCGATAGTTATGACTAATAACAACATCTGGAATGCTATTCATTTCATAAATTTTTATTTAAAAAAAATGACCATAGTGCAGCATTGATACAATTACAATGGATTATTGTCGAATAAAATTTAACTTTTCTCCGCTGAAATTACCAACTGAAGCAAAATTTAATTTTTAAATTTTTCCGAGTAATATGATAACTTCGTTAATAACATAGGATATTTGTCGAATAAATTACAATAAACGGAATTATGGAAAGATAACCCGTAACATTAAAAAGTCACGCTATACAATTGGAATTAGCCACGCATCTAAATATGTCAGTCCGAGTAGGTATATTTTCAGGTTCAACGGGTTCGCTGCCCTTTTTTACTAGTTCGATTTTATGAGGGGTTTCCGAGATAAATGAACTTCCAAGTTCCGTTATATACTTAATACTAGTGCTAATATCGCGTTGTGCGATCAATTTTTTATTTAAAAAGCTAAAAAAATTAGTATCATTGGAATTCTTATGACTTTCTGACTCAGGGGCGAAGCCAGAAATATAATTTGACGTGGGCCAAAATGAAAATTTGAATTTTTAAGGGGGCCAATTTACACATCTGTTGAGGTTTCCATTAAATTTACCTTATAATTATTGATACAATTAAAAAAAGAGGGGAGGCCAAGCCCACTTGGGCCCCCACGCTGGCTCCGCCCCTGTTCTGACTATGCATGTAAAATTTTATGAAAATCAAATTTTCGGAGGGCTCCAAACAATTTAAAAGTTAAATACATTTAAATATATATGTATTAAAATGCTGGAAATTATTAAAAATATTTTGAAAATCAAAAAATGGAAAATTTGATATTATTGGGTTGTATGTAATTTTATAGGCATGTATGTACAAAACAAATAAATGGAGATGTACATTTCATTAGAACAGAGCAAGTCCCGGATGAGGCGTTGAATTTTCTGGTTCCTCTTTTGTCCCAACACAATCCTATCTTAACAATTTATACATAATAACAGCTGAATTCTTACCAATAGAAAGCCAACGGATTGAATCATCGAAATGACTTTTGTGGTGAAAAAATCTCAAGCAGCGAGGCCCTCTAAGTGATTGACCAGGCTTATTAAGTTTTCGAATTCAATGCAGTCGCTTGATGCGCTATTTAAACTAAACTACACAAAAAAAGTCACAGCAAATCAAAAACACTATTGATAACATTGTGCTTATCAGCGTTAGGGATGAAAAGGGATCCGTGGTCAAACCATATACGCATCCGTATTTTTTTTCGGATACAAATATAAATATGAATATGTTCGGATACAGATACAATTAGGATGTTAAACAGATAAAGATAAGTTCAAATATTATCGGATACGAATACAAATATGGATAAATTTCAGATATTAAAACAAACTAGAATGTGCCAATCGCATTTTATTCGATCTTTTTTCCAAAAGACGCCAGCCTGAAAATTTAGTCCCATTGAATTAATTAATAGTAAATATTTTATACGTTAATTAAATTTTATTTGATTGAAATAATTTTGGCCTTCATATAAAATTATTTATAATACTCTAAATTGAATAGTCACTACTTTCTAAGGGTGCGTTTGGCATGTGGAGGGTTAGTACTACCCATGGTTAGTGGATTGAGGTTAGCACTAACCAACTCACTAACTCACTCAAGAGGTGAGTTAGTCGGGTTAGCGACTCGAAGGTTAGTGTTAATTTGGTATTTATAATAATTATATAATAATTAATAATAATGATTTATTATGTAATAATTAATTAATTAATAATAGATGATGATAATAATATAATGATTTATTATGTAATTAATAATTAATTAGTGTTAGAATTACTGAAAAAGAATTCATAATTCATAACACTTAATATTAATTAATATTTAATCATAAATAATAAGTACTAATTAAATAATAATAAAAATTTAAAAGTAAAAATTAATATAATAATTACAATAATAATGATAAAATAATTAATAATAGTTAAACTATTTAATAAGTAATAATAATTATTTATTTAATAATTAATAGTAATTAATCATTACTAATAAATATTAAAATAAATAATAATTAATAACAATAAATAAACATTTAATAATTAATAATAATTAGTTACTAAATAATATTAACTTGTAATTATTAATTAATAACTAATAATAATAATATTTAATTAAAAATAATTATTTATTTAATAATTAATAGTAATTAATCATTACTAATAAATATTTAAATAAATAATAATTAATAAAGATATATAATTAAATATTTAATAATTAATAATAATTAGTAACTAAATAATATTAACTTGTAATTATTAATTAATAACTAATAATAATAATAATTAAAAATAATTAATTAAAATAATTAATATTAATAATTGTAATAATAATTAATACTAAATTTTAATAATTAGTAAATAACAATAATTGTATAAATTTAATATTCTGTAACATAAAAATTATAATAATAATAATTAATAATAATTATTAAAATAATGATAACAAAAAACTAACCTTAAAATGGCACAGTGGCACTAACCCCAATACCCATCCAATTACTACCCTCATCATTCTACCTCTCTTACCCTAAAAAATACTAATCTTACACCACTAACTCTACTACCCTTCCATATGCCAAACGCACCCTAAATGAAGAGCACCAACTTGTTAAACACCAACATCAAACATGGCGCATACTAAATGGAAAGTACTCCTTGCTAATTTAGCTAGAATAGAAAATATTATGTATGAAGGATACTTTTTTCATTTTTAAATTTTCAGAAATTAATAAGCTATTGTCAAATTATTTACTAATAATGCCTATAAACCACTTTCAGAAAAAAAAAAAATACACTCACTACACTTTACTTCATTTTTGCCATAAGAGATCCCGGGTCACAACCTTTTTATTTTTATTTAATTCTATTTTTTTTCCTTCTCCCTTATTTCTCATCCGCGCTGTCTCTCCATCTCTTTTTCCATCATCCGCGCTGTCTCTCCATCTCTTTTTCCATCAATTTAACCTTTCTCTACGGATATCCATTTTTCTAAACATTTCGGATACATGATTTATCTATATTCATATCTGTATCCATATTCGCACCCATAAGCCTTCCCACATTTGCATCCATATCTGTTTAAAAAAAATCTGCATCCACATCCGTATTCAAACGGATACGAATGTTAACATTTGAATCCGTTATTTTTAGGGGCTGAACTAAATACATTGCAAAGTGTGCTTGGCAGTTGGCACACTCCAATTTTCTAGAAAAGTCCTTACAAGTTTAAAAATTCTATGCAAATTCTTTTAAAATTTTGAATAATTTTTATTTAGCACCCCTAAAAACTAAAAAAAAAAATCCATATTTTAGTTTTTTCACCCTTTCTATTTGTGAATCTTGATTCCGCCCCTGATTATTTTTCGGATTCTGATATAGATCGGTGTGGAGTTTATCCGATCCGTTTTCATCCCAACTTATCACAGTAGCGGAGGCATTCATACAGCTTTTTTGGCTATTTGATCTTCTGCAATAGGATCGCAGTATAGACCAGTATTACATGAAATTATCACAGAAAATCTATCACAGCACCCACGCGCAACGCACGCTGCCCAATCTTTTTATCTTTTTATAGTTATAAACTTATAATTCCGATAAAATTTGTTGATTTGAATCCGCTTTTTATCATTCCGGTCGAACCTAGCATTTTTAATTTCTAAAAATCATTAATCTGACTAATCATGCTTTAGAAAAAAATAAAATTAAATTAATGATGTATCAGCATCTTTGTCCTACAATTTGATAAATAGAGAAATAGAAATATTTTTTTTGGAAAGGAACTCGTCACTGTCGTGAGTTATTAGCTTCACAAAATAGCCCAATTTATATTTTTGAAAATACTAATTATACATATGACCTTAATTGCAATTAAAAATATCTAAATTAATTGTAGTAACGTATAACAATATATTAGGTAGCTGACTAGCTGACTTGAAAAAAAAAAAACTTACTAAATTTATAAACTATTATTGAACAAACAAAAAATGTACATGCAAATATTATATTTACTTGTAAAAATGGCAGCTGTGGTAGACAAAAACTAAATCACTCTTTTGAATTAAAAATGGTAAGAATAAATATAACAAATATTAGCAATTTCATTTATATCCTTAAATTTTTCAAGTTGTTTTAAGATTATTAACATCTAAAAATCTAGACCATCAGTTCGAATCAGATTTGATGATTTGAATTAACAAATGAGGAACGGATGTGTCCAAGTCGAACCATTGTCCATTTTCTCCTTCTCTCCCTCAAACTAGTTCTTATCAGTCCCTCCTCCATATTCGATCCTCTATCTAATTGGATAGATACCACTGGATCTGTGCAATACACGGTATGAATGCCGTCATTCAGAGTAAATTTTTTCGAAGGTTCTTAAAGTTTATCAATAATTCAGTTTTGGTCACTAAACTTTCATTTATCCGTTTTTAGTCCCTCGACTTTGTAATCATTCAATTTTAATCACTCTGTCATGTTTACGTCAGTTTAATCAACTTTGAGTGCAAATTAGTGATCGGAATCTGGCTAGAAATAACATAATATTTCGGGGTGAACGACGATCGGTGCACAGGATAGCAGATTGGATTCGCATGGAGGCAACACTTTATTTGAGATACTGCTAGCTATGGAGTTTGTTTAATTTTTTTGGCTGTCATTTTTCCTTGTTCTTTTTTTTTTGTTTTCTTTTTAACTTGACAGCCGTTGTCAAGTCTTTATTAAAAAAATATATATATAGGAATTGAAATAATATCCTTATTTCTTCTTCTTCTTTTTTTTTTTTTCCTTCCTCAGGTATCTCTTTACTTTTTTTTTTTCTCTTTAAACCTAGCTCATTCGCATCTCTCTTTAAAATAGGAATTGAGTTTTTATTTGTACTGAATTTTTGTAATACATCCAAAAAATTTAGTTTTGTAAAAATGTGACAATAAATATTACTTGTGTGTTATTGCATTTTGTGTACATAATGAAGATGTGGTCAACCAAATAAAGACACAAAACATCATTTACTTTCTTCTCTGCTGTGTAAATTCAAGAATATCAATAATGATCAAATTGAAAAAATAATTTTCAGATGGTCACTGGGAGCATGTGCAACCAAAAATTTGGTGTATGGCTGATGGGATAATTCTGCTCTTAAATTTATATTCTAATCTACCTAAATTTAGTTGTAAGCGCACGACAATCGTCTAAGTATTTCGGGGTTAAACAACAAGGACGGTTTTGGAATAATTAAATTCTAACTCAACTCAATTCACTAGATTGAATGGGTAACAAGAAAGAATGTTTGGTCACAAGTAAACAGTTAAGTAACAATTGCAATTAAGTAAATCCAAAGTTAACAGTTCACCGATTTGAGAGATTAAACAGCTAATTAAGGCTTAGGTGTTTAAGGTAAGTTAATACTTCAGTTTACTCCAGTTCTAGCGGCCCGCTGACTCTAGTAGCGACCCGCTGAAAGAACTCAGGTCGCTAACTTACTAGATTGGTCGCTGGTTCACCTGTTGGCACAGACAACCCGTTGGTATACTCAGCGGCTTGCTAGGGTTAGTGCAAATGTAACTTTTTGGTTAATTTAGAAGTCACTTTGTGTAGGAATTAGGGTTTAATTAAGAGTTACAGATCAAACTCTCGTTTCAGGTCTAGTTGCCAATTAACTAACTCAAATTCCCTCGATTAGAACCTAGATTTCAACCTCGTTTCGTGGTCTAGTTTCTATAAGTTTACACCTTTCTAACCTACGAATCCCTTGGTTTTCACCTTTAAAAAAGACTTAACTCTCGTTAATTAATCCTGGTCTAACCTTTCGGTATTAACCTTTGTGTTGGTACAATTATGCCGAATAATCTAAGTTGGGTTTGAACTTAACCATCTAATAATCAAGCAATGCCTATACTTGACGGATGTAAACAAACTAACTTACACAATTCAGACACAATTAATTCAAGCAATCAAATCAAGGTATAAAACACAACATGCAACAAAGAAATTAACTAAAAAATATATTATCTAATCATAAACTAAAGGTTCACTACCATGGCCTCTAAACAAGTATCTACTCGCTAAAGTACATAGTTAAACAACATGTATCAAAGATGGAAGAAAACATAAGATAGAAACAAGATTACAACATATCAACAACTTGAATTCTATCTTTCTGCTCTCAGCTACTCTCTAGCGGCTTGCTGGTACATCTGGCGACCCGCTGGAATACCTGTGGCTCTCTCGAACTTAGTAGAAATCTCTCTCCAAATTGTGAACCCCTCTGGCATTGAAGTTTGGGGTTTAAATAGTTGGCATTGATGGTTCTGAATGTGGAGGTTGTGAATTTGGAGTTCCAGGAATAGTGTAGACGTGGTAGAGGTGTGCAAGTCTGCCTGTGCTAAGTTTGACAATCGGTTTCTCATCTTCCAGCGACCCGCTGGAGTCTTCAAGGTTGCCATCTTCTACCCGCTGTGCTCTCGATGGGTCGCCAATAATATTCAGATCAGTGTAAAATCGCCATGTCGAGTAGCCTCATTAGTAAATTCTATACAAAAACGAAGAAACCATGGCAGTGCATAGTTTCTAACCTAAATTAACAGTTAAATGTCAGAAATCACATATAAAAATATGAAATTAAAGCATGTAAATGATTGAAATACTAGATATGAAAACTATTTATCAATGGCACATACATTTCTTTACATATTGTCCATATGAATATGTAAGCATGCGCAACCTCACATGAAGATGTAGAGAATCAACTTCTAATATTTCAATACTTTTCAGAAATGTCCTTAGCATGTATTAATATCATAAACCGACGTCAACTTCTAATGTTTTATTTTTGTTAACTCGGTTTCCGAGTGCATTATTAGCCGACATCAACTAATGCTTTATGAAGCGCATTATTCCATTGTCCATATTAAAAATAATCAATTATAACAATAATGTTAATTTTTTATATTTTCAATACTTTTTATTTGAAAAAACTCCCCTAAATTACTTTTCTCTCAAAGAAGTGTTCAAAATCATTATTTAAAAAATTATATTTAGTTTGCTCCAAAATCTTGTTAAATGAAATCCTATAAAGTATAAACAAACTGCTACCAACAGTTGTAGTTTAAATAAACTGCTACCAACAGTTGTATTTAAAAAATGTCGTCTTAATTATGATTTATGAAGCATAAGAATTCGCTACATATAAATTATCTCGCTTTGGGAGTCCTTTCAACTGTGTTCGTGTGAGAAGTCATGCAAAAAGCATGCTCATATGGGACATTGTATCGTGACAAAAAATAATCCATGAATCTTTGGGTCAAAATTTAAATCCCAAACTTATAACACATAACAAGAGTTTTTTTTTTAAAAAAAAAAAATCAGCCATATACCCCTCAAATCTTATCTAATTGAAAATATTCCCTTTTATTTTTAAATTTGGAAATATCCCCTCTAATCAAGATTAGTATAGAAATTTACCCTTCTGATATTATTTAGTAATTTTCTCATTCTGAAAAATCAATTTCCATGATTTTAGACGAAAAAAACCCGCTTCCTTGAACAATAATCTTGTCATTATTTTCTGTTATGTAAAAAGACTAATCCCTTCTGACCAAGTCGCCTGGAAATCTTCAAACCGCTAAAAATTACCCCAAAAAATAGCGCATTTGTTGCTCTTTGTAAGCTTAAATAGCTAGGAGCAAGCAATTTAGCTTGGAAGAAATGATGTTGTCGATTCTGGTATGAACTGATAACTAAACTACAGTAACTACTGGTACTAATTTATTTATTCATTTTTACTAATAAGTTGGTTGATCAGAATTAAGCAATATCTATTGAGTCGTAGAGTTAAAAGTCAATACAAGATGAATTTTCAGGCTTTCGGCAGCCTATCAAATACTGAAAGCCGAAATAAAAAAATATATATAAGATGGTTCAAGGTAAGCTTTTTTCAATGTGCATTTCCTGATCTATTATTGTTTGAGTGTTATTGTCATAAAAAAAGATACAGCAACCTATCAATAATCAATTCCCTCCTCCTCCTTACACGCGACATATAACTTGATTTATCTAGTTTTGCACTTTTAATAACACCGATGCCTCCTCCACTTCTGATTAGCAATGCGATGAAATCAGCAATTTATCTTGGAGAGCTTGTTCCATTGATAGGCTGAATAAAAAGACAAAGGAACAGCAAGAAATAGCGATTGGTTGAATGTCATGTCGTTTATCAGTATCTCTTTCTGATATTACAGACCAGAAAATAAAGAAAAAAATGAATCGTCAAAAGGGATAAGGGCATTTTTGTGTGAAATTTTTTAAATTGATTTGGATAACAAGAAAATTATTAAATATAATTAAAAGGGCAGATTTCTATATTAATCATGATTAGAGGGTGATATTTCTAAATTTAAAGATTAGAGGGGATATTTCCAATTAGATAAGATTTGAGGGGTATATAACTGATTTTCCCAAAAAATATATATATCTAAACTCTTTAGTCATGCCACATTATGTCACTATCTATACTTTTAGTAATTTAATTTTTTATTTGTTCTAACATATTATCATATGTCATGTTTCTTTTCCTAATTATAAAGAGATTAATTCCATATGCATAAAATTATATTACGTTTCTTTATAGTCAATACAACTGTCAATATTACGTTTTTCTACGTCAAATACAATACTTAATCATGTTCTTTATAAATATACAGGCTTTTTGAGTTTTTAAAATATATCCATTTATATTTTTCATTTCGATAGTATAATCCCTACTAATAAAAGCACCAATAAAAAATCATAACAATTGCAAATAGGGATGTAAACAATCTTTGTATCTACTATGGACCATTGATTTGTGTGATGTAATATGATCTGTTGTACTGAACAATTCTTCGTATATTTGCTGATTTGCAAAATAACACCAAACCTACACTAATATTTCAATTTAAGTGTTGTTTAGGTTATTATTTGAAGAAATGCTTAAAGCAAGATTTACACAAGTTATAGAGCATTACAAGACTCAATTAGACCATTTAGAGTCATTAGAATATGTATAATTAGTTGCTAAACTCATCTCATTTAATTTGCTAAGTTAAATGCTCAGTTTTTCTGTCAGGCGTAACATAACTCCCAAGGGTATCACATAACACTGAGAAAACACAAGTTTATTATAAAAAATATGACAAATTGTGAAACAACGTCACACAACGTCAAATAGTATTTGGTAATGCTGAGTCACAATGTTGTATAACCCAAGTGGCGTTGTATAACGCAAGGTCAGTCATCATTGGAAAAATTCTAAGTACTTAGACAGAGTGTTAAGCAACGCCCTTCAGAGTTGCACAATGCCATACAGTACCATTGTATAACTGCCAATAACGTTACATAATGCCCTAAATTCTCAATTCTTTGGCCCATGCTTTGGCTCAGAGCATTGTGTTTTTCATGCAATTTTTGCAGGTAGCTTTGTGACAACGCCCTAAGGCATTATATGATGTCATCATTGTGTAACGGGCTAAGACGTCATATGACACACTGTTGAACTTATTAGAGCTGCTTCCTTGTCTTTGGTTGGCCGTTGTATAACACCTTAAAGCGTTGCACAATACTCTGACAAGATGGGGTACTTGTCAGAGCTGTCCTTTTGTTTTTATGTTCAACCAATAGGTAACGTACTTTGGTGTTGCACAACACTCTGGCAGTTTAACGGCTATATTAAATAGTTGTTTGATTTTTCAATGGTTATATTCAGCGTTGTACAACACGTTATGACGTTAGGCAACGTCTTGAAGGAATTTTGACTGTTTTAGAGTTTTTGACTCCCTCTACATATAAGACCTTTTGGGGCTGTTTCTCCAACTTGCGAACATTGCAAAATATTCGTCTTTAAGCTCCAAACAGTTAGTTATCATACTTTTCTTATTTGAGCATTTTCTAAATAAAAATTTTGAGATTAGTTAACCTCGATCAAACACCACGTTAGTTTATAGCTAGATGTTGAGTGATTTATGAGCATCATTCTCTTAGTTTGTGTGCTAAGCCGCTGTGGACCCGGATCCTCTGGTCAGTGGTCGTTTTTTTATCTGAGCAGTCCGATTTGATTCAACAGTTAAATTTTTTCGGGCCTATTAATCTGGTATTATTCACGGGACATTCATTAACTGTTGAGATTAAATCGGATGACTCAGATAGAAAAACGACCACTGATCATTTTATAAAAACGACCAGAGGATATCGTTCCAAGCCGTTGTACCAAACGTCTCATAAAAATTGTGTTTGGGAATTGAGATCTGATATGCCCAGCTATGGATAAAGTGTTTTCGATGAGTTGATGGGAGGACGGAGTTCCCCTTCCGCCAACCATCCACCCCATGCGAAAGGGGGAAAAGCTCTCAGTCGTGCTTCGGGAGAGATTAGCCGTCCTTTTGGAGTAGAAAGCGGCTCCCTTATATTTGGTCCCTTAGGGCAACCTTTCTCATGGGCCTAGCCGGGCCATACTGGCCCTTATTTAATGGGCCGAGCCTATGATACACCTAGACTCTATCACCAGCTCTCGAGCTTCAGCAGGATATTATGAGGCTGAAGTTAAAAATCTTTGGACCGAGGTGGTTCTTAGGTCCTATCACTAGCCCTCGAGCTTCAGCTGAACATGATGAAGCGGAAGTTTAACTTACGAGACTGTGAACGGGTTCTGGCGGGCTGAAAGGAAATTTTAGACCCTATCACCAGCCCTCAAGCTTATTCATACGCCCAAATGGTTCGATCAAGTACATATAATCCATACGCCCAAAAAGAAATCACACAGTGACAATGAAAATTGCAAATTGTTTGTTTGTTGCAATTGTTGACTATTAGATTTGCATGTGACGGTTTTCAGCTTCAAGTAACAAAGATGGATTTTGCTATCAGTGGAAATAACCCGAAAAAATTAAAACTAACGTTACTGTTCACACGAATTTCGATAATAACTGTTAAAAATTCGAAATTTCAAAAATAACGTTGTTGGATCGGCATTCGGATTGTCGAAAATACATAATGCTTGGATCGGCAATTGGAATGCCGATCCAAGGCAAAATATAAAAAGTCACTTTGACTCACATTTTTTTATTAAACGGAAACTCACATTTTTTAAATAAAAAGTGACTTT
Source organism: Rhynchospora breviuscula (assembly GCA_027562975.1). Taxonomy (NCBI): domain Eukaryota; kingdom Viridiplantae; phylum Streptophyta; class Magnoliopsida; order Poales; family Cyperaceae; genus Rhynchospora; species Rhynchospora breviuscula. The sequence continues at coordinate 32,703,354 of CM050401.1, read as the reverse complement.
TTGATCGGCAAGTGGAACAACAGATGCCACAGAACAGGTTCCAAGTGGAACAATCATACCCAAATGAAAGAAAATGTGTCGCTTTTTTTTCGGTCCAGAATGGTAGGGCCCACCTGTTGGAGTTATGTCCTAGAAGTCAATGATTTAATGACTTAAATATTAGTTTATGTTATGGATGATATTTTATCATCTGTTCCTAGGTTTATTATTGACAGATCATTCAGGTTGAGGATCTGAATTGTGGATCTCTGTGGATCATTCTTTAGAATGACAATAATAAATCTAAATGGTCCATAATCTTGATAATTAACAAGGAACATTAATTATCTTATAAGATTAGTATGCAAGTTAAGTGATGATTAAGTTCTACAAATCATAGGTAAAGAGTTGCCAACTTAATTGCATATGTGTATGTTATGGAACATAGCACAGGACTTGACCCAACGAAATAAATGTATGGATTGTGTTATGTGTCATTATTTATTTCGTTATGATTTTGGTTCTAAGTTTGAGATGTTTATCTTTTCCACATGAGGATAGGTTCAATAAATATCGTCTACCGTTGATTCCTGATAAGGGCTGCTATACGGACTTTATTTATGTTCTCTTGAATTGTGCGGGGAAAAGCTAATCATCAAGAAAACCGTATGTCCCTCATTAATTCGCTTAGTGAGTGACGATATCTGTTTGGGCCCCTTGATGGAGATAGATTGTTTGCATGCAACTTTATACAATTATCTCTAGATCAAGAAACGTATAATCTGCAAGAATGACACGTTCCAATCTTGGATTATACGATGATATCGTGAGACATAAGAATCAAAATAGGGAAATACTTTTATTCTCTTATGCAGGATTTAAATACTGTAGCAGTACACTATTTATGCGAATTGGGAATCATAACGTGTTGCTAGATACCGCTTATGATTATTGGAATTAAATAACGATTTAATCCCATGTCCAACTTAGCATAAATCCTCAAAGGGTCACACAAAATAGAGTTTTGACCAAGACAGTGCATTATTTATTTATTTATTCGCAACAGTGCGTATTGCGGAAATATGATAAGTTGATTGATTAATTATATACCGTTATAATTAATTAAGTCAAATGGATCATATGGAAATAAATTAATGCATTAGCTAATCCTAGAATAATTATTAATTAGTTAATAATTAGTTTAGCTCGACACAATTTAATATAAATAGTTATATTAATTTATTGGGCCAATATGTATGTATTAAATATATAGCCCAATTGAAGAGCATTTGGAGTAGCATCTAATTATGTGAATTAGAGGCTCAATTAATAGAGTTGAGAGGCCCATTTGAGCCCATTAATGGCCAGCCACAAGAGGTAGGTGGGATGGCATTCTTGTAAATAGATGGTTGGTGGTAGGTAGGGATTGTGCACTATATATAGAGATGTATAGATACAAAATTGAGGTTTCTCTCTTCCCTAACCCTAGCCGCCACCCTTCCCCTCCCTCTTTGGCCGCCGGCCTCACCTCTCTCTCTCTCTCCATTTGCTCATGGGTTGAGCATATTCTCTCCACTTATTAAATAGTTAATTAAGGAAGAAGAGAGAATACCTTAGGATTAGCTTCGTTCTAATCGAATCGCTAGCACGAATCGATTTAGATATTGGTTAATCTCTAGGTGGACTCGAGGCGGCCGTCAACCATGGTGGAGGCGTAAGGAGAGCACTCCACCGACTCCTACGCCATTGGATCGAGCCCCGCGGATGCGATTTCGCGGGAGGTACAAATCCAAACCCTTTCTCTTGTGTTGATTGACTTTTGCACTAGATCCTCGCACTTGTTTGTGGTTAATTAAGTGTAATTAGCTTCAAAATTAAAATTTGTGCACTTTCTAACAGTGGTATCAGAGAACATGGTCGTGCTTAAGTTAATTTGACACTTAATTAAGAGAAATTGGCTAATTAATGGATTAGTAGAGTTGATGCTATTGCTTGCTGTCTGGAAACAACAATTTCTGTGTTGTTTTGCTTTTTTCGCTATGAAATGTTCTCTGAAAATTTTTTCTGTCAACTAAAAAGTTGTAGATCTGTGGATTGTGGTTCTTTTGGCGTTGGATTCACATTTTTCTGAAATTGTATGGATTTAATGTGAATAAAATGGCAACGGTGCGCAGAACCAGTTTCTGCTTGCACTGTTCTGTTTGAATGGCTTAAAAGATTTATATTTTGAATATAAGTACCAGTGTTCTTTGGCTAGATTTAAAGAGGACTTGAAACTCTTTCTGGACATGTATAGGATGTTGCATGGTTCAGATTAATTCGTGGGTTTTCAAGTATGAAAAGAAAGATCTCGTCAGATCTGGTTTATTGAACAAACTGATTGTTCTAATAAATTGTACCAACTGAGAACTCTTTCTGGAAAATTGTTTGAATAGAGTTGTTTACTTTTAAGTTAGGATTCCAGGAAAATTAATTTCATAATTTTTCATGGAAGTTTGGTACCTCAACCAGGTCAAACCTTTTCGGTCGACAGTCTGTTCCAGTACAGGTCTAGTCGATTGTTAAGCTTGTAACTTGAATTTCTTAAACTGAACTTAGTGGTTTTCTTTTCATGAATAGTTAGCCAATAGATTAAACAAGTTTTTCTATGTATATTGTATATATAAAAACTGGATGGAAGGTGATCTTTCAGACCGGATGGTTGAGAAGAAAAACAGAATATCTCAAAACGGTGTTTTCGCGCACTTGTTTCAGATTTGTCTTTTTTGATTCTCTCAGATGGTTTATGATCTCTTCCTGAAATTTTGACTGGTAATTACAATCTAGACAAGGAGCTTATATAAATTATTTCATAATTTTTGGAGACCGAAAACTGTGGATTTTGTCGTGTCCCATTAGATACTTTTTTTATCAAAGTATTATTTACTAATTATTCAAACTAGTTGAAAAAGTAATTAGGATACTCCTTGTGTGATCTCCTTTCAGTTTTTTGATGATTGAAAAGTTTTCAAAAGGAATTTAAACAAGTTTGGTTGTTTGAAATTTGAGCATTTACACACGGAAATTGCGAATGGCAAATAATACGCAAAGACACTTGAAAGTCATTAATTATAAACAAATTACACTAGTGGATAGACTTGTGCTAACTTTGTTTTGTAGGAGGATGTGGGTTTAGTATGGCTCATGATTCAATGCCTTGTGGTTTGTAAATTGAATGCATGTGTGATTGCGTGTAATAAGGCCTTTGGTGCCATTAATTAATTTTGATTAATTTTTGTGTAACTTGTGTGGCTTGCATGCCCCTAAGGTTAGGATGGGATTAGAAATTTACACATGTAATTTTGTTCCTTTATTTTATATAGGATTTAGATCCATATATAATTTAGTGGGAGGGACAAAGATTAGATTAGTTTTGCTACATGGAGATGCGGCGAAAACTAATGCAAGCGGGAGCCATACAAACCCACAACAATGCTTGAGATGCTTTATTATGTGAAAGTTTGTGGATGCTATGAATGTCATAGGATAGGTATGGGTGTATGTTTACACGACCACCAAACAAGAGTCACATAATTGTTTGTCCCATTAATTTGATTAAGTCAACCGCCCTCCTTCTCTCTATCCCCTTCACGTCGTTCGGTGCCAAATGACGTTTTCTCGCCGACGCGGGACGTCTTTTGGTTAACCCTCGAAGTCGGGGTGTAAATCGGATTTACTAGGAGCAAATAGAGAGAGGTTACTTATCGATGGACCCTAATCGGATTGGACATCGGGGCGAAGTTTGTGGATGTACATGAGACATTTCACAAACCAAGAGTCATATGGTTAATATGATTGGTTGGAGAACCTACCTTATCTAGTTGTTTTGGTGTTATGCCGACGCTGGCCCCATCTCAACGAAAATAGAGATCTTGGATAACCAACTACATTTGGGACATTAAATAAATGTAGTGGAAGTTTTATTTGTTATAAATAAAACATTTGCATAAACTAAATGACCTTAAATTGATTTTGTTATAGATGTTAAAATTGTTAATTTTGTTGCGATCAATCTTTGAAAAGAAACTTAAATATATCAATTCCCAAAACTTTACTCAAACTACCCGAACGTAGTATCGCGATGATTGATTGACTTTTGACGAAAAGTTATTCAATAAAGCGTATGACTAATATCCTCATTTGAAATTTCTAGACCTTTGAATTAACGAATTCATATGGACTAGAATTTAACTCCTATGCTCTTATCCACTTACTCAAGAAGGCGTTCTTGGAGAAAGTAGATATTGACTCCATCATTTACGATCGAGTGTGAAGGGCATGAGTTGACCAAGAGATTCTTCTATAAGAAGATATATGAATGTTTCGTTAGCTTACAAATCGAAAGATTTAAGTAGCTAATTGACAACTAGAGATATTACGATCTCCAATGTCAAGGATTGTTGATATTGTCATACGATCTCTTTGGAATTATAAAGGATATAATGTTACCTTTTTCACACTTGTTGATGCAAATAGGTAATTGGTTAAGTATTCAAGAAATACTTCACCAAGGTATGAGTTGACATTTCGAGACCCTCAATTGTGACTATGTGTCACATGAGTTGTTTCATTTACTGTTTATGGGAGGTATTTGAAAGGTTGTTCGAAATACCATGATTGTAATGTTCTAATCCTAAAAGTGTATTTGTCGTTCAAATTATCTCATTATCTCTAATTCACACTAGTAACTTGATACTAGTTCATATGCTCGCATTTAACGAAATGTGTTGGCAATGAAGAATAAGAGACACTTCGAGAGACGTAAAGCAAACTCCGTATAGGAAATGACTTGTTCGTCTAAGTCATTACCATTGGATACGTAGAGTTATCTTTATTAAGAGTTTGTTTAAGAATTGAAGGTTACATACCTTAATCCTAACCTCTCAAAATATTATCTCCATTTCATATTCGATGATGGACGATTATGTTATTTTATTATGGATATGTTTATATGATTTCATGCATCTTGATCGAATTTGCTTGAAATAGATAAACATGTTTTTGAATGACAAACAGGATGCGTAAGACTTGACTTAAAGTGTTTGACTTTTATGTGTAATAGCCGCTTAGTCATAAATAAACGAGAATCGCATTATGAGAGTCTACGTAACGTAGAGCTCGTAGTTCAATTCGATTTCTCATCAATTGTTATATGCGAATCATGTTTGTTAATTGACAAAAGCGCCTTTGACCTACAAAGGTTTAAGGACAAGTGACTTGATTAGGACTTATACATATCGATGTATATAGATCTATAAGTACTTGTGAAATAAAAGGTTGTTTATACTTTATTACTTGACCAACGATCATTGTAGATATTAACATATCTATTTGATAAGGTATAAGTATGAATCTTTTGAGTTCAAGAGTGAAGTTAAAAGACCGTTCAAGGAAAAGAAAAAGTCTTACAATTAATCATGGTAAATAGTTAAGTCGTATGATTTGAAATATTATCTAAAGAGTATGAAAGTAGTTTCACAACTCGCTCCATGAGGAATAATATGTCCAAGAATGGAGGTATCGAACAATATTTAGTATGGTTCGATCGGTAATAAATCAAATTGACTTATTCGACTCATATTAGGAAGTTATGTTTGAGGACAATATTGTTTACACTGAATAATGTTCCATCGAAGTCTATTGAGAAAGATATTTTACGAGATTTTGATCTCTAACTATATTGGTTCTCAAGATTTAGTGTTAAGAAGCTTATTTCAAGGTTTGTTGACTTATAAGCTTGAACCAAATAAGACACTCTATATTTTGTAGGATACCTTAAGTCGAAAAGACACTACTTCCACGAACATGATAAGAACAAAATAGTTGTTGCTAATCATAACGTAATCTTAGAGAATAATATTCTCAAGAAGAAGTAATGGGAGTAAAGTGAGCATTAAAATAGTTTGTGCGTCACCACAAGAAGTATTCTTATGGAAAACTTGTTACTCCATGCATGGTGCTTAGTGGGAGTTGAGCGGAATTTCAATCACAAGCCATTGTGAAAGGAAGAAGTTTAATAGTACGCTCCTTCCAGTGATGACTCAACCATCTCACGAGTTGATGATGTTCGAGACACTCATGGAATATAAGGAGTCAAGAATTTATTCTACAAATCGTTGTAGAAATAGTTCACGAACCTTAAGTACCAATCCTACAAAAGTCAACGTGAGTTGATTGCCTAAGCCGTTTGATGCGTAGGCTTCACGACATTCTCGTACTTGTCATATGAGAATCCGTTGAGAAACAAGAAAACGATGGAAAGATATGATTTCACATGTACGGTTTAAATCCATATGATCTTTAAATGCAATCCATGTATAACAACAAGATATAGACCTTGGTTGATGTTCAAGAAGGAGCAATCCATCAAGAACGTTTAGATCTTTAATGGAAAGATTGACATGGACGGCAAGTTGACTAAGTACAAAGCACAGCTTCGCGCTTGTAGCTATGTTTAAGTCGATGACGAGTTGACTATATACTAAGCACGGCTTATTGCTTGTAGCTATGCATAAGTCAATAAAGATCGTTCTAGCAAACGGTTATATTTCGTATATATTGATATATGGAAAGGAACATCAAAACCGCCTTATTCGAATGAATGAAGGGAGATGTTATGTATATGGTGCAAACCAAGGGTTTGTTTTTGTGCTAGAAACATGTACACACTTCAAGTATCCATTAATGGATTAAAGTAAGTATTGTGAAAAATGGAATAAACATTTTGACAAGGAAGTCAAGGAGTTGAACTTCGTCAAAAGCGTCTTGTATAGACAAGATATTCAGTGGGAGCATAATTGTGTTACTTGTATTGTACAAGGTAATAAGATATTAATTGGGAATAACATTAAGAAAATGAATGTTGTCAAGATCTCATTGGAGAATGTTTTCTCAATAGAGAACTAGGGAGAAATCGCCTAAATCCAAGGAAACAAAATCTATGGTGATAGATTATGATGGATGTTAGGTTTGAGCTAATGTGCATATAACGACGAAGTGTTCGAGAAACACGAAAGTTACACTCCAAGATAGGATGTCTAACTACGTCACAAGGCATGACTTGAGTATTTAACTCGGTTTATTGTAACTCAATTCGAGAAAGTGCATGAAACAGTTCAAGCATTCTTTCGTTATGAGTTTCATTTTGTACGCCATATTTATGCATATGCCTCGATGTGTAGTATCCAAAGGATATGACAAACAGTTGTCAAATGGATACAAGAGAGACACATTTGGACAATAGTCAAGGATATCCTCGAGTACCTTATGAGAAAGAGTGATATAATGTTCCATCTCTTAAGATGAAAGATAGTTCGTGTAAATTGATTACATTGATACTAGTTTTTCAAAAGATTGATATAATCACAAGTGAGCTACATATTTAGCTCAAAGGTGGTGTTGTAAGTTTAGAAGGTGTTCTAAATGGAATATTACAACCGTTTCCGTCACCAAAGCAAAATTCATAGCAACTTGTGAAGCAATAAAAGAAGTTTATTTGAATCGAGTTCTTAGTCAAGCTAATATGGTTCTATTGCATCTCGAACCGTAGCTTAATACTAAAGAACCCTTTGTTGGAGATTCAAGTATGATCTATAACGATATCACTTGATATCATATGATGATGATCAAGAATATATATAGGAGTATACATATATAGGATCAAACAAAAGTGGATAGGTTCGCGAACACAGCGAACACTCTAACATGACCTCTGCCTTAAGCGATATACGGGATGCAAAATGTGCATCCATACGTGGTGGACGTATGAGTAACTTGCTTTAAGTGTATTATTTCTTTTGAGGTCCGAGACAAGTATATATGCAGATATATAACATCGTTCTCAATTCTTCGTTGGCTAGAAGTCACTATTGATTGACTCTAGGCCAAGTGGGAGATTGTTGGAGTTATGTCCTAGAAGTCAATGATTTAATGACTTAAATATTAGTTTATGTTATGGATGATATTTTATCATCTGTTCCTAGGTTTATTATTGACAGATCATTCAGGTTGAGGATCTGAATTGTGGATCTCTGTGGATCATTCTTTAGAATGACAATAATAAATCTAAATGGTCCATAATCTTGATAATTAACAAGGAACATTAATTATCTTATAAGATTAGTATGCAAGTTAAGTGATGATTAAGTTCTACAAATCATAGGTAAAGAGTTGCCAACTTAATTGCATATGTGTATGTTATGGAACATAGCACAGGACTTGACCCAACGAAATAAATGTATGGATTGTGTTATGTGTCATTATTTATTTCGTTATGATTTTGGTTCTAAGTTTGAGATGTTTATCTTTTCCACATGAGGATAGGTTCAATAAATATCGTCTACCGTTGATTCCTGATAAGGGCTGCTATACGGACTTTATTTATGTTCTCTTGAATTGTGCGGGGAAAAGCTAATCATCAAGAAAACCGTATGTCCCTCATTAATTCGCTTAGTGAGTGACGATATCTGTTTGGGCCCCTTGATGGAGATAGATTGTTTGCATGCAACTTTATACAATTATCTCTAGATCAAGAAACGTATAATCTGCAAGAATGACACGTTCCAATCTTGGATTATACGATGATATCGTGAGACATAAGAATCAAAATAGGGAAATACTTTTATTCTCTTATGCAGGATTTAAATACTGTAGCAGTACACTATTTATGCGAATTGGGAATCATAACGTGTTGCTAGATACCGCTTATGATTATTGGAATTAAATAACGATTTAATCCCATGTCCAACTTAGCATAAATCCTCAAAGGGTCACACAAAATAGAGTTTTGACCAAGACAGTGCATTATTTATTTATTTATTCGCAACAGTGCGTATTGCGGAAATATGATAAGTTGATTGATTAATTATATACCGTTATAATTAATTAAGTCAAATGGATCATATGGAAATAAATTAATGCATTAGCTAATCCTAGAATAATTATTAATTAGTTAATAATTAGTTTAGCTCGACACAATTTAATATAAATAGTTATATTAATTTATTGGGCCAATATGTATGTATTAAATATATAGCCCAATTGAAGAGCATTTGGAGTAGCATCTAATTATGTGAATTAGAGGCTCAATTAATAGAGTTGAGAGGCCCATTTGAGCCCATTAATGGCCAGCCACAAGAGGTAGGTGGGATGGCATTCTTGTAAATAGATGGTTGGTGGTAGGTAGGGATTGTGCACTATATATAGAGATGTATAGATACAAAATTGAGGTTTCTCTCTTCCCTAACCCTAGCCGCCACCCTTCCCCTCCCTCTTTGGCCGCCGGCCTCACCTCTCTCTCTCTCTCCATTTGCTCATGGGTTGAGCATATTCTCTCCACTTATTAAATAGTTAATTAAGGAAGAAGAGAGAATACCTTAGGATTAGCTTCGTTCTAATCGAATCGCTAGCACGAATCGATTTAGATATTGGTTAATCTCTAGGTGGACTCGAGGCGGCCGTCAACCATGGTGGAGGCGCAAGGAGAGCACTCCACCGACTCCTACGCCATTGGATCGAGCCCCGCGGATGCGATTTCGCGGGAGGTACAAATCCAAACCCTTTCTCTTGTGTTGATTGACTTTTGCACTAGATCCTCGCACTTGTTTGTGGTTAATTAAGTGTAATTAGCTTCAAAATTAAAATTTGTGCACTTTCTAACACCACCAAGGTTGGGGCTCTTTTAGGAAGCTCAAGGATCTTCTGTTTCAGCATGAAATAAATTTTGTATAAATTCAATGAAATTTTTTTTTTAAATTATAGTATTGTTGAAATAATAGATTATAACTAAGTTAGTGGAAATTGTCAATAAGTGGAAAAAGTTGGAGAGATGGGGAAAAAAAAATTCACAATATTCGAGTAAAGTTGCATAAAATCGTACCAAAAAATAAGACAAGAAATTTTTATTCCTAAACTTGAGTTTATAATAATTTGAGTATTTTTCTTGAGGATGAAATCAGGGTCTATTAGTCAATCTATGTTTGACAATTTTCAGCCATGTAAACATAAGGATGTCACTGTTATCTCATTCACGCTTGATATTTTTTTCAAAACTTTTGTAGGTGTTTCTAAAATAATATAAGTTTAAAATATGAAAATAAAAAAATGCAACAATAAATCGACAAAATACTTTCTGTTGTTATCTTCATATAAAAATATTATTTACATGTAAAACTTTTTAATTTACATATTTTTCTTAAATTCAAAACTTTTTCATATAAGAAATTTAACATAATAAAAGAAATAAATAAACTTGTACACATAATAAGCGGGTAAAATGCCAATTAACAATGAGGTGCTGAAAGAGAGTTTGGTATATAACTATATATAATAAAATGACTGTAAATAGACTGCATAACAATTAATGCTGACATTTTTTTTTTTTTGACTAATGAAATCGCTCAGCATTCCATTAGACTACCATAGTGTTTTTTTTTTTTGACAATTTAATATATATTTTCGTGAAGTTCCTTTTTTATTTCATATGTAATTAAATGAATGTTAAAAATAATAGATGAAGTTTTCTATTAGTTATGTATCTTCAATAGTTGTATAATCTCAAAAAGAATTCTATATGCTTTGTAACAAATATACGTTAGTGTGATGAAAGGTAACTTAAGGTAAGTAAGAAGTGTAATTTATGAAATAGCATATGCGTCTATTTACGGAATTCTTGAGTTAATTTAAAAATGATATGCTAATATATATATACTAGTAAAAACGTCCCCACTATCTGGGTATATAAGGCAAAAATAATTGATATTAATTTTGTTTCGTATACATGTTAGGCAATAAAAAAATTGTAAAAATAAAAAATTTTGTGTTTCCACTTTAAATGAAGAGTTAATTTTTTTCACTTGCTACCATCTACACCACCGATCAGATCAAATTTTAAAAATCGATGGTCCATATTTTCCCTAGTCTAAAATTATTTAGATCCCTTCGTATAATTGCTTAAATCCTTAGATTAGTGTTTTTATATAAGTAGCAGTATAGTATATATGTATAGAATGTTTTTATGGTAGGAGGGTTGATTTGTAAACTTATGATGTATACATGAATAAAGTGTGGGAAAAAATATTATTTTTTATTTTCTAAAATTGCAAAATGCCGAGGTGAATAACTTGTGATCTACTTAATAAAGAAACATGACCAAGTCAAACAGGAAAGAAAAAATCATTACTAAGGATTTTAAGCCTTTCCCAATTTATCAGAATGAAATAGCAATTTTTAATTCTTCTTGACCGCGCCAAATCACCAATTGTAAAAACCACAAAAGATCCAATACGAGTTGCCGTCACTTTTAAAATGTGAGTTTCCGTGATTTGGTTTAATAAAAAATGTGAGTTTCCGTGATTTGGTTTAATAAAAAAATGTGAGTCAAAGTGACTTTTTATATTTTGCCTTGGATCGGCATTCCAATTGCCGATCCAAGCAGTTTGTATTTTCGGCAATCCGAATGCCGATCCAACAACGTTATTTTTAAAATTTCGAATTTTTAACAGTTATTATCGAAATTCGTGTGAACAGTAACGTTAGTTTTAATTTTTTCGGGGAAATAACTAAGAACTAGGCCACACCAACATGTAGTCCGTGTCCGTGGCCCAGTTTCGGTATTACTGGGCTAAAATCAGCGGGTATGAGTTCGTCTTGATCCGACCCGTTACTAAACCTTCCAGATCCATTCATGATCGAACCATTTCCATTAGTCCAGACCGTTTTCTCCGACTCCACTCCGATGACAAGCTGCTCCATACACCATACCTCATAAACCCTAGTTTTCCTTTGCACTGAGATAGCTAGGGACAGAGAACAAGAGAGGGAGAAAGAGAAGAAACAACATCGGAAATGGGGAGGAGGATACTGAACGACGCTCTGAGAACGATGGTGAACGCGGAGAGGAGAGGGAAGGCCACCGCCAATCTCCAGCCCATCTCCTCCGTCATGGTCTCCTTCCTCGGCATCATGAAATACCGAGGTTTCATCTCCTTTTTGGGTTTCGTTTTGTTTCCCACATGCTTTGATTCTTGACATTTGTTTACTTATCGTATCGAATTTGGTTAAGTCAAAGTTTGAGCTTTGGGTCGGTGTCAGATCAATGTTTGGGCTGCGTTTAAGCTTAGAATTGACGATTAGGCATCAATAAGGTCATTCTTTAGTTTAATTTATGCTTATCATGTTGATTTTGTGTAATGTGCTTTGTTGAAAAAACTAGAATGATAGCACGTACAGTACATTTCTCATAGCCGTGTACTTTCACTTCCTTAATTGTGTACATGAATGACTGTGCATAGCAATAGCTAGGTACTTTAGTTGATTTTATAGTTATTGTTGAGCATATAAGCAAATTTTAATGTGAAGTTTATTTGAAAGTATACCAATAGATTGATTATGTTACTACAAATAAATTTTGAGAAGGGTCATTTTTGCTTGTTTCAATTTTTTTCTCCAAAATGCTTGTTCTGAATATCCTTTGATTGTGGATTGAACTTAAATTGGTATTATAATACCTCAGCTAGTTCTCTTGCATCCTTAATCATAGTTGTAAATTTTTCTATTTGTTTTCCTTACAGGTTACATAAAGAACTTTGAGGTATTTGATCCACATAGAGTGGGAAAAATAACAGTGGAGCTTCAAGGAAGGATAAAGGATTGTAAAGCTCTTACCTACCGACAAGACCTGAAAGCTAAGGATATAGAGAAGTACCGAAGGGGCATGCTTCCCACCCAACAGGTATGTGTATCATTTTGGTACTGTACTGTAAATATTGGTACTGCTAAGACTTTCGAGTTTTTCTTCTCGTCCCTTGAATCCAGTTGCTTTGCAATGTTAATTTTTCTGGCCTATGAAAGTATGTTGCATTTATGCAGTATTATCTTGCTGAAATAAAGGTTCAAACTTCAAACTGATTCTGGTATGCGTCAGCTGTGTCTACAAAAGTTTCAAATTGTGTTGCATTTCAAATTATTTGTGGCAGTTTCTGTAGTAACACCTAACCTTTGTAATTAAAGGCCCGCGTCATGGTGTTTTCAAGGAGGTTTTACAAATTTCTTTTCTTTGGAATGGCTTAAAATTGTGACCAAAGCAAATATTGCTAAGGAATATTGATTTGATCACAAATTAGGTATTAGTAAGTTTGATCTCTTAGCTAAATTGAAGAGGGCATGTGCAGATTACAAACAAATTACAAAGTAAATGAAAGGGATAGCTGATTTATTTATGATGACTGCCAAAAGTTCCATAGCATGCGGAGTTTAACTTCCAAATTTTTGTCTAAACTTGGAATTTGATGACAAATGTAGTTTTTTAAGCACTGTTTATGTTCATTTGATTTCTGAGAGCACCATTTGGAATGTATATTATGACGTAAAATGCTGGCGTAGACAATCACAACATCAGTAATAGTTGGTGCAGAACCAGCATCTGACTGGTACCAGCCGGTACACTGTGCCAATTTTTCCAATTGAGAACTCACATTTTTCTGGGATTGATTAGAAACAGTTGCGAGGTACAAAAAATTGAGGTCAGGGTAAAGAAAAGAATGGTTAGTTGGGGTGTTAATAGTTAATGCAATAAAGTTTGGGTGGTATTTGTGAAATCTATAAAAGAGTGGACGTCATTCCTAAGAATAATGATTTCCAAACATAAAAAATAAAAATTTTAGCAGTGACTTGTAACAACATAACTAGATGTTATATCTGACCTTGAACAATCTAAACACTTCTGGTGGATGAAGATGTGGTGGTGACTTGAAAAGGATTATCCTTTTACCTCTCTTTTCTTATTCTTTCAATTTTTGTTTGCAGTGGGGCTATGTTGTGTTAACTACTCCTAATGGTGTGTTAGATCATGAGGAAGCTATGAAGCAAAATGTTGGTGGCCAAGTTCTTGGTTATTTCCATTGATAGCAAAACCATTTGTTTGAAATCCATGCAAATCTAATAGCCAACACTTTTTTTATTGTGCAGTATTTTCTTTGAACTTAGTGATTGAATGTACTTGATCCTAAAGCAAAGTTTTTATGAGAAATACAGCTACTTGGCTAGCTTGTCTTGTTGGCTTTTCCATTTCATTGACAGGCGTGCTGCGGTTCATGTAATAAGTAGAGGAGAGTTGTTTAGATTGTTTTGGAATTGGTCATCTATTTCTTCGTCAATAATTTTATTGTTGTATTTTTCTTTTTCATGATGACCCTTTTAGCTTTATGTCATCGCTACATTTTAATTCTTTTGACATATCATGGAAATCCAGTGGGACAAATATTATATCTTGGTTATTCAAGTGATGCCTGAATTGAAAATTGCAATAATATAAGACTTAGAGGGGTGGGGGGCATACAATTGAAGCGCTGTCCAAATCTTGTTGAGTTTATGATGGGTAAAAAAATAGCATATTGTGATACAGTGAATGGTAGCATATATATTTTTGGTAAAATAGCATAGTAGATATAGAAAAGGTATATTCTGTCAAACCGGAATTTGGAGGCCGCTCTGGCGCTGAGGCCTCGGTACTTAGACAAAAATCGCTTCAATTCGCAATTAATTTTGGTTATTAGTTTCAATTACCAAATTTGTAAAATTCCAGTGAAAGGGACGGGGTTCTAGTACCGTTCTAGACAGCTGTGCTTTTGAAGTAAAAGAAGAACTGCGAGGATTAATTTGTAAAATGGACCCTTTTTAATCTTTTGAGCGTCCAAAGAGACAACGGTAGCCACTGGATTGGAGCGCAAAATCTTGGCGACTTTGCAATGGGCACCGCTTTGTTGGCGGTGACCTCACCGCCGTGCTTCCTCTCCTCCGCCAACTCCAGGCATCTCATCTCCACAGCGCCTGTCCCTTTGCTCCCCTCTTCTTCCCTCACCCATGGTATCTGCTTGTATTTTGTGCGTGTGTGTGTGTGTGTGTGTGTGTTGAGTCGTTGGTTATCATGGGCAATTGTCTAGTAGTGTAATTGAACTGGTCCGTTTCTGTGTAGGAAAGTAAACTCCAATAACTACAATTTATGGGGGTATCCTTCCTTAGTTTTAGAATACAATAATTTTGTTTCTTTAACTGCATGCTATTATACTATTTCATTGAAAACAAAATTGAAAAGAAGGTCAGAAGTGAGCATAGAAGAACCCTTGACGTTGTAAATTTCTTCCTCGAAAAGAAAGATGAAATGAGGATGGGCAGGCAATAAGTGATAAGATAATACATTTATTAGTAGAGGAAAGAAGCAAACAAACATTTTACAAACTGATTTTGTTTGGGATTTAAATCTTTAGTTAACATAATTACATATTTATTTTTTGTTTACTGTTTTATGATTGGGTTGGGGGATAAAATATCTGCTCAATTGATCAAGCTAAGAAAGATTACTTGTCCTTCACTTTTAAGATTGGATGTATCAGCAATTTTGTTTCAAGTATTGTACTGAATTTGCAGGGAAAGTTAAAAGCCAAATTACTAAAGTCAGAAGTAATGTCAATAGTGTATCTGCTGAGACCAAACCTGAGAGTGAAGCGTCTATGACTGGTGCAGCTTACGACTTCAAAGGTGCAACGACATCTCTGATAGGCGAAATTTTGTCTTCTCCAAAAAAAATCACAATTGTAAGGCATGGTTTGAGCTCATGGAATCAGGAGAGTCGTGTCCAGGTAGGTGAAAACATAAAGAATTTAATTATTTAAACTCTAGTATCTTTTATTTTCAGACTGTTATAGTAGCATGCAAAAATTGTTGATTGCAGCAATTCTTAGCTACAATAAGTTCTACCAATCCGTCAGTGAATAGTTAAAGAAAAACATAAACAACAATGATGACATATACCAGATATAAATCTTAGACTGTAAAACTATGGTGATCTGATTTTCTTAATTTCTAATCATTTGTTGCACAGGGAAGCTCCAATTTGTCTGTACTAACAGAGACGGGAGTGAAACAAGCTGAGAAATGCCGCGATGCATTGGTTAATATGAACTTTGATGTCTGTTTTTCTAGTCCTATCTCAAGAGCAAAGGTGTGATTATTTAATTAATTATTTTTTACATTTTACTTAATTCAAATATTGAAGTTATTGATATAAATGTTGAAGATATCAAATCATAAGCTGAAATGATTGCTGAAGTACTTTTTGCAGTCCACTGCTGAGGTATTATGGCGTGGGAAAGATAAACCATTGTGCTACCTTGATTCGTTAAAGGAGGCACACTTGTTCTTTCTAGAAGGCATGACAAATGGTAACCATGCAAAAATTCTCACAATTTTTCACACATGTATGTGGGTCTCACTGCCTCAGAAATTATGACTAATTGTACTAAATACATGGAGGCAGCGGATGCGAAGAAGAAATATCCTGAGTTATACACAGCATGGAGAGAAGATCCTTCAAATTTTCATGTGAATGGTATATATCCTATTCGAAAACTTTGGGGTACTGCAAGGGAAGCTTGGAAGGAAATTTTGCTCACACCAGTACGTGTTCTTTTTTTTTTTATGTATTTATATTTAAAAGTTCTTGTTTGAAAGCTATTTTCCACGAAAAAGCAGAGCTGTCTTTCCTTCACAATATCTTAATTATTGTTTCTTTTGTCTCTTTATCTTTCTGTTAAGCAGGGGGAAAGCTTTTTGGTAGTTACACACAAATCAATTTTGAGAGCACTAATTTGCACTGCTCTGGGTCTTGGACCTGAACGGTAAGTTGCAAAAAAGCAACCAAAATTACAAAAAAAATAAAATCTATAACAGAGATAATTGTCTACTGTTAAACCTACTATATCAGAAACTAAAATGGAGATGTATCCCACAAATAAGCAATCCAAGCAACTTTTTATGAGGAAAAGCACTAAAAGTTATGAACTAACATCAAGAGAAACTAGACTGACATTTGTTCTAGACTTCTAGTACTAATCAGCAAATGCTTCATTCACTTGTATAATGCATTTTTGTTTTCAAAAGAAACTTTTATACTGTTAATAAGAGAATTGAAATTTTAAGGCTACTGATTATTGCATAAATTCAACTGCATGATGCAAATAACATTGTTGTTATCTATTTTGCGGACTTGTAGGTTCCGGGCAATTGATGTGAATAATGGCGGGATTTGCGTATTTACTTTCAATAAAAGAGGAGAGGCTATGTTGCAAGCTCTAAATATGACTGCACATATGTACAGCGATCATGTGTACCAGTACTGAAATTGTTTGTGGTGTGTGCCTTATAGAACATAAATCATGGCAATTGTATAGCTCTTGTAGACGAAATTGAATTATTGTAACAATAGATCTTGAATGAGATAAATGTGTTCCGGGAATTGAAATAACTAGGTTGAAGGACTAGTGCATTAGCCCTTCAAAAATAAATGTTGTTAGTGGTGTTTACAGTTAACTAAGGTAATGAACTGTGTGGAAATATGCGACAGATTAGATTTGACCTTATCCAGGATCAAAGCGAATCGCTAATTATTGCGACTTGCATTCACAATAAACTTTATTTTAAAGTACATAATTATAAATAATAAAATGGAAGTTCATTGACATACTAATGTGGCATATGTAACAAATTATAAATCAGATCAAACTAAAAATGTATAAAATATAATTTTTTATAGTTTAGATATGATATATATAATTTTGACGCAATTTAAGAAGAGTAAAGTTCGGGTGCTTAACTTGTGTGCCACCAAATGTCACAATTTTACTTTTTCATTAATATTTAAAATTTAAATATAAATTTTTAATCTAAACCGTTGATCTTCTTCGTTTTAACTAGTGATGCATTTTCATATAAGTTTTATAAAATATTGAGTTGATTCAATACTTGATCCAGAGGTCAAACCATGAACATATTATAATTAATCTATCATAGTGAACCATATTTGTTCATTTTAAAACCTCTTGATCGAGTATCAATTTAATTTTAAATTTTATAAAACTTATATGAAAATGCATTGCCCGTTAAAACGAAGAAGATCAACGGTTTAGATTCAATATTTACATTTTAAAATTTTAAGTATTAAGTATTAACGAAAAAATAAAATTGTGGCATTTGGTGGCATCCTAAACTTGTTATTTATGAGCACCATATATTAGCGATATTGTTGTACGATATTCGAGGCATTTACGAACCATTATTTGAGAAAACTGGAGATTAAATCTTTTCAACGTTAAATATTCAAAAGACTTCTTTTATTATTTTTTTTTTCTAATTAAATTTCGAATCCACACTGTCTACTTGAAAGCCGCTTATAAATGCTGGATCAAAAATTAGATTTTTGTTATAATTGTATTATATATACCACCAAAAAACCTACTCAATCTACCGAACCACGAAACAAGAATTTTCTCTTCAACCTAATTCTCAAGTTTTCTAAATGGGTGAGGTTATTTACACCGTTTGTTTCCTAGTACTAGATGCAATTAAATCAATTCAACTTTGATAAATGGGCCTTTAATGGAAACTTGGCATTGTTACTTAACTAGGAATTGGTAGAATTACATCACCGGACAGATCAAACTATACATGTCGTAGGTACAAACCACCTAGTAATTGTGCTGGCATGACACATAAAGCAATTGTATAGGCACGATGATTCCCCAAAGTCACTATTGGGTATGAAATGGAAAATATTTCATGTACAAAGATGGCTAATTAACATCAGAAAACATACATCCGCGATTTTCTGACAAGTTTGTATCATTAAAGGTCTCGATCCCTTAGTTCGAACAGATTGCAACCATTTCATGCAGACTTAATCAAAAGAAAGAAATATAAACAGCCCTTAAAATGAGAATTTTGGTTTGATATATTTTATGTAACTTAAATAAATGCACTCCAGTACAGCACTAGGTTCTTTTGAGACAAGAACGGTTTCCAATTTGGATCAAAAGAAAACATCTAAAATTAAACATCCAAAGTTTCAAAGTCAATAAAAAAAATTTAATGTAGTATAACTTGTACTAAAAACTTAGTAAAAGGAGAATCTAATATTTGAGAATCCTACTAGTAGACACAATGAAACAACTCCCCTCGAAATTCCCAAACGATGAAGATCATTGGTAGCTGCATTGCTCCTACAAAGAACAGGTATAATGAATTAATGTATATCAGAACATCAGTAAAAGTAGCAAAAACATTCCAAACATCTTGAGGTTTCAAAATACAAAACAGACAGTCTCATACTAATTAAAAGCGCAATCCCAAACTGCACGACACTCAGACTTTACAATTATTGTTACATTGGAAAGTGTGGATACAGTGAATAATTCTACTGCTGATCAAGGCAATTAGCAATGGGAAGAAACAAGCATAGCCATAGGACCCTAATTTAATTGACCTAGATCTAGCTACCTTTAGAAGAGAGAGTACAGAAGAATTTTACATGGATAGACGAAGACACAAACTATCATAGACCAGGAAGAAACCAAGTGCACCTCTCGAAAGGGCAAGGCACCCTTTCAACTGTACCGGCTAAGATATCATGCATATAAGGTTTATTTGTTTTGGAATAAATAAAGTAAATACATCCTTTCCTGAATCTACTATAAGGTCTGGCCGTCATAGAGAAACCATTCATCTCTCCCAAGAAGAGAATTTGGTCACCAATGTCGCCAATCCGGACCCAACAAGACATACCGCTTGCTCTTTTAAAATCAAGCCTATATATATAGAATACCGACTCCTCAATAGGTATCTTATCCCCATAAACAAGTTTATGATGCCATATTACTCTCAAAATAACTCCTGATGACACGACAAGGTAAGATTTCCTTAATTGACAAGCAATGTTGTCCTCGTCAGACAAATTCTCTTTCAACTCAATCTCAGGCGGCGGTATCTCCTGTAACAACTCTTTTGAGTGAGCATCAAAGACTTGTGTGGGTTCGAGAACACAGGTAGAAAAGAACAACCCGTCCCAATAACAACATTGGTAGAAGTATCCCTCATTTTCAACCCATGTATTGCGGCTTGGATCATAGAGGGCCCATTTACCCATCTCATTCACAATCCACATATCCCGATCAACAACGATAATGGTGCGATTATGAATGGGATCAGTGCCGGTCCAGACCATCCAAGGGGAAAAGGCACGGCGATGACAGAAAGGGGGAAGAGAAAAGCTGTCCCGAGTTAAGGGATTAAAGAAAGAGAAGGTACGTTCCCAGTAGTCATTAAAAGGAAGATAGCCACTGTAGACTCCCCCATGGATAAAGCTATTCAGACTCAGTTTTTTTGTTTTTAAGAGGGATGGTAAGGGTCTCGCCAGAGGAAAGAGAGTAAAACCGTTGCCTTCTTCTGAGGGCAGAGAAAGAACCTCTGTCGAATAGCTCGAGAAGCCATGGGAACTGGTGGGGAGGGTCGGAGAGGGGAGCGGAGGAGCGCCACACAGTGCAGACGACGCGGAGGCGGATCAAGTCGACGAGGTCGGGGAGCTTCTGGGCGATGAGATGGAGGAGCTCCGCTGGAAGCTCCGACCAATCTTTTTTTTCTTCTTCTTCCGACATTGATTTGAACTCAATGAATCGAGCGTCGAGAGGGGAACTGGGGAAGTCAGAACTCAGAAATACGCAAGCAGGGTTTATTGAAATTGGGCTTTTATTGGGCCTCTTTGGGCCTGTCTGGAGATCTGCTTGGGGTTTTGTCTGGAAAGAAAGAAGGGATCAATTGTGATTAGGAAAAAAAAAAAAAAAAAAAAATCTAATTCGTAGGTGGCAAACTTGGAGGTCAATTCAGCTATGATATGGAAACACTTTCATGCCACAATGTGAAAGATCTTTTCGATTATATTAACGATTATAAGATCTTGGCGGCAAAATCAGGACGAATGTTCATATCAACTGAACTTTCGACAAAATTTTTCAGAAAAATGCCCCCTATTATTGGTGGAGAAATTGAGAAGGCATTTGCTGAGAAATATCCAGGCCATACTGTAGGTGTTATTCCAAGAATACACTTCATCTATCAGTATTTAGCAGAACAGTGCAAAAGGGTTGCACTCCAAAGAAGCCTCAAAGATCTCTCATTCTGTAGCCGCATACCAGTGCCAGGCTACTATCAAAAGAACAAAAAGTATGGTCTTCGGAAGGCGAAGACATACAGAGGCAAACCACATGATACTCACATCAGAGTATTCAAAAGAAAACACGCGGATAAAGTAAGAAAATGCAAGTGTTTCATATGTGGCGAGGAAGAACATTTTGCCCGTAACTGCACAAATAAAAAGGACAATATTGCAAGAGCAGCCATAGTCGAAAATCTAGATCTGGAAGATGATTGGGATGTGCTCTCGGTGGATCAAAATGAACCAGATAGCGATGCAATCTGTTCATTTTTTGAGGGAGAAGGTAATAGTCATTCCCTAATGGCTGGTATAAATGAGGTACCATATGAGACCGCGATGATGATGACAAATGAAGAAATTT
Organism: Rhynchospora breviuscula; assembly: GCA_027562975.1. Lineage (NCBI taxonomy): Eukaryota > Viridiplantae > Streptophyta > Magnoliopsida > Poales > Cyperaceae > Rhynchospora > Rhynchospora breviuscula. Next base: position 32,681,938 of record CM050401.1, on the reverse strand, counting down.
CCTGGCGAGTGACAGTCCCAGTACCTCAAGAAATTACGAACTGTGCACATCAATGGGAGGATAATAGTCCAGTCGCTCAAGAGTTCATGAGGTGTCTGTTTTGCAAGGAACAGACCAATCCAAGGATGCGAGCACATTGCAGCTGGTGTCATCTGACAGTCTGTCCAATGTGTTCAAGGTTCAATCTGGGAAGGAGATTAATAATCCAGAGATCAAAACCCCAGTATGATAACAAAGATATCCTAATCAATGAGTTAATGGGGTACACAAACTTCCTGTTAGCTGAAAATCAGAGGCTAAAAGAAAGAATTGAGGAATTAGAGATGGGAAAGGATCTAAGCGAAATGCGAGATCCAAAGAAGGGAAAAGCCCCGGAGTCAATTCTTGAAGAAGTGGATTCGGAGGAGGAAGCAATTGAGAAGTGTCGCCAAAAGCTGGAGGGAGTAATAATTAAAATGCTAACAGATAGAGATGAGTATATTAGTACTCAAGTCCCGGACCCAAGAAAAGGGAAAAGAATCCTAAATAGACTCTACAATATTGAGCTAATAATGGAAATACCAGGGGTTGAGAAATTCAAAATTCAGGCAATCCTGGATACTGGTGCAACCGTCTGTTGTGTAGACCAGAGTGCAGTACCAAAAGAAGCACTAGAACCAAGTGCTTACCCCATTCAGATTAACGGGGTAAATTCTTCTCAAATAGCCAACCAAAAGCTCAGGGGCGGAATAATGGCTATTGAAGAAAACCGGTTCAAAATTCCATTTACTTATGCGTTTCCAATGGAGCAGAGGGACGGAATTCAAATGTTGATTGGTTGCAATTTCATTCGAGCAATGCAAGGGGGGGCTCCGAATTGAAGGGCAAATGGTGACTTTTTACAAAAATGTCACAACAATTGCAACTAAGGTGGACGCTGAAGTAGCAGCTTCAGCAGCAGTGGAAGAATTGGATCTCTCTGAGCTCGAATACCTTGAGATCCAGAGAATTACAGCATACTCTTGTGGCGAAGAATCACAAAAATTCCAGAAAAATTTCCAACCTCTCCATGAAAGATTAAAGGAACATGGGTATATTGGAGAAAACCCCCTTCAACACTGGAAGAAAAATCAGGTCAAATGCAAACTGGATATCATAAATCCAGATATCACAGTCCAAGACAAGCCGTTAAAACATGTCACACCAGCAATGAAGGAACAATTCGATAAACATGTTAAGGCGTTGCTAAAAATTGGAGTGATACGACCTAGTAAGAGCCGACACAGAACTATGACAATGATGGTAAACTCGGGTACATCCATAGACCCGAAGACTGGCGCTGAAATAAAAGGCAAGGAGCGTATGGTATTCAATTACCGTACCCTCAACGACAACACCCATAAAGACCAATACAGCTTGCCAGGAATTAATACTATCCTAAAGAAGGTTGACAACAGTCGGATTTATTCGAAATTTGACTTGAAAAGCGGGTTCCATCAGGTGGGGATGGATCCTGAATCAATTGAGTGGACGGCCTTCGTCGTTCCAAATAGTTTGTATGAATGGCTGGTCATGCCATTCGGTTTGAAAAACGCACCAGCAATTTTTCAGAGAAAAATAGATGATTCCTTTCGAGGAACAGAGGATTTCATAGCAGTCTACATTGATGACATACTGGTATTCTCTGAAAATGAGAAACAACATGCCAAACATTTGGAAGCCATGTTGTCAATATGTGAGAAATGGGGACTTGTTCTCTCCCTAACAAAAATGAAAATAGCTGTACAGAAAATTGAATTTCTAGGTGCAGTTATTGGAAATAGAAAGATTAAACTTCAGCCGCACATAATAAAGAAAATCATCTCTTTTGATGAAGAGAAGCTAAAGGAAAAAGCAGGTATGAGGTCATGGCTTGGCATCCTTAATTATGCTAGATCATACATACCAAAGTTGGGTACACTGCTCGGACCATTATACTCAAAGACAAGCGAACATGGAGATAAAATGCTAAAGAGCTCAGATTACGAGATCATTAGAAAAGTCAAACAAGTTGTACAGCAACTCCCGGATCTCGAATTTCCCCCGGAAGGATCTTACATTATCCTTGAAACAGACGGATGTATGGAAGGATGGGGAGGAGTATGCAAGTGGAAGCCTGCTAAAAATGATCCGCGCAAATCTGAGAAAATATGTGCTTATGCCTGCATGGAAACCATGAAGGCCCTGAAGATTCATTACTTGGACCAGAAGAAAATCACACTAAGGACTGATTGCCAGGCGATAATCAGTTTTTACAATAAGTCATCCCAAAACAAACCTTCTAGAGTCCGTTGGATTAATTTTATTGATTTTGTTACAGGCACAGGAGTACATGTGAATTTTGAACACATTGATGGAAAACTAAATGTCCTAGCAGATTCCTTATCCCGACTAACGGCAAAAATGGTGCAAACCGTTAACTGCTGTTCAATTGATAGCTACCTTGAGGATCTAGAAAACGTGCTCACAGAGACAATTGATGCCCTAGAAGAATTAAAAGAGAAGGTTGTTCAAGTTATCAATAACATTGGTAACTTGTTCTGAGAAGAAGTTGGCCACAAAAGCGGAAGTGGTGGACCGCCAAAACAAACCATCAATATTGTATCTAAGGACTAGTCTGGCAGGGTTCTACGGATAACTGCTGACTTTTTAGGTTTTTGTTTTGACTTAATGAGTTTTATTTTCTTTTAAATTATCTATTTTCTTTCAGCATACAGATCATGGCTCTCAACTATTTGCGAAACCTTCGAACAAATCACGAAAGGATTCCTGGAGTATATTTTGAACCACCTTCCCTAGCAATCAAGAATTTTATGAAAGGAACCTTTCAGCATGCAGAAAGGTGGGCAACCCTTGGAGGAATGTATGACCCTCTTAAGGATTATGAAGTTATAACCGGAGATTTCTTAACACTGTACCCAAGGTCAATGAACATGGAAGGAAGCATGCATATGCAATTACGCGACTTATATAAAGAACAATTCCAGGCAGTACTAAATGAATTAGAGCGCCTAATTGCTATGAGTTATCTACAAAAGCTAAGGCTTGAGGCAAGTGCCACAAAAGATAACTGGGCCAGAAGCGCACTTGGACCTGTCGGCCATAAAATAAATGAATTATTGGAAATGCATAAGAAACTCCACCTGCAAATTCAGAGCTATTATCACTGAAAGGCCCACCATCACATGGGTCTGATGCTTGGCTTGGTGCTACCATCTGTTTATGTACAACTTTATTCTCCACTACGGTAGTAGGAATATTTCTTTTTACTTTCGGTGCCTAAAGCACCTTTCTTTTCTGAGGGGTTAGTGGGAATCTCTCTATTATTATGATACCTTTTGAAAAAGCATTGTACGCTAAATTATTGGATGGACGATGGGGCCCATGATGAGTACATGCACCAATAATGAAGCATCTTAGCTTTCATTTCTATTTAAACCAACGAGTTTCACTCAGTCAGGCACATCCGAACACTGAGAAAAACTCCTTTTGTAATATTCATCCTAATAAATCTTGTGCAATCTTTTCTATACTCTTTATATTCTCTGAAGACTTCGTGTTTACAACAACCATAATTTTTCGGAATTATGACTTAGAATTTTTCTGAATTAAAAAAACTGAAGCGTGACTAGGAACTAGGAAAGCAGCAGTCATTAGTGATAGTGAATATTTCGTCGTGTTTTGAGTGTTATTATGTTTTCTAGCATAACAAGAGGGGCAGATATCTTTGCCTTTGTCTTTGGAAGAGGAGGCGGAGGAGGAGGAAGCTGAGGAGAGGGATCGAAAATCGCAGCGGTGAAGGTGGTGAAGAGTAGGCGGTGGTCGTGATGTAATAGATGGACGGCAAATTAGCGCAGAAATCACCTCCTCACCTCTCCTTTCATATTTCTTTTGTGCTGTTTCCTGAAGAAGAAGCGGTGGTGGACTGTCTAAATCAGACCGCACGATCGCAGCGGATGCTCCCGATAATTCCTTCCGAAATTCAGAAATGTTACTGTTCCTAAGGCCGAATTGAGGTGATTTAACTTTATATATATATATATATATATATAAAGTGCAATTTTCGGTGGATTAAAATTAATTAGATAATCTCCGATTATTGGAAGGGTGGAGCGGAAATAGAGAGGTAAACACAGAAATGAAGAAAGTAGACAAATTTTCATTTATTCTCTTCGCCTCTTCGCCTCTTCGTTTAGTTCACGACTTCACGTGAGCACTACTCTACAATCTGCTTCTGTTCCTCTCGGAGTTATATAATAAATAAATTTATTAAAAACTGCTTGAAGAACATTAATGCACTGCAATTATTACATTATAGATATTTAACGGAAAGTTACGCTTTAGTAGAGGGATAAGGGGATAGCTGCAGCTTGCAGTAACATATAGCTCCCTGCTATCCCAACCTTAAAAACCTCATCCCGCAAAACAAAATATTAATAACTTTGTGAGTTTTTGAATCATAAAAGGTATTCTCAGGGACACTCTCAAGTTTAGTTTATAGGATTGTACACTTAATAGTCCTCAAGAAATATGTACACTTGATAGTCCTCAAGAAATATGTACACTTGATAGTCCTCAAGAAATATAGATCCTACACGTACCAACAACAACTAGATTGTTGATTCCACAACTCTTGAGAAGCAAGTCCAGGTTTGTGGCAAAGAAAGCGCTAAATCTTGTCTTGACCAATTTATAATCATAATCCTGTATTACAAGCCCTTCGACTAGCTCAGTGCCTTTTGAACGCTGCAAGGCAGGCCCCACACCATCAGTGTAGAGGTGCCTCCTAAATAGCTCAAAATCTCTTCCCTTCTTGTCATGCTCTCTAACAACCTACATAATTCCCAATAAACTCCAAGTATTTAAGACAAATTTAATGATTGCCAAAGTTAAACCTCATTCATTTTAGGAGTAGCTTTAGTTCAATGGGCTCTGTACTCTGGACCAAGCTCCAAAGATCTGGTGCTTGATCCCTAAGATGCTATACAAATTTATTCAATTTTTTCATTTGCTCAAAATCTTTCTATGAGGTATCAATTCTGTATATCGGTTCAGACAGGATTATATAACTGAGTTCAACAGGAGAACAGAATTACTTTCTTGAGTTCAGAATTTAACCAAAGGGAATGCAACCAAAAACAATAATCAAATCCAAGTAAAAATAAATCAGGGGAGAAAATTTCAACAACATTCAACTTTAGTATTATCATATTAAATTAAAATCCAATTTTAGAAACATGCTGGTAAACTAACCCAAATTACAAGAATGCCATGCTCTCTTGCCACCGAAACAGCCTCGATAACAGATGAAACAATTGCATTTGCACCGACAATGCGAGTACGACTCTCTAACAACACATAGTCATTCTAAGACATGGAAAAAGTAATAACTATAATAAATTACCAATAGAATAAATAATACATTATTATGACAACATGATAAATAGGCATCGTAAAGGAAAATAAAAAGAAAGGAAAAAAATAAAATAAAATAAGCAACCTGCATATCAATGACTAGCATTGCAGTTTCTCCACATTTTGTGGATGCAGTTGATACATCACCTTTAGATGCCTATAAAAGTAAAATACATAAATGCCTGGTAACAGTTGTGTTAACACACACAGAATTCGCAGAGGGTACTTCCTGTTTTTCTATGTTCAGGTTGTCAGGTTCATATAGGTTCATCTATGTTAAATTCTAGCCATTCAGTTTTGGTACATTTGTCAGGTCGGTACCATGTTTTGGTAGAATTAGTAATATTACTAATGTCCATCTTTACCCATCTCCCCCTCTCAGAAACCATTCTTTTTGTGGAGCCGGGTTTTTGCTAATATTCAATACACTCGGGCCATACTAACCAAGAAACTGAAAACCCATCACGAAAAAACAGGGTTATTTTATTGCAGAACAGTAAAAAGTTAAAACATATAAAAAAGATCATACATTTTTATCTTTTGTTGGGATGCCAATATCACCCAATATTATCATGTGTTTCGGCAAGAAACAAACACAGACACAGACACAAAATAAAAATTCAGTTATCCTCACTTCAGCCAAAAATCAGCTATTAGCAAAACATTTGGTACCAACCATTATATGCAACTCCCAAAATTCAACCTTGGTACATTAAGTAAGAAACTGAGTAAAATCCTTGCATAAATATAAACTAACTTGGAAAAAGAAAAGAACAATACAACAGTTCCAAGAGACATTTGAATGCTATTATTTAGGAGGAAAAAAAACATCACAATTTCAACTAAGCAACATATTTTATTTTGTCTTGAAGACACTGCGGCCAGTCAGTTGCTCAGATTCGTACAAAATGTGATTTACGAGGCCCCGAGCAGCACTGCAAAACAGATTACTCATATTAATGTTAATGTTTTTGGATAAAAGATTTACAGTTTACCACTCCAGAACCTCACAATATCAGGAATATCCCTGAAGACTGAGAAATACCTAATATACCCCTGAAATACATTAAAAATATTTTTATTTTAAATGAGTGAGTCTAAAAGACACCATTTTTCATTACGAAAAGCAAAATACAATCAGAATTCAACAAAACAACTACACCTAATCACTACTGGCAATGTACTAATTCCCGTATCCCCTACTAAATACTCTCACTAGTCGTTTTGCAAACAACATATCAAAGTACAAAACAGAATATCTGACAGAACAAAAGTATCTTGACCCAGACTACTTCACATTGCAAACAACAGCCAACAACACTAAAAATAAATAACACATATGATCCTCCCAATTCTTAATAAATTCTCAAGGCACAAAGGAAAACAGCAAAACTTTGTATGCAAGGAAAAGTGTCAAAGAGTTATAAATAAATACATACTCATCCTTGAGTTTTTGTATCTTTTCAGGATCAGTTTCATCCTTGTGCCTCTTGAATTGCTGCCTCACCATGTTTACTAGCAGCTCTGTGTTGTGCTTCTGAAATAAAAAAAATACTAATAATAATAATAATAAAGCCAAATAGTGAACATTAAATAAACACATTTACTCCAGCTAAATAAAACAAAAGGACAGCGAGGAAATTCAGTGATTCATGCGTAATTGAAGTATATTTGTAGAGGGTCAACAAAGTCAAATTTGATTGCATTAAGGCTAGCTTGTGCTTAATTTGTAAGCGATGAAATTACAAGAACACAGGCCAATATCGAGCAAGACAGCTCCAAAGTCATAAACTGATCTAACAATAAATTCTAATAATAAAATAAAACAAATAAGTATATAGCTCAATAGCTATCTGAAAGCAATCTCTGTAATAGGCCATCAACATAAAAATTTACTGAAAAAATTAACCTGGATAACTCTGAGCCTGGAAGTAAAAAAAAAAAAGAAGGATTCTCAAATATGGGTTAATTCAACAGCTTGACTGCTTGAATGTTTATGCATGGCGAAATATTACTGAACTTCACATCCAAGTATGAATTAAGCACAGTATCCCTTATTTGATATTAGAGTTCAATTACTTTACTGTTAGAGTTTGGATCCAAATGTCCCTAATAAAACCATCAAAAGCAGGGTCAAATCATAACCTTGTTTGTAAGATACATGAACAAACTCATTTAATTAGAAAGTTGAAGTAATAATATATGACAAATCCTTTAAAATTCATGCTTGTATATCTGTAGTCATAGCTGAAAGTACATCTTACTGTTGCAATAACAATTCATGTCACAACACAAGGAACTAACAAATTTAACCCATACTTTAATATTAACAAGTGTAAATATACAATACCAACATCAACATGTCATGTAAAATAGCATATGAGCACATCACTAGTATGATGCATTTTCAGCGAATTGATGAGTAAAGAAATAACTACGAGTATGAGTTGAATCCAGTAAGAAAAGTTCAGTGCTTGGTAAAAGAAGAAAAGAAAAGACAGGAAGTAAAAACATTGCTGGTCAATGTCCCATACTCCCATGCCATGACCACACCTGATTTCAGCAAGACCAAAAATTTGAAGAAGATAAAAAGGGAAATGGGAGTACCTGTTGACCAATATACTTAGCCCTCCTCAGGCATTCTCTGTACAACTACGAGACACAAAAATACAAAATATGAAGCATGGATGAAACCAAATATTTGTAGTGGTGTTGAATTTGATTTGTGGATCCAATCAAATCAATCCATGGAGTATTAGAGGAAGGCACTGAATAAGAAACCAAATATTCGAAAGAAGTAAGAAGCGTACGCGGATGACATTGTCGGCCAGCTCCGGCGGCAATGAAGCTTGAAGCGAAGGCATCCTTCCTTTCCTTTTGCTTTTCCTTTTCCTTTGCTGAGAGATGGTAAGCGACGACAAACAGAGCAACGCAACACGTTGAGAACTTATCAAATCAAATTTTCTGTAAATAATCCAAATTTACAGAAAGTTACTGACGAATAAAATCAGTTGGAAGAGCGCAAACCAGATGAGATTAGAGGGGCAGTTGGAGTGAGGCGTCGGTAGAGAAGAGGAGTTGTCCAAAGCCAACTACTTTTCCTTCCTTTCAGAGCTCCCAACGAGGAGAAGTGTCGCCGTGTCGGAAGAGACCCGGGGCGGCGCCGAGAAAACAAATCCAAAGGCGGCAGGAGCTAAAGGTCAGGGGAAAAGAAAGACGGGGGGGAAAAAAAAAAAAAAAAAACGAAAGCGGTCATGTATGTCATTGCTCATATACGAAGGATTGTTTACGTTAAAATCTGGTATGGTATTTCGTATTTCAGCGTGGCTGAGTAGAAGTTTAATAAATCAATTCAATGAATAAAACTTAATTAATTGATACAATTCATTATGGCTATGTTTGAATACCCCACGAAAATCGATCACACCTACTTTCGCATTTTAAAATATCATTCCAAAAAATCCTGGAGCAATCATGATTCTACAGTATTGGATGGGATAACACGACGCATCAATTAATGCGCAGGCACCGACGCACCGTTAAAAAAGAAATAAAAGGAATAAACAGGAAAAGGAAAATTGGACTTATGATGCAAATAAATTTTATGGGTGGGAAGAAAAATTGGATGTTTTCAAAGTATTGAACTCAGAAAATCAAAATGAAGAGGCTTGAGTGAAAAATCTTTAATACATAGGTTTAATTTCTTGAGATTGAGAAGCTAAATATCTGGTTTATTTTTGTTAGAAATCGATTTGGTTCTGGCAGGTTGTGAAATAAACGTGGTTGTCGATATATATGCATACTCATGCACTACAAACCCAAAAAAATTTCGCTTTTGTGCTTGAAGGTTACAAAATCATTCCAATTTTCATATTTATGTTCTCTGTATTTATGTACAATAATGTCTAATAATGTTATACTCATGTCTAATATAACGTTACAATATTGTAGGATTATTTTGAACAATAATTGCTTCAAACAAACAATTCTAAAATAATGTAACACAAAAAAAACATGAGAAATCAAATATATCTATAATAACAATACAAATTCCAAAATACTATATCCAATATTCAAAATAATAATTTTATTCTTAATATAATTCATTGAGGAAGAAGGGAGGAGGCCATTCATCAGGAACAAACGCGACCTTGCAATTTATGAGATAACAGGTCCTTGACTGCTTATACTTTTTTTATATAATAAAAGGTAAAAAATAAAAAATCTGGTACACATATATGAATGTCCAGCAATGTGAGCTATTAGAAGTTTAAAAAGTAAATTTAAAATAAAAATATATATTATGTTAATTAATTTATTTATTATAATATTATATAAAATTAAAAAAAATAATATTGAACCACATTACAAAATATTCCTTTCCATTCCTTTCCTCTATAATAAATTATAAAGGCTCTGGAGCAGACCCTCTAGCTAACCTAAATTAACATAATATATAATATAATTTAATATTTGAAATTGGGCCACTCAGTATGAACCGGCAACTCAAATAAAAAACTTATGCAATTTTGTGCTTAAAAGAAAAAGAAAAATATAACTAAAAATATTGTTGAAAATCATAATAAGAGAAATTTTCTTTTTTTTTGGTGTTCATATTGATAAAAATATTGTTAAAAATCATAATTTATTATTAAAGGGCATGCGAACGTAAAAATTAGTGTTGAACTACCCAGCCCAAATCTGAACCCAGCCAATCATGACCATCCTTACGGTCAAGCTAGGTTGGTATAACAAAACGCAGCCTAAGATCATGATATGTATGAGTCAAATGTTTGGTTTCCATTTTTCATTGTAACATGAAACAAGCAAGTACACTCTTTTCCATTTTTCATTTTTCATTTCTTGGTGCAAAATTTACGTAGACTTTAAAGCAGAAGTAATGCGTTGATGTTTCCATACACGACAGAAGTAATGTGTTAAGGATAAATTATAATCTCTGCACCGCAGGAAATACGAATCACTATTATTAACTAATTTTTAAGGTAGTTTGCAGTATGGATGAGCACTACAACGGTGCATTTCCATTTTCAATTAAATTACGTAGGTTAAAATCCCAACTTTTATCTCGATCAAAGTTGGTCAAATTTTATCAAACAGGCAGCCTAACGGAACCCACAACCACAACTCGCAAGCCGCTCCCATTAATCATCAATATTTAAATAATCGAATAGACTGAACAATGCGCGCGCTGATCAATTAACCCAATCGAACTTGTATTTTTAAGACTAGCTTAAGATGTCCTCATACGTGAGCAAATAAAGAAACAAAATAATATTAGATAATAAAAATATATTGCTTAATCTAGCATCGATACAAATAGATATGCTATTTAATTTGTTTCTTTATTAGACAGAAAATCAAAATATATTGTTATTTCGTATGGCGATTAATATCCAACCACAAATCAAATGGATCGAATGGTAGAAACATCTGTTTACATGCTAGACCTAGCGTGTAACATCTATACGGTCCGTGCGTTTATAAGTAGTAGAGATAGAGATTTTAGCTTAGAATCGCATGGTCATATAAAAAAAGAAAAGACCTAAGATAACTTTATGTTTGCTAGAGTAAAGTTGAATTTGGTATATCTAATTGTGACCTAGGATAACACGGTCATAAAAAGAAAAAAAAAAAAGTTGGCACGGTCATATAAAAAAAAATGAGTCATTGTTAGGGGAATTGCTTCATACACTCTCTAACTTTGGAGATCCACTCCTACTTGGACGAAAATGCTCCTCTCACTCCGTCAATTTACATCCCTCAATTCACCTCAGTTTGAAAATATTTGAAAATAAGAAGGGTATTTTCGTCCAACATGAATGGATCTCTAAGTTTGGGAAATGTATGAAGCAATTCCCCATTGTTAGTTAGCTTATTTTGTGTCATATTGAAGATGGCCCGTAGGCCACATATATCATAAACATCAAAAGGAATATAAGCTTATTCTGAGGAGGATTCAAACCACTTTCAAAATATGGGGTTAGTTAAAGTTCTTGTAAATGAAAGCGTGAGTTCAATGAAAAATTTAATTTATTTCAGAACATAAGTTTAACTTACTTTACCGTGCAAACAAATTCAATGCTATAAAATATGACAACATCAATTACTGCTGATTGAATATGCTTACACAAAGTCCTGAGAAAAATTGAACAGGTCCCAAAACTTTGTTAGTAACAACAAACAAATAATACTATAGATATTATAACTCCACACACGATACCTGATAGGAATATAAAGACGCGAGATGAATACTGGAATCTAATTAAGAAGTAACAAGAGGGCAATTTGCATATTTCTAAGAAGAGATTTCAAAGAAACAAATTGAAGTAGCATACATGGCCTAATTAAGGAGGCAATTGGAATTTTTAATTTTTATTTTTCTGGGATGCAGTATATATAGAATCTCGACCACATAATTTAAAATTTAAAATATGATTGTCCTTGATATATAGAAAATTTTAAATTGTCACCTTTTCGTTCGCTGACAGGTGAAAAAACTTAAGATTGGGATGGAAACAATGGAAGAAACACAGACACATATCAAATTTGGTAATTACACGCGATATAATCACTCGGGTGCCGATTATTAATAATTTCTGTGGTTTTTTAATTTTTTGCAGCAATATTCAAATTGAAGAGTATACAAGTTATTTTGGATCATTTTGGCCACATTTTGGAGTTAAGAGTAGACAAGTTGTTGTTGTGGATAATTTTGGCAACATTTTGTAAACAATTTAGTTAAAAGTTATGAAATATGTGAATGTAGTGAATGATGCTATTTTGTAAAAATTATGAAAGAATTAAGTCGAAAGAAATCTCTATTAGCAATTTTCTTTTTTTGGGGTTTATCTGCAAAAATTACGGTTCTGGTTTGTGCTGGTATAGGGAGCAACTCAGATTGTTTTGGTTCTGGTTTGCAATTTCTTTTTGTCATAAAAATTACGGTTCTGATCTGTGCTAGTATAGAGAGCAACTTATTTTGTACTACCTTTCCGGAACAAGTATTGAGTGGATGTGAATTGACTAAGTGCAATTGACTAAATGAATGACTTGTTAAATTTAGATTCTTTACCATTCTTTACTACAACACAACTATAAATTGCGCTTTTGTAGTCGTCATCACATAAATCTCGTATCGTTTCTAGAATAGATTTAATCTTTAAATTAATTCAATCTTTAATCTTTAATGCATATATAGATTAATTCAATCTTTTGTCACAGCCTGCACAAAGCTTTTGTCACTGAGAAAATGTTTCGATTTTACCCTTGTAATTAGGATAGCTAAACCATGTTTTTAGACATCTTTTGAATTCTTCATGTAATTATCTTTGCCTATATATAGGTCTCCTCTGCAACAAAATATATAGATATAGAAAAACCATTTGATTAAAATTAAAGATTGTTCTTGCTGCACTAATACTTGTAAACATTACCAGTAACCTGCGATCCTTTTTTCTTTCAATTCCATATCAGCAAGTACAAAACTAACTCATTCCCAAATTAATTAACACCTGACAAGAACATTAAGCATTATTCAAAAGACAGTTCCTTTTCAAGTATGGATTGACCAAAATCTCTAGAAAATTCCTTTTCAAAAGACTCTCTGTCTGTGAGTCACGCAGAAGAGGAGAGAATGAGAATCGCAATTTCCTCTCTCTCTGAGTCATGCAAGGTTTTCCTCACACAGCTATTTTGGAAAGAGCGATTTTTTACGCGGAGGGGAAGGTAACAAACAAGGGGAGGCTATTTATGATTGTGTATAGGCTTATTTTTAAAGGGTGCCTGAGTTTCAAAAGAAAATAATGTTTGTTAGACATGAAATTTATATTTTAAACTATGTCATTCCTTTTTGTGCGTAGGCTTAATACTTTCTTGAATTTCCACTTAGCTCGTGTACAGAGGCGGGGCCACATAGGGTCCAGGCTGGACATGTTTCCAGGCTTGAATTTGGAAATTTAAAGATCAACTTATGCTGTTGAACGGAGTGCCCAGGTTTAGTTTTAGTGGATGCCTGTTGTTAGAATTTTTTTAGTTATACATACACTTGGTTTCTCAATGTGTGCATGAGCACTGTAAAAATAAAGGTACTACAGTATAGAAAGGAATTTCTATCCTCCCAATCTATTCAAATTTGCGTCTTTTCTATGCAAACTTATTAAAATATACAAAAAGTGTAGCACACATTGCTGGATCCACATTTATTTCTTTTTCTTTTGCCCAAAATCCAAGACCCCCAAGTAAAATGTGATTCTTTTTTTATTGGAAAAATAGTCCATAAACTTATTGAATAAACATTATCTCATACAACATTTGATTGGTTATCAATACGTTTTAATACTATGGTTTTGATCCAATTTGGACTCAAATTATGATTGATTTTATGTGATTTTAACTTAGTTTCATTCATAATTATTAATTTTTAGGTACGGCCATGTCCATTTATATTTTTATAAGACAATCATCACATGTGGCTTCAAATCTATACATAGCAACAAGAAACTTTAAATGGCAAACTTGTGAAATTCTACCCCTAAAAGAAACTTTAAATGTGTAAAGATTCACATTTCTTACCCAATATCTTCAGCAAAAAAATTTGAAAATTTATACATACGATTTGCAGATACAACAAATTCACTTCCTTGGCACAACACAGCTGTGGCTCATAAATTGTAACAATACTAAAATTATGTCAGTTAATTGACGACGTAAATGTGAGCGAAACCATCCAATTGTTTTTTTTTTTAATTATTTGATGATTGCACCATCTAGTAATGTCATACCTCTAAGGAGAATTCAAACCCCTTTCAAAATATGGGTTAGTTAAAGTTCTTGTAAATGAAAGCGGGAGTTTAATGAAAAATTTAATTTATTTCAGAACATAAGTTCAGTGAAGAAATAATAGATCAAATTCTAGTGTACACCTAACAAGGTTGGATATGAAGTTCCAACCAATACTCATTTATAATTTCTCAATTAGGGACTTTATATTTCTGTATTTTTTATTTTTTCTTTTTGTACTTTGTACTATCATCAATATAGAAACTAGTAAGACCTGACCTCTTTTTGTCTTTATGAAATTAATAATAATCTTCTTAACAAAATAAATTGCAGCCTACACATCGAACTAGCATTGGTTCATCCATGTAGCACACTTATAGTGCGCCCCCCTGGTGATAATTTTAAAATAATTCATTCATTTATTTGTATATTTATGTTTTGCGAAAGTAGAATGTAAAATTAGTATGGAGTGGAGTTATAGTGATTTACACATAATCTATCACTTCGAATTAGAAGAAAAAAGGTTTGCGCAAAGGGCAAAATTCGCTCTAGTGGTATTTCATTAGGCTAGGTAAATAAAGATAACATATCATTTCAGTGCACAACAATAATAATATAATAAAATAAGGCCCGAATAAAATAAAGTTAGCGAACTAATTAGTGGTTATTGTCGAATTCACCATACTCGTCCTATGAAATATTGAGAAATCAATGGATGATAAATGAGAATCTATGAAATTTGATGTTTTTCATTGCGACACTACTAGAAGATTCTCTTTAGAATCAACAAGAAAAATTTGTATCAGCAAGCTTGTACTAAAATAAGTATACAAGAGTATCAGACAAATTCTTTTGCGTACAAGCCCAACATTCTTATTCTACCGCTTTTGTTTAATATAATAAAAATGAGAATATAAAGCACTGTTGTGTGATGAGCAAATAAAAAAGAGAAAAATTATAAATTTCAAAATTATAAGGGTAATTCAGTTAAATCTCAAATTAATTAGGTCGTTCTCTGTACATCTAAAAAGGTTACCCATGCCACTTTTATTGTTCAAAAGGCAAAACATAATTTTAGAAGTTGTACACCAGAAGTATATATAGCATAAATATAAAATTCTTACGTCTCATAACAGAATTGCGCCATCTACTTGAAGGAGTAAACAAAGATGGGATTTATGGCAATTCACAATTTAAAAGTCATACGCCAGTCGTGCAGGGTCCGAGTAGATATGCCTATATTTTTCATGTCTTCAATATTTGCTGTTTCAAACAGACGAGAAAAATATTAAAACTGCCCATGCTCATCACTAAACCAACAAATCCCACTGAACCTAGACCTTAATTTTTGTGCCAAAAAGCCAGATTGTCTACTCAATTGCTATTTATGTCTCATTTACAATCTTAGAGACAATATGCCAGGTTTAGCATACAAATACTACCATGTAAGGTTATATTTTGTCAGTAGAACAAGGTTGGTAAACCCAAAACTAAAAAAAAAAAAAAAAAAAAAAAAAAAGATCTTTTAGTACGCCAATTTTAGAAAAAAGCTACTCACCAAGATGAATCTCTGGCGTAGCTGCAGCTGTCGCATCAGTTATAACAGTGACATGTTTGTAGTCCAATGACACTGCATCGAAAACTGTTTGTCTGATACAATTTGGAGTCTGAATTCCTGAGATACATGCATTAATCGAACAGCTTATTAAAGTAATCACAAGACAGTGCAGTACAAGCACAATACTGGAAAAGATATTTAAAATTTCCTATACACCCCTGCAATATCTCAAGGCCTTGCTTGGAAATTCTTGTGGTGCAATAAGGAGAGATTTCTATCCCATTGTGAGAATAAAGCTAACAGCTATCCCCTTATCCCTCTACAAACATAGCCAAAGTATCCCTGCAGCTTGCAGTGAACATATAGCTCCCTGCTATCCCAACCTTAAAAACCTCATCCCGCAAAACAAAATATTAATAACTTTGTGAGTTTTTGAAGCATATAAGGTATTCTCAGGGACAGGGGCGGATCTAGCACTGGGGCGGCTGGGGCTAGAGCCCCACCTACCACTGGGGGTAATGTATGGCATATACTCATAAGAGGGCAACATGTCATTGTCATCTACTTCATTTGCTATGAACAAATTCAAATTGCAATTTTTCTTTTGATGTATTTTGAGTGGTTCATCTATTTTTTTTTATAATATGGCTTTAAACTATAGTTTTAGTATTGTATGAGATGGATATATGATGAACTTATGTTGGGTCCAATGTTTTTATAAATTCAGCCCCACCTAAATATTTTTTCTAGATCCGCCACTGCTCAGGGACACTCTCAAGTTTAGTTTATAGGATTGTACACTTAATAGTCCTCAAGAAATATAGATCCTACACGTACCAACAACAACTAGATTGTTGATTCCACAACTCTTGAGAAGCAAGTCCAGGTTTGTGGCAAAGAAAGCGCTAAATCTTGTCTTGACCAATTTATAATCATCATCTTGTATTACGAGCCCTTCAACTAGCTCAGCGCCTTTTGAACGCTGCAAGGCAGGCCCCACACCATCAGTGTAGAGGTGCCTCCTAAATAGCTCAACATCTCTTCCCTTCTTGTCATGCTCTCTAACAACCTACATAATTCCCAATAAACTCCAAGTATTTAAGACAAATTTATGATTGCCAAAGTTAAACCTCATTCATTTTAGGAGTAGCTTTGGTTCAATGGGGTCTGTACTCTGGACCAAGCTCCAAAGATCTGGTGCTTTATTCCTAAGATGCTGTACAAATTTATTCAATTTTTTCATTTACTCAAAATCTTTCTCTGAGGTATCAATTCTGTATATCGGTTCAGACAGGATTATATAACTGAGTTCAACAGGAGAACAGAATTATTTTCTTGAGTTCAAAATTTAACCAAAGGGAATGCAACCAAAAACAATGATCAAATCCAAGTAAAAATAAATCAGGGGAGAAAATTTCAACAACATACAACTTTAATATTATCATACTAAAATCCAATTTTAGAAAGATGCAGGTAAACTAACCCAAATTACAAGAACGCCATGCTCTCTTGCCACCGAAACAGCCTCAATAACAGATGGAACAATTGCATTTGCACCGACAATGCGAGTAGGACTCTCTGACAACACATAGTCATTCTAAGACATGAAAAAGTAATAACTATAATAAATTATCAATAGAATAAATAATACACTATTATGACAACATGATAAATAGGCATCGTAAAGGAAAATAAAAAGAAAGGAAAAAATAAATAAATAAGCAACCTGCATATCAATGACTAGCATTGCAGTTTCTCCACATTTTGTGGATGCAGTTGATACATCACCTTTAGATGCCTATAAAAGTAAAATACATAAATGCCTTGTAACAGTTGTGTTAACACGCACAGAATTTGCAGAGGGTAGTTCCTGTTTTTCTATGTTCAGGTTGTCAGGTTCATATAGGTTCATCTATGTTGAATTCTAGCCATTCAGTTTTGGTACATTTGTCGGGTAGGTACCATGTTCTGGTAGAATTAGTAATGTTACTAATGTCCATCCTCTCTCAGAAACCATTCTCCATTAAAAGTCATAATAAAAAAAGATGGTAGCAGCTAGTACAAAACTAAATCTCAGTTACTTGAAATTTCCCAATCATTCAGTACATTTTGCAGTACAGAGACCTCTCTCAGAAACCATTCTCCGTTAACATCAGTCAACTTCCGAATTTCATCATGTACAGAATAGTTCAGAGGTAACTACATACCTTTGTTGCCTTGATCGAACAATTATTCCTCACAAAACGCCTGTCACAAGCTGATGGCTTCAACTGTAGAGGGATAGCAGAACAATGAGACAAATCGTCGTTTGATCTAATACCAACCGTACATCTAACTCTGAGATTAGGGTTGGCGCTTCCGAAGGTCACGAAGGGTTTTGAGGGGAGTGAATGCCAGAGCGCAGAAAGCATCAGTGCCATGGCATTTCAGGGTCAAAGCGAGAATTGGACAGTCAGCAGTCAGCACAGGAGCGACGCTGCCTGAGATAAACCGTCGTGTCGGAAATAAGCAAGCAGGGTTTATGGAAATTGGGCTTTCTTATTGGGCCTCTTTGGGCCTGTCTAGAGATCTGCTGCCCAAAAAAGTTAAAACTAATATTAAAATAATCAAGAATTTCGGAAATAAATAAAAAGTAATCAAATTTTTTAACTAGTATTGCGATATCGGGTTTTAAAAATCCGATATTCGTATCGGTTTTTTAAATCCGATATCGCAACACTAGTTAAAACTTTTGATTAGTTTCTATTTATTTCCGAAATCTTAATTATTTTAATATTATTTTTAATTTTTTCGGTTCGGCTGTTGATTGCTGATTTGCCTGGAAAGAAAGAAGGAATCAATTGTCATTAGAAATTAGAAAATATATTATATATCTAATTCGTAGGTGGCAAACTTGGAGGCCAATCATCTGCTGGAGTCCGGGCGACCAAGGCAAGTATGACTTAGAATTTTTCTGAATTAAAAACTGAAGCATGACTAGGAAAGCAGCAGTCATCATCAGTGATAGTGAATATTTCGTCACGTTTTGAGTGTTATTATGTTTTCTAGCATAAAGTGCAGTTTTCGGTGGATTAAAATTAAATAGATAATTTCCGATTATTGGAGGGGTGGAGGTGAAATAGATAATCTCCAAATTTTCATTCATTATCTTCGGTTAGTTCACGTGACTACGTGAGCACTACTCTATAATCTGCATCTCTTCCTCTCGGAGCTATAATAAATTTGTTAAAAACTGCTTGGAGAACATTAATGCACTGCAATTATTACGTTATAGATATTTACTGGAAAGTTACACTTTATGAAGGAGGGCTCGTCAATATAAATTTTATAATTATTATATTATAAAATAAAACATGTCATTGGTCAATAGGCAGAAGTAAGAAATAAAAATAAAACATTTCCTCGAAAAATTCTAGTGTACACCTAAATTATTTGAAATTTTGTTATTCAATAGCACAAAATCATATAAAAAATTTATAGAAGAAATAATAGATCAAACTCTAGTGTACACCTAAGAAGGTTGGATATGAAGTTCCAACCAATACTCATTTCGAGGTTATATTAGAATGTAACATCGTTGATATTTATTTTTTAAAAAATACTTAGAATAATAATTTAAACTTTGAAATTTGATCGGTATATTTCACAAAATTCACTTTGCAACTTACTTTGAAATTTACCTATGATAACATTTATTATCAAATAAAAAAAATGGTTAATCTTCTGTTTTGTTCTAAACCAAGAGTTGTAGTCTTCAATTACAATATTAATATTTTTCAGGACCAAACGCCAAAAAAGCCAGAACCCTAGACAAACGGAAAATTGAAGAGACAGTGCGCTGTAATAAAAAGGAGAGAAGATAGAGATGACGGCCATAGCCATCGCAGTTGCAACACCGCACTCTCTTTCCTTCTCTCTTCGCCTCCCTTCCTCTCTCTCCCGCTCTCCCTCCTTTCGTCAGGTCACCTCTCTCTCTCTCTCTCTCTCACACACACACACACACACACTCACGCCCGCGCGCGCACAAGGTCACATAAGCGCGGCAACGGGCTTTAACCACTGAAGCTTTTCTTTGCGAATAGGGATCCGAAACCTGTCAAAGAGAGGTTATAGGCTATGAACTCTGGGACAAGTAGCTCTGCCCTGCGGGGCTTAATTGAGTGAGTTGGTTTGCCAGCAAGCAAGGCTGCGAAGAGGGCTGTCGAGTGCTAAGGGGGGAATTTCATAGAGAAATAGAGTTCCCGTCCGTTGCGTTATCATGATATTGAAGGGATTACATAATTCCAGATACTTGAATCGCTTTTAATTTTTCCATGGAGTCGAATTAGTTAAGGTTTAGTATGGTTTAGAAAAAATTTCAGTTGAGATACAGTTTTCTTTTGCTGCCGACCTTGGATTTTGCAAAAATGCTTCATTGGTTTGAGTTTGCACTCAGAATTCTCAACTACATTTGTTTTAGAAAGTTGTTTACTTTTGGGTATTTTCTTTTATGGCGCACCGTTCCAGTAGAGTTTGGTAACCTAGGGTATCTAAATGGTGTAATTTTAATTCTTAAAAGAGTTTTAATTTTATGTTTGTTTTCTGCCTACACAATTAATAGTTTCTAAGTTATTTATTCTTTGTTTTGTGAAACTAGACAGGTTTTTTGAGAGCAAGTGCAAGGAGGTTAGTTTCAACCAGAGTACACAGTAGTTCTGTCGTTACTGGGGAACAGGCGTCTACATCTTCATTTTCTCAATCATCGTTCAATGTATGTACGCATCTTCAAATTATGTGCATGCCTTAAATTACACCAAGTTTTCAATATGGGTTTTCTGCAAATTACTCCTGGTATTTTCAAATTTTGTACATTACATTCAGCCTTTGCAACCAACATCAACATCAAGTAAGTTGTGCACAAGTTGAGCCGGAATACTATTAGTTATTAGCGTGCTCATCATAACTTAACTTAGCCATATACCACTTTTTTCTTCACTTCAGCTCAGTGCTTGGTTAAAATTTATCAGAACCAGCATTGGGAAGAGTGATAAGTTCGTGAATATTTGATGGAATTTGCTAGTCTACCTTATGTTATGTTAGTGTTACTCTTAACATCTACTGCAAATAATACCAAAAAATTTTATTGATGCAAAATATGAGAAACCTTACGTGCTATTCTCAATTATGACAGAAATGTTGGCATTCTTTGCAAAAGCAGAAATCAATTCTCGTTGATCTTCCTATCACTAATCTTGTTTATGTAACAACAGATGGCTGACAGAACAGGAAGTGTGAAGCAACAAGTTGCAAGTTTAGTTAAATCTTCTCTTCAAGCAACATTTCCTGATTTATCAGATGTAGAGCCACAAGTAGCCATCTCACCAAAATTTGGCGATTATCAATGGTATTTTTATAACATCTCCTTTTCTTATCCCATACTTATGATTTGTAATGAGGATTTCGAAAATTCTTTTTATCATTTTTTCTTATACCGAGGCTTGGTTTTGATATTTGGTATTTTTATCCATGATTTTTTAATCTATTTTAAGTGATGTCGATTGGATTCATTTTTCTTTTTTACATCTAGCAATAATGCAATGGGACTATGGTCAAAAATTAAGGGATCAGGAACTGAATTCAGAAATCCCAATTCAGTTGGCCAGGTAACTTTCTCTTTCCTTTCTTAAATTTCTTGTTGTAATTGCATTAACGGCTTTGACCATAATATTACAGTAATATATAAGAGTTCTAATTTCCTGGTATAGTATTACCGTGGTACCTCACTGAAACATTTTGATGAGTGGTGGTTGTTTCTCCTATTAGTCACTAGGTCAATCCTAGGAAAAGAAGAATAGGCATGCATGGTCCTGGAGCAAGAAATTTTCTCTCCTGTCTAGTCGTCTTATTTCTATTATACATTAAAAACTGCCAAAATGACCTCTTTTTGTTTATCGCCATATATACAAGGAAGAAAAAATGGCATTTCCAACTTTCAGGAAAATTACATGACAGTTTTAGGGGGATGACACGAGTTTGTTCCTTGAGCTTTTGTGTTAGTTATGTTGCTTCTAACGGAGCAATGTTGAAATTGTACTAAGCTTGGTAGTGTGATCTTACTTTCTTGATTGCAGGCTTTAGCCCAAAACCTTCCGCCATCAGAGATTATTGAGTCCACCTCTGTTGCGGGGCCTGGCTTTGTGAATATAAATTTATCTACTAATTGGATATCAAAGGTTTTTATGAGTTATTTCATCTGTGTTTTTCAGTAATACCTACCAAAATTTTAAATTTGTCTGGTTTCGGAAAAAAAAAATTTAATTTGTCAGTACCAAAATTCAATACCTTTATAACTATTTTCTTTGGTTGGCAGAGCAAAAAAGTGTGCTAAAAGATGCCACAACTTAATCTAATCAAAATCCTATCAATAGTTTAATAGACCACTATGTGGTAGTGCCACACTAATACATTACAAGTGCAGTGACATATGCTCAACAGTGAATTCGATGGTATTACCCAAAAAAGGGATATATAATTCAAAAAAGTTTGCCAAAGCAAAACTGGCTCAATAAACCATTTTATGTAAGACCATAGAGGCATAGAGTATTATGGTAAAATAGTAGTTGCACAAAAGGTTGTTTTGGTGATGCTTTTGCAGTAAATTTTTTGATAGCTAAAATCTTTTCTCACTAAGTAAATCTTCTATCAACTCAATATATATTTGCTTTCTTTTACAGCGAATAAAGGACATGTTGGTGGATGGCATCCAAACATGGGCCCCTATACTATCAGTGAAAAGAGCAGTTGTTGACTTCTCCTCTCCTAATATTGCAAAGGAAATGCATGTGGGTCATCTGAGATCGACTATAATCGGTGACACCTTAGCACGCATGTTTGAGTTCTCAGATGTTGATGTCCTTAGAAGGAATCATGTTGGTGATTGGGGAACCCAGGTTGATATAATTTGTTCATTATGCCTTGTTTTTGGATGTTATCTTCCTTTTAATCCACAAATCTTTTTTGTGCAATTCACCCTTTTTTATTTACCAGACTGTCGATATACCTTCTTATAGTGATTTCTGCTTTTGCTTCTGTGCTCTTCTTAAATTTGATCATTTACATTACTTATGTTTCATCACACAGTCCTACATTCAACTACGCCTTTATTTATGTTCCTCAGGAAAAAAACATATATTACAAAAATGCTAGTTGTGCACTAGTGCTAATTCCTTTTTATTTGCAGTTTGGGATGCTGATAGAATACCTATTTGAACAGTTCCCCAACTGGGAAGATGTGGGGAACCAAGCGATTGGAGACCTCCAGGTGAGCCACGAAAATCCAGTTACTTTGATTTAAGAGAAGAAAAATAAATGGCTTTTTTTTTTTTTTGAGAAAAAAGTGTAATATATACCTGTCCATTGGTCTTCATGAAAACATATGGTCACTTGAAGTGGCATGCATCCCTAACCAGTGACGTCAATACCTTTCGAAATATAAGGAGCTACATAAAACCTGACATTACTCTATTACAGCACTGTGCCAAAGGCTAGCCTACATGTGAACCCTTTAAAACTAGTTAAAGTCAGAACTGATAACAGGCTCAGCGCTAATAACAGGCACATAACATCTCTCCAAAGCATGGTAAATGATTCTGCTGAGCTATTAAGCTAACCTCGCCCTGCTTAGTCCAAATCAACTTAACCAAAATAAGACAGTGATCATTAGTGTGATACAACTGGATGTTCCCTTGGGTATCAGCTGGTGCCATGTTATTCCTGCGACTTAACCAAAATAAGACAGTGATAAATAAAGATATTTTCATTTGTTATCTCAATACTTGACTGTACAATTGATATTTTTATTCAGGAATTCTACAAGGCCTCGAAAAAAAGGTTTGATGATGATGCATCGTTCAAGGAAAGGGCTCAACAAGCTGTTGTTAAGCTACAGGTGACAATTTATGAATAAATATGCTCAGTCTAATTTTGAATGGATTGTTCTTTTATATTCTTTTCTATTAAATTGTAGGGAGGCGAAGCCAAATACAGAGCTGCGTGGAAAAAGATCTGTGAAATAAGCAGAAGTGAATTTGACCTTGTTTATGAGCGCTTGAATGTCCATCTCGAAGAAAAGGTCATTAGTTCATAAGTACCACACATTTCTGTTGCCTAAATAATGCTTACTTCTTTTCCAACTACTTTTTATAGTTAAGCATTTTTATTTGCATCAACTTGGATGCTCAACTCCTTAGTTTAATCTATTACGTTCATATCTGAAAGTTATTGAAATCCAAACTGCTTGACGGCAAGACCATAGACTATAAATTTTTTATGACGAATGAATTTTTGGAATGCCAATAGGATGTTGAGAATAAAGCTTCTAGTTGATAAGGCCCCTATATTTTGTTATAAACAAGCCAAAAAGGTACCCTAAATGTGGTAAGTGGTAACAGTTAAGAGCGATTAATGTATTTGCAGAACTCAATCCTTTGTATTGAGTAATTTCTCCAAGTGCAGACGGCTAAGTTTAAAATTTCTGATAAATTTTTCCAGGGGGAGAGCTTTTATAATCCATATATTCCTGATACAATAAAGGAACTAACTGACAAGGGACTTGTTGAAGAAAGCGAGGGGGCACGTGTGATATTTCTAGAAGGCTTCAACATCCCCTTAATTGTTGTTAAGAAGGATGGTGGCTATAACTATGCCTCTACTGACTTGACTGCGCTTAAGTTAGTCTTCTTAAATCTAAATATGCCCCAATTGAGCCTTGATTTATCAATTAAGACCCTGGCTATACCCAGAAGAGCTGGAGTTTACGCTCTGCTTCAGCTCACCCTCAGTTTTGCTTTGATTTCTTAAAACTTAACCACCACTAAGCCACTACCTGATTTTGCAATAAGATCTCAAAACAAACAAACCTCACTTTACCCTCTGTTGTGCAAAATTGATTAACACAAATTGATTTATTGATATGACTTCTTTTGTCAAATGTTGAAGGTATCGGCTCCAGGTGGAGCAGGCTGAGTGGATAATCTATGTAACTGATGTGGGACAACAACAGCACTTTGAAATGTTTTTCAGTGTATGTTTGAATTTCCTTTGATATGTTTTATTGATGCTCATCTTCTAACTGGTCTGTGGTTTACCGTACTCTGGTTGACATTACTAGATATAGTAAATTTGATATGCTTATCTTCTTGCAGGGACCATGGACTACCATACTGTTTATGAATTATTCTAGGAAGCTGTTTAAATATTATTTGAACTGTTTTTACTGCATTTTATTCTTAGACTTGCTTCATGTTTTTACTTAGTACTTGAGGCTTAATTAAGGATCATAATTCAAGACAAAATAAAACCATGAGGATAGTCTGTTACTTTGCCAGAGCTAGCACATTCTGTATAGTTCAATGGAAAAATGGCTTCTCTCTTGCTGATTGTGCAAATTTTGCATGTTATGATGCCTCAACATTATCCCACCACTTTGTTGTATAGTTTGATAGTTCATGCCTCTTCAGCATCTATAATAGCAGAACAAAAAGTTAAATCTTTTGGGTTCTGCAAATCAATTATGCTTTGGCTATATTTGTGATGGCAGCTAACTTTCCTTTTAATTTTGCCAACTGACTTGCAACCTTTTGAGAAATCAGAACTAGTTGTGGCCCACTTGATAGATATTTTACATTTTGTTAAGGGCTAACAAATTTTGTTTCTTACATAATTTCCATATAGAGGGTTTTTTAAGTTTTGAGTTTTTGTATACTGATTTCAGAGTAATTGTTGTGAACTCAGGGTTGACTCAATAATCTTTTCTATTTATTACCCAAAATATGTTCTTTCACTAGCAACATTGAGAAATATTGGCACTCTCGAAGATACAGTAGTATGTTGGATGCAATATGCCAAAAGTTATATCTCTTATGTTGTAATAATCAGTGTTTTCTATTCCTATAGGCTGCTAGAAAAGCAGGGTGGTTGCCACCGGCAGAAGAAAAGAAGTTTCCAAGAGTGAGCCATGTGGGGTTTGGGTTGGTTTTGGGGTCAGACGGGAAGCGGTTCAGGACCCGGAGCTCTGAGGTTGTTCGGTTGGTTGAGTTGCTAGATGAGGCAAAGACCAGAAGCAAGGCTGAACTTATCCAACGGCTAGCGAATAATGGTACATTTCTATTTTGTTCTTAACCGAATCGTGGAAATAAATTTGTATCTGTAAAATGCTTCAAATGCACTAAAAGCCTGTTAAACTTGTTCAGGACTAGTTAGTATGTTTAGATGGGCGAGGAATAGTCTCTTATCCAGATTAGTGACTATTCCGAAGCTTGTGATTGTTTGCCAAACACAGAATAGCAACTTGGAATAGTGGTGTTCTGCTAATTTGTCAGTGTTGAACTGGCAATGTTTCTTACTACTCACTCTTCATTCAAACACACCTGTAATGAAGTTAATCCAACTACTCAAGTATAACTGTTTTCTGAAATTCATTCTTTATAATTTTTGGGCAAATATCTGCAGTGAACCAAATTCTGTATATGGGCTGAATAAAAGACCGTTTAAAATTATGAAAGATGTGATTGATCAGGGCTCAAATCGGGCTGAAATAATTGGTCTGCACTCTACAATAGAACGTCCCTTATTTTTGTTGTACTTCAGTTTGAAAAAGTTTCATGGATACCCCTTTTTAACTGTGAAATTTGTGAAGTCCTTTGTCCCCCCCCCCCCCCCCACCCAAACCAAAAATAAACAAACAAACTATCGACCTCATTTGGTCGAGTTTCTGAGGCAGCAAGATCTTTTACAAGCTAAGCTCATCCGGTTTCTCTTATTTAATATATAAAAATTCGAGTTTAAATACTTTTGTTAACTATTTGGCTAGGCACAATCAGTGATTGGACAGATGAAGAGCTCGAGCAAACTGCTGAAGCAGTTGGTTACGGTGCTGTCAAGTAAGCTTTAAATACGATCTAATTTTCAGGGTGTAAATGCATTGAATATAAAATCTGAATTTTAAGATGGATTTTTTGCAGACACTGATAATCTGATATCCATATATTTACAGACATGAATATGGACATGGTTTTGAATTTAAAAGTGGATGGGGATATTTTCTGTACCTGAATATTAAAAAATTGCAGATTTCTGATTAGCAAAAATATATATTTTATGTATAAGTAACAACTTGTTATGAAAGAAGTTTTTGTGGTCCATCAGTATGGTAGAATAAATGACATTAATGCATGATATGGTTACCTGCTTATTTATAAGATTTATATATGTTAATATTAAAAAACATGTATCTTGATTTATCCGCATCCTTTCCAAAAAATAGAAACAAAATACGGAATAGTATGAATACTATCTCATCAGCATCTGATCCATTGCATCCCTACCTAGCTTAGCCTAACTTAATAGGAATTCATATTTATTGCTTCCAGTTGGAATTTAAAAGTTGTGAAGGTTTGTTCTTAATAATTGAGTGCACTTTTTATTTTCTTGAAATAATGGATTTCATAAGAAAAGTGCAAGGAAAAATATGTGTAAATTCCCGAATGCAACAAGACACAGATTTTGCGGACAACCACCAAATCGGCGAGTAAAACCTACTGCTGCCACTATAGAATTTCTACTTTGACTCACCAGACTGAAGATTATCATCATTTTTGTTGCTTCAACATAGTGTTTCCTTATGTAGGATTTTATCACTTAAATAAATTGAAGTATTTACTTGTTTCAAAATTGTAGTCATCTCTGAAGCTGTTCATTATATAGTTAACATCACATGTTGTGTTTTTTCAGATATGCAGATTTGAAGAATAATAGATCAACAAATTATGTATTCAGCTTTGATCAGATGCTGAAAAATCAGGTAGAGATTCCATTTTGTGATTTTTTTTTTCTAATTTCATGTTGTCAGAATTTTATCTGTGGCGTGAATAATTAGTAAACATTGTAACAGAATTCTATTGTTGTGCATATTCCTATTATAGTAGCAACCTCATTTTAAGCTGAAAATTTAGGGTGATTTTCTAATTGAATTGTGTAGCTTGGCAGTAAAATTCTTTATAATGTTTATTTAATACTTTGGAAGTCCAAGCTGCAGTTGTGATGATAGGGAAACTATGGCACGCAACCCAACTGTTTGATTTGAACTGAACATACTGGATCACAATCTTAGTGATTCAAATCAGGTGGCTCAGATCACACATCATTGTAGTTGTAGTGCTTTCATCACAACTCTGGCAGAAGATGTGAACTTATTCTTAATTATATGTTAAGTTTATATTTTATTTCCTCATTGGTCAGGGTAATACAGCTGTATATCTAGAGTATGCCCATGCTCGTATTTGTTCCATTGTCAGGAGATCAAACAAGGACATAGACACACTAAAGAAGGTTTTTGTTAATTTATTTACTCATTATATTTCTTTTACATTGTACTTTGTTTAAAGTTTGCGAATTTTTCTAGAATTTTACTTTCTTGTTTATGCTCTGTCATTAATCTTTTATGCACGAACTAGTTTCTTGTTAATGTTTCATGTTACAAATTTTCACAGACTGGAACAATAACACTGGGTCATCCGGATGAGCGGGTTCTGGCACTTCATCTAATCCAATTTGCAGAAGTACAGCTCCAAATTTAAAATTTTGCAACAGTTTTTAGTATATGTTAAATTAAGGATGGTTTGGTATAATCTTTTATTTTTTTTTCCCCAGGTTGTCGAGGAGGCATGTAACAATCTCCTTCCCAATGTTTTATGTGAATACCTCTATAACTTGTCAGAGATTTTCAATCAATTCTACACCAATTGCAGGGTATGCATATTTCACTAGTCATATTTTCTATTCTTGTACTGATGCCATGTTTGGACATGCAAGGGGCATTTTTTCTGGTTGAAATGTATTGTTTTGACCTCAAATTCAAGACTAGATCACGCATCCGAATTTTGACAAAATATCAGGTTTTTAGACTCTGAAAACACTGTTACATTTACAGGTCATTGATTCACCAGAGGAGACGAGCCGGTTGCTTTTGTGTGAGGCTACAGCAACTGTCATGCGGAAATGCTTTGAGCTCCTAGGAATTAAACCAGTCTTTAAGCTATAAGAATTTATTTAATTCAGTCTTCTGCCTTAACTTCTTCAGCCATATATATGTTTCGTTGTCGGGTTTTATATTTGAGGAAATTTTGCTGACGATTTAAATTATTGGCTTCATGTTGTGAAATCAATAGTCAGATTTCTTTTGATAGGATGTCCTCCATGGAGATTTTTTTTTTGGTTTACAGTGCTTTCTGTAAGGCGGTACAAATTATCTTTGTGAGTTTTGTATGACAATTAATTGACGACAAAAGCATTTTAGAAAAGCTAACAATATTGCGTCTTTACTCAATTACGTGCCGGTTGTTCTACTATTGCTGCTTTTCTATGCTCATTGATTACCTAAGCCTATGGTATTATTGTTTCTACTATGGCATGTTTTTTTAGCAAGTTGGTTTCAAACAAAAAAAAATTGTTCTGAAATGCTATTAATGTTCACATGGATTGGGACTACCCATGAATAATCCAAATGGACTTATTTTCATCATTGTTGTATTCATCTTCGGCAGTGTTATTAGTGTTTCTTTTTTTTTTTCCCCTTGAATGGAAGACATAAATGTCCGAGGGTAAACCCTAACACTAATTTACCAATTACCATCCGTTTGACTTTGAGAATGTACAGCAATGACAGATTTTTGTTAATTTTCACTGCATAAGATAATTATTGGAAAAACAAGAATGACAGATTTTGTTTGAACAAAAATTATATTTTTACTTATAGAAGAGAGAGAATTTTGAATGTCCGAGTTGTCTAATAACATAATTTTCTCTTATACAAAAACAAATAGTAAATAAATTGACGGTTTGGCTGGTGGTTTAAAACAAAATTCAGTGGACTAAACTTGTACAACTCCACTAACAGTAATTGCAATCACATTTTTTTTTATTTGTAAATATTGTGAACAAAATTAAATTGGAAATTTGGATGGGAAAAAGATTGGTAAATTGAAGCACGTATATGATGAGAATTGGTCTCACGCAGCTATGTAGTAATGGAACGCATTTTTGCCAAATCATTTGACAAAACTGCACTCCCGCCAACCGTTCGCAATTTTTTTTTTTTTTTTGCCAAAAGTTTTGTAGGTGGGAAAGGCCTCTATAGGAATATGCAGTACGAATAGTATCAAAAGAGAATAATCCACGAATATTCTCTGGACTAAAGTATGAATTACTCAGGACGCCCGATTGTTCATTCACTCCCAATTAAATGACCAAAATATCCTCTCTTCAGTGCTAAAGTCTGTGAAAAACAGTATGCGAGTGGAGGACATTTTAGTCATTTTTAAAAAATTGTAGTCACTGAGTCACAGAGGCGGCCGTGAGCAATTTCCCTGAAGTATCGCTGAATTTACTGAGACGGTTTTTTTTTTTTGGCAAAATTGGATATAACCCCCTACAATCTTGCTCATTTGGATATAACCCCTCAAATCTTCAAAATCGGATATAACCCCCTCCGATCTTATTTATTAAAGATATAACCCCTTCTCATTAGATTTTATTTTAAGAAATTCATTTTGACAGATTATGACTAAAATAGCCTTACTGCCTAGTCTTCAACTCAAAACCTCTTCATATTCCCATCTTCCTCTAGCAAATAGACCATCAGTCTTCATTTTCTTCTCTATTTGCTTTATTGTTTTGATGAAAAACCAACAACAACATATGCTTAGTACTCTTGTTTCTTTCTTTATTTGCAATAGTTTGCACCGATCTTTGAGCTTGAGGTACTTTATATCATCTCAACATCTTACCATTTAGCTATAATCGACATTAATGGATTACAATGGAGCTTATTATTCTGTTTTGGTTTTCCTTCAATAAGTATTCAGGAAAAAATGGTAATCTTAATTTGCCAGTTAATTGTGAATTGGGGATGAAGATTATTAACTTTTGTTTACAAAAATATGATAGTCATCTTGATCAATACGACAAATTCATGAAAATATCTGAAAAAGAATAAAGTTGTTTATTTCAATAATTTGATGCATTGGACGGAGCTTTTTATGTTTTCGTTTATCTCTTTTGGTTAATTATTTTGAAAGGAATGATATGATTGATATCTCATTTCATGATTTTATACTCGGACGCATCTTTTCAAGATGAACCACCATAACGCTTATACGGAAGGGTATAATAGTCATTATATGTTAAAAATATTTTTTTAAAATTAAATTGTGACTGAATTTAATTAAAAAGGGTTATATCCTTAATAAATAAGATTGGAGGGGGTTATATCCAGATGAGCAAGATTGTAGGGGTTATATCCAATTTTGCCTTTTTTTTTTTTTTTTTTTTTTTTTTTTTGATTGACGGTTTACTGAGACGGTTTGCTTGTGCTGGAAAAGCAGGTTCATATTTCGTGGAAAAAGATGGCACATGAGCTAAATTTATATCCGAGTCCATAAAATCTGCATTCAGATCAGCGTGTGAGATTATTGGGAAAATAAATGTACAAAAAAACGATTTCCAGCAAATTTTTAATATATGAATCATATAATTGTAGTCTAACTATAACTATATTTGAGAGCTCATGCGAAATCGTTACTAAAAATTTAAAAAATATAGCTGCTTCTAAATAAACTTAACTACTATGACGGAGGGACATATTATGCTATTATGTTATTATGTTATGTTATTTTCAAAACTCGGGTTGTCCCCAAATATCAACATTTTGCTATTATGCTATTTTTTTTCAAATTTAAAAATTCAAATGTTAAATCCAAACCGTTAATCTTATTTAGTTTAATGAGCGATGCATTTTCATATAAGTTTTGTTTGAAGTTTATTTGATACTCGATCAAGAGATAGAAAAACAAACGAACCTTGTTAACTATGATAGATTTGTTCTAATACGTTCATGTTTTAGTCTTTGATCAAATATCAAATATACTCTAAAATTTTCAAAACTTATATGAAAACACATCGCTCAATAAATTAAATAAGATCAACGGTTTGGATTTAATGTTTGAATTTTAAAATTTAAAAAATTAACTAAATAGTAAAATATTGGCATTTGAGGGCAGCCAAAATGTTAGTAGCGGAACTTTACTCTTATAAAATAGGTTTCTTTCTATGCTCGCGTCTCCAACCAAATACGTATTTTGAGGACATACATGAAATAAGTTTATGACGTTAATTTAAAATAAAAAAATTAGAGTGATTATTATAAAATAAAAATTTAGAAAATGACTATTTAAAAAATAATACTTAAAGAAAATTGTAAAAAAGTATGATAACCAACTCTGACCCGTTGGTCTAAATTTTCTAACAGAGATTTTGTTATAATACAATTGAAAATTTTAGAAAAAAAATTAAATAACTTGTAAAAATTTACGATAAGCAACTCTAGCCCATTGGTCTTAAGTTTTCTAATGGAGACTTTGTTATGAAACACTAACGTGCGAGCTCCATAAATTTTAGAGGGATGATAGTTATTTTTTCACGACCTGACTTGTCTTCCGAGCAAGGTGGCATGCATATAAATTTGAATTACAATCTTAGCACGTTGTGGTGTGTCATGTCAAACACGGGTGTGTTTAGCACCGTGCAGGGACAGATCCAGACAAATTTTAAGAATGGGCACCATAACAAAATTATTAAATTAATGCTATAATAATAAAATTAATATAAAAATAAAACATATAATAAATCAATTTTCATATATAAATATATTATTTTCTCAAACACAATCAATAATAACACCATTAAAAATCCATTAGAAGAAAATTTTAATAAATAACAAAATATATTAAATCTAATTAATAAATAGTGAAATTTTATTATCGAATAACATATTAAAATATTACAAGTAAATGTAACATGGAAAAATAAAATTGAATAATTGTTTGACCTTTAGATTGTATGATAATATACAAGATTTTGAGATACTAAAGAATATCTCCAACTATCCATATAATCAATCTTAATCACATCGTTTATCTTTTTTTTTTCAAAAAAAAAAAAAAACTCAGCAAGATACTATATAAAAAAAAATTACTATGATATATTTGTTAGAGTTATGTCCTAGAAACCAATCATTATATGGCTACTTCTATGGTTTATGTTATTGATGATATTTGATCATTTATTCCTTGATTTATTTATTGACAGATCATTCAGGTTGAGGATCTGAATTGTAGATCTCTGTGGTTCATTTATAATTAAATGACAATAATAAATCTAAAAGGTCTGTAATCTTGATAATTAACAAGGAATATTAATTATCGGATAAGATTAGTATGCAAGTTAAGAGATGATTAAGTTCTACAAATCATAGGTAAGGAGTTACCAACTTAATGTTAGAGTTATGTCCTAGAAGTCAATCATTATATGGCTACTTCTATGGTTTATGTTATTGATGATATTTGATCATTTATTCCTTGATTTATTTATTGACAGATCATTCAGGTTGAGGATCTGAATTGTAGATCTCTGTGTTTCATTTATAATAAATGACAATAATAAATCTAAAAGGTCCGTAATCTTGATAATTAACAAGGAATATTAATTATCGGATAAGATTAGTATGCAAGTTAAGTGATGATTAAGTTCTACAAATCATAGGTAATGAGTTGCCAACTTAATTGCATATGTGTATGTTATGGAACATAGTACAGGACACGACCCAATGAAATAAATATATGGATTGTGTTATGTGTCATTATTTATTTCATTTGAGTTTGATTCTAAGTTTGAGATGGTTCAACTTTTCCACATGAGGATAGGTTCAATAAATATCGTCTACCGTTGATTCCTGATAAGGGCTGCTATACGGACTTTATTTATGTTCTCTTGAATTGTGCGGGGAAAAGTTGTTCATCAAGAAAACCGTATGTCCCTCATTAATTTACTTAGTGAGCGATGATATCTGTTTGGGCCCCTTGATGGAGATGGATTGTTTGCTAGCAACTGATACAGTCATCTCTAGATCAAGAAACGTATAATCTGCAAGAATGACACATTCCTATCTTGGATTATACGATGATATCATGTGACATAAGAATCAGACAAGGATATACTATTATTTCTTATGCAGGATTAAAATATTGTAGCAGTACACTATTTATGCGAATTGGGAATCATAACGTGTTGCTAGATACCGCTTATGATTATTGAAAATAAATAGCGATTTATTTTCCATGTCCAACAGAGCATAAATCCTCAAAGGGTCACACAAATAGGTTTTGACCATGCGTGCATTATTTATTTGGTTGTATTAAGGAATGCAACAATATGATATGTTGACTGATTAATTATGTACTGTTGCGAACCGTCATAATTAATTAATTAAGTCAAACGGATTATATAGAAATAAATTAATGCATATTCTAATCCTTAAATAATTATCAAAGTGTTGATAATTAATTTGTTCAACATGAATTAATTAAAGTAATTAATTTGAGCTAACGGGCCTATATTTAAATGGTAAATTAAAGGTCCAAATTGAGAGCAATTAATTGGGCCACTAATTAATTGAATTAGAGGACCAATTAAATAATTGATAGAGCCCATTTAGGCCCATTTTATGGCTGCCCTAGTGATGGCATAGTTGTAAATTAGTTACAACTTTTTGGGAGAGTGGTTGGTCTATAAAAGGACCACTTTGGGAGCCAAAACCCTAGCCACCTTGCCTTTTTCTCTCTCCCTAATATTTTGGACGAAAATTAAAGGAAAAATTTCAGAATTTTTCCTCTCCACCATTGCTCTCTTAAGCTCATGTGTTGAGCACCTCTTGCCTCCATCCAATTAAATAGTTAATTAAGGCAAAGGGAAGGAAGGGATTAGGCTTAACCTCTCATCTACTAGCATAGATCGAGGTTTTGGTTAATACCTTGGTGGACTTGAGGCCGAGACACGCGTGGTGGTGCGTACAACCTCGACATCGCCGGATTCGAGCCTCCTTGTTGCGATACAAGGAGAGGTAGCCTTCCTAACCTCTCTCTCTTGTGTGTGAATGCTTGGACTAGATCCTTCGAGGTCTAAGTCGTTTGGATTGCTTATTAAATAGTTAATTAGCACAAAAATTTGAAAACTTAGACTTCCTAACAGTGGTATCAGAGCTCTAGGTCGTTCTAAAGCATTTTAACACATAATTAGTTGAGAAATGATTAATTAACACATGGATTAGTGATGCACTTGCTTGCTGTCTGGATTTCTGTTCTGTTTTCGACATTGTTTTGGTTTTTTGGCTGAGAAAAGCTTTCAGAAAAATTCTAAATTTTATTGGAGGTTGTAGATCTGTGAGATGTGGTTCTTTAGCCACTAGTTTCACCTTTTTCTAAGTTGTTATGAATTTATGGTGAATTAAACGGTAACGGTGCGCAGATCTGGTACTCTGCTGCACAGTTCTGTGTTTTAGGCATGAAGGATTTATTTTTCGAAAATAACTATCTGTATTTCTTGGCTAGAAATCTTGTAAACTTGATGCTCTTTCTGGACATGTAAAATTTGTTGCATGCTTCGGATTTTATGTGGGCGTTCAAGTCATGAGAAGTGAATCGGTTGTCAGATCTGGTTTTCCAACAAACTGATTGTTTGGATAAACTGTACTTATTGAGAAAACTTTATGAAAAAGTGTTTGAATATAAAGTTTCTACTTGAAGTTAAGATTCTGTGAAAATTAGTTTCAAAGAATTTCATTAAGGTTTGATACCTCAACTGAGTCAATAGTTTTTAGTCGTTAGTCTGTTTCAGAACAGGGTAAGTGGCTTGTTTGCTATTTATCTTGATGATTTTAAATAAGACTAGTTGGATTTCGTTTGATGGATTGGTAGCCAATAACATATAGTAGATTTGTTATGTAAAGTGTTTTCATGAAAACGTTTTGGAAGATGATCCTACAGACCAAAAGAGTTAGACAAAAATAGAAAATCGGATAACGGTGTTTCGCGCACAGTTTGACGATTTGTTAATTTTGTTTCTCTCTGATGGTAAGTGATCTCTCCCTGAAATTTTGACAGATAGTTACACTCATAATAGGGAGTATGCATGATTTATTTCATAAATTTTGGAGACCGAAAAATTTCGAATTTTATCGGGTCCCATTTAATATTTTAAATAGTTAAAGTATTTTCTAATTAATCAAATTGGTTGAATAAATTAATTAGAATACTCCATGATATTCCTCCTTTCTGTTTACAATTGTTGAATTGGCTTTTCAAATGGTTTAAGCAAATTAGTTGTTTAAAAGTTAAACTTTTATGCGGAAAGACCCGAACTACAAGCGATGTGCAAAGACTCTAATTCATTGTTGTTAATTAAGAAACAAAGGGACATGTGCTAACTTTGTTTTGTAGGAAGGATCGTGGGTTTAGTATGGCTCAAGAAACCAATGCCTTGTGTGTTGTAATTTGTGAATGAATGTGATTGATTGTATGTAAGGCCTTTGGTGCCATGGTTAATTAATTAATTATGATTAATTTCTTAATGTAACTTGTGAGGATTGCATGCCCCTAAGGCTAGGAGGGAATTAGGGATATTTTCACATGTATTTTGTCCTTTAATTATATAGGATAGGATCCATATGATTAGTGGGAGGGACAATTAGATTAGTTTTGCTACATGGAGATGCGGCGGAACTAATGCAAGCGGGAGCCATACAAACCCACAACAATGCTTGAGATGCTTATTATTATGTGAATGTTTGTGGATGCTATGAATGTCATAGGATAGGTATGGGTGTATGATTACACGACCACCAAACAATAGTCACATAATTGTTTGTCCCAAATTTGATTAAGTCGACCGCCCTCCTTCTCTCTATCCCCTTCACGTCAATTGCCCTCTCATGGCGCGGTCCGCCCAAGCGGACGTCATGGTTGTCAATTTGATAGTCGGGGTACAAATAAAGGGATTTGTAAGGAGCAAATAGAGAGATGTTACTTATCGATGGACCCAACTAGAGTTTGGACATCGGGGCGAAGTTCGCGATGCGAACCAAGAATCATAAAGTTGTATGATTGGTTAAAGAGAACCTACCTTATCTAGTCATTTTGGGTGACGTGCCATAGCAGGTCCAACTTGACGAAAATAGGGGTCTTGGAAATTCATTACTTTTAAGGGACTTATATTAAAGTAGTGAAAGTTTTACTTTATTGAAAATAAAATAAAAACATAAACTAATTGGCCTTAATTTGAATTAATTGTTGTAGATGTCTTCCTCATCCTTTTCGCTTCGATCTCTTTTAGAGAAAGAAAAGCTCGCCTTCAACGGTGCCAACTTTCTGGATTGGCACCGGAACCTAAGGCTTGTCCTAAGGTTTGAAAAGAAAGAATACCTCCTTACCACTCCCATCCCCGCGGCTCCCAAGTCGGATGCCCCTCAAGCGGACAAGGATGCCCATGACAAGCACGTCATGGACGACATGGAGATGTCCGTCCTGATTGTCGCTGTCATGGAGGCGGAACTCCAAAAGGAGTTCATGGATAGTGGTTATGGAGTGTTTGAAATGGTCTCTCGTCTCTCGAACATGTTCCAAACCAAGGCCCGCACCAAAAGGGCTCGTCTCATCAAGGCCGTCGCCAATACTCGATTGGCGGAAGGTCATGAAGTCGGGCCACACGTCATGAAGATGGCGGGGTTGTTTCGGCAGCTCGAAAGGCTTGATACGCCCTTCCCGTCAGGGGCGATTCAAGACTCCATTCTCAACTCTCTCCCTCATAGCTTCACCGGTTTTGTTGTGAACTACCGGATGAATGGCATGGACAAGAGCATGGATGATCTCCAAAACATGCTTGTCGAGACGGAGGAGAGTCTCAAAAAGGAAAAAGGGCCCAAAGATGTTCTTGCGGTGAGTGACAAGAGCAAGAACAGCAAGAAAAGAAAGACCCGCAGAACTAGAAAGGGCAAAGGCACGGTGACGCCCCAAGGTTCGGCCAAGGGAGCTCCCGAGGGTTCCAAGAGAAAGAAGAACCCGGCCACTTCCGAGACCGTGTGCTACTACTGTAGCAACAAGGGCCATTGGAAGAGGAATTGCCCCAAGTACCTCGCTGACAAGAAGGCGGGAACTGTCCGGCCTTCTACTTCAGGTATATTTGTCATTGAAACCCTTCTCGCTACCTCTAGTACAGACTGGATATTTGATACTGGTTCATGTGCTCACATTTGTCGAAATGTGCAGGCACTAAAGAGTAGGAGGCGGCTCGAGAAAGGCGAAGTTCAACTCCGCGTCGGTAACGACACGTGCGTCTCCGCTATGGCCGTTGGGAACGTAGAGCTTACTTTGCCTTCTGGTTTAGTTTTGGAACTAAAAGATGTTTATGTAGTTCCTTGTATCACTCGGAACATCATCTCTATTTCGTGTTTAGACTTGGATGGATTTGGTGTTGTAATAAAGAACAAAAGTTGTACTTTGTTGCGTGATGATGTTTGTTATTGTGTTGCGCATTTATTGAATGGTCTTTATGTGCTTGATTCTAACGAACATGTTTTGAGTGTTGAACATGACAGTAGAAAACGTAAGATCTCACATGAAAGTACGACTCTAATGTGGCATTGCCGCTTAGGTCATATCAACGAGAAACGCATCAAGAGATTACAAACAGTTGGTCTCTTGGATCAATTCGCTTTCGAGCCAATTGACACATGCGAATCATGTTTGATGGGAAAGATGACCAAAGCGTCTTTTACCAACAAAGGTACAAGGGCAAGTGGCTTATTAGACCTCGTGCATACCGATGTATG
This sequence comes from Rhynchospora breviuscula, assembly GCA_027562975.1. NCBI lineage: Eukaryota > Viridiplantae > Streptophyta > Magnoliopsida > Poales > Cyperaceae > Rhynchospora > Rhynchospora breviuscula. The sequence continues at coordinate 32,643,395 of CM050401.1, read as the reverse complement.
TGGACCTATGAGCATTTGCGCACGAGGAGGTTATTCATACTTCATCACTTTCACCGATGATCATAGTAGATACGGGTATATCTACTTGATGCGGCACAAGTCCGAATCCTTCGAAAAGTTCAAGGAGTTCAAGAATGAAGTTGAGAACCAACTCAATCGAAAGATCAAAGTCTTGCGTTCCGATCGAGGTGGAGAGTACTTGAGCCACGAATTTGGTGATTATCTAAAGGAGTGTGGAATCGTTCCACAACTCACTCCACCGGGAACACCACAATGGAATGGTGTATCCGAAAGGAGGAATCGAACTTTGCTAGACATGGTTCGATCGATGATGAGCCAAGCCGACTTGCCTAAATCGTTTTGGAGTTTTGCAATAGAAACCGCAGCTTTTACATTAAACCGTGTTCCATCAAAGTCCGTTGAGAAGACGCCTTATGAGCTTTGGTTTGGTAGGAAACCAAGCATGTCGTTTCTCAAGATTTGGGGTTGTGAAGCTTATGTGAAAAGGCTAATGAGTGATAAGCTTGGACCCAAATCGGACAAGTGTCATTTCGTGGGATACCCTAAGGAAACTAAGGGTTACTACTTCTACAACCGCAATGAGAACAAGATAGTTGTTGCTCGTTATGGTGTGTTCTTAGAGAAGGAGTTTCTCTCAAGAAGAAGTAGTGGGAGTAATGTGGTCATTGAAGAAATTCATTAACCACCGCAAGATGTGCCTCAAGTAGGCAATCCAGCGATTCCCAATGTAGTGCCAAACGAGGTTGTAGCTGAACCCGTTTCGCAAGCCGTTGTGGAAGAGATTCAAGAGTACACTCCCTCAAATGAGGACTCGAACATATCGCGAGTCGATAGTGTTCAAGACACTCAAACTTTTGAGGATCAAGAACCAAGTCCACAAGCTGTTGTGGAACAAGTTCAAGAGCCTCAACCCCAAGCACCGATCCTACGAAGGTCAACGAGGGAAAGTCGTCCACCCGAAAGGTACTTGGGTTTACACGATGTTCTCGTCATTGCGAATGACGAACCCTTGACCATAAAGGACATGAAAGATAAACCCGACTCCAAGGAATGGCTTAAAGCCATGGAATCCGAAATGCAATCCATGTATGAAAACAAGGTATGGACCTTGGTTGACCTTCCCGACGGAGTAAAACCCGTTGAGAACAAGTGGATCTTTAAAAGAAAGGTCGACATGGATGGCAACTTGAGCATTTACAAAGCACGACTAGTTGCGAAAGGTTACAAGCAAGTTCATGGTATTGACTATGAAGAAACCTTCTCGCCCGTCGTCATGTTCAAGTCAATTCGGATCTTGTTAGCAATTGCCGCATATTATGACTATGAGATATGGCAAATGGATGTCAAAACTGCCTTCCTAAATGGCAACTTGGAAGAGGATGTGTATATGACACAACCCGAGTGTTTTGTGGATCCAAAGAATACTAACAAGGTGTGCAAGCTTCAAAGGTCCATTTATGGATTGAAGCAAGCATCAAGGAGTTGGAACAAACGCTTTGATGAAGAGGTCAAGAAGTTGAATTTCATTCAAAGCGAGAAGGAACCTTGTGTTTACAAGAGGATTAGTGGGAGCGTGGTTGTGTTTCTTGTTCTATATGTTGATGATATACTCTTGATCGGGAATGATATCTCCGAATTGAATGCAGTCAAGGATTCATTGAAGAAAGTGTTCTCAATGAAAGACTTGGGCGAAGCCGCCTATATCATAGGGATCAAGATCTATCGAGATAGATCAAGAAGGTTGTTAGGTTTGAGCCAAGATGCATATATTGACAAAGTGTTGGAAAAACACAAAATGGCTGGTTCCAAGAAGGGTTACTTGCCTATGTCACATGGCATATTCTTGAGCAAGACTCAATGTCCGACGACTGATACAGATAGGGATTTCATGAAGCGGTTCAAGTATCCATCTGTAGTCGGTTCGATCATGTATGCCATGCTATGCACTCGCCCCGATGTTGCGCATCCGATTAGTGTGACTAGTCGATACCAAGCTAACCCTGGTATGCCACATTGGACCGCAGTCAAGAATATCCTCAAGTATCTCAAGAGAACAAAGGATAGCATTCTCGTGTACGGTGGAGACCAAGAGCTCGTTGTAAGTGGTTACACCGATGCTAGTTTCCAAACCGATCGAGATGATGCGAAGTCACAGTCCGGTTTCGTATATCTGCTCAATGGTGGAGCCGTGAGTTGGAAGAGTTCCAAACAGGATACCACGGCCGATTCCGTCACCGAAGCAGAATACTTAGCGGCTGGTGAAGCGGCGAAAGAAGGAGTTTGGATCAAGGAATTCTTGACCGAGCTGGAGGTGGTTCCAAGCATCTCTGGTCCAGTGGATCTCTACTGCGACAACACGGGAGCCATAGCTCAGTCAAAGGAGCATAGGTCTCACCAGAAGACCAAGCACATTCTACGACGATTCCATCTTATCCGTCAGTTTGTGAATGACGGATGGATCAAGGTCAAGAAGGTGGACGGTGCCGCGAACACAGCGGACCCTCTGACAAAGCCTCTATCTCGAGCCGCGCATGAGTTGCATGTTGCATCCATGGGGATTAGGCGTATGCCTGAGTGGCTTTGAGTTGTATCTTTTATCTTTTGAGGCTTTAGTATGAGACATGTATATTTTGGATATTACATTGAGTACTATGCACGGGCTAGAAGTCACTGTTGATTGACTCTAGGCCAAGTGGGAGATTGTTAGAGTTATGTCCTAGAAGTCAATCATTATATGGCTACTTCTATGGTTTATGTTATTGATGATATTTGATCATTTATTCCTTGATTTATTTATTGACAGATCATTCAGGTTGAGGATCTGAATTGTAGATCTCTGTGTTTCATTTATAATAAATGACAATAATAAATCTAAAAGGTCCGTAATCTTGATAATTAACAAGGAATATTAATTATCGGATAAGATTAGTATGCAAGTTAAGTGATGATTAAGTTCTACAAATCATAGGTAAGGAGTTGCCAACTTAATTGCATATGTGTATGTTATGGAACATAGTACAGGACACGACCCAATGAAATAAATATATGGATTGTGTTATGTGTCATTATTTATTTCATTTGAGTTTGATTCTAAGTTTGAGATGGTTCAACTTTTCCACATGAGGATAGGTTCAATAAATATCGTCTACCGTTGATTCCTGATAAGGGCTGCTATACGGACTTTATTTATGTTCTCTTGAATTGTGCGGGGAAAAGTTGTTCATCAAGAAAACCGTATGTCCCTCATTAATTTACTTAGTGAGCGATGATATCTGTTTGGGCCCCTTGATGGAGATGGATTGTTTGCTAGCAACTGATACAGTCATCTCTAGATCAAGAAACGTATAATCTGCAAGAATGACACATTCCTATCTTGGATTATACGATGATATCATGTGACATAAGAATCAGACAAGGATATACTATTATTTCTTATGCAGGATTAAAATATTGTAGCAGTACACTATTTATGCGAATTGGGAATCATAACGTGTTGCTAGATACCGCTTATGATTATTGAAAATAAATAGCGATTTATTTTCCATGTCCAACAGAGCATAAATCCTCAAAGGGTCACACAAATAGGTTTTGACCATGCGTGCATTATTTATTTGGTTGTATTAAGGAATGCAACAATATGATATGTTGACTGATTAATTATGTACTGTTGCGAACCGTCATAATTAATTAATTAAGTCAAACGGATTATATAGAAATAAATTAATGCATATTCTAATCCTTAAATAATTATCAAAGTGTTGATAATTAATTTGTTCAACATGAATTAATTAAAGTAATTAATTTGAGCTAACGGGCCTATATTTAAATGGTAAATTAAAGGTCCAAATTGAGAGCAATTAATTGGGCCACTAATTAATTGAATTAGAGGACCAATTAAATAATTGATAGAGCCCATTTAGGCCCATTTTATGGCTGCCCTAGTGATGGCATAGTTGTAAATTAGTTACAACTTTTTGGGAGAGTGGTTGGTCTATAAAAGGACCACTTTGGGAGCCAAAACCCTAGCCACCTTGCCTTTTTCTCTCTCCCTAATATTTTGGACGAAAATTAAAGGAAAAATTTCAGAATTTTTCCTCTCCACCATTGCTCTCTTAAGCTCATGTGTTGAGCACCTCTTGCCTCCATCCAATTAAATAGTTAATTAAGGCAAAGGGAAGGAAGGGATTAGGCTTAACCTCTCATCTACTAGCATAGATCGAGGTTTTGGTTAATACCTTGGTGGACTTGAGGCCGAGACACGCGCGGTGGTGCGTACAACCTCGACATCGCCGGATTCGAGCCTCCTTGTTGCGATACAAGGAGAGGTAGCCTTCCTAACCTCTCTCTCTTGTGTGTGAATGCTTGGACTAGATCCTTCGAGGTCTAAGTCGTTTGGATTGCTTATTAAATAGTTAATTAGCACAAAAATTTGAAAACTTAGACTTCCTAACACTTAATTGCATATGTGTATGTTATGGAACATAGTACAGGACACGATCCAATGAAATAAATATATGGATTGTGTTATGTGTCATTATTTATTTCATTTGAGTTTGATTCTAAGTTTGAGATGGTTCAACTTTTTCACATGAGGATAGGCTCAATAAATATCGTCTACCGTTGATTCCTGATAAGGGCTGCTATACGGACTTTATTTATGTTCTCTTGAATTGTGCGGGGAAAAGTTGTTCATCAAGAAAACCGTATGTCCCTCATTAATTTACTTAGTGAGCGATGATATCTATTTGGGCCCCTTGATGGAGACGAATTGTTTGCTAGCAACTGATACAGTCATCTCTAGATCAATAAACGTATAATCTGCAAGAATGACACATTCCTATCTTGGATTATACGATGATATCATGTGACATAAGAATCAGACAAGGAAATACTTTTATTTCTTATGCAGGATTGAGATATTATAGCAGTACATTATTTATGCGAATTGGGAATCATAACGTGTTGCTAGATACCGCTTATGATTATTGGAATTAAATAGCGATTTAATTTCATGGCCAACGTAGCATAAATCCTCAAAGGATCACACAAATAGGACTTTAATCACACAGTGCATTATTTATTTATTTGCAGCAGTGTATTGCGAAAATATGATAAGTTGATTAATTAATTATATACCGTTGCGAACCGTTATAATTAATTAAGTCAAAGAGATCATATAGAAATAAATTAATGCATTAACTAATCCAAAAATAATTATTAATAAGTTAATAATTAATTTTGTTCAACACAATTTAATTATAGGAATTAAATAGAGCTTATGGACCTTTATTTAATTAGTAAATTAAAGGCCCGATTTGAGTACAAGAGAAAGGTCAATTAATTAATTGAATTAGTGGACATTTAACACACCACAAAATGGGCTTGATAGCCCATATAGTGGCTGCCCTAATAGGGGTAAAAAAGTCCCTAAAGTTTGTGGAGTGGTTGGTCTATAAAAGGAGGTCATCTGGAGAGAGAAACCCTAGCCACCATAGTCTTTTCTCTCCCTCTTCCTCCTAGAACGAAAATTAGAGAGAAAATTTCAGAATTTTCATCTCTTTCTCTTGCTCCTTTCCACCTCATCTAGCTCATGTGTTGAGATTTCTCCCTTCTCCATTAATTAAACTAGTTAATTGACAAAGGTAGAAGAGAGAAAACCTTGGGGATTAGTTGCTCTCCTTTTCCTTGCTAGCACAAGTTGAAAGAGGAGGTGATTAAACTTCTTGGTGGACTCGAGGCGGCCGTCGACGGAGGAGAAGGCGAAGGAGAGCACGCCATTGATTCATACGCCTTGGATCGAACCTCTTTGTTGCGATACAAAGAGAGGTAGCCTTCCTATTCTCAATCTCTTGTGCGTGAATGCTTGGACTAGATCCTTCGAGGTCTAAGTCGTTTGGATTGTTAATTAAATAGTTAATTAGCATAAAAATTTGAAAATTAGACTTCTTAACAATATTTATATCTAGATCTAGCTACAGGAATCATAGTATAAAGTTTAATTCTACGAACAAAATGAGACAACACAAAATACTACATAATAAGAACAATAGATGTTAAAATACTAAATAACTCTCCAACTTGTGTAGGTTCAAAAAAAAAAAAAAATTTTTGATAGATGTCCGATATATTTCATATTGTTTGTAGAAAATGCAAAGTCATGATTAACAAATAGAAACCATCTCAGAATGTCTCGTCTTCTAAGCCACAAGAGTGAACGAGAAAATTAAAAGCCTAGGCGCTTCTGCTAAATTAAGCATGGGCACTTTCATTTTTATGTTCTAAACAAATAGCGAAATTAACATATGGTAATTAATTTTAAAAAAACAAGGGTAGGCAAGTGCCACCCCTTGCCTCTCAATAGCTCCGTCCCTGGCGCCGTGTCGTGTCGTGTTGACACGGGTTATATTTGCAACTGTGCCGTGTCGTGTTGTGTTGAGTGGAGGGAAACTGATACGACACAGTTGGTAACCGTGTTAACACGCCACATCACAGTCAACCGTGTTAGAAGATTATTATTCTTTTTTTCATAATTTGCCAAAAATTATTAAAAATTATTTAAAAACTGGAAAAAAATCTAAAAAATTCGAATTAAAATTTTGAGATTCATTTGGTAAGTGAGAATTATTCTTTTTTGATATTTCATGATAAAATGTATTATTAAAAAATAATAAAAATCAGATGATGTTAATTGATAATATCTTGGTTCAAAAATTATATGTGCTATGTTAAAATTTTGAATTTAAAAATTATAAAAACACGTAAAATTTCAAATCAACCTTAGTTTTTTTAATAATGCATTAATATTTTCTATATTATTTATTTAATTTTGAATTTAAAAATTTTTAAAAATATATACGGAACCGTGTTGTGTCGTGTCGTGTCAAATCGTACCGTATTGAACCGTGTCGTGTTAAACCTTGTCACTTTACTGAAAATGCCAACATGGCACAGTTTTAACACGCCACACCAACACACCCGTGTCGTGTTAAATCCGTACACATGGCGTGTCCTGTCGTGGTAATACGGGTCTGTACCGTGTCAACACAGCAAATAGGGCGCAATTTGTAATTCATTACATATAATCATGGGCAAGCTAATGCAACCTGCTAAGCTAGTGAGATTTTTTTTTTTTTTTTACAAATTTTGTTATTTAAAAGAATTAAGCCAAGGTGTTATGCATAGTATTGATTAACATATGAAATACATAATAGAATATAATTTGGAAAAATAAATTTTTTACTATGTTTTTATAGAAGGAAGGTAATTGATATAAAACATCCTACCGTCTAATAATACTATGTTCCTTAACTAAAAACATAGTAAACAAATTACAAAAATATAAAATGGCCGATTTCCAACCAAATTTCATCATATAATTTGTAGTATAGAACATGCCAAGTCATGATCTCAAAGTTCATTAAGTAGATCCTGCTTTCAAGACCTAACTTATGAACCTCCCTAGTCCCTATGTATGAGTGGCTCTCAAAGACATGAATAATAACACAGAGAATCGAATATGGATTTTGTTCGAACTCTAATTTTATCAAAAAGGAGGGCTCTATTATAAAATATTCCTCTTCGTAAACATATTTTATGCACTTTGATCCCCGGGGTAGGCTCAGACGCGAGGTGAGAGGGACGAGAGAGCGTGCGAACCAGAAAAAAAACGAGAGAAGGAGCAGAGACAGAGATAGGAAGAGGCGCGATGGAGGATGGAGGTTGGTATGATCGCCATTAATGGCGCTCTCTTGATTCATCGGCTATCTACTGGCTCGCATTTGGTTCATATCTCTGATTGCTCTTTTCTTTTTTCCAATGACAGCTTCACTTCCCGACATGCTGGCTGTAGCTGTGGAGGCCGCAAAGGCCGCTGGTGATGTAAGATTTTAAATTTCCATGTATTTTGACATCGAGTTCAAAATTTTGTAGATTTAGGCCAGGGAGATAATTACGAGAATGTTCTCTTGTTTGTTCGCAGATAATCCGCAAAGGATTTTACCAGAAAAAGAATGTGGAGCATAAGGGTCAGGTGAGATTATTGTTGATTTTTGTTCTCGTTGAATTAGTTTTTCTTTTTCTTTTATGTGTTGGAGTCAAATAGTGTAGTAGTAGTGGTAGTTATTTTCAACGGTTGTTGAATGTAGGTTGATTTAGTCACTGAAACTGACAAGGCATGTGAGGAGCTCATCTTCAATCACCTTACGAAACACTATCCTGATCACAAGGTAATCACTTGATTTTTCTGATCATTTTATCTTTCTGTCTGCTGTTTTTACTTTTATTTTTTTAATTGAGGAACCCAATGCCTATGATTTCAGTGCCCAATTGGTGTCAATAAAATTTAATCTCAAATGACATATTTTGAAGTTTCAGATGCCAAAACTAATTTAGTGAATATTTTAAAACTGATTATGCACTGCATCATTTTTACTCCATTTCGGCATGCATCAAGAGCTAACAAAACCAAAAGGGACCAAAATTTGCAGTCTTTTCCATTTCCATGAAAATCCTGTAATTTTTTACATACACATGTAGCCAAGTTGGCACTAACAACCATCAGCATTGGGTCTGTTCTCATTTTAATTACGATATTTCAATAATAAAAATAAATAAATAATAACAGTAAATGAGTAACAGAATAATGTTTGCTATTATTCTAATGACAGTTTATTGGTGAAGAAACATCTGCAGTATTCGGAACTGACGAGCTCACAGACCATCCAACATGGATTGTGGATCCTCTAGATGGAACCACCAATTTTGTGCATGGGTAATTCATTCCACCCCTTGCATTAAAAAAAAATACAATATATACTCCTCCTTTTAATCTGATTACGGCTGAGATTGTAGGTTTTTCACTATTATTTATTATTATTATTTTATTTTTTGGTGACCTTTTCTGTTGGGTTTCTTTTCTAGCCTACCCCAACTTGTCTGGGATAAAAGGCTTAGTTGTTGTTGTTGTACTCTTCTTTTTAATCACAGTCTCACTGTGATGTGTGCTTTCGCTTGTGTGAAAATATCTTATGGAAAAATAATCATGTAGGTTCCCATTTGTGTGTGTTTCTATTGGGCTCACAATTGGAAAGCTTCCTACAATAGGTGTTGTATACAACCCCATTTTAAATGAGGTTTGTCAACTTTTATCTTTCCTTGTTCTGTCTTAAATGTGGGCCTTCTACCTATATTGTTAGTGGTACTGGCCAGATAGACTATTAGGTTTGATTGGCTTATAACTCGACTTCATTATTTTATTTTGAGGAATACAATTTGATTTACTCGCTAACTTGTGTCCATGGACCTTGTAGCTCTTCACTGGTGTCCGAGGACAAGGTTCTTTTCTTAATGGTTCTCCTATCAAAGGTATATGATCTTTTTCATCTTTAAAGTTTCATCGAATAATCTGTCATTTTGCTCTGTTTGATAAGGTGCTAACACTTCTTGAATTTGCACAGCTTCATCTCAAGATGAACTGGTAAAAGCCCTTCTAGTTACTGAGGTATGCACAGACAATGCTCAGTATGCCAACTTATAATCATGGCCAATGAAGATGTATTGATATTTTGCTGACTGTTATTTGTATGCATCAAATTCACGTGTATGTGGCTTTGGTAAATATCAGAAGCTGCATCTTGTAATCATATTTGAGTCAATCATCTAAGATTTGTGAGATAAATGACTAAATTTGGGTATTACTACCATAGTAGTGATAATGGAATATGGTTTGTGTGAGATCTAATGGAAGCTAGGTATGAGCAGGCTGGAACAAATAGAGATGTCGCAGTAGTAGATGGTACAACCAACAGAATCAACAAGTTACTCTTCAAGGTAGTTTTTTATTGTGAACCTTCACCTCGTAGTGACTGCATATCATTTCACTTTAAGGCAATAAAGTGATTCCCTTACTCAAATTGCAGGTTAGATCTATTAGGATGTGTGGTTCCTTAGCTATGAATCTCTGTGGAGTTGCATGTGGTAGGCTCGATCTTTGCTATGAGATTGGATTTGGTGGTCCTTGGTACCCTCTCTCTCTCTCTCTGTGTGTCTGTTCTGCATGCATGTGTGCATGATTCTGGTTTTAGGATTTCAAAAGGGACTACAGTAACCATTGGGTTGTGTGTAATGTACTCACCGATTAAAGTATGGTAATAGGCATTTGGGCATTTTATTGATTATGTCCTTGGCCTTAGTCTTTCTGTCATTGAAGTTACAGCATGAAATAATTGAAAAAAAAATAATAATAACTAACAGGGAAAAAATGAATTTAACGAGTTGTAATTAGCTTTTCAGAGTGATTTGCTACTTAGACCTGAGGTTTGATTGCAAATGAAAGGTATCTTCTTATATTTCTTTGTCAAGAGAAGTAACAGTTTCCATTGGTTGTGTAGGGACGTAGCTGCAGGAGTTGTGATTGTTCAAGAAGCTGGTGGGCTTGTATTTGATCCGTAAGACTTTCTCTTATTCTCTCGATTTAACACTGTATAATTAAGTGTACAAATGTACAATATGCAGTTAATTTGATGTGGATTATCTTATGGTCCAGGGATGGTGGGGAACTGAATCTGATGTCAAGGAGAGCTGCAGCATCGAATAGTCATCTAAAGGATGAATTTGTCAAGGTTCTCACTTCATGAAAGAATCAGAGCATGAAAAATCAATGTTACTCGATTTTTAAGAAAATGCAGCTGCAATAACAGCTATTATCATATTTTTGTGTTTTGTAATAATATAGCTTGGTCACCATAGGGAAATGGTAGAAAAGAAGTAAATGGTATTGTTCAGATACTAGAAGTTGTTATGCTGATTTTCCGGTAATAGCATGATATTGATTTTGATTTGCCCCTTTAGGTTCTTCTTTGTCACATTTGAAGAATTTTCCTTTTCAGAGTAATTTGTGCAGTACGTGAGAGTCATACGGTATAAAAGTATTCGAGGCTTTGGTGGTCAAGTTAATACCGTGTATCTGTTGGGTTCAGTCTTTTCATCTTATTTTAGCCGTGCCTGATAAATAATTCAGACGGCAGCGATAAATTTGATAGTTTATTCCTACGGATAAATTCGATTATTGCTTTATTCTATCTCAAGTGGGTACTATTTTCCTTTTCCAATTTTAAAAAATATATATGAAACCGATAGGGCTGGCAAAAAAATTCGTGACTCGTGACTCGCTCGAGATCGATTCGCTAATTATTCAAAACTAGCTCGCTTGAATTAATTTTGAGTTCTCAACAAATCGAGTTTTTGAGCTCAAAATTATAAACGAATTGAACGCGAGCTGTGCACAGGTCGCTTGATAATGGCTCGTGAGTTAGTCAGCTCGAATATATACATCAAATCGAGTGTTATGCTGATTGATGTGCGAGGGGTGTTACTACAATATATATTAATATTTTGTAGTTATGCTCCAAGGTAAGTTTAATAGCTCGAATATAACCACCAAGAATTTTGAGCTGTAGTTATGGCAACAAAATATTAATATATATTGATAATGGCTCGCGAGTTATAGCATACCACCCAGAATTTTGAGCTATTAACGAATCAAATCGAGTTAGCTCGAATTAATTTCAAATCGAATACAGGCCAAATCTTCCAACTCGGAACTCCACGAATTGAATCGAGTTTGAGCTAGGGCTAGCTCGCTCGAACTCGGCTCGTTGCCACCCCTGTAAACCGACCGAAGTGCGTGGGGTCACGCTGACATTATAATGGGCCCAATGAGTTGCATACAAAGGTTTTTGAATTTTGCACAGTACGAACTTCGTTACATACTTTTCATTTTTTGTGTTCTAGCACCAAACTTTTCTTCTATAGACAAAATATATTTAGTTTAAGATAGGATAGCAACACACTATTTCGAAATGACTTTAGTTTTGTAATTGAAAAATAGTCTAGTAAATGCTATAGATGGGGACCTTATCCAACATGTATTATTTAAAAGTGTTTTGGATCATTTGGTTGGGACCTAGAATTAAAGAGAGAGAACTCCTCATTTCATTGTTTAACCAAGGTAGATGGAAATGTTGGTAGGCACTGGTATTGGGCGTGGAACAATTGGCAGCAGGAGGCAGCTCTTTTTACTGCCTTCTGCTACTCGCTCTCAATTCAATCCTTCCATCTCTATCAAGTTACCACCACAGTTTCAGTCCCAGTTGCGACTACAATTGAGTACCAACCAAACTTTGACAGTGGTATCGGCACTAGGTGATGGTAGTATTGATGGTGAGACTGAGAGAAGCAGCCCCCTTGAGGTCAAGAAGGAGATTCAGAGGTGCTACCGACTGGTGCACCGGCTTGGAAGGGGAACCTTGTACATTGGTTCTTCTCGGGTTAAGCCGGATCATCCCCATTATCTTCTAACTCTTGAGTTATCTAGAGAGGCATGCTTTTCTTTCTCTTATCCCTTCTTTTTTTTTTTTTTAAGGCTAACAATTGTGTTTGCTAGTGGTAAGAAATTGTGGGCATATTCAAATTTTCCATGTCAAGTTTGATCTATACATGTTGAGTAACAAAAAGAATTGATGCATTCAGTCCATATAGAGATATTAACAAATTGGTGCTACTTGCATGCTTAGGGAATTAATTCCTATCACTTTCCCTTTTTCTATTATCAGTTACCACACACTGCTAGGTGCTTGTTGAAATGCCTCAGAGAATCAAGGCATCTGATTTGGGCCATGCCCATCAGTTCACTGGTGCTTGTTAAAATGTCTAAGATATAAAAATGCATGTAGGAATTAGCATCCTCTATCTTTAATATCCCGTGGCATGGTTGATTATGGTATCAGGTACCACCACTAGGCTGTTTAGCCAAGTAGCCTGAAAGTAGCACTGATAATTTGATAAGCTGTGACAATTTTGTAAATAAACTGTAGGTAGCCAAAATGTTGGACTGCACAACCTGGACTGGAGCCGGTCCTGGTTTGATGGATGCTGCTATTAAAGGTTCTCTTCAGGCTAAGAAGCCGGTTGGTGGGTTCAAGATCGGTAAGGAGGCAGGCGAATGGACAAGTTCCAACTTACATCCTTACCTGCCTCCTGATACTTATTTTACATGCAGGTACATTAGTTGACCAGACTAAGCTGCTATTACCTGTGACTCGTGGCATTAGAAACTTAAAATTAACTACAGTGAATTTACAAACAGGTTTTTCTCTGCAAGAAAGCATGGGTTAGTGGATGCAGTAGTGAGGAATGACCCATCAGAGAGGACAGCTGTAGTTGCGCTGCCAGGTGGGATAGGGACAGTAGATGAGATCTTTGAAATCCTTGCGCTGATTCAACTTGAGAGAATTGGTTCTAAGTTCCCTGTTCCTTTCTTGCTTTTAAATTATGATGGTTATTACACAAAACTTATGGAGTTCTTAGATGTTTGCGAGCAGTGGGGCACGGTGGCTAGAGGAGAGGTGGACTCCCTTTGGACAGTTTGCAACAGCAATTTTGAAGCCCTGGAATTCTTGGCTGAGTTTTATGGGATTAGTGAATGCAAAAGAAATTATGATATTGGAAAGTATGTGAACCAGGGTACAGGTTCCTATATTTGATGAAATCAAATAAGGCCTTTTGGTTTATAATAATTAAATAAATTATATTTTCTCGACCTGGATTTTATTGTAGCAATAGTTGGGCCCATTGAAATAGGCAGACCAATATACAACGGACTCTCGCCTCCAGAGTCGAGAGAGAACTATTTATGTTGTGGGATTCCATATAGAAGAAGTACAGAGAGAACCTAATTTTGTAGTAATATATAATATATATGTAGGACTCAGTACGAACAGACACATATAAAGAACCGAAGTTAAAAGAAATATATATCAATAACATTTCATAAAAAATTGTTACTGCAATATTACAAATCACACCGTTTTTGTCAGCATGAAAACAAAAATCAAGTAAATGAATTAAAATAATATTCAAACAAGTACACTACAATTGGATAGCTTTTGCTCCCAGTCAAACAAACAACAATTTGCCGGACAGAGAATAGTTAAGACATTTTTTTTTTTTGCATTTTTACTCATACGCTGGTGCAAAGGCAGTTCGCCATGATTGACTCTCATGTACTGGAGCAGAAGACTCCTCTACTATCTCAGGATCGGCATGATAGTAGGGTTCCAGTGCTGATTCTGGTAGTCGGCTCTCAGCTAGATAATTCTTCATGGTTGCCATCTCTAGCACGTGCTTTTTCTTTATCTTCTCGATCTGTTTCTTCAACTTCTCACTCTCCTGCTGTGCACCAGCATAATTATTCTGCACCAAATAATCAACATCAAGTCAAATTTGTGAGTACGACACAATGACATACCGTTGGGTAAAGTACCAGCTCAGGATAAACTCTGACCTGTGCTTGCGCGAGAGCCTCCTCTGCTTCTCTGAGGCGAACGAGAAGCTCACCGGCAGCATGCACAGCTTCAGCAGTATCACGTAGCTGGATCCTAAGCCTTCTGTTCTGCTCCTTCAACTGGGCTCGCTCCTTCTCCCTGTCAATCCGGATCGTCGACAGCTCAGCTGCTAGAGCTGCCGCAAAAGCAGTGCCACCACAACCTTTCCTTCCTGCCTTTGCAGCTGCTCTCTTTACCTCTGCAATTCCTTCATTCATTCTTCTGTGCTTCTCCAAAAGGTCACTGTAGGCCTCCTGGAGTTCTGCATAGTGTTCCACCATTTTGCCATGGCCAAGGACAGCACGCTGAATCACGTCGTCTAGCTCTGCTGTGCACTTCTTCTCTTCTGCCAGCTCCATCTCCTTCTTCTCTGCAAACCTACGGTTTGATTCTAGCTCCAACCTCAACTCCTCAGTCAGAGATATCCATCTGCTTTCTGACTCGGTCCACTTCTGCCTTTCCCTTTCGACCTCCTCCATGTATTTGTCTGTGTCTGTCAGTTCTCCATTTCGTATCTTTTCAAGAAGGCATTCTTCTCCCTCCTGCAAAAAAACATAAGATGAGATACTTTGCTAAAGAGTGTTCCAAGCAAATAACATTTTTTTTAATATACCAACCATATGTTCCGATTCTGAAAAAATGACTTCTCCATTTGCAGGTGCTGTGGCAACTTTAGCAGTGTTGTGAAGAACTTGATCTTTTTTGTATTGTTCCACCTAAATATAGATGTCAACAAAACAAAAACATCAATGAATTATGCCAGGAAACAAGAAGAAAACCAGCTAGAAAGATGATAATTCACTGCTCTGAAACATCAATAATACATCTACATTGTGAAGAAAACCAGCTAGAAAGATGGTAATTCACTACTCTGAAACATCAATGATACATCTACGTTGTGAACAAAACCAGCTAAAAACATCAATTAGACATCTACATTGTGAGGATTACCAGCTAGAAAGATGATAATTCACTACATAACATACCTCAGAAACAAGAAGCTTAATTCTAGCTTCCTGCTCTGCACAAAGGGCCTCCAGCTCTAGCTCTCGCTTAGAAATTTTATTACCCACTTCTTTCTCATCCTGGAATGAGAAAAAAAGACAGAAATGTTGAATGAATTATGTCTGGTCATTTTTCTTATTCTCTCCTCTCTATGTCAAAAAGGTCAATTTAATTAAAATACCTTTTGAGTAAATTCTTCCTGCTGCTCTTTAATTGGAACAAGCTCCGAACCTGATGAGTTGTTACCTTTTGATCGAGATCTGTTCTCATCTACCAACTTCTTGCAAGAAGAACACATGAAAGTAGCAGGACCTCCTTGCCCTTGTGATGAATCCACCTTTTGAGAAGATTGGTGACTTTTCAATGCCAAGTGATCAAAGGATAGGCCGACAAAAGATCTCCCTGGATTTGGATTGTTGTGTCTGTTCTCTTGCTCTTCAATTACATGCAATCCACGGTGAAGACTGGCAGCCAATGACTCAGTAGCACTGAGCTTGGTGGATTGTAAGGAGGCTCTTACACTTGCACCTTCATCCTTGCCAACAGAGAGGAGGCCCAATGAGGAGAAGATACTTTTTCGCGGTTTTAAGTGGATTTTTGGAGAAGAACACATTGTAGGTTCAGGTTCTTCTATTGGTGGAGACACTTGTTGACATGGATTTATCATAATACTAGGAGTGGCTTCTTTTTCTTCCACGTCTGAAAATTCATCCATAGGTTCATTATTGTCAGATTCCAACACATCCTTGAGAGTGGCACTAACAGATGAGGAGTGAAGGTTGTTTATTTGTGCACACAATTCGCTGACATCCTCCTCGTCAGCTTCCATTTCTTCGTCAGACTCTATCTCAATTCGAGGAAGGATGAGGGAACGGTTGAGACTCACTCTTAACAGATTTAAGCTTCCTCTAGCATTCTTCCCGTTAAAATTCTCACCAGGAGTGTTGCTGCCCGACTTTGCTTTTATTAGTTCTTCCTACATTGGATCAGATAAAATTAATGTCAGCTAGAATGGTAAAAAAGAAAAGGGGATCGACTTTTGTAAGTACTGATGTGATACCTTAAGTTGACGGATCTTATCGCTTAAACCATTAACATCATCTTCTGTAATTTCATTAATGACTGGCTTGTTTTGTATGTGCTTTGCTCGCTCTCCAAACCTAAGTGTGCTTAGAGTGGCAGCTTTACACCTGCATTTACCATAAAAAAATGTTTATTAATAGAAAACTATTTAAAATGAAACAAATAGTTTTGGTTTGCAGAGGAAGTACTTCTCATCTGAAGAAATGAGGCAAAGAAATGAAACTTTGGAATTGCCACCAACTGTATCTTGCAATAGGTACGTCAGAGAGGAACCCAGGTATGATACTTTCTGTTGTTTTCCGGATATTGCAGATTCCGAAAGAATGTTGACCAACTTCCTGTAATCAATTATTTTATGAGTTAATTAGAGTCCTGCATTTTTTCTCGAAGGGGAAAGATGTGTTTCTCAACAGATATTGAATAATAATTGTGCCAGTCATAACTAATGTCAAGTTAGCTATGGTCGTTCTTATCCTTGTTATTATAATTATCAATATCATTATAATTTATAACTATTATTCTTGTCATTATTTATTACTAATGCTATTGTCATCAGCATTGTTGCTGCTTATTTTTCTTTTATTATTATTATTACAGTTATCAGCTGCTACCAGAGTACCTAGTGCTTCGGACAACTAAATGTGTTGTGCCAAATTGAACCCAAAAGAAGAGAGCAAAAAAAAAAAAGGAACAACGAATATTCATGATATGCATACCCGAGCCGTGAGAGTGATTTCTTCACATATCTTTCCTCTTTGGTATAATGCTTTGTAGCACCATCAAGTTCATCCCTATCTAGCCCCGCAAGATCAACGAATGTTATTCTGCTACATTTTGAACTGCTAAAGCACTTTGATGATTCTTCCTGTACAATGAAAAAAAAAGTAACTTTAGTTAATATCACCTAATTTTCTGAAAAAAAGATCTCTATTATTGCATTCACGCTATAAAAATTATCTAAAATAGCATTCAAATTTAGGTACCTTGCACCAAGATTCAACTATGAAAGTAAATATGACATGTGAACGTGAACTTTTTGAGTTCATTCTTGTCGCACCAACTTTCCTGTTTGAGAGACCCTGCACATTAACATGAAAAACAAAACAAACTGAGGCAAAAAATAATGATTTTATGAAGGCATGCAACATATGACTGTCTAGTAAATAACACAGAAATCATTTCTGTAAATAGATAAGCACTAGAACATCAAGCTACTGTAAATTGATATACATAACCGATGGTAAACTAAAATATATACTAATATCACGAAAATAACATCAAAGCCATACAACCATCAGTACCTTAATCAAAATTTGAGCAACATCCTCCTCATTGTTCACATATTCCTCAGAAAGGTTCTCCACATGTATGCCATTTGCATTATCCTCTCTTATCTACAGTATTAACATAAGTTGGATGATTTATGTTAAATACAGTTGTTATGGAGTTGATACATACTAACTTATCAAAGTGCTAGAACAAATCTTAACAAAGGCAAATTGTTTCACCTGAAGGTCCCTCTGAGTAGGGTCTAGTAAGTCATTTATCTGTTCATTGTATATCTACAAAAGAAAAAATAATAAGAGATGAAGTAGTAGAATAAAATCCAAAGTAGCAGAAGCAATTTGAGAGCACAGTCCAAAAAAAAAAAGAGCCTTCTATATATTACAATTAACCCAAGAGGTTACTGACCTCAAGAAAGGAGCACCTGCATTGGAAGTTTTTCTTCTTATCCTCTGAACCTTCTTGCGGCTGAATAAGGAACCAAAAGTTAACAAGATAAAAAAATCATAGATCCTTAACAACATGATCTTCATGATTCTTTTATTCTAAGAAGTTCGAATATTTTTCATAACTAAATGGTACAGAATTTTAAAGTGTATAAAGGACAGAGATAAAGAGGTACAAACCCTTTGAAATTCAGAGAACAACATGTGAAAGAAACGAGGTGCCACGCCGAGATTGGTGTTAAGAGGATTACCACCGACCATGGCACTAGGAGGACCCCACATGGTGTAAGTTTTACCACTCCCAGTCTGCAACAAACATATATGTTATGTTAAAAAAAAAAAAAAAAGGAAATCAACAAGAAGGAAAATACAGGCAATTTTAGGGAAGTTAGTAGAAGCACCTGGCCATAACACACCAAGGAGGTGTTGTATCCAGCCAAAGCATTCTGCACTAGAGGAAGGCCCACTGATTTGAAAACATCCTCCTGGTATTCATTTTAAGTCAATTTATTTGATTACAAAATACAAAGTTAGGTATCACTTAGGAAAAAGAAATAAAAATAATTATCACCTGGCTAGATTGAGGGCCAAGAACAGAATCAAAAGAAAATTTGCGGTCACCAATTGCTAAGGATTTACCCGATAATTTTTGCACTACCCTGTCAGTTTCATTTCCTGGCCTTACTCTCACAGCAACCTGAGAAATTAAAATTATAATTTACAATTGTTTTAGAATAAAATATCAAGTAAAAACAGGATACAACTGGCAATTAAAGGAGTTAAGGTTTCACGAGTGAATAAAATTTAGGACAAGAATTGGTAGCATACAGGACATTTCAAAGAGGCAATTCCTCGAACATTTCATGAGCGTGAAAAGAACAGGCCAGTGAATGATTAATCCATCCATAAAACGAAAAAAAAAAAAACACAATTAAAATTCACTCATCCAAAAAATCCATGAAATGCAAACAGCATGTGCACAAAGTGTTTGAGGAAAAAACTCCATTATATTCATAATATTATTCTTGATTTACTATCCTTAATAATTGGAAAAATAATAAATTTACCCCCTCCCGCAAGTAAACATTTCAGAAAACATCAAACAAACAATTTTGACCATTTTTTTTCCTTTCTGTATCTGTCTCTAAATGCTAAAAAACTATGTATAAGAAGTAAAAAATACTGAAATTGTGAAGAGTTTATGACTGAGAGGGCAATAATTCGTTGAGGAAATTCAACTTTAATGCAGTGTAGAAAACCTTGACAGAAGCATCGTTATCAGAGGCAAGCAGATCTCTGGAAACTTCTTGACTCTGGGTAGTTTGTAATTTCTGTGGAGATTTAGAGAGACGACTAGGTGTAGTAGCCTTTCTAGGGGAAGGAGAGGTGTTTGATTTGAGATTCGGATGGAGAGGCGGCGTGTTCTCTTGATCTTTGGATTTAGATGCATCAATGGAGAGAGACTTGATCTTGAGCCCTGATCTCTCGGCAGCTGCCACCGGACTAAGCGTTCTTAGTACCTCCATGCTTCACAAACTCAGATCTGAATAGTTTCAATTTCTAGAAGAAGAAAATACGACGATTTTCGAGTGGAAAATTGAAGGAGAGAGGAGAGCGTGTGTTGGAATTTGAATCGGAGAAGAAGAGAAATGAATGAGAGGAAGAGAAGGCTCTGATTCAATTTTATTCAAAATAAAGTGTTTGTATGTGGTATCCCTCCGCGATAAAGGATTTGTGGAAATGTACCTCTCTAATAAGTAATAAAGCACCGACATATGCTGCCACGTAGATGATTTTTCTTGCTTTATTTTGATCCGGCGGAACAGTTATTAGGGACTCTCGAAATATAGCCGTTGGAACCATGTGCGCTGCTTGTCCGCGTCTTCCGATGGCCGTTGGAATTATTTTTTTGTCATTTAAAATTAATTTAATTTTAGGGCCGCACTAGTCTCCATCTGACGGCTATAAAATTTTACCTGATTTAATAATCAAAACGGATAACATTGAATTGAATTGAAATCAGGTGTCGCGCGACGCCTGGTGTCGCGCAGTTCTTGGCCGTCTGATCAAGATCGGATGGATGATGGGAGCCCCGTGCATGTAACCAGATTGTAAGGCCCGAAAAAAGTGAACCGTCCGGATCAGATCGGACAGGTAGTAGGTGCGCTACACGTGGGTGTCGCGCGACACGGGATTGGGATTGCATTGAATTCTGTGAGTAAAGTCCGATCAATTTTTAGATGAACAAAAAATTACAAGGTTATTTTGGTGAAAACCAAAACATTTATTAAAGAAAAAAGTAAATAAAAAAGAAGAAAATTAAAATGCGAAGAAAAGGTCTACAATCAAATATATAATTAAATTAAATAAAATGTCGAAGAAATTTTTTTAAACCACTTAATTTTCAGTGCCTCCAAATTTTACAAACCACCGGTCTTGGATTAATGTTGATGAGCGATGCCGATGGCAATCAGTTTGCTGGGCTCATCGTTACCCACATCATTTAATACTGACCCCTTTCACGAACTCAAACTAGCTAGTGGTCACTTTAATAAAAGGTGTACTTCCCCACAACTCAATGTATCACTATGCTTAATGCAATTTAATTTGTTTATCAACGACCAACCAAAGAGTTGTTCTTTCTTTTTACTGAATTACATTTCTGTCCTTTTTAATTTCTCTGTAGGAGATAATTTTTGCTATTAAGCTATGACAAGGTTTTGAAACATAATATACAAGGGGCAATTAATTAGATTCATGCCACCTAAAAACTTTAAAATTAGAAAAATATCACTCCAAATTTTTAGCTCTGAAAAATGCCATCTCAAATTTAATTAATTCAGAATTTTGTCACTTACACATCCATTTCTGTATTCATTTTTTAGTTTTTACTATTGTCCAAAATACCATTTGTCATAATTTTTTCAGCCCCAAAAGGGAACAGAGGTGGGGTGGGGAGATGGGAATTGAAGGTGAGGGGGTTGCTAGAGGTTCGTGACCTTTTCGCTTGACATCGCACCTATTAAAAAAACTGAAAGTAATACTTAATAAACTGAACATTTATATGTAATAATCTGAACATTTGTACTTACGAAACTGAACATTTGTTCTTACTAAACTAAACACTTATACTTATCCAAATGAACATTTTTGCTGGTAACATTTATATTTTTTATTGCAACTAACTGAACATTTATACTCAATTAATAAAACATTTGTACTTATCCAACTGAACATTTGTACTTACTAAACTAAACATTTATACTTAATAAAATGAACATTTTTGTTTATAACATTTATATTTTTTATTGCAACTAACTGAACATTTATACTCAAATAACATAACATTTGTATTTATCCAACTGAACATTTACATACGAAATAAAGTGCGCTGGATGAGGAAAGGATGCGCTGGGTGAAGAGATCGCTGGCTCAGCGATGGCATTCCGAAGGATGGCAGTAATCAATTTTCAATTAATTAAGCTCACTTTTTAATCTTTAATTTTGGGACCTGGCCCAGTCCAGAAAATAAATCCATCACAATAAACTCGATCAAATTGGGGTCTAATACTAATAGCCCAACCTACAAAACAGAGGAAAAGCCCCTAGGAAAAGAAAAAAGGGCCCAGCTCGGCCTCAGCCCAACATAGAAAAGAGAAAAGGACCCAAACCAAACACCAGGCCGAACAGGTTAAGGGAAAAGCGCACAGCCCAGGTGGGAAGCGGGGCCGACCTGTCAGCTTGGAGGTAAGTGGGTTTTGGTGGTCAAACCCGAACCCAAAACCACAATTTGAATATGATCCATTCTCCAATCAGATCCGACCCGCAAACTTAAGACATTTTCCCGAAACAACCTTAGATTCATTTAATTTACTAAACACTTTTGAAAAGAGACCCTGATAATAGAATAAACTATAGATTGGTCCAAATACAATTCAAAAAAAGTTGACGCTTTAGTCCTTGACAATAAAATAACCTCACAAACCAGTCCCTGGACTAAGGAACTCGTACCAGCAAGCAATACAGAGCGTACCATGCTGGTACTAAGCCTCTACTAGCTTGATAACCAAGCCGAGAGCAACATCTAAGTGAGACATAGCCTAATTAGCAAACATAACTATGCTAAATTGATTCCACAAGCTACAACCAACATTTAGGCAAGCACAAAATTTAATTGAGACATCTATCTTTTAACATATCAACTCTTAACCTCAAAGAAGCATTCACAACAGATAAACTGAGCCAATAGCAGGCACAGACTCAAACACAGATCACACAAAATGAAAAATATTGACCAAAATGTCCTCACTTCTGCTGAAAATTGAAATAGTAGAAAAAGGCCCTGATAAGGTTGGCAAAAATGCTAATGATGTACCTATGAATATATAGTATTATACTAGTATGTTAATTTTTAAGTCAAAACTCCCTATCAGGAAGGTACTGTTCGTGTGAAGGAAGTATCGTGAGGATTACTGAAGAGCATAACCTAGGCTTGAAGCAAAAGATCCCAGCAAAAATTTTGAAGGTGAAGCTCTCCTAACTAGCTGAACTGGTTTGGGGCAGTAGCAGCATCTTACATTTGACACACATTTAAATGTTTTGGAGCAATCCCATAATCAAAACCAGCATTGTCAGGGTCACAGTGCAAAGCTGGTGAGCAAACAGCTGTAGCAATCAATGCATTCGAGGTAGAAATAGATGAAATTGCAGAGGCATCTATTTCATTGAAGAACAGTTAGAGCCGCAGCACCTAATGGATCTAGAAGAAATTGTGATAATTTTTTGCATTCGTTACTGGTATGACTGAAGCGCCTCCTTAAAATTACAGTTTAAAGACTTAAATTACAAAATAAGTTAAAAGACTTCACCAGGAGAAATTAGCTTATTCTGAGATTGACAGGAGATTGATGGAAAAGAGAATTTTTAATTTGAGACCATTATTCGGAACATGAGGCTGATAGTTGTATGGAACTTTCGAGCAAAATTGAATTTCTAACATATAATTGTACAACTGTTGAAATATTGTATTTGAGTAAGTATCTTGTTTTATAACAAATCACACAACAACAAAAATGTATGTGCAATCAGAAGGAATATATGGGGATAAATGCACACATAATTATACAAGCAACTAACTCTTCCATTTACAGCATAATTTCTAATAAAAGATTAGACATCATCAGAATTTCTGTAAATATTGTTATAACAATAACTATATAACATGTAACTAATCTTCCAAATATCATTTCCAAGCAGAAGAGACGACCAAGTCTCGATTCTTCCATCCAAGGAAAAGAGCACCAGCTCTTTCTTCGCACCTATAGTTTCTGTGATATTTGAGCAAAAGTGAACGGACAGAGGTGTGAATTGTAGGGCTGAGAGGAATTGAACTGAATCCAGCCATGCTGAGGCGAGATCTCCATTTGCCAAAGGGCTCATGTCTCTCCACCCGCTCAGCACCCTCACAAGCTATGACATTCACAATCTCCTTTGCAAGGCAGTGCTGCTCTACCCTGGTCCTTTCCTTGTTCTCCCTTGGCAGCGTCACATCTATCGACTCAAACATCGCATTGTAGTAGTCTAGAGTCTCTGCAAACCGTTGGAAGAAAGGGGCTGTGTTGGTGTTTGATTCTTGCTCTAGTATGGTAACTACTTTGGGAGAGAGACTCTTCACCATTCGCAAGATGCGATCACGGTGGTTTACTACATCAACACTCTCATCTGGTATATGATGTAGTTGCAGAATGAAGTTAACAGCAACTGCTTCTCCTTGTTTCACTCCAAGATGCTCGATTTGCACCTCACAAGCAGGTACCTCAACTGGATGAAAATCAAGATGTACCTTGCATGACTCTGCAATTTGAGACAGCCTCTGTCCCACAATGCTAAGATCTCCACCACGCGCATATGCATTTGCTGGATCATCTATGCCTGTAATCTTCAAGTGCGGTGGCCCACCAGGCAATGCTCCAAGGCTCTGGATCAGACCCATCCACTGAGTTCCCTGAGCAATCTGGAAGTCTATAATATGAATGTGGTTTTCCCCTCTCATAGCCTCCATAATAGTACCATTGGCTGATAGATAGGCAAATTTGATATAAGGGCATAGCTCATAGATGATGCGCATGTAGGAAAGGAGATCTGAGCCTGGAGGCGGTTCTTTGCACTTGAGAGAATTGTAGATGAAGCTACCAGATGAGGCATGTCTAGCCACCAGGCCTTCAAGCATGTAAGCGCCAAGTCTCTGGAGAGGCTCACCATAGACTGACACCATTTGTCCGAGCTCAATCATCAGCAAACTAGTCATATCATTATCACCATCAGCGACAGCACGAGCACAAGCAAGGAGTGTTTGCTTCAAACCCCCTGCCACAATTTCCATCATTTGCATCCACTTATTCCCAGCATCTGCAAGGGGGTAATTAGCAGTCTCGTCTGGATCTGGACCTAGCATTGCTTTCTCAATCTCAAGCAGGGTGTGCTTTAGATCGTGAAGGTCTTCCGACACGCATGAAACACTTGAGGATGTATAGATAGAATCCGTCTGGCAATCTTGCTGGGACACTGAGAGAGACGGGGTTTGCAACCTTGTCAGGTTAAGAGCATAGTTGTTCGGATTATTTTCTTCTGGTACAGTAGGGGAATTGCGAACGAGCACAGTGGGATGAGAGCAGCAAAGGCAATCAGAGCACTGAGGGTTGTAATCCTGTGCCATCAGATGAAGGAATCAGATATCAATATATCATGGATGGGTTAACCAATTTCCCCAAACCTGCAACAGAGAATGGAAATGACAATTACTACATATAAGGATTTCTTCACATTATCTTATAATTGTTTCAGAATTATTCTTATTTAGCAGCATATACTTGTCCTTTTGCACTGTGGAAGCTTATAGTTTGTCAATTTAAGCAAATCTTAGGTGGAAATTTCAGAATTGACACTACTAAGTATTGAGGAGTAGTATTGTATTGGATGACCTTGGTTTCAGCCGTTACTCTATACAAATATCAGGAGGTTTGGTGTATAAAACTAACTATCAAATCCATAGATATTAAAAGATAATATATCTATAATACAATACCACAGCTTTGATGCAAAAAAGAAAAAAAAATAAAACTGAAGATCAATCAAACAGTGACGAAAGTACAAACAAATAACCAAATGGTAAACCTCATAATCTTACTATTTAATGAAACGGAAATCTAATTGAAGAGCATCTGTTACTTGATCCGGTGTGGGAAAAACAAAAAGCAATCTGGAATGAAAGAAAGAAGATGGAATATTACCTTAAGAGTTGCAGAGGAATACGTCGAAAAAAGGAGAAGAGAAATTCGAGTGGGAGCCAAGTGACGACTGACGACTGCGTAGAAATAAAGAAAGGAAATGGATAAGAGATAGAAAGAGAGGAGACGAAAAGGAGTGCTTGCTTGCTTTTAACGAGAGAGAGAGAGAGATATGGAGGGTGTTTCTTGCTTATCGCTTAGTCAGGTCGGCACTAAAAAGAAATAGGAAAAGGAAACAGCGTCGCTTGATATTTCTTTCCTGGCTGCTCCTATCAATATCAAAAATTTAAAAAAGGAAAAGGAAAGGGAAGGAAAGATGTTTCTGGCTGCTGGGGCTGGAGCTGGGGGTTTTAATTTTAATAAGAAAGCATAACGCGGAGTCTATCAGGTGTCATGTTGGACTTCAACAGTTGGAATAAAGTTCAACAATAAAGAAACCACGGAACAACGTGGAAAAGACTGACAAAGTTCTTTGGGGGGCGTTTGGATGGTGTGGGAATAAGGGGAATTGGGCGGAAATTTCCGCCTAGGCATAAATCCTTCATATTTCCTTCACAAATTTACACACTTCCCAATAAAGTTACACACTTTCCAACGTTATTCCTTATTCCTTCCTTATTCCCACACCATCCAAACGCCCCTTGGAGATAATTCCTTGGAGTGAGAAGTTTCCGACCTACCCACAGGCCACAGGCATGAGGATTGAGGCATCATCCCAATTGAGTTAGTGGAACTAATATCTTCAAATTATCAAGTAGAATTCTGAAACTAATTATAGTGATTTATGTTTTAAAAAAAATTAAGTTCACTGCTTGAAGACTTTTCAAATTATTTATTAAGTTACATGGTTTAATTGACCATCATTAATAAATTCATAACATGAGATGCTTTTACATTTAAATATGTGATCCCTCGATATTATTTCACAACACGGAGAGTTCTGAATTATGTGAGTTACTCTTTCATTAAATAGACTATATATATTGACAGGAGTTTTCAAATGATCAAATCCGCTTCATATAGATGAGAAGTTTTTTTCCCCTTCAAAAAAAAAAAAAAAGTTTTTTTTATTTTTAATGTATTTGGAGTTATGTCTTTTTCCTAATTATGAAGATAAATTGTGACTTGTGTGAAAAATGCGAATACGTTTTCTTTTGACGCATAACTGTGTGCTTTTTTCAAACGTTAACTAAAGTTTTTCTTTGGATTTTAGTATATAAAAGACTTACTTTTTATTTTTATGCCATCAAACTTAACATAAGTAGCATTTGCACTTTATATAATTTCATTTATTGGAAATTTGGGTACAGTTTAATTTTGGTAAATAACACAATTATACCTGAACTCCAAGTATACCAATTTGTTCAACATCTGGAAGCTTTGTCCAACACTTTGTCTTTATGCCTAAAAATTCTTACAATAAATATTTCTTTATACGCGGCAGTCTAAACTTCGTGCAGGCTCAGTGTATGTGTACATTACACATTACCCTGTGACATTATGGACACAAAAGAACTGGACTTAACAACCATCCGTAGACCAATGTTCAGGTTTGGTATCACATGACTACATGAGTCAGTCACAACCAATTAGAAAAATACAAGTCAAACCGTTGACTGTCCTTTGAGAATGTATATAAGTATTTATAAAACAATAACGCGGTTCATACGTGCTTGTAGGGACGTAAGTGGACCGAGTTAGACTTTGTCTTTATGATAATTGAATCTTTTGTCAGCTTTCGATTTTGTATAATTTTACAGATTTTACTGAAAAATAAATTAATAAGAAAATATAATATCAATAAATTATAAATATAAAATTATCATACTCCAATGAAAAATAAATAATACAAATCTTTTCTACATATTATATCACTCACTGTTATAGTTACATTTGATTAATTTTTCTGAAAAATACAATGCGCATAAATAGGGGCGGTTATTATTTAACCTCTTCTGAACTTGTACAAAAATTTGCTTTTTACTCGATCAAAATTTAAATTCATATCTAATCAATCATAATGTAACTTCATGATTTTTTAAATCAGATTGAGTAGGTCATTTATTTTAGTAGGTTCAATTGAGTAATACTAAAACTCTTATCCTCATAAATAATCCACGTGGTTTTCAAAAGTATATCCAAGTTTATTAAATTCATATAATGATCTTGCAAAAAGGATCCACCTATTTATTGGGTTGTCATGGTTCCCTATACATATAATATGTATTCACAAAAAATTCAGACTTAATAATATAAAATCACACTGATTGTAAACAGTGAGGTTAGTTCAAACTACACGAAAATGAGTCAGATATTAACGGGACGATTGGCATACATGAGGTTAGTCTAATTTTTAAGTTAGTAAGCTAATTAATTTATTAACTTAGAAGTTAACAAATTTGCTTAAAAGCACTAACTTTAATCTTTGATCTCACTAATTTATGATGTTGCGAAACTAACCCTAAAATATAAAATTTATAATGTGTAAAGTATGGTTCAGATGACAAAATGACCGAAATTTTTGTACCGGTCAAAAAAAAAACTTGGAATAACAATGATTATAGAAGATTATAAAACGAGGTAAGCTTTGGACCGCGGTCAACAAACATCATTATTTTACATATATATATGCATTCCAATGAGTTTGCTTTCAATAATTATTACGCAATCTAATATACTGATATACAGATTTTTTTGCTTATGGGCCATTTACCCAAAAAGATCAATAGAAAAGAGAGCACGGTGTTTTATGGACGATCGGGAAAATCGAAATAGATCTTTCTTGTGTTTTATTTAGACTTCTATGGCCACAATTTTTTTTGAAGATAATGGGAGTCAAGTTTTCTGACTTATTTTGAAATTAAATGTCACAATAAATTTTTAGTTGGATTTTGAATTCGCGACCTTCAATAAAAATATTTTGTTTTTATACTACTAGATCAAGAGCTGATTCTCAACTTATGATATACTTATGTGATTTTCGAGAACGAGACAAAAAGTTGCAGACACCATTTTACATGTATGACTACATTGCGGAGGCTATAGGAGATCATGTTTCACATTACCCATACATTCCCTCGTGCCTCGCAGACTCGCAGTATCACTTTACACAAAATCGTGTGCTGGAACCCACTTAGATCGGTCAAAGACTCGATTTGATTTCTGTTGGACTGTTGCCACTTGCTAATGCTAAGCGGGGGGATAGGAAGATCTGCCGTCCAAACTAGATGCCGTTTGGACGCTAGAGATCTAGTGTCAAATAATAGTGGGTGGAGATTTAATATTATCCGTTAATGTATTTTATTTTTATGACCCCAATTCCCGTGCTACGAATTATTTATTTATTTATTTTGATAAATTACATAAGCGTCATAATAAAAAACAATTACGGTACCTACTTTATTTCGTATTGAAAGACATCTCAGCTATAGCGGATGCATAATTTTTTTTATATATACATTTTATCTCGTGGTATTTCAATTTATGCGTCTAGAAATTAAATTGCAAGAAATTAATAAAATCATAATTAACGATTTTTTAATTAATTTATATCTGTCAATTGGATAGATGGAATATTATGCTGATAGATTTTCAGTTAAATGGTTCTAAAGTCTAAAAAATATGATGATGATCAAAATAAAATTTCACATAAGATATATGCTTATTTATAACCAATAAAGTCAGTTATTAATATACGAGAAAGAGGCAGATTTTAAAGAAAACAATTAATCAAGGATAAAATCGTCGATATATTAATGTATGTAGATAATGTTGTGCTAATAGAAAATATAGTGGTGTCATTAGGGGTGGCAACGAGCTGAGTTCGAGCGAGCTAGCCCTAGCTCGAACTCGATTCGAACTCGATTCGAACCAACTCGATTTGATTCGTGAAGGAGCCCCGAGTTAAAAAAATTGGGCCTGTATTCGATTTGAAATTAATTCGAGCTAACTCGATTTGATTCATTAATAGCTCGAATTGGTAGTATAAAATGCAAGGTAGAGAGAAATGAGAGATCAGGAGAGTGGGCTTGACTGCTTGAGGCATCAGTGCGAAGGAAAAACTTGAAAAAACTTGAGCTTTATCTTAAAAGAAGATGAATGGGCTGGGACTGCGCTTGACTGCTTGAGGCATTTATTATCAAAAAATAGAAAATTGATATATATATTCGAGCTGAATAACTCGCGAGCTGTTATCAAGCGAGCTGTGCATAGCTCGAACTCAATTCGAAATTAATTTCGAGCTCAGAAGCTCGATTCGATTAAGAACTCGAAATTAATTCGAGCGAGCTAATTTCGAATAATTAGCAAATCGATCTCGAGCGAGTCACGAGTCACCAATTATTTTGCCAGCCCTAGGTGTCAATATGAGGGCCCTTAAAAGACTTGTATAAAGCGTCTGGAGAAAGGCTAGGCGCTGACGAAAGCAGTGATGCATTCTTCCGCAGGATTCCATCCCAATCCCATATGGTCCACGTAGAAAGCTAAAAAGCACGAGTCATGCTTACCTTCTGTTTAACATAAAAACCTTTCTTTTTGTATGAATGTCCTTCAATGCTTTACAGAGAAATAGAAAAAAAAAAAAGAAAAGAGCAAGAAGAAAGAAAAAATTCTTTCTACTTTTTCCTTTGAACGCACATGGGGCGGAAACTTGTATTGCTTCTAAATCGTTCGTAAAACTTATGGTACTACTTTGGAGAAGAATTGCATGTTGGCATCATGTGCCTTCGAAATGATATTATCGCTTGATTTCTACCCGAATAATACTTGATGCCAACTTATGTTCACCGATGAGGTAATGCTGTTAGTAGTTATTTGATAATTGATAACGGTAATCTTACATATAATAAAGATGTGTAGATGACCTCAAAAAATGCGAATAAAAGATGTCTATTTTATGTAGACCATACAGTGTCATTAAGGATGTCTCGCCAAAACGTGTAATCAAGCGGCTGTTCTAAAGGGTGCGATAAAAAAGTACATATCTTGGCATATAGACCATATGGTGTCATTTAAAAAATGTCTTGACAAATGGTGCAATCAAATGGATGCTTTAAAGGGTGCAAATGAAAATGTGCATATCTTGACAAAGACACCAAAGGATGTCATTTAAGGGATGTCTCACTAAAGGGTGCAATCGAGGATGACCCTAAAAGATGCGAATGAAAAGGTGTCTATTTTAATATAGAGACCATATGGTGTTATTTAAGTATGTCTCGCCAAAAGTGTAATTGAGTGGTTGTTTTAAAGTGTGCGATAAAAAATCGATGCATATCTTGGCATATAGATCATATGGTGTCATTTAAGAAATGATTTGATAAAGGGTGTAATTGAATGGATGCTTTAAAGAGTGCAAATGAAAATGTGCATATCTTGACAAAAACACCAAAGGGTGTCGTTAATTTAAGAGATGTTTCACTAAAGAGTGCAATCGAATGGATGCCTCCTCCACCAAAGAATTCCAACATTTTACCTATAAATAGTGCTCCTTATTTCAAATTTTCATCAACCATTTCATATTTACAAAATGACAAATAAAATAGATATCACATAACTCTCAAATAGAAATCTAGACGTCATACGTGCACGAGTCATGAAAATTTGGTCCACAACAAATTCAAAGATGGAAAATACATGAGGAATGAATTTCGTTCTACTAGATAGTAAGATAATTTTTTTTTTTTATAAATTTCATGTTTACATTAAAAGAAATTTTTAAATTTGACACCAAACTAAAATTCCTATATCATTTATATTTCAAATATATGACAAGAATTTGCTACCAATATAGTTTTCATATTTATGCATTTGAGCCAACAACTTTATGACATATATAAATTTGAAAATATTTAAATCTTTTAACTTAACAATAATATTTGCTTAAAATATCCAGTTTTTTACTGAAAGATTTTTATTTTGGTACACAGGGAGGTGTTATAAAAAGTGTTGTTGATATTGGATAGTATCAACGGATTCAAAATGATTTTACAAAAGGCGCCATGTGCGAGATTGCACGATTCAACATTGAACATATTGGAGGAGGCTATCGTACAGTTCTTCACAAGTTTTCGATTAGTTTTTTAAAAAACATTTATTTTACTTCTTTGCCATCAAATCTCTTTGTCATATCCACGTGTTACTTTTGATTTCAAGTCTTTTGAAAATATTGGAACAAATATTACTAATTTGACGCGGCCTATAGGTACACCAATTTGTTTAAATTTCTACAATCATATAAATTTAAAATTGTATTTCTTAATTACAATTTACTTATTAAGTAATGTTTATATTTTTAGTTTAATATTTGTACATTTCAAATTAATGTAGATGTCATGGGAAGGATTTATGAGTTTTTTTTTTGTGAAAGACATAATGGTAAAATGGCAGCCTAAACTAATCCAAATTGTATATCTAACCGATGAAAGATTTTTACTTTTATAATGTCAACATAACTATCACTTAAACTATTTTATAGTTCACCAACATGAAGTTCTAAGATATGCATAATTTATTTTATAATTATCACACTTTAAATTTAAACATATACCATGTCTTTTATATTTAAAATTAATTTATTATTTTAAGAGACATATCTTTATTATTTTGAACTCTATATTTACTTTTAACTTGACCGCTGCAAGTTTCACTCGGTGTTTGGATCTGTCAGGGGAATGTCGTAACATTTACTATCTTTAATTTTGATTATAAACTTGTTATGTCTCTTGATTTGTTCTTATCATTTCGTAACATTTACTGTCTTTAATTCTGAATCCAAGACTTCAGTTGACGATTTCCGAAGTCAAATAATTCAGTTCACATTTACTATCTTTGACGCGAAATCAGAATGTACGACATAAATCGAACAAGCAATTGGTAGTTCTTCTAAATTCATGTTATATAGAATTAAACCAAATAAATATCGACTTTTTCAACTTTCTGTCGTCTCATACTCTGATTGTTGTAATTTTGCTCTACGTTACTGAATTCATTTTCACTGTTTTTTTTTTCTCTAACAACAAGGTGCGTTTGAATCATTTAAGAATAAAATTAGAATTAATTATTTGAAGTAAAAAAAAATATTATTCTCAAACGATCAAGAATAAGTTTTTTGAAATCTAGAGTGCTATTTTTAAAGTGGTCCAACATCTAGATTAAATTTTTATTCTTAAGGTGTTTGGATCATCTTCTTGTCACACCCCGAACCAAGTCGCAATTCGAGGAGGACAATCCCGCCGCGTGCATACACTCTGCTGTATACACGTAAGGCTATAAAACATTTGTTTCAAAAGCAATTAAATCACAAAATAAAGTCACAAATGAATAATACCATGTGCCAGTCGTAATATGGAAGCGTGGCATCAACCAACAACGGCTTGTGGTCTCTAAAATCGGATCTCTGTCATCAGCCAAGCCTAAACCTATCTCCACAAATTAATTTGTGGGATGAGTCCGTGAATACTCAATGTGGTAATATCATCAAGCCATTTTAGGATTTAATTATTCAAAAGATTAGAACTTAAATTCATAAATTCACGTCAATCCAGTTTGGAGTACTTTTAATTACATTTATTCAAGAAAAAGAGATATGAGTGTGATTGAGTGTGTTTGCTTGAGGAATATAATATAATACGAGAGTATCCATCTTACAAAACTCCAACCTTGCGAAAATAATTCCCGTGCCAAATCCACCTTAACATGTCTCAATCCTTACTTAGACCTGGGGAAAAAGTCCCGCGCCAGGTCCACCATAACATATTGTGTTCTTGACCGTACCTGTACTTATTCGATCCTACCCATCGAGTGTATACCTAGTGTATAAACACCCGACCCTGATTGCTCCTGCAACCGCTCCTACCCTCCACCGTGCACTAAGTGGGGGCTAGTACTGGGCTACTATCTCGGAGTTCCGCGGGTAGTCCGCTTCCACACACCTAATGGTTCCAGCCAGTCCAAACAAAAGAAATATATATACCAAATGACTGCTAATCCGCCTAATAGCTTAATAGCAGAGTAAGTTAGCATGTGTTGCCCGTGATTGCTATCATAAGGAGACCATCGGCATTAAGCTGGGGTGCAATCTCTCGATAATAGAAACTGTGAGGCGATTTTGGTATGGTGGGAGATGGTTGATTTGTTTTTTTCTTTCTTTTATTGTGCGTACAAATTAAGAAAGAATAAGAAAGGAAATAACCATCCAGCGCCTTGACCCCTTTCTGTAAAGGAGTCTGACTATTTGTCTGAAATACAGATCTAAACCGTACATCAGATCTAGTTGCACAGATCAATGGTCTATATTGATGTTAACAAATATTTGAATCTCTTTCTGTAAAGGAGTCACTTGATCTTATTTTGGATACGTTTATAAGTAGTATAGATATAGATATAGATATAGATAAATTGCATGGTGAAACTAACTCGTCAATAATTTAGCTGTACATTTACTGCATCGTTCCTATAAATAAACCCAAGTTGATTATATCAATTTCTTTTTTATCCTTCTTGTATTGTTACCAAGCTTAGCTGAAGTAAAAAGTTATGGTTACGTACCTAGTTAATGATAGGGGGAATTATCATGCTTATACGTACATATAATATTTTATTTCTCAGCTTATATGAATATAGTATATTGATATTATAAGATTGTCCATTTGAACAATTTCCTTAATCATATATTATTTGGTTACATATTGTACTTTAGATTCGTACTCTACATTTATATTCTTTTCTTGAATTTGTATTGGTTACAAATGCTGAACACATGAATCACAATTGTTCCTAGATACTAGAACCCCTTGTATTAGACATAAACGTACTGACTCTTACATGTATGATCACTTTATATTTCTAGCTAATAACTATTTTATATATCATCTTGGATGATATCGATCACTGAATATTTTTATATGATCATTGAGTTTAAGGGCATATGCTTTCACAATTGCCGGTCTAAAATATTCAGCAATGTTCTGTTTAAATCTGTGTTTTGAAGAAAACAATGTTTAACCTATTTATAATTGTTCTGTTATATCCTGGTGATATTCATTCAAGTTAAATTGTACACATATGTCATAATGCTGCTTCTGTAGTCAACCAGGATAAGTAATCTCATTACTTAATAATTAACCTTTTATAATATCTAATTTAGCAGCCCTTTTTCCATTTTACTTTCTGTTTAGTGTTTGGTTGAGGGAAACAACATGTCTTTTTATAAGAAAGGAATAACGTAGAAGAAAAATGCCAGGAACACCAATTGAAGGTTGACTTATATCTCTAAACCATCAACTAAACAACCAAATTATTCTTTGGGTTTTATTTACTACAAACCCAATAAGAATATTCGGACTATACCAAGGAACAGGTGTTGCAACTTGCAAATTAGAGAATCTTGCAAAGTTGCGAAGAGGTTATTGTCTTACTAATATAGAAGGGTTTTGTACCAGTATAGGAAAGGGGTCTGATTCAGGATACCAATTGCTATCAATGAACAATAAATCGTGGATACAAAAAGGAATAAAAAAAAAATAGAAGGAAATTGGAGGACAATACCTCATAGCAAAAAACAGCACAAAGCTATTGCAATTACTGCCTACTTTGCATCTAGTACCTTCACTCTCTCTCTCACCAAATAACCCTTAGAAAAAAATGAAAAAGAGAAGAACGGATAAGAGAAGAGCACCAACAGTGAGGTGGAGAACTATTTATAGACTGTTCGAAGTCGGTTTGGAAGATAAGGATGTGTGACGTGGCTAGCAAGGCGATTAGGGAAGAGGGAGCGACAAAAGGGATAAGCTCAACTAAGATGGTTTTGAAGGATCAGTCTAAGGCTAAACCCTTGTGGAACACTCTAGAAGAGGCGAGATAGAACCAGGATAAGCTAGAAGGGAAGAGGGATCGTAAGAGGTTCCGCCGGAGTAAACAGAGAAGAATGAAAGAGGAAGCGGGTCATCCAATGGGTCACGAGCAGATAGGAATGAATGAGATAGAGAAGACAGGATATTAGGATAAGGACGCACCAAAATACAATGATCAGACGATCAGAAAATTTCAGTGTTTAATTTATCATTTGGGTGGTCCAGATTGAACAAAATCTAATAAATTTAATTTGGATTATGGACCACTATATAAATTAATGTTTCATGGTGAAAGCTTTCAGTTTTCAGTAATCATCTTTTTACTTAGTCAGCTAACATATTTATTAGCTAACTTTATAGAATAATTATTATTTGTTTTTTTTATATATTCATGTTTATTTTGATTAACGTATTCATTGTTCTTTATCACCAAAAAGTTATTTACTCAATTAAGTTTGGATTTTACTCGTTACAATTCTGCAGACACTTATTAAAAATTCTTCTTCAGATTTAATTGGAAATTAATTTCTTGCTTCAAAATTACTGGGTATGACACTTCTTAATGTGAATTAAGAAGTGATTGGGACCACTTTTCAATCCGGATTAAAAAAATAATCCAAACACTCTAAGAATAAAAATTTAATTCGAATGTTGGACCACTTAAAAATAACATTCTAGATCCCAAAAAATTTATTCTTGATCGTTTAGGAATAATATTTTTACTCTGAATAACTAATCTTAATTTTATTCTTAGATGATCCAAACGCCCCCGAGAAGATTAAGAACAATGTATTCTTCAATTATCTGAGTTTAATTTGACGGATTGGCTCTAAGTAACTGCCTTAAATTAAAATTCTAGTCGGTTTGTCACGTATAGTTCATTCCGATTTAGACAACATGATGAACCTACTATCCTAGTTATGACCACTAGACACGGACCCAATCTATCTTGTCAGCAATTTTAGTGTCAATTTACTTTCCCTAGATTTTTTATATTTTAAACAAGTAGATTTTCCCATAATTTCACATGATGTGAATGCAACGGACAATAGTACATCTGCTCATAAATACTGATGTGGCCACTTTGATTGCAAAAAAAAAAAAATGCGAAAAATGCTAATTTGCAAAATTACTGAATTAGTATTTTTGTCTAAAAATACTGATGAAAATGAAAAAGAATTAGGGACTAATTAGCCTCAATTAAGTCTCCTCATTGGCTAATTTTTAGAAAAAGGAGACCATATTTCTTTTCTAGAAACAAACCTTCAACTTTTTCTATTTTAGAAAGTGAACGTTGTACAAAAAGTATACGTTAGGAACCGTTACAGTCATCTAGTATATAAGGAAACATAGCATCTGTTGTAAATTCAAGCTCAGAGAAATAACAAAAATACATTCTCTTCATTGCGTTTTCATAACATGGTATCAGAGCGGGTGTAAAACTGCTAAATTCTCAAATCCATCTCAGCCAACAAAAAGGCAATTCAAAATCTAACAAATCGATCCCAAATCCAAAGTTTCCAGAAAACCTTTGATAATCTGTTCTTATCAGTTTTTTACCAGCAAAAAAAACGAAAGCCAACCAACTTAAATACAAAAAAAAAAAAAAACTTTCACAACACTTTAGCTAAAATCAAATCTTCCGAAAAGTCACAATGAATCCTGAAACAGCAAAACTCACCTCAGAATTGCTCGATGAAAAGAACTGTCTATCCTGGGCCAAATCAGTAACCTTTGCTCTGAGCGGTAGAGGGAAGCTGGGTCATAATACTGGCACCAAGCTCAAACCAGTTGATGCAAAGCCGTCTGAGCCCACTAATGAAGAGAAACATAAGCTTGAGGAGTAGCAATGGCTAACCACTCAGTTATCTCCTGGATTCTGACATCAATTGAACCAAAATTATCTAAAATGTTCATGTACAGCAAGATAGAAAAAGAGTTATGGGATAAAATAGAGCCAGTTTATGGTCAAAGAAATAATTACGCTCACATCTATCAGCTTAAACAAGAAATTTACCACGCCAGAAAAAATTCTAGAAGCCATACATATTATCTTATCGAAATGACAGCAAAATTTGATGAGCTCGATGAATACCTACCTCCCACCACTGATCCAGCTGAAATCATGAAAAGGCAAGAGCATGAAAAGGTGTACATCTATCTAGGTGGCCTCGACTCAAGTTACGATGCCATTCGCTCCCAGATCCTTCTCAGCTCTGACTTTCCACCTTTCTCAGCCGTAGTGGCCATGGTTCAGAGGGAAGATGCCAGGAGGAGCGCCATGAACTCAGAGGAGGCTCCACTAGTGGTGGAAAACCAAGTTTTTGCCGTCACAGCAGACATGGCGAGGAACAGGAATAAAGAGAGCGAGAAATGCTCTCACTACTCTCACTGCAAAAAAAAACGGGCACACAAACGATACGTGCTGGATGTTACACCCTCATCTCAAGCCAAAATGGAAAGGCAATGGAGGAAATCGCATTCAGGAGAAGGCGGCCAAGAGAGTAGGGAAAATCCTAGATCAGAGAGGCAACGAGAAGAGGAGCTTCATAGCGAGGGGAGATAAAGGGGACGAAGCGGTTGAACCGAGTGGGTCGACTCAGACTCGAGCCCTTGATTGCGAAGCTGACTCGTCCCGACTTGATCGAATCGAGAACCAAATCTCACAGCTCGCCTCTCTTCTGAGCTAAAAAAATGGACCAAACAAGTTCAATTAAACACTTAAATTTTAATTATCAGCCCAATAGTATACTTGATCCAAAGGATTTGATAAATCAGACCAGATTAGATGGATTTAGTGAAAATAAATGCTTAACCATAGGTTTTAATACCAAAAATGGTTCTAGCAATTGTCTTAAATGGATACTTGACTCTAGTGCTACTGATCCTATGACGGGTGATTCCAATTTAATTAGAAATTTTCAACCAATTAACAGTAACCATTTCTATACCGTGGCCAACAATGAGAAAATTAGAATTAAGGGTTGGGGATTTGTTAGCCTTTTTGAAAAGGTTTTCTTCAAGATATTTTTCTTGTAGAAAATAGTAATGTTAATTTACTTTCTATAAGCAAGCTTTCAAAAGATTTAAATTATGAAGTAGATTTTAAATCAAATAATGTTATTTCAGGATTCTCTCACCAAAGAGAAGATTGGTGGAGGTTTCCTAGAAAATGGACTTTATCTTTTGACTAGTAATAAACCGATTTTGAATGTAAGAAGCAATGAGGACTTAGGTGATCTCTGGCATAGGAGAATTGGTCATCCTTCGGATAAGATTTTAAAATCTTTATTAGATTTACCAAGAATTGATTGTAGTAGTTGTGAGACTTGCAAATTTGCAAAACAAACTAGAATTCCTTTTTGTAATTCAAATTCTACGAGCAATGAGATTCTTGGACTTATTCATTCCGATGTATGGGACCCCGCTCCTGTTATTTCTTACAACGGTTTTAAATATTTCGTTATTTTCATTTATGATTTCTCAAAAAAAAAAATACTTGGATGTATTTGATTAAAAAAAAAAGTGAAGATTTTTCTCATTTTCAAAATTTTACTAATCTTGTTGAAAATCAATTTAACAAAAAAATTAAAATTTTGAGGACTGACAATGGTACGGAATTTGTTAACGAAACTTTTTCAAACTTCTTAAAAGAAAAAAGATATTTTACATCAAACTTCTTGTATTTATACTCCTCACCAAAATAGTGTGTCGGAAAGAAAAAACTGCCATCTTCTTGAAGTTACTCGAGCTCTTTTGCTTGAAAACAACGTTCCAAATTTTTTTTGGTCTGAAGCCGTTCTCACAGCAACCTATTTAATCGGTGGATTGCCGAGTGTCAATTTAGATTTCAAGAGTCCTCTACAAATTCTTCTTGGTAGGAAAATTAATCTTGACTATTTAAAAATTTTCAGGTGTACTAGTTTTGTTTACAAAAACCGTTTGCATAAATTTGATTCTACTTCAATTAAAACTATTTTTCTGGGATATTCTTTTAAAA
Organism: Rhynchospora breviuscula; assembly: GCA_027562975.1. Classification (NCBI taxonomy): domain Eukaryota; kingdom Viridiplantae; phylum Streptophyta; class Magnoliopsida; order Poales; family Cyperaceae; genus Rhynchospora; species Rhynchospora breviuscula. The sequence goes on along the minus strand of CM050401.1, from coordinate 32,604,041 downwards.
AAAAAGTACAAATGTTATAATCCTAAAAATGAAAAAACTTTATATTTCTAGGGATGTTTTCTTTTTAGAAAATGAACCGTTTTATAAAGAAAATTATGTAGAAAATTTAGAAACTAACTCTTTAAGTGATTTTGTATTTTCTTATGTTACTAACCTTGATACAAGAGAGGTCCAAGATGGATCAAGTAATGATATAGATGAAGCACCTCAAGAAACATTTAATGAAGAAGAAGATAATTTGGAGCAAATTGAGGAAAGCAATGAAGAGGATATCCAACCAATGCGTTCAAGTCGTCAAACGCAATCATCGACTCGACTTCGAGATTATGTAACCTATTCGGTACAATATCCAATTCAAAATTATTTATCTTATGATAATATTTCTAGTAGTCGTTATGCTTTTTTAACCAATTTGTCAAAAAAATGAGGAACCAACATTTTATGAAGATGCCACAAAGGACCCAAATTGGTCTGCGGTCATGAAAGAAGAATTAATGGCCTTGGAAAAAAAATAAAACTTGGAAATTATGCCAATTACCTAAAGGAAAAAACTTCGTAGGATGTAAATGGGTTTACAAAATCAAATACAAATGTGATGGTACAATTGAAAGTGGCCAAAGGGTATACCCAAACCCAAGGAATTGATTACCATGAAACCTTTGCTTCTGTTGTAAAATTGAATACCGTTAGGATACTTTTCTCAATTGCGGTTAACAATAATTGGGACTTGCAACAAATGGATGTGAAAAATGCGTTCCTTCAAGGGACGCTTGAGGAAGAAGTTTACATGAAAGTTCCACCCGGTCACAAAATGGAGAATGTTCCTAACATTGTGTGTAGTTTGTAGAAATCGATTTACGATCTAAAACAATCTCTTAGCGCTTGGTATGGTAATCATAGTCCATTCTTAATTTCATGCAATTTCAAGGTCGGTAAAGCCGATACTTCTTTATTTACAAAAAAATCGAATGACACTATTGTTGTTGTCTTGGTCTATGTACATGACATAATTATCACGGAAAATGACCCTTTAGCAATAAATAAAGTAAAAATGGATCTCAAAAATAAATTTGATATTAAGGATCTTGGTAAATTAAAATACTTTCTTGGAATAGAAATAACTCATTCTTCGAAAGGGTCATTTTTATGTCAAAGAAAGTATGTACTTGATTTACTTAAGGAAACGGGTAAGCTAGGATGTAAGCCGGCCAAAACTTCTATTGATGTAAATGTTAAACTTAATAGTGAGGATGGTAAGCCATTAAATGACATTAATCAATTTCAAAGATTAGTAGGAAAGTTAATTAATTTATTTAACGGTGACTAGACCGGATATATCCTTTGCGGTAAGCTTGGTAAGCCAATATATGCATGAACCAAGGACCACACATTTAGAGGCTATACATAGGATTTTAAGATACTTAAAAGGTTATCCCGGCAAGGGAGTATGGATGAAGCGTAATGAAACTAACATACCGTGTGGCTATTCCGATACAGATTGGGCCGGAAGCTTTGATGGAAAATCTACTACCGGTTTTTGCATATTTGTAGGCGGAAATTTAGTCATATTGAAAAGCAAGAAGCAAAGTGTCGTGGCACGATCGAGCGCAGAAGCGGAGTATCGGGTCATGGCATCCAACGCAAGTGAACTAACTCGGATCAAACAATTGCTAGCCGACCTAAATGTGGATATCAAGGAATCAATGAAAAAAATTTGTGATAACCAAGTGGCTAGACATATTGTGGCGAATCCGGTGTTTCACGAGCGTACCAATCACATCGAAGTAGATTGTCACTTTATAAGAGAGAGGGTACAATCCAAAGAAATTGAAACCCCATTCGTGAGAAGTGAAGATCAACTAGCGGACATTTTTACAAAGGGATTGACCATTGGAAGATTCAAAGAATCAATCGCAAGCTAGGATTGTTCGATATATTCAATCTTAGCTTGAAGGGGAGTGATGAAAATGAAAAAGAATTAGGGACTAATTAGCCTCAGTTAAGTCTCCTCATTGGCTAATTTTTAGAAAAATGAGACCATATTTCTTTTCTAGAAATAGACCTTCAACTTTTTCTATATTTTTAGAAAGTGAACGTTGTAAAAAAGTATACGTTAAGTATACTTTAGTAACCGTTAGAGTCATCTTGTATATAAGACAACATAGTACCTGTTGTAAATTCAAGCTTAGAGAAATAATAAAAATACATTCTCTTCATTGTGTTTTCACATGCTGTTAACTAATTTGCAATTGCACTGTCAAAAAAAAAAAAAAAAAGAAAAGAAAGAAAAGCATTGACGGCGACTGATGACTTGAAATTGGAATATTACTAAACCACACTTCAAAAGATAATAAACTGCAGAAAAGGTATAAAATAAATTAAATGATACACAGTAGTAAAATAAAAAATGTCTTCTTCTGCAATTTAATGATAACGAATTAACGATGTTATAATTCCTCTTGAACGCAATTTATTTGACTCTGCCACATACATGGATTCAGCGTAACAAAACACAAAATTAAACGACTAATGCTCCTAGCGTACCTTCTAGTCGTGAGAAATATAATATGCACAAAAGTTTTCAATTTAGAATTGTTCACAAGATTTTGTTGGTCATCGATATTATATCGAGAATCATCTTTTTACAGAAAAGATGCAATTAACAATAAAAACTAATTCATGAACTTTAAATATTCATCCTTATATCACAATAAAAAAAATTGATACCACCAATTCAGAGTTTACGCCCAAAATACGAAATTTTCATTTTCCGACCTCTTACTCTGCCGACTGCCAGTGTTATATTACCAATTGACATGCATATGTGTATGTAACAATGAAAAAGAAAAAAAAAAGTAATCCTATAAATTCATGTGCCCCCCTGGCCCCCTCTCCGGTATATCTCCTAGCAGTGTGGTGTGGACGTGTGGTTAAATCAATTAAAGTGTTTTCTACTGGATATTTGTTGAAATTGGGCCTTATGGGCCTAGATCATGTAGTTTTTTTATGTCAGTTACACTTTATGATTTCAACTATATCCTGTGTCAAAACTCATCTTCATTATTTCATTTTATTATTTTTTTTTTCAGAATTTGATTTTCTTACGATGTTTTTTTAAGAGACTTTCCTTTCATTTAAGTCTTGTTTGAATTAAATAACTATTAGCCATGCATCATATAAGTCCCAGTTTTGAAAATTGTACTTGGGTAGTATGAATAAGCAGTATTAATTATTATATTTTAAACATTCATATTTCGAGTTATGCACTGGCAGCAATGTGTATTTGTGTATGATATTATTTCACAAATGAAAATAGCATTTTTTTTTAGTGACATTGCATAAAATACAGCCCCGTGAAAACTTATTCCTATATAAATTTGTGTAACATAAATGCTTTTTATTAGAACTGTGTTTGATGAATTTATGATTTTCAGGTTTCTTTGTTCTACAACCTTCCGTTGAGGCCTGCTCTTTTCGTAATAGTTGATTCTTCTTGGTGAATGAACAACAGAGAAAGGTTTGCTCTTATCTTTTCTACAACTTTACAATAGTTGTTACATTACTTATTTTATTTTAATTTATTTAGTTCAAAGATAAATAAATAAAATAAGAGCAACTTATCTAGGAATGCGCCAATTCCTTCTTACTAATAACATAGACAAATCTGTACACATGTAACTATGTAAGTCCACATTAAACAACAATTGGAAGCATGTGGTCCATAAATAATACGACAACATACTACAAATACAGAGACATTCCCAGACCAATTCATCTCGGTCTAAAATCTAATTAAATTCTATCTAGACGAAACCACGCATGCAATGCATGTGTCTCAATATGATAATAAGATTAGTCTAGTTGATGAAGTGGGAACCCATGATGGATCCGACATATCGTACCCAACAAAGCTGGTCAAGACGTAGAGATGTGAAAGCCGAAAAAATAAAAAATAATATTAAAACAATCAAGAATTTTGAAAATAAGTAAAAAATAATCGAAATTATATAAATAGTATTGCAATATCTATTTTTTAGTATCAATTTTTCAAAAACCGATACAAGCTGGTATCGGTTTTCCAAAAACCGATATTAGCTAGAATCGGTTGTTGGAACTTTTTAGCGATTTTTAGATTAAAATAATAATTATTTTTATTATTTTAATTAATTTTAAATAAATATTAATATATTGGATTGATGAAAAATATAATATATATATTTTTGAACATGTTTAAAATAAAAATAATATATATTATTTTATGACAATGATTATATTTATTTATGCTTTTAGTTAAATAAATAGTTTCTTAGAATTGATTTGTTAGATAATTTAGCGATTTTTCGTTTTTTTCCCTGTTTGGAGTTAGGTTATAAAAATCACATGTATGAAAGTAGAGTTGCTTGCTTACACAAGGTGATTTTTTCTGAATTTTTTGGAACTATTTTTCATGTAGTTTTTCAATCCCGAAAACTGATGAAATTACAAAAACTATTTCTCGGAATTGATTTGTTAGGTACTTTGGCAATTTTTTGTTTTTTTCCTGTTTGGAGTTAGGTTGTGAAAATTGCAGGTATAAAAATAGAGTCGCTCGTTTACACAACGTGATGAGATGAAAGGAGATAAAAGAAAATTAGAGAAGAGGAGATAAAAGGAGATTAGAGGAAAGGATATAAAGAGGAGAGTAGAGGAGATAAAAGGAGAAAATATATATATAACATATACATAAATTATGTATGACAATTTTAATATACTTAAATATTATATGAATTATATTATAAAGATTATATTTTAAAATAATACTAAAATATTAATATATGGATTATATTTTTGGATTACGTAAAATTATTCATTTAAATAAAAACATAAATAAAAATAATCATTGTCATAAATAATTTATATTATCTTTGTTATTAATATGCTCAAAACAAATATATATTATCTTTTTCATCAATCAAATATATTAATATTTATTTAAAATTAATTAAAATAATAAAAATATTCAATATTTTATTTTAAAAATGGCTAAAAATAAAAAATATTCAATATTTTATTTATCGGTTTTTGGAATACCGATAAATACTAGTTAAAAAGTTTAAATTATTTTTGAAATATTTTCGAAATTCGTAAATATTTTAATATTATTTTTAATTTTTTCGGCTGTGAAAATGTGTGAGAAGAGAGGGAGGAAAGACTCGAGACAAGGGGAATTTAAAAGGGAATAAAGGCATGCCACTTTTGCAATCCACTAAGGAAGAAAAGACCTCCTAATTCCCTGCGACGCCGCATGCCACTTTCTTCCATCTGCTCCGTGACAAATCCATGTCAGACGCATTCTCTGTATGTCGTTAAATATTTACCAGTAGTGATCATCAAGTTTCCACTTTTTTTTTATTTTTTTTTTTATCATAGTCCGTAGGCACTCACACCCCTACACACTCACCCAAATTATCTCGCCCCAGCGAGATTCGAACCCCCGTCTCCTCGTAGGGAGACTTGTGTCTCTACCAACTCGACTAGCGAGCGGAGACCAAGTTTCCACTCGCATATTTCTCTAATCTACTCGCATCTTCTTTCCCCACATATTTTGGTGCAGCTTTCCATCAGATCATAATTATGGTTGTTGAATTTAACAGTTCACATTTTTATAATATCTTTTCACCTAGATATTATGAAATCTAATTGTCATAATATTTTTTTAATTTACTTTTTTTCTTCTGAATATATTATGGTGTTAGTTTCATTAAGATTGATATTTAAAAAAATTAATTAACAAGTTAAGCACTCTAAATAACTTTCACAACATTATGCTCCGTACTATAATGAAAAAGAAGAACAACGCAATACTGCCAAATCATTTCCGAAATGTGGGATTGTCTCTCGCTAGGTTACAATTAACATGTCCAAATTTTTTTAAATCATCAAGTATAGTAATTTCAATTGGATGTTGGATTTGGTGGAAGATGATTAATAAAATTTTCATTTTGAAACAAATTGACCATTAAATTTTAATTTATTCTTCACATATATATAATTAAAATTTAGTACATACCTATAAGGTTACTCAAATCAATAAACTTAACGATGCAATTCTGTAGAACTTTTTGACTTAATGCAAGCAGGCCCCTAGCTTAGGTTGTTTATTATAAAAAAAACTTGCTCAACATCCCCGCCTTTTGAAAACTACTAGCAGCCGATATATCGGACATGGTTCCGTCTCGTATGACTATTCTCACATTTCAAATTTTATTAGATGGATCCAAACCATTCAATATTTTAATATTTTTTTTAAAAAATTTTATTATTTTTTTATGTTTTAGAAAATCTTTGATGCAAATATATGAACCTTCTATTGATTTTGAAAAATCGGAAAAAAAAATAATACAAAAATTGAAAAAAAAATTATATAAAAATTCGTTTCCTATAAATTCTCAATATAAAGAACACAACTTGATCGGTCGTTTTTTAAAATTGAAACTGAAAACGATCGTATGAAACGAACTCATCATCACATATACTAGACTCTAGCATTTTTTTTCCCTATTAAAAGAAATATGCCTTCTACCTTCTATTTTAAAAAATAATAAATCACTGACTTTACTGTACAAGGGAAAAGAATAAACATCGCTACCTTTATCTATACTACTTATAAAAGCACCAAAAACAATGTCATAATAATAATAATTTCACAAAAGGGGGTTCAAACATTTGTTAACATCATTATAGACCGTTGATCTTGTGCAACTTGATCTGATGTACGGTTTAGATCTGTATTTCAAACAAAGAGTCGGACCCCTTTACAGAAAGGGGTCAAGGCGCTGGATGGTTGTTTTCTTTTTTATTCTTTCTTAATTTGTGCGCACAGTAAAGGAAAGAGAAAAACAAATCAACCATCTCCCATCATACCAAAATCGTTTTCTAAAAAAATTACCTCAAATTTCCTTTCTTATTCCCACACTGGGCTTATTTGCTAGTCTTTACAAAATATTTTATCGACGATAAATTTTATAATAATTAGTAGGTTAATTTATTGCTTAATTAGAATCTACCATAATTTCTTTTGGTAATGTCCCTTTTAAATTAGAATGCTTCGATAATTTTACCAAACGAGCAATTCTTTTCTTTTTTTTCTTTTTATTTCTGGATGAAGCTGCAGCCTAATCATCTTTGTATTGTTGTATTCTGATTAGAAAAAAAAAAAAGAAATGTTTACTAAAAAAATTTTATAGAAAACATTTAGAAATAAATTCAATATTTTTTATAAATCCTGAGATTTTAAATTAACAATAAGATGATTAGCAGCATAAAAATACAACAAATGAGTACCAAACAAATCTATCAATTTTAAAATTTTTCATTTTAGACATTTAAACACATACAAGTTTCAATAAAATTATAAATAAATAAATCATCCCATATTAAAATAAATGGAGAAAAACATATCGGAAATATATAAACTTCCATTCAAAATAACTAAAGAAAGAAAACTTATATTAACTATTAAGCAATGAATCTAATAAATACATACATTTATAATTATATATGTGTTTCTTCAAAAGAATATATCTATTGGAGATATATATATATATATAAACTTACAATCAAAATACATAAAGAAAGAAACATATATGTTATTAAGCAAAGAAAAATAATGTTATTAAGACATACATTTAAATTTATAATTTTTTAGTTAAGACATTTATAATTTTTTTTAAGACAATTATATATGTTAAGAAGTATATTTATAATTATATATGTTGATGAAAGGACATCACACAACCCGGGAATAATTCCCTTGCTTCCAGACGTCGATCTATCCTGACTAGCCATTGTAGCTCGTTCCCCTATGTAGAACAGAGCACCACTATTCTGCAATGCAGGAATAGAAAGTGAGAAATCCAATATCCAACGTCAAAGCATACCACTAATATAAACACATATACAATGGCAAGCAAAGGAGACAAAACAATCATCCAAACCTATGATTCCATCTAACATAACAAACCAAATACTAACATCCAAACACAAATTCCTTGAACATACCCCATTCTCTTCTTTCTTGGTCTATGTGAGCTCCTCAAGCCTGAGGCCTAATCTTCTGTCACACAAATTATTCTTTCTAGATACATAAGTATTATTTAAAAAAGAAACCATCATCACATCCGACAGTGAAAGACAAATGCAACAGGGCAGGTTATACCCCCTTATAAATACACACAAGCCAGCTAGTTGTGTGCAACTGTAATCAAATACTCAAAAGCAACAAAATCATGTTATCATCCATAGCATTGTTACAAGAGAGGTTCAGAGAGTTGGAGAGAATGAAGGAAATGAGAGAGGGAAGGTGTTTAGGTTCTCTAGGTATGAACTATGCAACCTCATGGCCAACCTCCTCTGTGCTTGTTTTTACCTCAGAGAAACCAAGGTGGTTCTTTCACCCCGACCTCATCTATCCTTCCCGGCCACTCTTTGAGACCAAGTTTCATCTTCTAACGGAGACTGACCGGTCGTTGTCTATCGGCCTTCAACCCGCCTTGCTTGCACCTGGAGAAACTGATATTGACACTAGCCTTCACCTCTGAATTACTTTTGGATGTAGGATATATGCCATGACATATGACATGTTGCCGTTCCATCGTTTTCTTGTTTCCATTTTTTGACGGCTTCTTTTCCTTTCCTTTTTTTTTTTTTAATTTTCTTCTTTTGTCTTTTTTTTTTTTTTTTTTTGGTGCGCTGTGGTATGAACCATGACTTTGGAGTATAAGGACCAAAGTCATTAAGGTGTAATTATGGACAACCAGTGTTAAAGTGTTTTTGAAATCTTTGACAAACTGTTTTTGTCCGGGTTAGTACATTCTATAAGCTAAGTTTTTACCTCGTCGCCATCAACTTGCTACAAAATATACAGATTCGCCCTGCACGTTTTATGACTCAAAGTTCCGAATAACAAATTCCGCGTTAATGGAATAATGGTAGAGAGAAACTACGGCAATATATGAAATAAATTTTTAAGTTATGCATGTGAATTAAATCAATCCCTTAAGCACAGTGTAGGATCCTCTCTCTCTCTCTATATATATATATATTGAAGGTCGGACGGTGAGTGTGTAGGATAATATAATTGCTATATATACCTAGCTATATATTAGACCACAAGAATAATTTGATGTGCTTCAATGGTTCCTCCCCGGTACTATTTTAATTTTTTTAGAAAACTTGACACCTCTCCAGTACTATTACATGAGATTATGTTAGCGTTCTTGAGAGGGGAAAAAAGGGTTTCGTTGGCTCGAAGCGGGTTAAATTGACACTTATCTACATTTCCATTGTTCATTTTTTTTTTTTTTTGTTTAGAAAACTTCTGCTGATTATATTATAGTTTTGATCGTCCAATATACTTGTCCCTCAATTAATCTGCTTTATGTGGAGTACTCCAGTTAATTAATTTGTGGATTCGTTTGACTAATTGATTAGTTTAAATCGTACTGATATAAATTTGACGGTTACAAATATATCTTACATGGTAACACTCTCATGTATGTACTTTGACACTTAATCTCAATTAATGTCGATATTGAACGACGACACTTCAAGTTCTCCCGTGCGCGAACCCCTCCCATCCCGTCTGGCGTCTGGTGTCGCTATGTTGCGGACGGCACGCATCGAGTTTCTTTGATCCGTTCAATTTGTTCTCTCGAACAGATTCGCAAATGCACACAATACAAGCAACAGATCATTTTTCTCAAGTCCAACGACATGACCGGGGACGCCGATCTTCAATAGCATATTATCATCCAAATATTGTGGGTTAAGATGGCTGGTATATTCAAATGAGCCGCTCATTAATTCTGCATGAGCTCTTTATATAATTGATAATGATACAAAAACTTTTTTCTCAATATATCATAAACACTAATCATTAGATGTGATAAATTTATCGACTCCAAAATTCTAAACATTTTTGAGATATATGAGGAAACTAAAACTATATATCACAAACTAATTTAAGATGAGTTCTTCACGTGATGAACTGGAGTTTAAATGAATAATGAACATTTTTTTCATATTTTATTTGTATACAAAGCAATTTGACTTCCTCCTACAAAACTTATGAACTGTTTTCTCATGGAACAAAAACTCAATCAACTTCTCTATTATCAAGAAATAAATCAACCATAAATTTAACCAAACTTGACATGCCTATCACAACAAAAAGAATGGATCAAATTCTTATGAAATGATTATCTTTCGTATAAATTCAAGTTCTTTGTTGAAAAATAAACAAAATGATCCCGAAGTGGAGATTTTTGTTTTAATTTTAATCTTCTCTCGCATTCTTTGGTTATAAAAATTATCGCTATAGTTATTAGGTTTAGGTTACAATTGTGTGATCATTTGTCTGTTATCATATAATTACTATTTTAGCTACTATTTCAAAGTTTGATTTCACATTTTGTAAGTTGCACCTCTAATCGTAGCGCCTTGATCTAGCTTGTTTATGATTAATTTTTTTTTTCTTTACTGCTGCACAATTTTTTAAGCATCTAAATGGTATGGTTTGTCTCATGATTTTGATTTTTTTTTTCTTTATTCAATTTTTCCAACAAAAAAACGGATTACGCTGGTGATATGGTGGTCCGAGGTCGCAATAAATAGTAGCAGTAGGAGCCAACAACACAAACGGTAGTACCATCAACAACAATAATAACAGTAGGATTTAGGCTACGACCAAAGCGATATGGATGGAGGACACCGTCAAGTGCGATCATATTCCAATAATAAAAATTCAAACGGTCAATTCAAACTGTCCAATGTGTTAGAGAGATGTTCTAGAAACCAATCAGTTTATGGCTACTTTTTTAGTTTATGTTATTGATGATATTTAATTTGTTCCTTGATTTTATTATTGACAAATCATTCAGGTTGAGGATCTGAATTGTGGATCTATGTGTTTCATTTATGATTAAATGACAATATAAAATCTAAATCGTCCGTAATCTTGATAATTAACAAAGAACATTAATTATCATAAAATATTAGTATGCAAATTAAGTGATAATTAAGTTCTACAAATCATAGGTAAGGAGTTACCAACTTAATTGCATATGTGTATATTATTGGAACATAGTATATGACATGATCTAATGAAATAAATATATGGATTGTGTTATGTGTCATTATTTATTTTATATGAGTTTAATTCTAAGTTTGGGATGGTTCAACTTTTCCATATAAGGATATGTTCAATAAATATCGCCTAACGTTGATTCCTGATAAGGGCTGCTATACAGACTTTATTTATGTTCTCTTGATTTGTGCTGGAAAAAGTTATTCATCAAGAAAACCGTATGTTCCTCATTAGTATATCTAGTGAGTGATAATATCTATTAGGCCCCTTGGTGGAGTTGGATTGTTTGTTAGCAACTTGTACAATCAACTCTAGATCAAGAAATGTATAATCTGCGAGAATGACACATTTTTATCTTTGATTATATAGTAATATCATGCGACATAAGAATCAAAATAAGAAAATACTTTATTTCTTATGCATGATTGAAATACTGTAATAGTACAATATTTATTTATGTTAATTGAGAATCATAACGTGTTGTTAAATACCGCTTATGATTATTGAAAATAAATAGCGATTTAATTTCCATGGCCAACATGACATAAATCCTTAAGGGTCACACAAATAAGTTTTAACCATACAGTGTATTATTTGATTTATTTACATTCGAGAATGCAAAGTATGATAAGTTGATTAATTAATTATATACCGTTGTGAACCGTTATAATTAATTAAATCAAAGGGATCGTATACAAATAAAATAATATATATGCTAATTCTAAAATAATTATCAATAAGTTGATAATTAATTTTGTTCAACATATTTTAATATAATTATATGAATTATATTAAAAGTATAGGATTCATTTAATTAGCCTAATTGAGCTCAAATAGAAAGCAATTGAAAGGTCCATTAAATAATTGATTTAATGTGTTTAAAGAAAGATTAAACAAGTGGATTAAGTGGTCCATATAGGCCCTTAATGAGGTTGGCCATTGTTTACCCCTAAATTCTGCCATACAAGAAAAATGCAACAATTCACGGGCAGTGAAAATGGGGCCCACAAAGGCAAGCTGGGTCCAGATTCTCAGAAGGAGGGGGTCAATTTTTGAAGCAAAAGACGCGCCTAGACTAAAGCCATAATATTGATATTAATATTAATATTAATACAGTTCGCCATATGACTGTTAATTTAATATTTAATATTCAATATTAATAGAAGAAGAGGTGACATAAATATCATGGATCATTGGGCAAAGCAAGAAGCCAGAAGATGCTCAGCGAGAGATACTTAAACGAATTAATTATATGAATTATTCTGCGAGTCTTAGAATATTCATTTAATTAATTTAAAAATTCCAAAAATAGAAAATTCATGACCATCAAGTGCCTCAAATTTTTATGAGAAGTTGTACTAAATTTCATGTCAAAATGACAAAAGAAAAGGCTTCAATTAATTTTGCAAAGAAGAACAAAAAATCAAAGAGATGCTGAAATTCCAGAAAATGGTTGACTCCATTTGATGAAAGAAATGGAGAGGAGATTGTGCGGATTAAATGGAAATGGAGATGAGAATTGAAATGGGCTGCTGGAGCCCGATACAAAAGTCGAAACCCATAGTCTTTTCCTCCTCCTCACTCGCGTTACTGGACCCCACTATCGGCGAAACAGAGCCACAGCCACACAAATGGTGATCTGTGATTGGCTGAAAATCTATGTGGCTGCACTAGTCAGCGCCTCACATGTGTCGCACTCTCACTCGCTCTCGTCCCCGGGTCCTACCTTCAACAGAAAATGAAATGAGAAAAGGAGAGAAGTCGAAGAAGGAAGAAGCTCCGTCTCTCTGACACAAATCAATTCCGGCGATTCCCTCCACCATTGTCGGAGTTCTTGATACCGCTGGAAAGATACCGTCAAGGAGAAGTCAATGGTGCCAATCTAGACCCTCCTAGTCCCCTGAACATGGCGAATTTTTCCAATGAAGCCCCGAGACAGTGAGATGGTGAAAGTGAAATTGAAGCCGTTGGAAGCATGGGAGCTTAGTGCGCTTGTGCATACATGTTTGTGAAGGTCCTAAGAGCGAGAATATGCATTCAATTGGGACTGAAATTAAGCAATGAGGTGGGATCACCAATTGGTGTCATGGCACGGCTTAGTGTTGGTTAAACCTTGGTTAACACTTAACAGTCGATTGAGGGGGTTAATTAACATTAAAAACTTGTTAAACATGATAGACAGACGCTCTAAAGATGAGGGATAAGTGTCAGGGAAGTTTTAAATCCACTGGAGAGACAATTGCTTCCGGTTGCACTTGAGAGAAGTAAAAAATGATGTAAACCGTTCTCTCACTGATCCCCCCATGGAAAATTTACCATCCCATTAAAATTGTTGAATGCACCCGTCCTATGTACACCATGCACAGAAATTCGAAATGTTTAATTGGTGCACCATGAACCCAGCCTATCCATCTCACTCTCTCTCATTAAACATGACAAGTGGGGCCTGCATGTAAGAGCCTTCTTCTACCTTGGTAAAAAGAAGAAGAGAAGTGATCAGCCTCGATTTTTACTGTAGATGCCGGATAAATCGCTGAAGATCGATGACGTGGCCCTCCTTGAACCCAGAAACCGGAAACCATGCACCCCAGCCCATGATTTTACGAAACCCAACCCTAAGCGCAACCCGTTGTCAACTGTTGGATCGAAATCAAATGGTGAAGATGTTCACGGCTCAAGAAAGAAACCCTAACTCAAATGCCTATATAAGAACTCAACTCGAAGAAATCCATGCCGCCTCTTTTTCTTTCTTTCTCTGTCTGAGGCTTGGCCACGACCTTAGGTTCTGTTATAGGATAAAAGCCTTGTTTGGTGCTAGGTTAGAGAAGGAATTTCGACAAACAGCTTGTAGGAGATTGAAGTTAAGCCAAAAATCTAAAAGAAAGGAAGTTCTAGGTAATTCAAACTTGTAACCATCTGTTATACATATCAATAAAGATATTTGGGTCGTTTAATTTGCTGTTTTGAAGTTCGTTTGATCTTGCCCGGCCACCAATCCATGGTGTGCTCGGGTTTACTTGTTTTACATTCAAATTTCTCTTTTCTTTCAGTCAATTGCTTGGTATTTGGCATGGTATAGTTGGCCCGGTATTTGGCCTTGTTAATGGTTGGTTATGTGCCCGGTATTTGGTACGGTTTCATGGTTATAGCTCGGTATTTGACACGGTTTTGACATAGGCCTGGTATTTGGCCTCAAACATCACACCAGCCCGGTATTTGGCTGCGTAAAAATCCTCTTATGAGGAGATAGCTTAGAGATATGCATAATAAGGTATGCAAGCTCTATGCCAAGTGCTATTGCTTGCATGCCACCCCAAATTAAAAGTGAATAAGGTCGTGTAGGCTTTATGTCAAGTACTATTGCCTACACGCCACTTAGAAGTGCTCAATTAAACAAAAGAAAACTTGATAAAATGGTGCATTTGTCATATTTTCAAAACAAAAATCGATTTTTGTTCAAATTCATGCGCATTAGGGTTAGGTCAAATCATAGCATGGCATTTGATTTTTTTGCATAACGGTTAGGGCATTAGATCATATGGCATTCATATTTTAATTGCATATGTCTATCAATATTTTCTAAAATCAAAATAAATCCATACATTCTATTGAGGTTGGCATAGTAGTAGCATGATAGGATAAGTCAATAAGCTAAGTTACTGTGTACAAGGGTCAAGAGTGTCACTAATTAGTGTTTAAGCATCACAGGATATGCATGTCAAGCATCAGTCTTTACAAATTAAATAAGTTCAGAGACTAAGAAAAAAATAATAAAATTTCAGACCTAAGTTTGTTTAGTATCCAGAAAATAAAAATAAAATTTCAAGAACAATGGGTATGTCTCAGTGGTAGTTAAGTCAAATAAACTCAAGTCAAAGCACAGTGAACTTTATGTAAAATGTCAAGAGGTTTAAATGTTTCAGTTTATATAATGTCACTTAGGATCATAAAAAATCTGCATATCTTTTAAACTCACGCATATAACAGTTGCATAGTGTGCATTTGCATCAGGATTGGTAGATTCACAGTCCATAGTCTGACCATTCATCATTTGGCATGCATGTAGCATCTCCTTTAAAGTCATAAAAAAATTATTATCACTTCAAGGTTTTATGTCAAACTCAAGCAGTGCATGTTTCTTTTAAAACCAATTGCATCTTTTTTTGAACAAACAAAACAAAGGAATTCCAGCAAAACATCTCAATATAAACTCAATTTTAAATTCAATAAATGCTTGATAAAAAAAGAATGAAACACATGATCATAACACAATATAAACTCAAAAAGGGTATGCATATCTCTAAGCTTAACTCATGGGAGAGTTTTTACACAGCCGAATTCCGTGCCGGAGTTATGTTCTATGGCCAAAAAATGTAAACATATCAAAGGTCATGTTTGCAAATTCTCATAATTTATGGATAGGAATAAAGGTGCTACACATTGACTTTCAAAAGAATTTGAAATTGGGTATAGAGATAACCATCTTGAAATAAATGCAGCAGTCATTACAAATGCATCTCTAGTGACCAGGGAAACTGATTTTCATGCATTTTGAGCAACTCAAGCAGGAATCACTTCAAAACAGTAGCTAAATTGCTAAAATGTGAAAATTGCAAATTGAGACCAATGCTAAACCACTCACTCTTGCATTCTGTGTTAACTTGGATGCACAAAACAAACTCAAATCGATCTAAAATGGACAGTAAAACAAGCCTTGTTGCTGTAAAACAACTTGCATGTAAAACCAAGGTTGAACAAAGGAGTACCTGCTGCCTCAATGCTTCACGCAACCAATTATGCAGCTCCAAACCGAATCAAAGACATGAACAAACTAAATTTGACCTCCTGAATCTGACCAACTTGTTGCTGGCACAAGAAGATGGTCGTGTGGGCCCCACAACAGAAGCTCAGTTCTGCCTAAAAAACCAAACCGAGTTGCCTCAGTTCAGTCAACCATCTTCCAAGCCTTTCCAGGACAAATTGATCCCACAATCAACTCCTTCATACCTCCATGGGTGAGTAAAACCTCTAGCTGGCAGAGGAAGATGGCCGGAAAGCTCCGAACGCCGTTAATGGCAGCTCGAGATCTCCTAGGTGCTAGATGGCAGCACAAACCTTCATGGCAAGAAAGGAGCATACCGCTGTATTCTCCTCGAGCTCACGACTCCAATGCTTTCAGTCTCGATCAAAATGGTAGTCTTCATCGCCGGAATTTCGCCGGAGAAGAACCGGGGGTCTTTTTGCAAAAAACCCATCTCTGTCGGAGAAGGCGGGTTCTAACTAAGGCTGCTAATGGACGGGACAGTCCATGAACAATGTGGACTGGACAATGTTGGACATCTATGGATTGAACTACTTTTGGTCTGGATTGAAGTCCAGTCCATGTCCAATTATTAAGTCTTATATGAACGAATTATGGACAATTATGGACGAATTGTGGACAAATTTGGATTTTAAGTACAAATAGATTCAATTTAAATGGATGTGATTGTTTGATGCATGTATATGAATAGAGTTTGGATGTGAAACTTATAGATTTCTTAATCCTTATTGATTTTGTTAAAATTTTCAAATGTCGAAATTTCAAAATTAATGCCTTATAAAATTTAAATTTTTTAATTTCAAAATACGAAATTAAAAATTTTAAAAATTTTCAAATTTCAAATTTCAAATTTTTTTATTTCAAATTTCAAATTTCAAATTGAATTTTGAAATTTTGAATTCTGAAATTTCAAATTTCGAATTTTAGAATTTCGAATTTCGAATTTTGAAATTTCAAATTTCAAATTTTCATAATATGAAATTTTAAAAAATATTTCCTTATTTTAAATTTTCTAAATTTCATTTCTATTTTAAAATCTCTTCACTATCATAACATTTTTATCCACTTCTTTTTTATAGGTAAGTTTGTTTGAAAGTTGATCCATATGGTAACTTGTGGACAATAATGGATAAATGATGGACAAATAGTTGAACTGGACGTGGACGAAAAATAACTAAATATTGTGGACATAGATTGGACATAGAATTCAAGTCTTAACAATTGGACGGATTTGGACTTCAATTGGAATCCATCCACTAACAGCCCTAGTTCTAACCCGTGAGTCACTCGATCCTCTGTGACGAAACGCGGCATGACGTCCCATGTGGCCTGGCAGTGACCCATTACACCAAACCCACTTGGATAAAAAACCAAATGGATTTGAAATTCAGCCCAAAAAGAGAACCTGGCCCAAAACGGAATAAAGCCCAGAAGAAAAAGAAGAAGCCCAGTGTTCGAATTCTCTTTGCCACGTCAGCAGACCCAATCAGCGGCCAGTCAGACCCAGTCAGCGCCACCTCAGCCTTGTCAATGCTATGGCCCAATCAGCGAATTTCCAGCAAACCAGAACTTCAAAGAATACATTAAAAATAGCCAGAAAATCAGAAAAATTCCCATAAAATACCAAAATGTCTAGAAAATTAAGAAGAACATTTCTATCTGACATATCATATACAAAAAAACCAACCTAAATGTCACTTTCATTTAAAAGTCCATAAAACTTTAAAAAATATCATAAAAACAAATAATAAATAAAAATAAATATTATTAAAAATTAATATTGTTATTAAAGGACAGCAGGGACTCTTGGATAACAGGTATTCTTCAGGATCAGGACACCCTAGAACTAGCCAAGTCAGAACCCATACTCCAAACTCAAAACTCAAGCCAAGTCAAGACTTCAAGACATATTCCGAAAAATTAAACCAAGGCATCCAAACCCGACTCGGACTTAGAACTAAACCAAAACCTGAGCTCCAGAACTAAACACTAGCCTCAACAAGACTCAAACTTGAAAATCCAAGACAAAGCCAGAAACCAAAGAATAAATCCAGACATCGATGCTAGGCCAGAACTTAACTTAAATCAAATCCAGAAATCCAAATTCCGAATTAAATCTCAAACCCAAAGCTCAATTTCAAGCCCAAACTCAGATAAAAATTCAAAGAAGTCAACACAAGTCCAAAAACAAACCAGAACCAATTCCACGTCAGATTAAAACCAAGTCTATCTCCAAAATAAAATAAAACCCTCAAGTCAAACCCCAAATCAAACACCAAGCCGAGTCAAACAAGACCCCAAGTTTCGACACTATAAACCCAAACCCATACCAAAATAGCCAAGACCAACCCGTGATCCGATGCTCCGACTGTCCTATATAACAATAACCTTAGGAGCAATAAAAGTCTTAACTGTAAAATGATAACAACATCAGTATCTACATGTCATCTAAAGTCAAAGTCAGCATAGCATACATATGCATTCTGCATCATCACCACACCCCACATAGCACTAGTCATGAAAGTCGATAAAAGAAAGTACTATTATATTTGCACACCTCAGCACATAAAAAATAAAGAGTTGTTGTTTCTTTAAAGCCCATCAAATTCATTATAAACCAGTTGACTTTTATTCTACATATAAGACTATAATCTACGAAATTCCTTACTGTCATCCGACTCCGCATCATCTCTGTCATCCTGGCGCGCTTTGTAAAAAAAAAAAAAAAAAAGTTTTTGACACGATTAACATGACGTGCCAACACGGTCGTGTCTGTCGTGTCGTGTTAGAATGTGTGTCGTTTTATCTATTTCTACTATTTAGCACGATATGACACGACGCGATTAAAAAAAAATTTGGGTCAGCACGATACAATATGAGACTCTAACATGATTGTGTTTGACACGACACGACACGATCAAAGAAAAACTTAGGTTAAATTTTCTAATTCTTCACCAACTTTTATTAATCCTGGCCTAATCCTTAGAAAGCCCACGAAAATAATGTGTTGTCATTTCTTCCATTGTCGAATTTGAGTTCTCCATGTCAGGCTAAGTCATGGATCGGAAACAATTTTAGGCCCTCCAATGCAAGTCCTGCAGCCTGTTAATATTAGTAATACTGGATCCGTGTTTGATCCAAGAAATTGAGGTAAGTCAAAGAGGCAAGCAGGCAACCCTATACTGTTCAATGCGTTCATTGTGCAATGCTTCACCAATCACCATTGTGTAGCTTGAGCTTTTGATGCTTTCAAGTAGCTAAAGCTCCATTGCAGTACTGGCTTAATTTAGTAATAGCGTATCATAAAATTAGGAGTCATATTTCGACTTGTAATAACGATCCTTAGTATTAGAGGTTTTTCTTGAGTTCGAAAGGCTATTTGATGAGTTGAGTAGTTAAAACTGCTCACCTTAAAAATTGATACAAATAACATTATTTTTAAGTTTGACAAACCAAAATACAACAGGCATGCATCACTTGTTGACAGGGAAACCAGATTTAGGATACGACAATAATAATTGTCATCTCCTTTTCCTTCTACTATTTCTATCGCATGGTTTATGATGGATTTCGAGGTCACTAGTCATTATTTCATATAAATTTTATTTGCTCTTCATATTCTAATCGCGGACATTATGTCAGTCTCTCTCTCAAAATCTTAGTTGCGGCCGCTTTGCTAAGCTCTCTCTCGGATGCAAATTTTTCAGGTGTTTGGTATGCATGAGGTTAGTCTAACTTCTAGGTATATAAACTAGCATGTTAATCTATATAATTGCCAAACAAATTTGAGGTCAACGTGGTTAGTACTAACTTAGTTAAACTTGTAACTCTATGATTTGATTAGTGTTGCTAATACCATTTTTTTTCTTTATTCGAATGTAAAAATCTTCACTTGTGTCACAAAAATTTTGAATTCAAAGTTCAAATTTAAATTTCAAAATTCGAGATTTCAAATTTAAAAAAATTAAACTTTGAAATTTCAAATTTTTTATTTTTTATTTCAAATTTCAAAATCTAAATTTTTTATTTTTAAATTTCGAATTTCAAATATTCTAATTTTTCAACTTTAAATTTTAAAACTAAATTTATAATATTTCAAATTGCAAAATTCCTGGACTAAAATTAATACTATAAGGGGTCGTTTGGATGGGTTAGGAATAGCCAATTCCTAGGAAGGAATAAGGATTTTCGTTGGGAAGTGTGTAACTTTGTGAGAGAGATGAATTGTTTATATTAAAATTTATGCCCGGAATTGGAAAATCCCCAAATTCCGGACACATCCAAACGACCCCTAAATGAATGTACTAATTTAGACCACTAACCTCAACCAATTACACCAAACAACATTTATTAATTTCAAATTAAAACTAATTTTTACTAACTTAATCTCAAACACTCGAGTAAAAACTACTAAATTTAACCTCTCTCCACTAACTTAATGTGTTGCCAAATATCCCTTTGCACCTGTAAAATATTTTATGTTTTTACTTTTAGCATAAAATTAAGTGTGGATGAACAACCTTAATTTTTTTTTTGAAGTAAGTAAATAACTCCAACTCTTTTCTTATTAAGAAAAGAAAACTCACAATTTCAATCCAGTTACAAACATCAGCAAACTATAGTGCACTGGTATCCCTCTATCTAATGTACCAGTGCCTTCTAATTACCAAAAATCATTCAACCACATTACAAATACTCTGTTGAATGCACAAATGTAAAGAAAACCAACTTCAAAGATCAGCCAAAAAATCTCAAAATCCATAGAACTCAAGCAACCCTTCACTCATGCATATTCCATAGCTGATAGCTCCCATCTTCATTCTCCCCCTCTTGAGCCATTGTTTCTCCTCCTTCAGTTCCCCCATCTCCTGCTGCCAGCTGCACTGGTAAAGCTTTAAGAAAGAGGTTGCAGGCTCCAAATGCAGGTTTTCAGTTTGCTAGGCCACATCAACTGCCAATACTCCAACAGCCTCAGAATTAATTTTGTGCCAATTGTTAACATTGAAGAAGATTTAGCATTTCTAAAACAGACTTTATTAGGAGCATAAAAGTAAATCTCTTATCTATGAGTTAAATTCAAACGGTAAGTTAAATTTAACATAATATTTCCATTTAGTTGATGAACAATTAGTTATAAAAATATCTAATATGAATTGTATATACTTTAAAAGATCTTACATCTTTCTTTTTCCTGTTGTATGTTATCACTCTTTTGAGTTGAATATTGCGTCCTCGTTAGTGTTGCATTATTTTAATAAATGACTAACATAAAATTGCAAGAGAAGCTAGCCTACGAACACTCTAATACAACGCAGTATACGACTGGTGGTGTGGTCTGTGAGTTCACAGGAATCCTGCATGCATCATTCGGCTAAGTGTTCGACCGAATAGGATCCCCAACAGTACCCGAATGGTATCCCAAATGGGTCAAATTTGGTAACAAAAAAGGCTCTGGATTGGCACCAATCTTTCAAAGATAGAAAGGAGTGGATGGCACGTCCAGAGAACGTTTCCTTATGTGTGTCTCCTTGTGTGAGGAGATTTAATGTAATTTTTGGTATGAATAAGAAAAAAAGGGAAATAAATAAAGGGGTTTCTTGGGAAGGAGATGTGTATCTCCATTATAATTTTTCTATTTAATTCCTTCTTCTTCCTATTACAATGTATCTCAGACATTAATAGAAAATAATAAAAAAAAGAGTATGCGTGTGTGTAGAGAATGTAGGTACCAAGTGTTAGAAAGTTCACATGAGTGCTCAATTTTAATTTTTAGCTACTAATTAACTTCAATTAACAAGAACAACCAAGTAGGATATAGTTTAAGCATTCAAGCACACATCCACAAGAGAGAAAGTTGCAGAAAATTATACCTCTTGCGAAACAGTATTCGCAAGGCTCGACCAACTCAATAGGAGCCGATGGCGTGCTCACCACCACCACCACCTCGACGGCCTCGAGTCCACCACGGAGATTAACCAAGTTCTTCTTGAGTTGTGCTAGCAACTTGAAAAACAAAACTAATCCTCTCAATTTTCTCTTCTAGCAATTGACTTTTTAATTGGTGAAGAGAAGTGCTCAACATATGAGCTAAAGAGGTGAGAAAAGAGCAATAGAAGAAGAAGAAAAACTGAATTTTTCTTTTTCTAAATTTCGGCCAAAGAGGGAAGGAGAGAGAGAGGTGAAAGGTGGCTAGAATTTTCCTAAAATTGATCCCTTTATATAGACCTCTCTTGCCTTATCTACCACAATAATTTGTGGACCTTTTTACCCTTCTATGGCCGGCCTCTATGGTGGCTTTTATGGGCTACATCAAGTGTTACCTTGGCCTATTAAGTCACTCCTTTAATTGCTCTTTGATTCAACCTCAAATTGGACTTTTAATTAACCAATTAAATAAAGTCTAATTAGCTCAATATAATTAAAGTGTGTTGAACAAAATTAATTATTAACTTATTAATAATTATTTTGGGATTAGTAAATGTAATAATTTATTTTCATATGATCCCTTTGATTTAATTAATTATAATTGTTCGCAACAGTATATAATTAATTAATCAACTTATCATATTTTCACAATACTCACTGTTGTAAATAAATAAATAATGCACTATATGGTTAAAGTCCTATTTGTGTGACCCTTTAAGGATTTATGCTATGTTGGCCATGGAAATAAATCATTATTTATTTTCAATAATCATAGGCTGTATCTAGAAACACACTATGATTCTCAATTCACATAAATATTGTATTGTTATAGTATTTCAATCTTGCAAAAGAAATAAAAGTATTTTCCTGTTTTGATTCTTATGTCACATGATATCACTGTATAATCCAAGATAGGAATGTGTCATTCTTGCAGATTATACATTTCTTGATCTTGAGTTGATTGTACAAGTTGCTAGCAAACAATCCAACTCCATCAAGGGGCGCCCAAAATATATCATCACTCACTAGGTATACTAATGAGGAACATACAGTTTTCTTGATGAACAACTTTTTTCCGTACAATTTAAGAGAATATAAATAAAGTCCGTATCGCAGCCTTTATCAGGAATCAACATTAGACGATATTTATAGAACCTATCCTCATGTGGAAAAGTTTGGCATCTCAAACTTAGAATCAAACTCATATGAAATAAATAATGACACATAACACAATCCATATATTTATTTCATTGGGTCATGTCATGTGCTATGTTCCAATAACATACACATATGCAATTAAGTTGGTAACTCCTTACCTATGATTTGTAGAACTTAATCATCACTTAACTTGCATACTAATTTTATATGATAATTAATGTTCCTTGTTAATTATCAAGATTATGGACAATTTAGATTTATTATTGTCATTCTAATGAATGATTTACAGAGATCTACAATTCAGATCCTCAACCTTAATAATCTGTCAATAATAAACTGATATCTCATATTTATATCGATATTTTGACCAGACTTTACATCGAAATTTGGACTAAAACTGCTATTTTTCCTTGTTTTTATCTTTGTTCGCCAGATTTGGCACTGCCGTTGCACTTTTGTTTTATATTTGCAGGAACTCGAAAGAAATAGCAAGGAAACAGCAGAATAGACGGCTAGACGACTCATTCCTAGCCAAAGATCAAATCCCGACTCGACCCGGTGCATTGCCCAGACACAAGGCCACGCGAATTACAACTCAGCCAAGTCAGCTCCATCAATTCGGACCGAATTCCTCTCAATTCGGACCGAATTCACATGCGCAGAAATTCCAGCAGCATCAATTCGGTCCGAATTGCAGTCAATTCGGTCCGAATTGCTTAACAGGGAAGTTTTTCTGGTTGAATTCTGAGGCGTTTTCTCTTATGGAAAGGCCTCAATTTCGGCCTAGATGGAGGGAGAGCGTGCACCAGCTGTCAGGGGGCCAGAGGAGAGTTTATTAGGCGCCTTCTATCTTGGGAGGGGGGCCATCTTTCATTCCACATTCACTTTTCTCTCTCCAGCAGATCTGGATCTGGTCTTCTCTCCCATTTTCTGGACGGCTAGGGCAGAAGGGAAGGCATTTGGACCTGTTTCCGGCTGTAGCAACGAGTTCTAAAGGATCTAAGGTGCTCTCTAGTGCGACGACATCAGTTGATAACCTAAGAAACTTGGATATTTGTTGTATCTTTCATATTTCTCTCTAAATTCTGATTTTATGGCTTGTTTGAATTTATCTATTGTTATTTGCACGATTTGTGGTAGTATGTTAGGCTAAACTTTTGATGCTTTAGGGATTGATGTAGCCTAGGATTTGGTTGTTTGTTTTACTCGTTTTGTTGATGGACGAAGCCAATTGCTACTTGGAACTTTTAATGAATTGCTTGTGTCTTTGAGTCGATTGTTATTTGAATTGCTTGACACTTGTTCGGCCGCACTTGTTAGGACTACAATCCCAAATAATAACCAAGTCTTGCACAAGAATTCGAGGTAGGTCAAGGACGAAAGTCGACAAGTTAGTAACCAAAAGTAAATCCTTCTAATTAGGCGACGGCCTAATTTAGATATCTCGTAGAAAACCAATTAGTAATCTCGAATAAGTCCACCGACAAACGAAAGTTGAGGTGCAATGCATTCGATGAAGGTTAACACTAGTTCCCGTACCAAATACCGTACCCAATAGGCGAAAGCAGAGGGTTAGGGAGTTTAGGTATGGCTAGATGGACCTTTGGCTTGAACAGATCAACAATCGAGTAAATTCCAGCATTTACACAGTGGAATTCGGACCGAATTGGTGGGACAGAACCGCGACAGCGGTATGTTTCGCAACCCTGTGACCAATCCTAAGTGAAATCGAACCCTAAGGCACGTTTCTCATCATATATTAAACTGTTAAAAACCCCAAAAAATATCTATTTGAATTGTTTTGCATTGCTTTTTACTTTAGCACTTGCATTCTTTATTTCACCTCTATTTATTTGATTCGAGAACTTTTTCAAAAAAATTTATTGTCTAGATTTAGCGAACCGATAAGAATAGTATTCATATCCATCTCTGTGGGATCGACACCTTTACTTTGCTATAAACGACTAGTCGAGTAAAAGGTTAATTTGTTTGACCTTGGTTTATACCTCGATTAAAATGGCGCCGTTGCCGGGGATGGCGTTATGATATTATTTCTTATTGTAGTAGTTAGAGACTAGATTTGTTTTTATCTTTCACTCACTTGTGTGTTTGTTTTTGCTTTCTTGTGTGTAAAGGCAACGCTGGCTCGTGGATCAAAGAATTCTCAACCCAAGGAACCTCACGACTATTGGCTCAGAGAAAAGGGAGACAATTCTAACGAAGCTTCGAGTTCCAACCCAATCGAACCAGCAAGGACACGCACAAAGAAGCAAGCGAACACACCAATGGCTGAATTGACTGATGAGGCTCGACGACTTGAGGCCTTGCGCCTCGAGTTAGTGGCGGAGCAGCAGAGAATCGTGCAAGACCGACTCAACCTCGAGAATGAAAGACTGATCTTCGAGGAAGAGCGTCTAGCAAACCACAACGACGATCACAGCATTCACAACCCAGTGACACCAAACAACGAAGCTCAGGGGCCCAACAAGTCGCTTCGCGAACACTCAGCCCCTCGAGTCGAAGATGTGGATGGGCCGATCGTTGTTAGAGGGATAGCGGCCAACAACATGCAGATCAATCCCGCGCACGTTGCACCTGTGCAACAAAACCCATATTATGGGCTTGACCAAGAGGACCCACATGCTCATCTCCAAGCTTTTCTTGATTGCACTAAACTTTTGAAATTTAATGGGGTTTCTCAGGATTCGATTAGGCTTCTCTTATTTCACTTTTCCCTTAAGGACAGAGCAAAGAAATGGTATAACACACTGAAAAGAGGGTCAATCGATAGTTGGACAACAATGGCACAAATTTTCCTTGAGCGATACTTTCCTGCAAAAAGGGCTTTTGAAATTAGAAGGGAAATCACAAATTTCAAACAAAGGGGTGATGAATCGTTTAGGGAAGCGTGGGAGCGATTTAGAGACTTAGAAAACTCTTGTCCCAACCACGACATCCAAGATTGGTTGTCGATTCATTCGTTTTTCAATGGTCTCTATGATAGTATTAAAGTGAATGTTGATGCTCTTTCAGGTGGGAGCTTTACACAGCTCGACGCCGAGCAAGCACGTGCGGCCATTGAGAGGTACGCCTTGCAATACAATTGGCCAGCACCGAACCCATCGAGAGGCAACCTGGTGAGACACGAGGTGAAGGAGATCAAGGACACTCGAGACAGGATTGCACAACTAGAAGCCGAACTCGCTAAGATGCAATCGATCAATGGCACGCACTTGATGTCCAAGGAATGCGGAGTGTGTGGAGAAGAAGGGCATAAGTCTCCGGATTGCCCACTCCAATATGGTGATGGAGAGCCCGAGCAAGTCAACTCTTTCGAGAAGGTCCACAATTGGTACCAAGATGCGATGGAGGACTGTGGAGCGGGTGGTAGTCAAAACAACAACCAAACCCGCACATTTGTTCCAAGGAAAATATACACGAACCGCACAGGGAACCCACCGCAACCTGCTCAAAACAGAGGTCTCCCATTCAACAATGACCGAGGGCAGAACTTTCAGCGGAAGCCTTATATTGCTCCTCAAGTCGAGCAATTCATGGAGACTCAAAAAGCCCTGAATGAGACAATTCTTGAAGGGATGGCCAAGCTCGAGAAGGAATCTGGAGCTGCCTCGCGGGTAGAAAAGATGATGGAGGGATTCTTTGCCTCTCAAAACACCCGCCAACAAGGAAAACTCCCGAGTCAACCCGAACCAAACCCTCGGGGAGAGATTAAGGCAGTGCATGTACTAAGGAGCGGTACCCAGTACAAGGACCCGCCAATGCCCGAAGAAACCGGACCGAACGGTGCTCCAGCAGCCGAATCAGCACCTAATTCGGACCGAATTCAAGATAATTCGGACCGAATTGCAACTCAGGAAATTCCAGAGGACTCAATTCGGACCGAATTGACACCAATTCGGACCGAATTGAAGAGCGACGATGCTGCATCTTCTCCGAATTCGCTGCAGATGGCTCCTAATCAGTCTGTAAGGGCCCCGTTTCCTCAAAGATTGGCCAAGACAAAGGTAAACGCTCAGTTCAGGAGTTTTTATGAGGTAATCAAGGGTTTACAAATCACTATTCCCTTCACTGATGCGATTACTCACATTCCATCTTATGCAAAATTCTTGAAAGACCTCATTACTCACAAATTTCTTTTAGAGGAACTCAAAAGCGTAGAATTAACCGAGCAATGCAGCATGGCGCTTCAGCACAAGATGCCTCCCAAGATGGACGACCCAGGCAAATTCACCATACCTTGCACCATTGGAAGGGCGAAGATCGGGAGAGCCTTGTGTGACAACGGAGCAAGCGTGAGTCTCATGCCCAAATCCGTTTTCGATCGGATCGGCATTGGAATGTTGAGACCATCCATTATGACCGTGAGACTCGCAGACTCGTCAGTTCGACTACCTCTCGGTGAGATCGATGACATTCCGGTTAAGCTCGGTAAATTCTTTATCCCTTGTGATTTTGTGATAATGGATATGGAGGAAGACGAGGACGTTCCCATCATTTTGGGGCGCCCCTTCCTTAGAACTGCAGGAATCATGATGGACGCGAGAGACGGGACTATTCTGGTGAGAGTCGGCGGCGAACAGTGGGAATACTCGATCAACCAAGCAATGAAGTGCCCAAACCAGCTCGACTCATGCTACCGAATCGAGGCCGAGGAAACACCGATCGAACAACCGCTTGAGGACCAATATTCGGACGCTCTCAGGTCCTATCACGAGTTTCTTTTTGATATGCAGGAAGCAATCGCAGTGGAGGAATCAATCCAGGAGGTTACGGACGAGGAAATCATTGAAATCTGCACCAATTCAGACCGAATTGAGATCTCTGGATTGTCAGAAATTTTCTCAGCTCACAATTCGGACCGAATTCCATACAATTCGGACCGAATTGACCCCTATTCGGACCGAATTCCAAGCTCTGAAAAGCCTCCTCAAGTTGAACTTAAGCCTTTGCCAGCCACATTAAGGTATGAATTCCTCGGACCAAATCAAACCTACCCTGTTATTATTAACGCTGCTTTGAATGATGAACAAACAGGAAAACTTTTGGAAGAACTTAAGGCGCACAGGAAGGCAATCGGATATTCGATAAGCGACTTGAAAGGGATTCACCCCTCATTCTGCACTCATCGCATCCTGATGGAAGACGAACACAAGCCCTCCATCGAAGCTCAAAGGAGGCTCAACCCCAATCTGAAGGAAGTTGTCAAGAAGGAGATACTCAAACTCCTTGATGCGGGTGTTATCTACCCGATCTCAGACAGCAAATGGGTGAGCCCAGTCCATGTGGTTCCAAAAAAAGGTGGCACGACGGTGGTGAAGAATGAGAAGAACGAGTTGATCCAAACTCGTGTGGTTACCGGTTGGCGCATGTGTATCGACTATCGGAAACTCAACGCGGCAACCCGCAAGGACCATTTTCCATTGCCGTTTGTTGATCAACTCCTCGAGAGACTCGCTTCTCATTCTTACTTTTGTTATCTTGATGGTTATTCTGGGTTCTTTCAAATTCCAATTCACCTGGACGACCAAGAAAAGACGACATTTACATGCCCCTATGGTACCTTTGCTTATAGGAGAATGCCTTTCGGGTTGTGTAACGCACCAGCAACCTTCCAACGTGCCATGATGGCTATATTTTCTGATCTGATTGAGAATGTGATGGAAGTTTTTATGGACGACTTTTCTGTTTATGGCACCTCATTTGAGACTTGTTTGACTAATCTTTCTAAGGTTTTGCAGCATTGCGAAGAAGTCAACCTGGTCTTAAACTGGGAGAAATGTCACTTCATGGTGCAAACAGGAGTGGTCCTAGGACATGTGGTCACAGCGAATGGCATCGAAGTCGATCGAGCGAAGGTGCAAGTAATTGAGAAACTCAAGATTCCATCAAATGTCAAGGACGTGCGGAGTTTCTTGAGACACGCGGGCTTCTATCGTCGATTTATCAAAGATTTTTCAAAAATTGCTAAACCTCTTACTAATCTTTTGATAAAAGATATTGATTTTGTTGTTAATGACGATTGTCTTTTCGCTTTTCAGGCATTAAAGAAAGCCCTTGTCACCGCACCAATTCTGCAACCGCCGGACTGGTCCATGCCATTTGAACTTATGTGCGATGCTAGTGACTACGCGGTGGGAGCCGTACTCGGTCAACGGCGAGACAAGAAGCCCGTGGCTATCTATTATGCAAGCAAGGTCCTCGACCCTGCCCAGATGAACTATACAACCACGGAGAAAGAGCTACTCGCCATCGTTTTCGCCCTCGACAAGTTCAGATCCTATCTTGTGGGGTCCAAGGTCATCGTGTTCACCGATCACGCGACCATCCGGTATCTCTTGAGCAAAAAGGATGCCAAACCAAGGTTGATAAGATGGATTCTGCTTCTCCAGGAGTTCGACCTTGAAATTAAGGACAAGAAAGGCTCAGAAAACTCGGTGGCCGACCATTTGTCAAGGCTACACAATGAGGAAAGCAAAGGGGATAGCATACCAATCAACGAGTCGTTCCCAGACGAGCAGTTGATGGCAGTGGCTGTCAATTCGGACCGAATTCCATCCAATTCGGACCGAATTGAGGCTGCTGGAATTGACAAACAGCACAAACATGACGCAATTCGGTCCGAATTCCAGCGAATTCGGTCCGAATTGGGAGCACCCTGGTACGCAGACTTGGCAAATTACTTGGCGAGTGGTGCGTTACCTCCCGAAATGACCTACCAACAAAGAAAGAAGCTCAAGTCGGACGCCAAGTACTATTTCTGGGAGGAGCCCTACTTGTTTAGACTCGGCATTGATGATATCTATCGACGATGCATTCCTTATGAAGAAGTTCGACCCGTTCTCTCCCATTGCCATTCCTCAGCTTATGGCGGACACGCGTCATTCTCCAAGACGGCCGCTAAGGTATTGCAATCTGGTTTTTATTGGCCTACCTTGTTTAAAGATGCTCGTTCTTTTGTTTTGTCTTGTGATCAGTGTCAGAGGACCGGAAACATATCCAAGCGCAGCGAGATGCCCCTTAACCCGATCCTCGAAGTGGAAATCTTTGATGTTTGGGGCGTCGACTTCATGGGTCCATTCCCATCCTCCTATGGGAACGAGTACATCTTGGTGGCGGTCGATTACGTGTCCAAGTGGGTCGAGGCAATCGCGTGCAAGGCAGCCGATGCAAACTCGGTCATCAAGCTCTTCTCTAAGGTAATCTTTCCTCGTTTTGGTGTCCCCAGGGCAGTGATAAGCGATGGAGGCAAGCACTTCATCAATCGCCAATTCGACAATCTCTTGAAGAAACACGGTGTTACACACAAAGTGGCGACTCCCTACCACCCTCAAACAAGTGGTCAGGTTGAAGTCTCGAATAGAGAAATCAAGAGTATTCTCGAAAAGACGGTGGCAAGGACACGCAAGGACTGGGCCATGAAGCTTGATGACGCACTGTGGGCTTACAGGACCGCTTTCAAGACGCCAATCGGCATGAGTCCTTTCAAGTTGGTGTATGGCAAGCCTTGTCACTTGCCAGTTGAGATTGAACACAAGGCGCTTTGGGCAATTCGTACGCTTAACATGGACTTGCATGCGGCAGGCCAAAAGAGGATTCTGGATTTGCATGAAATGGATGAGGTACGTTTCCATTCCTATGAAAATGCGAAATTGTATAAAGAAAAAACGAAGTTGTTGCATGACAGGAATATCTCGAGGCGAGAGTTCAAGGAAGGCGACTTGGTGTTGCTATTCAACTCTAGGCTCAAGCTCTTTCCAGGGAAGCTCAAGTCACGGTGGTCCGGTCCGTTTCGAGTAGTCAAGGTCTACCCATTTGGAGCGGTGGACATTTGCGATAAGAATTCTGAACCTTTCAAGGTCAACGGGCAACGCCTCAAGTGCTACATCGCCGATCATGACAAGGGAGAAGTGATGGTTGTTTCGCTTCTCGACCCGCCCGCCACGACTTGAGACAATTGGTGGTCCAGCTAACGACCTAAAACAAGCGCTTCTTGGGAGGCAACCCAAAAATTCTTCTCTCTTTTATTTTATTTTAATTTTATCGTATTTTACTTTATTTTATTTACTATTAAATATATATATATATATATATATATAATAACAAAAAAAAAAACTGAGAAAACAACAAAAACACAAGAAAAACTGCGAAATTACAAAAAATACATAATTTATTTTGAGTTTTAGTTGTTTAATTTCCTCTTCCTTTGTTTATTTTTCTCAATTTTGCTGGAGGAATTCAATTCTGAATTTATTCTGCATTGCAGTGCGAAATTCCAGAGGAGGAATTCGGTCCGAATTGCATGGCACATTTCAAATTCTGCTGAGGCCCGAAATTTAATTTTGATTCTATTTCTGTCGGCCCAAAAAGCAAATCCAAAATGAATTGAGGAGAGGTGGATGTTAAAGCCCATTGAAGCCCACATCAATAAATTAAGTTTGGGCCCCTTGTTGGATCGGATTTCAAACCCTTTAACCCAAAACCCAAACCCACCTTTTTACCCATCTCTCTCCCTCTTGTCCCTCTCTCTTGCCCAGCCGACACAACCCACACAAAACCGAAAAAAAAAGAGGTTTCTCTGTCCTCCTCTCGGCCCCCACTGCCGCCACCCTCCTCCACCTCTCTTCGAGATCGAACCACCATTGCGAAGCCCTCTCCATTCTCTTTCTCTGCGTACCATTGGCTTAACTCGACTCTCCCTCTCTCGGCCTAAGGAATTCAAGGAAGTTCAACGGCCGTCGTCGCAAACTCGACTCTTGCGGCCATAGTTCGGTTCCTCTGTCCTCTTCTCAACTCCACGGCACTCCTAGAGACTCGAGCCGCCGCGTTCTCGCCTTCATTCACGTTGGAAATTTCGGTTTGAATATTACCCTCTATCTTTTTGCAATTTTCATTACCTCGGGGTATTATTTGAATGCATGGTTGTGTATGATCGAATCTGGGTGGAAGTTTAGAAGGAACAAAATTGATTGACAAGGATTGGCCGTGACCCGTGCGACCCATTTCACCGAACCTCTGCAAAACCCGCACAAAACCTCATCAGGTCATTCAATTCGGTCCGAATTCGAACACAGAAACTCGACAGAACACTGAATTCGGTCCGAATTGGACTGAATTCGGTCCGAATTCCTCTAGAAAAACCTGACAGAACACCCAATTCGGTCCGAATTCCAGCCTTGACACCATGTTTAACCGCCTAACCCGAGCCCGGTCTGGAAAAGATAAAGACCAAGGGAAAAGTAAGAAAGATCAAGGTGAATCCTCACGCCGTACCCCTGCCAAGCAACCAAAACCTAAACCCCGTGGAGAAATTGACTACGACTCGGACCCCGAGAATGAGAACAGTCAGTATGACCCCGCAGCCAGGCCGCTTGAGAACGAGTTGGGATTCTCTATTCCCTCTCGCCGGATGTTTCTCCATCTACAGAATCTCTTGGAACGATCGATCGAAAACACCCGGCTAGTTTGCATGAACTCTCTGGACACACTCGGGGTGGCGGATGATTTTGTGCACCTGACTGCTTCAATAGGTTTCCAACTGAAATTCTGGAACCACCGCATGGAAACCTATCGCTTGCCAACCTTGGAGTTCTTGTCATCACTGCGGCTCAAGCACAACAAAGAAGAGAACTACTACTATATCAAGTTCCGCCTTTCCAATGCAACCCACCGAGTAACATACCATGAATTGGCACAGATGATGGGTTTTGATGATGACTTTATAGACGAGCCACCCAATTACCGGGATGATTGGACCAAGTTTGACCTATGTAAGAGACTCACTGGCCAAGAGGAACCGAAGCAATACAAGACCAGGTTCATCCAGCACCCCTTGATTCGCATCACACAGCGGGTCCTTGCCCAGACCATCTTTGCCCGCGGCGAGTCCGTCAATCAGTTAAACGATGACGAGGGGCACCTGCTCGATTCTATGCTCCGTGTGACCCCGTTCAAGCCCAACCTGACTAGGCTCATGACCCACCACTGGTTTGAGACGCGCGCAAAGAGAAGGAGTGGAGGCAATGTGACCATGGGAGCTTATGTCACGCTAATTGCACGGATGCGTGACATTCAACTCGACATTAGCGAGTCTTGCAATGGTCCCAAAATCATGAATTTAAAGTGGTTCGCCGGAGTCCACTTTATTAAAATTGTGAAAGAGAATGGTGTAATCCGGTACAAGCTCCACATGAAGGGTCGCAATGACCTATACTTGCCATACGCCGCCGTGGTCGACTATCGACCAAACACTTGGCTTGTGCACGATTATGAGCCAGCGGCACAGGCCGACGCTCATGAGGCGGCCCAAGATGAAGGCGGACCGGTCCACATGGACGATGAACCACAAATGCCCACCCCACATGGCATTCCACAAGAGCAACCCGCATGGTTCACTCAGTTCTACAACCCCTCACTCTCCACTAGCGAGAACGCTCGCGAGGCGAGGCGTTTGGGGAGTCAAAATGCGGAAGGAATCGCTCGTCTCAACGAGCGTGTGGATGTCATAGAGCACAACCAAGAAGATTGGGCATTCCGCTATGACCATGGATATTGGCAAGGCGGTGAAGAGCCACAACCGTACTACCCACAGCAGGACATCGATCCATTCAGCATCTTCACCGACCCCGCTAGACTTTCCGGTGATGAGCCCGCACGCCTCTCAGGCGGGCACGATTTCTCCACCTTCTGATCCGGTTAGTTTCCTCTTTCCTCCTCTTTATTTTTCTCTGTGATGCATTGAGGACAATGCAGTGCTTTAAGTTTGGGGGGATTGGGGAGAGAAGGAAAAACGAAACAAGCACGAAACTTATTTAAAAATCCTGAAATCGCTTGTTTCTGAAATTTTTTTGCAAAACAGAACCTTCAATTCGGACCGAATTAGGCCCAATTCGGACCGAATTAGGCCCAATTCGGACCGAATTAGGCCCAATTCGGACCGAATTGGGCATCTCAATTTTGACAGAACTTCGAATTCGGTCCGAATTCATTCCAATTCGGTCCGAATTGCACATCTTTTTTCTGAATTTAGTCGCAACTGTTCTCAAACTGTTTCTGAAGTGTTGGAGAGTTAATTTAATGCATTGTTAGATTGTTTTTGCTGAAAATTTGCGTTAAAAACCCTGTGGTTTTTATTTTTCACAAAATGTTCTTTTGAATTTCAAAAACTCATGGTTGTTGAGACGTTTTAAACCAACTCGTGTACCAATAGACCAAAGAGCTTTAAAATTGTGTTTGATTGGATCCGAAATTCGGTTGCTTAAAATTGTTTAAACATGAGTTAGTCAAAACTGAAACTTTTCGCCGAGTGAACTGATTCGTGAATCGTAAACTTTTGTTCAAAAAGGAGTTTTGTCAACTTTGAATATTATAAGGTGAACTTTTTCTGGCTTGAATTTACTTTTAACGCTTGAATCACCAACGAGCAAATTTAAAGTGACAAAAATCCAAATAGTTGTGAAAACGAGGACGCGTCGAGACCTTTTTCCACCAACTTAACCACAAATTTCGGGGGCTTAAGGTACTTCACAGAAACAAAAATCTGCTTGAAGTCCGTAGTGGTCCGTAGCGAAAAAAATGTGTAAAAACCGGACCGACCTCCCTGGTGCGACATGTACCAGTAGCAATTTCATAAGGTCAATGACTCGCATCAAATCCTCTAGGGTGCAAAGCCCCACGACTCGACTTGCACAATTCGAAATTGGTGAATAATGAAAATTAATTTTAGAAGAGTTCACTATAGAATTTTTGACTTTGACAAAACTCTTTTACAAATTTTTGTGAATCGTGGAAACGAACGGGCGAATAAACTTGGGTTTGCATTGTGGTTAAACGAAGAAAAGCTAGGGTCCATAATTCTCAATCTAAATTTTCTAAGGGCCAAGAGCTGCACGAATCGGAATGAAACAAACTTAACCCTTGTTTGAAAAATTCAATTTGAACAACTGTCGAAAACGTGAATCAAAACTGATTTGAACTGCGCACTTGATTAATTCTCCAACTCCATTCTTAATTTCGATTAAGTCTAAAGTCCTGTCAATCCTTCTAGGTTTAGATTTTTGCTTGGGGACAAGCAAGCTTTAAGTTTGGGGGGATTTGATATCTCATATTTATATCGATATTTTGACCAGACTTTACATCGAAATTTGGACTAAAACTGCTATTTTTCCTTGTTTTTATCTTTGTTCGCCAGATTTGGCACTGCCGTTGCACTTTTGTTTTATATTTGCAGGAACTCGAAAGAAATAGCAAGGAAACAGCAGAATAGACGGCTAGACGACTCATTCCTAACCAAAGATCAAATCCCGACTCGACCCGGTGCATTGCCCAGACACAAGGCCACGCGAATTACAACTCAGCCAAGTCGCTCCATCAATTCGGACCGAATTCCTCTCAATTCGGACCGAATTCACATGCGCAGAAATTCCAGCAGCATCAATTCGGTCCGAATTGCAGTCAATTCGGTCTGAATTGCTTAACAGGGAAGTTTTTCTGGTTGAATTCTGAGGCGTTTTCTCTTATGGAAAGGCCTCAATTTCGGCCTAGATGGAGGGAGAGCGTGCACCAGCTGTCAGGGGGCCAGAGGAGAGTTTATTAGGCGCCTTCTATCTTGGGAGGGGGGCCATCTTTCATTCCACATTCACTTTTCTCTCTCCAGCAGATCTGGATCTGGTCTTCTCTCCCATTTTCTGGACGGCTAGGGCAGAAGGGAAGGCATTTGGACCTGTTTCCGGCTGTAGCAACGAGTTCTAAAGGATCTAAGGTGCTCTCTAGTGCGACGGCATCAGTTGATAACCTAAGAAACTTGGATATTTGTTGTATCTTTCATATTTCTCTCTAAATTCTGATTTTATGGCTTGTTTGAATTTATCTATTGTTATTTGCACGATTTGTGGTAGTATGTTAGGCTAAACTTTTGATGCTTTAGGGATTGATGTAGCCTAGGATTTGGTTGTTTGTTTTACTCGTTTTGTTGATGGACGAAGCCAATTGCTACTTGGAACTTTTAATGAATTGCTTGTGTCTTTGAGTCGATTGTTATTTGAATTGCTTGACACTTGTTCGGCCGCACTTGTTAGGACTACAATCCCAAATAATAACCAAGTCTTGCACAAGAATTCGAGGTAGGTCAAGGACGAAAGTCGACCAGTTAGTAACCAAAAGTAAACCCTTCTAATTAGGCGACGGCCTAATTTAGATATCTCGTAGAAAACCAATTAGTAATCTCGAATAAGTCCACCGACAAACGAAAGTTGAGGTGCAATGCATTCGATGAAGGTTAACACTAGTTCCCGTACCAAATACCGTACCCAATAGGCGAAAGCAGAGGGTTAGGGAGTTTAGGTATGGCTAGATGGACCTTTGGCTTGAACAGATCAACAATCGAGTAAATTCCAGCATTTACACAGTGGAATTCGGACCGAATTGGTGGGACAGAACCGCGACAGCGGTATGTTTCGCAACCCTGTGACCAATCCTAAGTGAAATCGAACCCTAAGGCACGTTTCTCATCATATATTAAACTGTTAAAAACCCCCAAAAATATCTATTTGAATTGTTTTGCATTGCTTTTTACTTTAGCACTTGCATTCTTTATTTCACCTCTATTTATTTGATTCGAGAACTTTTTCAAAAAAATTTATTGTCTAGATTTAGCGAACCGATAAGAATAGTATTCATATCCATCTCTGTGGGATCGACACCTTTACTTTGCTATAAACGACTAGTCGAGTAAAAGGTTAATTTGTTTGACCTTGGTTTATACCTCGATCATAAACTCTATGAACAAATGATCAGATATTATCAATAACATAAACTAAAATTAAATCATTAAGTATTGACTTATAGGATATAACTCCAACAATCTCTCACTTGGCCTAAAGTCAATCAGTAGTGACTTTTAGACAGTGAAGAATTGAGAATGATGTCATATATCTATATATATATATATATATATATATATATATATATGTCTCGAACCTAAAAAAAATAATACGCTTAGAGCCAGTCACTCATACGTCCATTACGCATGGATGCACAACTGCATCTCGTGTACTCATTAAGGTAGATGTTATGTTAGAGTGTTCATTGTGTTTGTGAACCTATCCAAATTATTTTACCCTATATATATGCTCTTTGTTACCATGTCTAGCAATAACAAGAGTTTGGATGGAACTGCTCGGCTTTCTTTCGGCCAACCAACCACCCCATGTGGAAGGGAAGAAGCCGCTCTGAGTCAGGAGACATGAAGTTTGAAGGAGAATGAAGAGTATGAGCAGGCGGCTAGAGGAGAGCCCCTCTCTTGGAAGAGGAGGAAGCTCTTTTATATTGAATCATTAGGGCAACATTCTGTTGGGCTGGATCCTTATCGGGCCTTACTAGGCCCTATCCGGCTAGATTCTTACTGGACCTTGCTAGGCCCTATCATAAGCCCTCGAACTTCTAATGGAAGTATTTCCAATATAAGTTAAAGATAAGGCTATCATTTTCTCGAAGTTGATGAATACTCGAACTATCT
Organism: Rhynchospora breviuscula; assembly: GCA_027562975.1. Classification (NCBI taxonomy): domain Eukaryota; kingdom Viridiplantae; phylum Streptophyta; class Magnoliopsida; order Poales; family Cyperaceae; genus Rhynchospora; species Rhynchospora breviuscula. Next base: position 32,566,478 of record CM050401.1, on the reverse strand, counting down.
GGTGAGGTGAGCAAGTTCTAGACCCTATCAGCGAGGCAAATGAGCTCTCGAAATAGACGAGGTTAATATCTCCTCGAACGAGGTGTGTGAGCCCTCGAGCGATTGAGGTGTGCGAGCCCTCGAGTCCTTGACCGAGATGTGCAAGCCCTCGAGATTAGTGTCCTGTAGGGTCTTCGATGTGTATCTTCCATGGAGATCGATGTCTTATCTCTCGCTCTTCACCTATTATTTGTTCTTTACTTGTTACTATGTTAGGTGATAAAGTGTTTGTTTATAAGTCATTTTTATGATGAATGAAGCTTCCCATCCACCAACCAACCACCCCATGTAGAAGAAGAAGCGACCCCCTTTTTTGGTCCCTCGAGCAGCTCTTTTAAGCTGTCTTTTTTGGTTCCTAGGGTAATCTTTTGTTTTGGGCAGAGCGGCCCCGTCTTTTCTTCTGAACGAGGTTTTATCTCGTTCTTCAACTGTGCCCGAGCGCCTCATGTAGAGGTCTTATCTCATTCTTTAATTATGCGTGAGCGCCTCATGTCGAGGTCTTACCTCTAGGGATGAAAACGGATCAGATACGGATAGGATAGTGGTCAAATCATATCCGCATCCATATTTTTTTTTCGGATACGAATACGAATACAGATATGCTCGGATATGGATACGATTTGGATATTAAACGGATACGAATACGAATCGGATATTGTCGAATACGAATACGAATACAGATATATTTCGGATAATTAAGCAAATGTCTCTAAATTAACAAATAAATAGAAATAAAACTAAAGTAGCAAAATAATAATCTCGTTATAATATTTTATCAAAAGCAATATGAAATATGTATAAATTAATAATATTATTATTAACATTAATCATTATTTATCGTCTCTATTAATTGTACCTAGGGATGGCACTAAAGCCCAATAGCCCGACAGTCCGCTGTAGCCTACCCAGCCCAAAGCTTTGCCTGCCTGACCCGGAATGCAACAGGCCAAATCGGGCCAGGCCTAGAGTCAGGCCAGCCCATGCTTGGGCTTGGGAAGACGCCCATGGGCCACCCGATGGGCTTATATGTGGTCTAGTGAGTCGATATAGGCCTGCTAACCATTTATTTCTTCGGCCTGTGAGTCTGTGACTGAGACTGAATAATTGAGAAAACCTAAGGCTAGAATCGCCAGCTGCTCTTCAATCTCATAGTTTATCTCCGCTCAAATCCAATCTCTCTCGAGTCGGCGACGGCGATCGGCTGTTTTGTTGGCGACGGTTGTGGGAAGAGCAAGAGAAAGGTGGGAGGAAAGGTGGTTCAGTGTAGGATATGTCAGGAGGAGGGAGAGGGTAACGACATGGAAGCGCCTTGTGCTTGTGCTGGCACTCTAAAGGTAATTGTTAGAGATATGTCCTAGAGTCCATAATCTTGATAATTAACAAGGAACATTAATTATCATATAAGATTAGTATGCAAGTTAAGTGATGATTAAGTTCTACAAATCATAGGTAAAGAGTTACCGACTTAATTGCATATGTATATGTTACTGGAACATAGTACAGGACATGACCCAATGAAATAAATATATGGATTGTGACATGTGTCATTATTTATTTCATATGTGTTTGATTCTAAGTTTGAGATGGTTCAGTTTCTCCACATGAGGATAGGTTCTATAAATATCGTCTAACGCTGATTCCTGATAAGGGCTGCTATACGGACTTTATTTATGTTCTCTTGAATTGTGCGGGGAGAAACTGGTCATCAAGACAATCGTATGTCCCTCGTTAGTTCACCTAACGAGTGATGATATCCACTGGGCCCCTTGATGGAGATGGATTGCTTGCTAGCAACTTATGCAATCATCTCTAGATCAAGAAACGTATAATCTGCAAGAATGACACATTCCTATCTTGGATTATACAAGGATGTCATGTGACATAAAAATCAAAACAATAAGATACCATTTCTTATGCAGGATTGAAGTGCTGTATTGGTACAGTATTTAATTTATGCGAATTGGGAATCATAACGTGTTGCTAGATACCGCTTATGATTAATGGAAATAAATGATGATTTATTTTCATAGCCAACATAGCATAAATCCTCAAAGGGTCACACAAATAGGACTTTAACCAAACGTGCATTATTTATTTGTTTGCAGTAGCGAGTACTGCGAATATATGATAAGTTGATTAATTAATTATATACCGTTGCGAACCGTTATAATTAATTAACTCAAATGGATCATATAGAAATAATATAATGTATATGCTAATCCCAAATTAATTATTAATATGTCAATAATTAAGTTAGTTCAACGCATATTTATTATACTGAGCTAATTGGCCTTTTAGTTAATCGGTTAACTGAAAGCCCGATATGAGACGAATTGAAAGAGTGAATTAATGGGCCACTATATCATATGGATTTGGCCCACTTTTATCTCTGAAAATTTCGGCCATAGAGGGGCATTTGTGTCCAAGAGAAAATAGGAAGAGAGAAACCTAGTTATGGAAAACGTTCCATATATATATTGATTGTTTCTTTGGGAACAAGTCGGAGAAAAACCTAATTCTCTCTCTCTTCTCTCCTTGGCCGCACTATTCACGCACTGTTTATGTACTGTTCACGTACTGTTCACAGTGGAGAAAATTGGTTTCTCCAATTTTAAGCTCTTAATTCCATCTCTAGCTCATGCGTTGAGCGATTTCCCTTCCAGTTAAACAGTTAATCGTGCGAAGGAATTCAAAAGGGAATTAGTTATCGTCTCGGACAAGCTAGCACCTGTCTTGAGACCTTGGTTAATTTTCTAGGTGGACTCGAGACGACGAGGTGGTGGTGGTGTGCTACCCATCGACTCCTACGCATAGGTTCGAGCCTTTCGAATACGATTTCGGAAGAGGTAACCTCATACTGTTAGGAACTCAAGTCCATGTGCAATTTTAATTTGTATTAACATTTAACAAGTAATTAACACGCACGAAAAACGGATCTAGTTATTCAAGTCATTTAACATATAAAAGGAGAAGCGTAGGAGGTTACCTCTTCCGAAATCGTATTCGGAAGGCTCGAATCCAATCTCTTGGAGTCGGTGGCGTGCTCGTCACCCTCTTGACTATCTCCGGTTGCCTCGAGTCCACCTAGAAGATTAACCAAAGTCTCAAGATAAGTGCTAGCTTGTCCGAGACGATAGCTGATTCCCTTTTGATTTCCTTCGCACGATTAACTGTTTAACTGGAAGGAGAATCGCTCAACGCATGAGCTAGAGATGAAATTAAGAGGTTAGAAAATGGAGAAACCGTTTTTCTCCACTATGAATAGTAACCGTGAACAGTGATGAACAGTGCGGCCAAGAGAGAGGAGAGAGGAAATTAGGGTTTTTGTCTTCACTTGTTCCCAAAGAAACAATCAATATATATATAGAACGTTTCCATAATTAGATTTCTCTCTTCATATTTTCTCCTGGACGAAATTGCCCCTATCATGGCTGAAATTTTCAGCCCTCATGTGGGCCAGACCACATGATATAATGGCCCATTAAATCACTCATTTAATTCGTCTCATATCGGGCTTTCAGTTAACTGATTAACTAAAAGGCCAATTAGCTCAGTATAATAAATATGCATTGAACTAACTTAATTATTAACATATTAATAATTAATTTAGAATTAGCATATGCATTATATTATTTCTATATGATCCATTTGAGTTAATTAATTATAACGGTTCATAACGGTATATAATTAATTAATCAACTTATCATATATTCGCAGTACTCGCTACTGCAAATAAACAAATAATGCACGTATGGTTAAAGTCCTATTTGTGTGACCCTTTGAGGATTTATGCTATGTTGGCCATGAAAATAAATCACCATTTATTTCCATTAATCATAAGCGGTATCTAGCAACACGTTATGATTCCCAATTCGCATAAATAAATACTGTATCAATACAGTACTTCAATCCTGCATAAGAAAAAGTATCTTGTTGTTTTGATTCCTATGTCACATGATATCCTTGTATAATCCAAGATAGGAATGTGTCATTCTTGCAGATTATACGTTTCTTGATCTAGAGTTGATCGCCTAGTTGCGCGCATACGATCCAATTCCATCAAGGGGCCCAGTAGATATCATCACTCACTAGGTGAACTAATGAGGGACATACGGTTGTCTTGATGACCAGTTTCTCCCCACACAATTCAAGAGAACATAAATAAAGTCCGTATAGCAGCCCTTATCAGGAATCAGCGTTAGACGATATTTATAGAACCTATCCTCATGTGGAAAAACTGAACCATCTCAAACTCGGAATCAAACACGTATGAAATAAATAATGACACATAACACAATCCATATATTTATTTCATTGGGTCATGTCCTGTACTATGTTCCAGTAACATATACATATGCAATTAAGTCGGTAACTCTTTACCCATGATTTGTAGAACTTAATCATCACTTAACTTGCATACTAATCTTATATGATAATTAATGTTCCTTGTTAATTATCAAGATTATGGACTCTTTAGAGATATTATTGTCATTCTGACGAATGATCCACAGAGATCTACAATTCAGATCCTCAACCTGAATGATCTGTCAACAATAAACTCTAGGAACAAATGATCAAGCATCATTAATAACATAAACTAATATAATAGCCACCAACTGATTGGCTTCTAGGACATATCTCTAACACATACGCTTCTCCTTTTATACGTTAAATGACTTGAATAACTAGATCTGTTTTTCGTGCGTGTTAATTGTTTGTTAAATTTTAATAAAAATTAAAATTACACATGGACTTGAGTTCCTAACAGTAATCCCCTCTCTCTCTGGAGGAAACCTCAATTATTTACTTGTTGTATTGATTTTTTTTTTCTTCTGATGGGTAAGTGAGAGAGCACTGTTTTGTTGTGGTATGAACACAATTAAAATCGAGGATATGAGTTTATTGAGAACTTTTTCACCTAGACTTTTGTTTTGATTTTTCTATTTTTTTTGTTGTGAATTCGTTAGCTTGAGCACAGTTTCATCTTTGGTTCTTTGGCCTAGATAAGGCCATGTTAGTGTGACTCCAAAAAGAAAGGATTGCGTTGAAGAGAAGAAAAGGTGGAGATGAATTTTATATTTCTATGTTCTTATTTCTTTTTTATCCGGTGTTTGTTTCTAATACTGTTTACATTTACTTTTTTTTTTTAAATGGTTTACTTGTGTTTATTACTTGCATTTCTTGTAATTGCTTGTATAAGTTGGTTAATTTTCTAGAATGTTCGTTGCTTATTTGCTGGTTTATGTGATTTAATTGAGTAATAGGTTTGCTTTGCTACTTTGGTCTGTTCAGCAACAATACATAAGCAAGTAACTCTAAGCTATTGTTGATGCTTTATGTTAACTTGTATTAATAATTCACTTTTACATTGCTTTCTTTTTTGATAGGAAAACGACAACCCAACAGTAAAACAGCCATCAAGAGTGGACACTCCAGCAATTACATGCTTGATGTTTCTAATTGACATATATAAAATAGTTTGTTTAGTTATTGAAGAGCTTAGTTAATGTTTGTTTTTATGTACTATTAAATTATTTTGTATAGGCTAAATTGAAGATACCATATTTGTATCAACTACGTTGACGTCATGTACCAGTATAAGCAAATTCTAAATTGAAGAGCTTAGTTAATGTCATGTACCATTATAAGCAAATTACATGCTTGGGCTTAGTCAGGCGCAGGCAGGCAAGGCCGGCCTTAAAGCCTGAACAGGCCAGTTCAGGCAGGCTTGGGCTTGAGATAAAAGCCTGTAAGGCAGGAAGGCGCTATTTTTTGAGCCCGTTTGACTGGGCTCAGGCAGGCAGGCGCAAAGTCTGGATCAATCAGGCCAGGCCTGGGCTTGGTATTTTATCAACGGGCTAGGCCCATTGCCATCCCTAATTGTACCATATAATCCATAATAACAATTGACTAATCTTAAAAAATAAAAACAATTATTATCCTACCTTTTATTTTTTACATAATTTAGATAAGTTAAATCTAGAGACTCGAACCAGTATATATATATATACATAAAATAACTATATCTCAAAGGGAGAATTCGGATATCTGCTTTGTAAATTTTTTCAGATCCGGATAAATATCCGGATCCGCAACGTCATCCGCATCCATTTGCATTCTCATATTTGCATCCGTATCCATTTAAAAAGATCCGGATCCGCATCCAGATCCGAACGGATCCGGATTCGTTATTTTTCGGATACGGATGCGGATCGAATCGGAGTTTATCCGATCCGTTTTCAACCCTACTTACCTCGCTCTTCGATTGTGCGCGAGCACCACATGTCGAGGCCTTACCTCAATCTTCACTCGTGAACGGTGATAACTTGTAACAATTGAAGTCGTTAGGCTTGGTGATGATGAAAAAGCTATAGATCGAAGCCCTGACATTCCCTCAAGCAAATGTCATAGCGCTCTAGTCACGATCTCGTCTCTTCACAACAAAATGAGTGAAGTTGTTCAGCGCCGAGAAGAGAAGGCTACTGTTTTCCAATCTTCTCAGCGAAGTGATTGACTTGCCTTCCACCTATTTTTTTTTTTAATAAAAACCCGTAGGCCCTTCACTACTGCTTCATGCAAAACTATATGAAAAGCAATTATAACAACATTTCATATAGTTTACTAATAGTTTCCTCATCTTGTGTCAACAAATAGATAATGAAGAAGGAAGAGAGGCGAAGATATCTGATGGCCAAAATTAGTACAAGAATAATTCTTCAAGCAACATCATATTGGCCAAATCAATGCCTTCTAACTCCTTCAAAATAAAATTCTTCAAAAATATTCACGAGAGCCTCATATCCTAGGGCTTACCTCCTTTTTCGATGGTGCTCATGCGACTTACGTTTTTTGTTTATAGACTGCGCATTATCGCGACTAACATCTCTTGTCTTATAGACTGCGTATTATTGCGACTAACGCCTTTTGTCTTATAGACTACGCTAATGCGACTTACGTCTGGTCTTCGACTGCGCTAAGGTGACTTACGTATGGCATCTTCGACTGCGCTCATGCGGCTTACATCTGGCATCTTCAACTGCGCTCATGCGGCTTACGTCTGGCATCTTCGACTGTTCACAAGGGCCTCAATATGTCTGAGGGCTTACCTTGTTCTTCAATTATTCACGAGTGCCTCATGTTCGAGGGCTTACCTCGTTCTCCGTTGTCTTGAAATATCAATAAATTTATACAATTCCTTGCTCATATTGTCTCAATATTTGCGCAATATTATGCTATAAATATAAATCAGCAATGATTACAAGTAAACTTCAACAAAGAAATATGGAGCCGATAGATCGATAAAATTAATAAGTTTGACTCACAACCAGCCAGCGAGTATTTAGGATTGGAACATATAACACATGTAACACCACCTACTAGTGTAGATAAATGACACCCTAATTTCAGATATAGCGAAGATCAACCATTATTCTTTGTGAAAATGTTACCAAATACATATATTGACATTTCCAAACAAAAGTTACATGACACAGAGTGAGTCCATTATTAGTGTTTCTAAACATTTGGTTGATCATTTGAACATGAGAACATTTCGTTTGTTAAACAAAAAAATGGTATGTGCTGTCTATTTGCAAATACCATTATTTAACAACAGAGATATGAAAGCAATGAAGACCAAACCCAAGATTCAGTTGTTAAGGCTAATCCAAGCATGTAGCATGCCAAATTTAAATTGCATAATTAGCACATAATATAACTTAGAAAACACCATATAAGTAAAACTTATATCATGGTCATGCATATAAATGAGTCGATTTGAAGCTGCCTTTTCCAGAATTGGAATTCTTGGTTAAACATGAAATTAAAGTTGTAAGCAGGCCACAATACAAATCATCTTAACAGTTTGATATAGTGCAAGGAAAGGAAGGTATGAGGATTATGTGATAAGCTTGTAAGTTGTAACAGTATCGACACGAGAGAATAAATATGTCCCATAATATTTTCTCAACAAGAAACTAGGGAGTAATGCAGTAGTACCCTTATTCTCCTTTTTTTTTTTACTTTATGTGGATAAATTGTTTTGCTAAGGCTACACGAAGACTTATTAGATGTTTGTATAATCTCAGTTTGGAAAATATATATGTAGTTTACACCAAACAATTGGAAAACTTGGATAGCAAGCATGCTCAATTTTGACTTGAAGAAGGTTCATGAGCCTTTAAAGGCAAGAGATCAGCAAGAAATCAGCACTCTTCTGATCGCTCATGTGGAAGCAGCTGACGGTTCTTGCGGATGCCCCACAAAGTGGGAAATAATCTTGTGATAGTCGAGTCATTGGTAAAGTTACCCTTCACATTAATGCATAGGCCCGGCCGGTACATGCCAAGTTACTGAATTTATGCTTGGAAATAGCAGTTAAAGGAGAGATTTCTTTAGGTTGAATCGAGCTATCATGTTATTTCTCTAATATTTTATTCTTAACACTAATGATAATAGTAGCACTGGTGTATGAACTCTTTTCTAGTATTTCAGAAATCTAAATGCAGGAAAACAGCTGTAATGGTTCTTTGAGGTGTCCAAATACATAGCCTATTCAGGAACCTAACTAAGACTGTTGTAATGTAGTAGTGTGCTAGTGCACAACCTCACACTAATATAAATAATAAGTAATCAATAATTTCGAAAACTTGACTGCCTGTAAACCTAACAGAAAGGTACCCGATGCCACTATGGCGTACCAGTAAGAGAGAGCAAAGGGTACCAGACTGGTACCACAAACTTGTACTGGTCTCTCGAGCCAACATAGTAACACATAGAGCAAAATCAAACAATTCGAATAGGTGCAAACCCAACAATTTTCAAGGCTAGCACAATCAAGCATCTGATTTACTTATTAACGCCAGTACAATGTCGAACCAGCCAAATACAAACTCAATAGAGGATGAAAGAGGAATAAAAGTCGCAAACCGATATAGCTTCAATAAAGAAAAAACATGATAGAGGAGGATGGGCTCGATGTCAGGGTCACGTGGTTGAAGCGACGGGTGGCGACGGCGTCAACGACTTGAGAGAGGGCGGGGCGAAGGTCGAGGGGGCAGGGGAGAATGAGGATGGCGAGGACAAAAGAGAGAGCAGCGGCGGTGATGGGGGCCGCGGTCTAGTCGGAGTGGATGGTGTCGAGGAAGGGGCGGAGGAGGGAAAGCAGATCAGAGAAGGAGATCTCCGATTTTGATATGGGTAGCCTCCGAGAGAGACGAGATTGGAAAGCATATTGGAGCAAATTTTTAGTCAACGACATAAAAAGATGTCGGAGAAGCGGTTGTCACAGATGATCTTTTTAGACCATCGCATGAGATTTACTGTGGGCGCCATTGTTACCACGTCTAGCGATAACAAGAGTTTGGATGGAACGGCTCGGCTTCCCTTCCGCCAACCAATCGCCCCATGCGGAAGGAAAAAAGCCGCTTTGAGTCAGGAGACATGAAGTTTGAGGGAGAAGGAAGAGTATGAGTAGGCGGCTCGAGGAGAGCCCCCCTCTTGGAAGAGGAGGAAGTCCTTTTATATTGAATTATTAGGGCAACCTTCTGTTGGACTGGATTCTTATCGGGCCTTACTAGGCCCTATTAGGCTAGATTCTTACTGGACTTTGCTAGGCCCTATCACTATGAAATATTAAGTGTCTTATCTGAGTCCAAGCATATCAATCAACAAATCATGAAATAAACTTCTCAACACCAAATCTTGAGAAACAATGTACTTAGAGATCAAATCTCGTAAGATATCTTTCTCAATGGACTTCGATGGAACATCATTCAGTGTAAACAATATTGTCCTCAAATCCTCATTCCAAACAGATTTAATGCAAAAAAAATCTGTAATAAATTACTTCAAATCCATGGCTAGTAAGTTATGAAAGAAAATCATATCAAACCTATACAATTTCATCAAGTTTAAAGGGCTTAAATATGAAACCCCTGTTCTGAAACAGACTGTCCACGAAAAAGTTTCAGTCAAGTTAAGGTACCAAAACTAGTCCAAATCGAGTGAAATTAATTTTCACGGAACAAGGACTTGAAATAGAATATTTCCATTCAAATACATTTTCTAGATAAAATCTCAATCAATATCAGTTTATCAAAATATCCAGCCGGTACAAGATATCGGTCAGACGGTTTAGATCTTTCACCACTTAAAATAAATAGATATCCTTCAAACCACACCACCAAATTGATGTGGCTGAAATCCATACATATCTAGAAAATTCTTAGCCACTAAAACAGGTAACTTATTCATAAAATAAATTGATTAAAAGCCTATATTCCCATATCTGATCAGGCAGAAACTGGTTCTGCGCACTGTCACGAGAAAAATCACCAAAAATCCATTATTGATTGGATTGAGGTGAAACCAGATGCTAAATACTTACAACCACTAATCTATCAACTCCAATAAGCTAAAAAATCAAATCGAATGCTTCACACAAAAAAAATCACGCAAAACCACAGAAAACAAAAGTTTCAGCCAGCAAGCAAGTGCATCAACTCTTCTAGTCCATTAATTAACCAATTTCTCACTTAATTATGTGTTAAAATACTTAAGCACGATCTAATGCTCTGATACCACTGTTAGAAAGTTCACCTGGGTGCTCAATTTTAATATTTAGCTACTAATTAACTTCAATTAATAAGAACAACCAAGTAGAATCTAGTTTAAGCATTCAAGCACACATCCATAAGAGAGAAAGTTGTAGGAAATTATATCTCTTGCGAAATTGCATTCGCAAGGCTCGACCAACTCAATAGGAGTCGATGGCGTGTTCACCACTACCATCACCACCACCTCGACAGTCTCGAGTCCACCAAAGAGATTAACCAAGTTCTTCTTGAGTTGTGCTAGCAACTTGAAAAACAAAACTAATCCTCTCAATTTTCTCTTCTAGCAATTAACTTTTTAATTGGTGGAGAGAAGTGCTCAACACATGAGCTAAAGAGGTGAGAAAAGAGCAATAGAAGAAGAAGAAAAATTGAATTTTTCTTTCTTTAAATTTCAGCCAAAGAGGGAAGGAGAGAAAGAGGTGAAAGGTGGCTAGGATTTCCCTAAAATTGATCCCTTTATATAGACCTCTCTTGTCCCACCTACCACAAAAATTTGTGGACCTTTTTACCCTTCTATGGTCGGCCTCTATGGTGACATTTATGGGCTACATCAAGTGTTACCTTGGCCCATTAAATCACTCCTTTTAATTGCTCTTTGATTCAACCTCAAATTGGATTTTTAATTAACCAATTAAATAAAGTCCAATTAGCTCAATATAATTAAAGTGTGTTGAACAAAATTAATTATTAACTTATTAATAATTATTTTGAAATTAGAAAATATATTAATTTATTTCTATATGATTCCTTTGATTTAATTAATTATAACAGTTCGCAACGGTATATAATTAATTAATCAACTTATCATATTTTCACAGTACTCACTGCTGTGAATAAATAAATAATGCACTGTATGGTTAAAGTCCTATTTGTGTGACCCTTTGAGGATTTATACTATGTTGGCTATGGAAATGAACCATTATTTATTTTCAATAATCATAGGTGGTATCTAGCAACACATTATGATTCTCAATTTATATAAATATTGTATTGCTATAGTATTTCAATCATGTAAAAGAAATAAAAGTATTTCACTGTTTTGATTCTTATGTCACATGATATCACTGTATAATTCAATATTGGAATGTGTCATTCTTGCAGATTATAAATTGCTTTATCTTGAATTAATTGTACAAGTTGCTAGCAAACAATCGAACTTCATCAAGGGGCGTCCAAAAGATATCATCACTCACTAAATATACTAATGAGAGACATACGATTTTCTTGATGAACAATTTTTCCCCGCACAATTCAAGAGAACATAAATAAAGTCCGCACAGCAGTCTTTATCAGGTATCAATGTTAGACGATATTTATAGAACATATCCTCATGTGGAAAAGTTAGATATCTCAAATTTAGAATCAAACTCATATAAAATAAATAATGACACATAATACAATCCATATATTTATTTCATTGGGTCATGTCATGTGTTATGTTCCAATAACATACACATATGCAATTAAGTTGGTAACTCCTTACCTATGATTTGTAGAACTTAATTATCACTTAACTTGCATACTAATCTTATATGATAATTAATGTTCTTTGTTAATTATCAAGATTGTGGACAATTTAGATTTATTATTGTCATTCTAATGAATGATTCACAGAGATATACAATTTGGATTCTCAACCTGAATGATATGTTAATAATAAACTCTAGGAACAAATGATCAGATATCATCAATAACATAAACTAAAATTAAGTCATTAAATATTGACTTCTAGGACATAACTCCAACATCAAGTTGGTGCCGAACTCGTTAAATTTCTTGTTCACTTGTATTTAATTATTATTTTGAGATTCTCGTGCTGACTAACTCCTAAGGGACACGGTTCTTATGCAGTTGTATTTGAATCGTATCTCCTCGAACCTAAAACTCAAATTTCTTTGCGTAGACGCTCGAATTCTTGACACACTCTACACTGAAAACGTCTTGCAGGATAACATCTCTTATATATAATAATGATTAATGATACTTATAATATGCAACATACACGGTATTGTTGGAATATTAAGGCATGTATTGTTTGTTCGTATTAATTTTGGATAAGAAACTAAAAGAGGTTTCTACGTTTGTGGAAGAGAGAAAAAGAAAATGGAGGATGTTAGAACTTTTTCCTTATTTCACCCATACATAATTACGATACGCTATTATATATATATATTAAAAAATAATAATTAGGATATGCAATGCACATATAATAGAAATTTGTAACATTGATTAGATGGGCTAATAACCACTACATAAAGTCTAATATTCCCTAAACTTGCCCAACACAAATACAAATTTTAAATACATAATTTGTCAAAAGAACTAACTTCAACAAATATAAGGCAGCACAAATCACAACCATCCTTCCCCCAGTCCATGAACAATTTTTGGGATAAAAATGGCAACCAGCCTGGTCCTCTCCTCCAGCAGAAACCGAAAAACTGAAAGGCTTGCATTCCGTGTACTGCTGTTCCTATAACTTCGTTGTTAAACTAATCATTCCTAATTACATTGCGCCAAAATCCCACAAGTGCAACCCAGAGTCATCAGACCATGCTGCTACATTCCGGTTATTCACCACAGCTGCAACAACATGCCCAATTCTCTCCCTGAAACGGTATAAGAACTCGCCCGTGTGTGAATCCCATACTCCAGCCCAACTAGAGAAACAGATCACATAACCCCAATTCATGCATGCAACCACACGTGCCACTTCTCCGTGATGTTGTCCTTGCATGTCTCTCCTTAGTGCATCAAAACTACAGACCTCATCCAGCACAGGAACTCGACAAACCTTGGCAAGACCATTCAAGTCCACATAAACTATCCTCCCTTCGCTTGTGGCATCCACAGAGTCCACAGCTAGTTCACCTTGTTGTAGCACCAATTCATTGATAACAAATCCAGGGTTCTCCAAGTCCATGACCTGGATCCTTGAACTGGAGCAACCTACTGCCATTCCAGGACCCGCCAGCCTGACACGACCCACTACTGGTGCACCAAAATCCGTCAGCATGTGCCACCCCATAAGCGCACCGGCATCTGTCAAAGATCCACCAACATAAATGAGCTGCTCAGTGTTGGCATCCCAAACATGCCACGATCTCCCTGGGGCGCCAGCAAAGAGCCCAACCCAACACTGGTCGTTGCCAGTAAAATCAAGCAAAGGCCCATCTACCACCAGATCCCCTGCGTGGGCCCGGTGTGAAGTCCCTAATGGCCCATCATTCAATAGCCCTACATGGACATCACCATCTCGGTAGGCGAACACAACACGGTTTGGGTTAGATAGGAAAGCCAGGCCCGAGACGCATTGGGAAAAACGGCCGAGACGGTCCCGGCTGGGATGACAGCTGAAGTTAGCAATAGGTGCTCCATTAGGCAGGGTGAAAACACAGACATTTCCATCAAGAAAACCAGCAGCAAGGTAGGCGTCAGATATGGAGAGGCAGCAGCAGGATCGTGCAGGATATGTTGGGGCAAGGAGGCGGGAATGTACGGAGCGGTGCATGCGGAAGTTTTGGGCAGTGCGATGAAGTTGTATGAACTCCGCACGCCAACTTGGAAAGTGCCGATGGTGGTGGGACCACACACGATTAGTTAGATCTTGCCACAGCATCTCAGAATGGGATATTTGACGCCATGTCGAGTATACCTGTCAGATTAATCATATTGAAATTTTAAAATGTGCTCATCTTCCACTTAGCAGTGTTCATTTTAATAATAAGAGAATCAACAACAAATTAAGTAGATTTTTTTGTTCAGATATGCTAGTGTTTACTTCAAAGCAGAAAATCAAAATATGTTTCCATACAGAACTGGTCGATACAAATTATGTTAGCATCCTACAGAACTGGTCGATACAAATGGAGAAGACTCACAAGTCTTGCATCCATATATATTTCCTGCTCATGAAGACTTGAAGTCTGGCCTCTGCCATGTAGTCTCTTATTTCTCTGTCGGGTTATCTTTATACACCATTCTGGTTGGACAGAATAATAGTTCCTCATGCCATAAATAGAAACCACCAACTTATCCAGCAGATGGTCAATAAATAGATGAAAATACTTAATTAGTCACCAGCTGAAGCGCACATTAAAACCTGACAACGAACTAGTAGAAAGCAGAGAGTAAGCACGTTTGTATTGATTTATTGTGCCATAACGAAGGAAAAGACAGTTTCAGCGAAAATTTAAAGATCAAATCCAAATAACTGGATGTGGAAGCTTTGGAGTAGAAAGCAGTACAGAGCAGGTCATTTAAGGACTTTCATTCTCCATAGTTATCACAACAGTGGTGGGCAACTGTATGCATATTGTTGCCTTTCATATGCACAGACATAGGGAGATAATTATAAAAAAAGAAATATTAAAACATCATTTGCAGAAGCACCTAGCAGGACATTGGAACATGTACACATGCCATCTTCAATGTACTTCAATGAGGGTTCATATATTTAAATAGATGTCATCAAGGAAAGCAATAACTGCTTGTTGGTACTGATCCGTAAAAAGAGAAAAACACACTTTCACTTTTAAATTTTTAATCAATGGTCCCTCAAAAAAGGGTTGACAAATGAGTAAAAATATGCATACAAACAGTTGAATGCTGTAGAATACAATCATGAACTATAGTTATTACCGATCCTTAAAGAGGAGAACAAACATTTTTTTTAATCAATGACCCTCCAAGAAAGAAGGCTTGATAGAGGATATATGAAGATGCTTAGTTGAATGTTATAGAAAATTAGAAATCTATATTTGAAGAGCCACTGAGGGTTTATCGTTGTTATATATAAAATGAACCCAGCTGCTCAAGAGGGAAAAAATATAGAAAAAAGAAGGTTGCAAATTAATGTGTTGTACTCCTAAAAAAAAAAGGCAACTGGACCATTTCATGGACAATAAGTGTCAGTTACATTTATATCGAAAAGAGCATGCAAAGCAAACTTTGGAAGCCTACATCCCCTCAAGAAATAAGAAAATACTGAACAAACTATTGACATTTTCTTTTACATTTAGATAGTTCTATTAGTATTCAATTTTTTCTTTAAATATCACTACTACAGATTCCTTCATCGAAGGGTTTGAAAAGAAATGCAAGAACAGTTTCTTTGGTAACCAGACGCATGGATCTATGATAAACTGTTCCCATATCAGAAAAAAATAAGTTATTCTACTAGAAGTCTCCAAAAAAAATGAACATTTAAAGTTAATTAAAGTATGATTTCCATATTAGTGATTCATCTCAATACACCAATTTTTAGGGAAAAAATATTTTGCAATGATTTTTGAATGTCTGATTGAAGAAAAGAGCATTTTCTGAAACCTAAAAATAATCACTTAGACTAATTGGTAACAGATCTTGTAATATAATTAGAGAATTTTTCTTATTCAGCTATCCTTGAATTTTTCCAGATATCATGGCAAATGTATTTAAGTACAATACTACTCTAGTCAAATGACTTTCATATCAAATAACTGTGATCTGATCAAATCAATAATGACCATCAATATTCTTTGATTTCATATAAGATAATGATAAAAGGGTTGCTAAAAGGCAAGCAACAATTTAATTGGAAGTATTAAAGATATCATTTCAATGAAATTTAGGTCATTTCCTGATTTTATCATGGTTCTGCACAGTAAATAAATTTGAGCATTCACTTTCTCTTTATAAGATTCCTGTAGAAACCTAAGATATTCAGAGGACCACCACTCTGTCTCTCTCTCTCCTATTTATATTCTTAATTTGTAAGGTTAACGAAAATTGAAATCCAAATTTAAGTATTAGCCATTGAAACATTGCTGAAGTACTATGTGGTAAGCAAAATATGATTAGTCGTCTAAAGCAGAAGGGGCAGTACATTGTGAAAGATGCATGGCTGAGAAAAAAGGTAGTATTGCAACGTAGCCTCCAAGCTAAGCCCACATGTCGTAGTATGGTAATCGTCTGCTAATACTATGAATGTAATCTAGATGTATAATAATGAAATTAGCAAAATTGGAAAGAGATGTTTATCGAGAAAAGGCAGTGGATGATAGAGAGTATCAAATCTTCACAAGGCAAATTGGAATGTTAAGGCTATTATTGCAGATGAGATAAAGAAGAGAAAATCTGATTGATAATAGAAGTCTAGAAGAAGCAAAGTTGCATACAGATTTATTATATATATAAAGAATTAAAGATAACTAAATGGCAGGATACAGAACATATATGAAACTTGTGCTTGGCAATCGATTAATTCTGTTTAGAACTTTTAAATTGTTAATTTATACTTAAATAATAATAAATTGTTATTTTAAAATAGACAAGAAATTATACAAAATAATAAATTGATCTTCAGACATCTAATTATTAAATTACGCACATCACACACAGACATATTATTTTACCATTGGTACTTTCTGAAAATCAATGTTCAGACGATCATCTTTTGGCTTTATCACATAGCCATACAATTAGAACGCATGAAATTTACAACTAGTCATATGATCAAAATTTCAATTATGTTTTTTGAGATTGTTTAGATAAAAGTTTTGAATATGTTTTGCAATTTATAACTGGGACATATATAATTTTTTTCTCTACCACAAAATGAAAGTACAAAGAGGTAAAATCAAAGGAAAACTCAAATAACAACTTTTGCGTCACCAATGAAAAAGTAAATATACTCTGATTTTATCCAACTTTCTGATTCAATGTCTATTAACAGACCACTCTTACCTACTTGTATTTATTCACAAAACCTACTTTAATTGACCATTGGTATCTCAAAAGTCTCATAATTATCTCTGTGGCTTACAATTATAATTATCTCATAAGATTTGGTTTACCATAGATAAGATTAGAAACCTAACAGAAGTCAATGCGCACTGTACTGGAAGTTGGCATCCTTTATAATTATAAGTAGGTAGGTTGCGCAGTAGAATATATAAAACGAAGTGGCAGGATTCATAAAATCAGAATGACAATGAAAGGGTAAACAGTACTCTGAGACGATAAACTAAACAGTTGAATTAGGAAATACTATATGTCATAAGTACTGCGCAGTATGTTTATAGCAGACTCCCGTGAGTAAATGGCGAGTCAGATCTTTCGTACATGCGCTCCCTCCCAAGTAGAGAGATGCATCTTTCTTACTGTGTGTCCCTTCTTGGAAACAGTACTAGAAACTATATGTCAATGAACACTACAAAAGCCGAAATGTGTGGTCCAACACATCTACATTTAACCTAGTTAGAATAGAAGTTGGTTGTGACATTCTATATAATATAGTGAGCTATAATTAATTCAATCTATATATATCCCATGTTTTTATTTTCTTTGTTTTTTCAAGTATATAAATATATACTATACAATCATATGATATTTTTTGTGATCCCATTTTAAGTAAAAGAATATTTATTGAGATTGTAATAATCTTAAAATCTAACGATTCAATTATGTACAAAGTTTGAGACTTCTCTGTTTTATACAGAAACATTTTAAGTACACTTAATTAATTCCATTTAGAAGCTTCAAATTATAAAATTAATATTTTATATAAACAAAGAAATTTATAAAAAAATAATAAATTAATCTTCATACATATATCTATTTATCAAATTACGCACATTGTTAAGCAAAATATATAAATAAAACTTCACTAAACGACTGGTAATTTCCGCTATCAGTTCAAGTCAAGATTATGTTCCAGAAATTTTAGATGGATAGAATCTTGAGAAGTGCAGCATGCAAGCTCACAAAATCTAATTGTGGGACAGGTTGTAAGAATGAATCTTTTTGGAGGATCCTGCAGACAAGGTTCATCCAGCCAAGGCCCATTCACCCAAAAGTGGAACACAACGCAGGTTACTTACCACTGTATATACTATATATTTTCTCTTCGGTCCCAGACAGATATTGGAAATCCACATTCGGGGTTAATATTACAGTGGCCGGATAGAAAGTGAAGTTTTGTATAATAATTTTGAAGCTGTCCGTTTAATACTGTTCAGTAAATTAAATCAAATAGTTTTGGACCATTTTAGCCACTCGTTTCGCGACATATACTAACAGTATTTCTTAAGACGACCCTCAAAAAAAGTATTTCTTAAGACCAGACCGAAACGACGTCCGATCAATTCGACCAAAATCAGTCAACAGAATAGTCAGTATTAAGAAATAAACCGATATGTTATTGAACCAGAGAAAACCAGTTGCATGGTAGAAATTTGATAATTTAGATGAGTCCTCCCTCCCCCCTCAACACACAGTCGATCTCCCAAATACATCATGGATATTTGAGATAATAAACAGGATAACTAAGTAATATCCAGAATAACTAAAATAATAACTAGAAAAAATTGACAACAACCGAGACAACTAGAACAACAACCACGACAACTAGAATAAGGATAATTAGAGTAACAAACTAACAATCAAGGCAATTAGTGTTTCTATCTGGTAATCTGGAATAATTATTACTAGATTCATTATACAAATATATATAGTTCATGGGTATTTGATACAATAAACAACACAACCATAGTAATATCCAAGACAATTGGAGTAATAACTAAGACAATTGGAGCGACAAATAGGACAACTAGCGTATTATTCATGACAACTGGAGTAATAACTATGACAATTAGAACAACAACAAAACAAAAAGCATATTTACTAGGACAATTAGCATATTTATTAGGATAATTGACATCTTTAGTAGGACAAATAACGTATTTACCGAGACAATTAATGTATTTACTAGGACAACTTGTAAGAAAAACAAGTCAAAGTTCATACAGTACAGCGGAAGATCTTGCATCGTTCTTTTACAATTTCGCACCACAGCGCCATGTTTGTCATCTCCTTACACTCTCCTTGCTCCTACCACTGATGGATCGCTATAAGAAACCACATTATTCATAGTCCAAGTGCCTACTAGACTGCTTAAACCGGATTCTATCAATTCGGTGTAAGAATCACTCTCTAATGGTGATTTGTGCTTTAGAGAAGAAGCACAAATGAAGTGGAGTTTTCTCTCTCTTTTTCTGTCTCACTTACTCTGGAACGGATCAGATGAGTCTAATTATAAGAGAGTTCGCACCCTTTAGTAAAGAGGTGCATTTGATTGGGCCTAATCCAATTTTATTCTAACAATCCATCATTCTATGCGATCCCCAGACAAGCTCCGTGGTCCGTAATGACAAGTTGCGGTCTGCAAATAGACCCGCAACATGTTCACATTTCCTACACAACTAGCTCCGTGCTCCATGCAGGCGTTGGAGGGAAGGAGAAGGGGAGGATCGAAGGCACGAAGATAATGAGAGGTAAAAGGATGGACAGCAAGAGATCAACGACAAGGGAAGAGTCGGGGGGAGTAAGGCGATGAAAAGTACGCTAACGATAGATTAGCGCTGATCTGGATAAATATCACGACAATAAAAAGTTTGCTAGCGTAATATGAATAACTAGTAAAAAATAAAAAGTAATTAGCGCATGATGACGGTGATGGTCAAAATTTGTGATGGCAGTTACAAAACCTCTTTTTTCTGTCCTGCTCACCACCAACCAAGAAAAGTCTGATTCGGTCTAAAAAACTTGGTTCAACTTTTCAAAGATAAATTTTAACTGGCCTTCGTTAAATTAATTGTATAAAACATTTTATATATTATATACAATTATATTATAATTGTGACGTGATCCGACACGCAATAAAGGACAATTTTTTTTAGAATATTAGGCAGCGGCTGCCAACGGCAAACAATCAAATATAATTTGATTTAAATAAATCAACACGTCGTAAAAAATACTGTTATTTTTTTTCAGAAAATTAGGTTGGAGTCACTTAGCAATTATAGTAATAATTTTAAATCAATTCAAACAATCTAAAAATTTATCGGAAAAAATTAGATATATTAATTGATATATTAGTTTTCTGAAGATCTATACTAATTGATTGGTACATTAATAATCTACCAACAAAAAATTTCGTACATTTTGAATATTGTTTAATAATACCTCAAGTGATAAGGAAATAATTATTTAATTATATCACTCTGTGAACATATAAAGTACAGTAAAGTTTCATTATTTTTTTATAATATGTTTACTTATATAAAAACCAACTGTATAATGCCAGATTTGAAAATGATATTTTATATTTAAACAATTATTAAAATTATTAATGTAAGTAATTTAAGTCATTCCATACATTTGAAGGAGACAATAGGAAATTTTTTGGGTCAAACGAAATCCTATCACGCGCGGGACGGTGCAGCGCACCATCTCCCACCGTCCATTTAACCTGGACTGCCCCTAAAAAATACCGGATTGATAGGCCCGAAAAAAATGTAACCGTCCAAATTAGATCGGACGGTGGAGATGGTGCGCTGCACCGTCCAGCGCGGGACGGGAATAGGATACTAATGTTGGTGCAAAATTGCAAATCCCTCGTCAGAAGGAATCACCAGACACCAGCTCCACGTCACTGAATAATTATCAGAATTCATGCATTGGACCTTCAGTTTTCAATTTAACAAAACCCAACGGTCGATCGCAAGCTAGCTAGCAGATTTTTTTTTAATGGTAGCTAGCTAGCAGATCACCTCACCTGCGCTGCTGCGCATGATACCACTTAACAAAAAACTAATAACAAACGGACGAGGCGATGTGAGTAGATTTGATTTGATTGACATCTCAATCCGGTGCGTATCCAACACGTACTTTTTATAACCTAATGCCTTGCACTAAGCACAATAATGCACTTGTTAAAGCAAACTGGGTACATCAGTGCAATAAAAAGGGTTGAACTAGATACTCCTGTTCAAGTCATGATTTACCGTACCAACCCGGCATTACCAATCTATGGAACCCAATAGTATACTTTTATCTTTTTTAGAGAGAGAGAGAGAGAGGGAAACAATTAGCATGTGTAAGTGTAATAATAGAAAATGAATTTGTGCAGGGTTAATAACTAGGCTTTAAACAAAGCAAAGTCGTTGGAAAGGGAAATGTTATCTGTATCTGGCACCAGCATGTGCAGTTAACCTCTCTCCCGCTAGAGGAGCCTTTAAAGAAAGATGAAAAAGGAAAAAAGAGACATGGTTTGAATAGTTTAATGGAAAAGAGGTGCAAGAGGGGGTTTGGTTTTGGAATGTCTTTGTTTCTGGGAAAGGGCACAAAAGGCCTCACACCTCCTGGATCGGTGACACCGGTCTCGCCTGGAGATCGGTAAACAAAACAAAAACAACAAGCGAATCACATCACAATGAAAAGCAAGAAAGGTGGGGTGGTCATTGGTATTTGTTAGGAGAGAGAGAGAGAGGAGCATTAGCTCGCCCCATGCACCAAAAGCACTGCTTTTATTGTTTCTTTTCTCACACTTTCATTTCCAAGAAGCTCTCTGTTTTATATACCAATATATGTTTATTTAACTTGAAACAACTGTTGGTGTTACCGTAACCATTTAACCAATAAGCTGTCATCATTATATTAAACCGACTAATGGGTTTCTTCCCGAGGTTGTTTATTAATTAAGTATTTAAGTTATGTCTAATTATTCTCAGCATTATCAAAAAATAAGTACTGACAATAGAGGTCAGAGTGTCAGAGAGGCAATTTATTCATAACGACAGAGAAAGAGAGCTCGGAGATATATATGCTTTGACATTGTATAATATGTCTAGCGGGTCAGGTCTGACCGGACTGACCCGAAACCAGAACCCAGTTAGAGAGCGCCAATCGGTTTTCTTCTCTGTGAGCCTTTTTGCATTTTAGTGGGGTTGGGGTCCGTTGGGAGTTGAAAAATAAATGTAGAACCAAAAGAAAATAACAAAGAACCGAGACCAAAGAATGAAACCAAGGGCTGAGATGGAAGAGGGGACGAAGATCGGACGAAGAAGCAAAAGTCAAAAAAGCCAAACTGGCACAACCTAGACTGAGGCCCTGGTATCTCTGTGTGGGGCCATACAGTTCAGTAGTGTGCAGAGGTCAGTGTACAACTGAGGGGAGGTTCAACAATTTAACATGAAAGCTGCGCTAGAAAGTATGTCACGTCCATCAAGCCCCTTCCCCTCCAACCAAAGAAGAACTAAATAAATTAAAAATAATGACAATGAATGGCATCTCACATTTTTGGAAGAGATAGCCAGATGGGTAAGAATAGCAATAGTATAATGCTTTTAGTGCTCCTCTTACTATGCCTACAGAGGCTAGAGTTACTAGGACATGGATAAAGAACCAAAGAAAGCCGCCCAAGGGCTTTTCTCAAAAAAAAGACCAAAGAAAGCCAAGGCTTCTTTTAATTTCTAATTTTGAATGCATACGCAGAAAGAGTACTGTGGAGAGGAGGAAGCTAAAGCTCAGATAAGAAGCTACTTTAAGAGGGGCCTAAGTGTAGGCTCTGCTTGTTACTTGGAATAGAGAGAGAAACAGGGCATGAGAGAAAAGCCAAAAAATAATAGAGAGAGAAGATTAGAAGAAGATAAAGACAGACAGAGAAACACAATTTTGATGTCTATCCAGAAAAGGCACTCTTCCTTTCTCTTGCTTGTGCTGCTCCATGTTTCCCCCATAATGGGTAATGGGGTATATCCCCCATTTTGCAAACGTATCTTGATTCCTATTTCTATGGAAGATGAAGTGTCCACAAACCACAACAATCAAACACAACATATCAAAAGCAACACGCCAACAATAACAATCCTTTTCTACTTTCTACACTTTTTCCCTTAACGGCCGGACCAAATAGTTCAGGAACAGTATGTCTATTATGATAATGTAAACAAACACTAGAAACTAGAATGCAAATTTAATAGAAGGAAGATATAACATAATAAGAGATATATAAAAACCTGGAAAAAGTTGGCAATGGCAGGACCAGCAGCAAGCCTTCCCTCAGATAGCGCCGCATCAACGGCGACTTGCACAGCGACAGATTCCACAAAATGCTCGGGCCAGACAGCAACCGAAGAGCGTCGACGTGATGATGGTGCTTCTCCTGTGCTTACAGCGAGGCTGAGGCCAAGTCCTCGCCGTCGTGCTGCCGTACTGCTTCCACCTTCTTCATATACTGTCTGCCTCTCTTCTGCCATCCTACTCCAATATATTGTTTGTTTGTATATATAACTAGGATACGAGATTGTATTTGATCTTTTCTAGGGTTTCTCGGATATTGATTTTTATCTTAGGAAAAAGAGAAGAGGTGTCTATTCTCTTCGTCCAGAGTGCGTATATATCTTTATATATATGGAGTGTCAATATGAGAGAGCTAAAGAGGGAGTTCTTTTATGGGGTTTGTATTGCTTGACAGCCCGTGTAGTGAGCGTGGGTAGTGAACTTGTTATACAAATGTCACTTTATCACAGTAAAAAGAGGACAAAATTATATGTTAATTAATGGATTATAAATGATAGTAGTAAAGAAACAGAGGTCTTTCTGTTTAGCTCTATTTTCAGAAGTAAAAAAAAAAAAAAAAAATCTAGGAAAATGACAATAGGCTAAAAAATGTTGCTATTCGTTTTTTATTTTCGCAAAAAAAATAGTTTAAAGAATGTTATATCATAAATTATTAGAATATGATGTCACAGAAAATCTTGATTTAGATCTAATGTGACACTTGATTTGGTAAGGAAGAAACGTCAGACTTAAAGTACAAGAAAGACTTGACTTGGTATGCAAGTTATGATTGACTTGGTGAGCAAAAAATACTTAATTTGTTGTCAAAGAAATCTGTTCTATATATAGAGTTTCTCTCATTGCATTGTATTATAACAAAATTATTAAAAAGAAATAAAAATAGTGATGTGTGTGAGTCGTGAACGTAAGTACACATTGTATCGAACTACGTAAAATATATGTGTTCTTTGTGTGATTGTTTTTCTTTACATGGCATCAAAACTAGGTTCTGAGATCTACACGAAAGTTTCTTTTCTTCTTCTCCTTACTTTCTTGTGCAAATTACTGCATAGCCGAAAATTTGTGTGTTTTATCCCTGTGCGAGTTACTGCACAGTGGTTTCCTGATCCCTGCACGAAAGAGTTGTGTAGTTGGTTGTTCTTCTTGACCAGACATCTTCTTGACCTTCGATTTCGACCAGATCTTATCTGAACATCGACCAAGATCTAAAATTTCGGATTGAAATTTTCTGCCAAGGCCTCGACATTAACCAGAATCCAAATTTCGAACCAAAAATCTTATAATTTCGGACCGAAATTTTCCTGAATCTGACCTAAAATCTCTAGCAATCAAAGTATCAGAGACCATGATTCTTATCCAAAGCCTAAATGACTGCTTGATTATAGATTTAGGTACAACCGACCATATGACTTACAACAAGAACGACTTGATAAGAGAATCACATCCAAGGAAGACTGAGATCGTCAATACAAATGGAGAAGTTTATTCAGTCACAGAGACTGGAGATGTTCAATTCTCCTCTTCTCTAACTCTTTCAAATACTTTATTGGTTCCTTCTCTTTCATCAAGATTATTGTCTGTAGGTCAATTGTGTGAAAAACTTAACTGTATTGTACTCATGTATCCCAGATTTTGTCTCTTTCAAGATCTCATGACAAAGGAGATTATTGGTCGTGGTACTAAGAGGGGAGGGCTATATCATTTGGAAGACATAACTACTAGAAGAGCTCACTTATCTGCTGGCTCAAGTTCAAGTAAGAAGTTTTCGATTTGGATGTGGCATAGGCGTTTAGGTCATCCTTCATTCGGGTACTTTAAGAAATTGTATCCAAGTTTATTTTATGGATTTGAAAAAGAATCTTTTGATTGTAAGGCATGTATTAAATTTAAGAGCCATCGAGCTCATTTTGCTAAAAACTTGGATAATGATAATACCACTCATTTTGACCTGGTTCACTCTGATGTATGGGGATCTTTTCCGGTTGAATTTCTGGTGGGTAACAGATGGTTTGTGTTATTTGTTGACAATTGTACTAGAATAACATGAATTAAGTGGTAAAGTATAAAAATAAGATACCACTTGCCGTTAAATCTTTCATTACCATGGTAAAGAATCAGTTTAACAGGAATGTTAAAATTTTCAGAAGTGATAATGAAAGAGAATTTATTAACAAAACATTAGAAAATTTTTTTAACACCAATGAAATTATACATGAAACAAATTGTGTGGGTACTCCTCAATAAAATGGCATAGTAGAGCGAAAAAATAGACAAATTATAGAAATGACCAGGGCAATAATGTACCTCATTCTTATTGGAATAATGCAGTTACATCAACAGTTTTACTTAATAAATAGGTTGTCTTCTGTGGTACTTGACTTTCAAACACCCTTGCAAGTTTTTTTAAAATACCGCTTAATTCACTCAGTCCTTACAATTCCACCAAAGATATTTGGATGTATTGTCTATGTTCATATACATAAATATCAAATGTCAAAGTTGAATTCTTGTGCTAAAAAATGTATGTTCATCCTGGTCCACATCAAAAGAGATATAGGTGTATGAATCCGGTCTCAAGAAAAATTTATATTACAATGAATGTGACTTTCATTGAAAATGAGTGATATTTTGTGAAAGATTAGCCTCATTCTCAGGGGGAGAGTGTCATAGATAATTAGTCCTGGTTTATTACAACAAATGATGAAACTTTTGGACTAGAACATGCTCATTTCGGACCGAATTCTGAAAATTTCGATCCAAACAAAATATGAGATACAGAACATGAGACACATTTCGGATTAAATTTAGACCATTTCGGTTCGAATTCTGCAAATTTTGGACCGAATTTAGAGGCTGAAGGTGAGAAATCAGATCCAGAAATGGACCCACTTGATAATTCGGGTCCAACAGAAGAGAATTTAGAAAGTGACAATGAAGAAATAATGCAGTCTCCTCCTTCACCACGTGACCAAACTTCGGAGTCAGAGATAAGTAATTTTGAACATGTTACTACTAATCTCAGTTATCAGTTGTCTTTTAGGTTCAATAGAGGCAGACCTCCGAAAAGATATAGACTGGATGAAAATGGTAAAGGCAGTTATGCAATGACAAACTTCATGAGTATGTCTCACATACTGGAGCCTGTGAAAGAATTCGACAAGATTCTTATCTCAGTTCAGATTCCAAGAAGTCTGAATGAAGCTTTCAGTGATCCAAAATAAGTAAATGCAATGAAGACCGAGATGGATGCACTGGAGAATAATGATATTTGAAAATTGGTAAGAAGGCCAAAGGATAAAAAGTCAGTTGGCTGTAAATGGATATTCACAGTCAAGTATGGACCCACTGGAGAAATTGACAGGTACGAAACGAGGTTGGTAGTAAAGGGTTACTCTCAGACTTATGGAGTAGACTATCAAGATACTTTTTCACTGGTAGTCAAGTTAAATATTGTCAGGATTTTATTATCCGTTGCAGCTAACCGAGAGTGGTCTCTGCACCAATTTGATGTGAAAAAATAGAAAGTCCATATCTGAGATACTTCACATTTGTTGGAGGCAATTTGGTTACTTGGAGAAACAAAAAACAAAAGGTAGTAGGTCTGTCAAGTGCTGAAGCAGAATTTAGAAAAATTGTTAAAAGAATGTAAGAATTATTGTGGATAAAGCGGATACTCAAGGATCTTGGTCTTTATGATAATAAGGAGATGAAATTGTTTTGTGACAACAAGGCGGCCATTGTAATATCTCAGAATCCAGTGCAACATGATAGGACCAAACATATTGAAGTGGATCGGCAATTTATTCGGCAGAATCTTGAAGAAAAGATCATAAGCATTCCTCATGTAAGAACTGAAGAACAGTTTACAGACATACTGACAAAAGGGGTGTCTAGTACCATCTTTCATGGAGTGATTTGCAAGTTGAGCATGCAAAATATTTACATGTCAACTTAAGGGGGAGTGTTGGAATATGATGTCAAAGAAGATCTTGGTTTAGATCTAATGTGACACTTGACTTGATAAGGAAGAAATGTTAGACTTGGAGCACAAGAAAAGCTTGATTTGATATGCAAGTTATGATTGACTTAATGTGCAAGAAACGCTTAACTTGTTATCAAAAAAATCTATTCTATATGTAAGTTTTCTCTCCTTGTATTGTATCATAATAAAATTATTGAAAAGAAATAAAAAGAGTGGTGTGTGTGAGTCGTGAAAGTAGGTACACATTGTATCGAATTACGTAAAAATCTGTGTATTCTTTGTGTGATTGATTTTCTTTACTTAAATAAAGTGTCCGTACGACCAGCCTAGATCTCTTGAGAAGTTAACGAGAATTTAATGTAATAGCTGTCATGACAAGTTACTGCAACAATAAAGTTTCTTTTGATGTATGCAATAAAAGGATTAAATATTATTTTCATCGTTCATACTCAACTCATTAGGTGTCATACTTAATGATATCAATTATTACTGTAGTTTTAAATTATTCCGTACAGGACAGTTAGCAAGTGATAAAATGAATTGCAGAATTGTCGTAATTTTAATTTGGATACATATTGATTTTGCCTTTAATTTTGTCGCTCATTATTTTTTTAACTGCCAGTGGTAATTAAGTCTCACACTTTTTATATGTAGTGCGTCTCATTTATCGACCGTTGACGAGTAGCATGTACACTTGTCATTGATAAAGTGAAAAGTAAAATAAATACTTGAGTAATTATGTTAAGTTAAACAGGAGATAATTTATTTTTTTTCTTAGTGCAAATTTTTATTTAATTCATTTATTCTTATTGTACCAGTTAATTCATGTATAAGACCTTAAATAAGAAGCACCAATTAACTAAATTGAATCACTTTATATCCTTACATTCTACCTTGTTCCAATTAAAAGAGAAAATTCAAATACAAAACAGAATCATCTAATATCGAAAAGGAAGAACAAATGAGAGGATCTGATCATGTGAGTAAAGAACAGTAATTATCTCCTTCAAATATAACATATTTAATTCTCTAGGTAGCCTCTACCAAACTTTCAAAAAATATATATATATAACATATTTAACAAGAAATATAATTTTTTGAGGGTCAACAAGAAAATATAAAAGTGTTGGGAAAAAAATGTTGGTTCTGCCTTGTTCAACGAATATAGGTCAATAGCAAATAGGTCTGCCTCCGTCCACAAACAGGATGGCATGAAAGCAACATTTATCGTTTATGAATAGAGTCAATCACTTACTATGTAATGGAATAAGGAGATCGATATATTTGATGAACCAGATAATTTTTTTTTTTTCACTTTGTTCTCAACACGTCATTGAAATAATTTTTCACAAATAAACTTTATTATTCATCAAATTCTATTCTCACTGTTTTCAATTCCTATTTTTATATCTATTATTACAACGCATCCAAAGATCCAAACACATCCTTATGTAGTTATGTGTCTTCTTGATTGCTCAATGTGAGAATAGGCGAAGTCAGAAAAAGAGAAAATAATTAATGCCCATTTTATAACCTACATTTTGTTATTCTCATTTCATTCCAAACACAATTATGCCTTAGTAGTTAGTACCATACCATTGGACAACGCTTTTGAACAGGTTTTGACATAATATCCTAACTTCTACGATGCTACATTGATGAAACTTTTCCCAATAAAATGGATCCGTATGCTCTGCCAACCTTTTGAGGTTACATGCACGGAGTTTCCTTAACCGTTGAGATGAAATCTAACGGTTCAGATCAGAGATTGGCGCTCTACCAATTTTTTAAAAATTGGCAGAGGATGTGATTCCCAACAAAATGGTTGGGGAGGAGAGAATCCATTGCAGGGAGGGAAAGCAATTAACCATGTTTAGACTCAGCCTAGTCAAACTACTCATTCAAAGTGAATACATAATCTTCGTCGTGCATAGCAACAATTGGGAATTTATCTGGCCAGCATAGTCAGGATCGGTTTTGTCTATAAATCTAGCTAACAGACAGGGCTCGTTGGTCGTTGTGCCTGATTTTAATTGGGTTGTAATTTATTTCGCGCCTTCCACTGTTGTAATTAACTTGTAATGAACTTTAACTTCATTTAACATATCTGCTCGCTGGATTTAATTTATAAAAAAATTATGACCGCACGAATGATTTTTTTTTTAAACAAGATCATTTATTTACAAAAGCATAATACATTATATGAAATACACAATTTTTCGATCTTTTATTTTTAGTGGAATTGAATCCGTTTCATCCCGGGAACAACGAAATTATTTTATCATTTGAGCTGAACTCGCGCATTCAATGAGCTTAAATAATACGACGACATAATTTTTTTTAAAACCATGTCATGTCGATAAAAACAATTATGACTGAAATATTTTTGTAAATAATGACAATTTTCTGTTTCGGACGAATAAAAGTAAATTATTTACAAAAAAAAAATGTTCCTTGTAATCAAAACTTCATTCATCTCTCCAAACAATTAGTCCAACTTTCACCCTTTCTTGTACCAAAGACATCAATTAATTCCCCTTGGCAGAATTTGTGAAGAATTTTGGTGTGTGGCAAATAATTAATGTTCTGATTTTATTTCAAGCCTAATGCGGCATGTGACTTTTTATCTTCCTCCTTACTGGGGTTCATGCTTCTCTTTTCCCTTTCGATGGGTTCTCATTTCTCAACTTCCCATTCGTTTCTTCATTGAACAACTTTTAAGTTCTTTCTATCTTTAAATACATCACTTTTGTTGGATTTAAGTTATTTAATATTTGAGTGGAATCAATTAAACAGTGCTGCTGTGGCGAGAAGCCTGGTTCTGATGCCCATTCCATTTCATTAGTCGTCTTTACCAAACGACTAAACGAGCATGAAGTGCGCCGCCCCCCAATAACAATATACTCAAGATTAATTGAATAATAATCTCTTTGAGTAAGATTTTTTTTTTAAAAAAAATAAGATGGGAGTCAAGTTCTCTAACTTATTTCGAAATTAAATATTACAAATGACCTCCAACCCGATTTCGAATAATAAAACTACAAAAAGAAAAAGATTTTTTTTTAAGGCAAAAAAAAAGAAAAATTATGGTGCCCCTCTCTTGTTAAAAGTGCATACTCAAAATACAATCATGCATAGAGATCAAGCTTTTAAAAAACTTCGTTTTTTTCCGTTTTATCGCCATTTTATTTTAGTTTTGGTTCATAACGCACTACCGTTTTATCCGTTTTATCACCGCATAAACCATTTTTTTACCGTTTTATCACCGATAAATACTAAATCACCACCCAACCGTCAAACCGCATAAATCGTATTTTAAAACCTTGATAGTGATAAGGCTTGTATCAATCAAAAAGCAATTTAGACTGCATCGAATCGTCTACAAATAAATGCTGGAGATTAAATAAAAATAATTAAAAGAAATAAAATAAATGATTAATTTTTCCCAACATTAGTAGAAATGATGTATATTAAAAGAAATAGACCGACTAATTTCAAATTAAGCTGGTAACAAAAGTTGGAATAATATGGTAGGAACAAGAATAGAAATTGAGTCCAACAAAAATCTATTTATACCTTAATGTAATGATATCAGGAAGTTCCAATACTCCCGTTTGAACATAGTGCAAGAATGCGAGGAAATACGGTTGATTTACGACCGGTTTTAGAAAACTTGAATGTAAGATATTAATTTAGGTTATTTAAGATTACTAATGAAATAATTCATATGTGGTCTTTATACAATTTTTTTATCTTCTTTTTTTCATATTAAAGTCTAAAATTTTAAGTCGGACACCTCACGTTACTCAATAAGATATTATAATTTGATCCAAAGGTTTTAGTACATTGATTATATTGCCAGGACAAAATTTCCTTAGGCGAATCAAATTCTTCCCTACGTGTTGAACTAACAAACTTGGAATCGTATCCTCTGCCAACCTTTAAAAGGTTGGCAGAGTGCCGACCTCTTGTTTGAACGGTTGGATTAAGATTCAATGGCGCGCACAGAAAAAAAGAGAAAATACGCTGAATTCGACTCCTGCCCCTTGCCCGAGTCCCCGTTTCCATCTAAAATAGAAAAAAAAAAAACAGTATCTCCGATTTTCACTCGAATTGGTATCATCTAAAAGAGAAAATGTCTAGAATTTCCTTATCCGACGAGTCCGGTCGGTGCACATCGTTTCTACGGCCCAACATCCCGGTGCATGGTGTGGAGGTGATAAGAGCCTGGGAAGGAGGTCGAGGGAAAAGAGAGGGAAGGGGTTTGAGGAGGCTGAGAGGAGATAGAGGGATCTGGCGGAGGAGGAGGTGGAGATGTTGAGAGGAATTGTCAGGACGCAGAGGAAGGAAATGAAGGCTAGAATTTCTGAGGTCGCTAGACTGGAGTCAAAAAGGAAGAGATCACTGCATGAGAGGTCCAATGCAAGGTATGCTAGAGTGAACGTCTCTTTGCTAATTTTAGTTTCCTGCCTATTTAAAAGAAATTCAGGGGCGAACATAGAGAGTTTGAGTTCTGCATTTGATAACTAGTTGTTTATGTATTAATCCCTTTGTTTATCAGAAAAATCCACTTGTACTATTTCGTAATTTTATTCATAACTAGTTGTTTATGTATTAATCCCTTTGGCTTTTCATGATTTAGGCATAGGCAATTATGCTTGAGGCGTATGACCAACAAGTGATCAACGTACCAAATTGGTACTGGACTAAATTGTGACTTATCAATGTTTCCATTATTATTTCAAACTAGTTCAAAGTTAGCTTTATTTTGTCTAACTAGTTAGTTTATTGATAGTCATGCTATTCAATTTTGCCTTTTTTTAGTTATGGCACAATTGTGCAATTGAGAGGCAACATCATATAATTAAGACATTTGTTCATTGATAATGATATACTGTATCAAGAGATTTAGGCATTCAATAATATCATATTTCTATTATATTAAAATATTTTCCATTTGCTTTTGGTTGACAGGCGCAAGAGCAATGTGCCCACAGAAGACTTAAAGAAACATAGTTTAATTATTATAGTAAAGTCTGTAGGGAGTGTGAAAGTTGTAGAGAGAATAAAACTTAAAGAAGTATTTGCCTATTTGTATTTTTTTTTTTTTTTGTTGGGAGAGGAGGCGGGCGGTTTGGATTGCAACGAGAGTTTTTTTTTTAAAAAAAAATACTAGGTAGAAGCTATCTAGAGGATAAACAGAAAAGAAGCAAAAACTAAAGAACTACAAAAACTGGGTGTCAGGACCCGAAAGAACTAGGAACAATATCTCCTAAACAAGGTAGCCTCATGCACTATCCAATCATGAACAGCATTGACCGATCTTCTGTTGTTTTTGAAAGTTCTGCTGTTTCTTTCAAGCCAAATACCCCACAGGGCCGTAGCTACCAAAATTGGGGATGGAGCGTTGTTGTCAGTGGAGTTCACTTGTCTCAGAAGAGAGACGACACCTGCACTAGAATCTACATGAAGTAAGGACCAGATGGCAGCCGAGAGGAGCAGTCACTGAAAAGATGTTTGGGTGTCTCTAGGACTTGTTGCTGGCACAAGCAGCACCCCTTGAACAAAAGAGATATTTCTACTCAGTAACTGCTCCTGTGTTAACAGCCTGCTATGTGCCAGTAACACCAAGAACAACCTAATGGAAGGAGGTACCTTTAAATTCCTACTCTGTAATTGCAACGAGAGTTATACTTGGATTTGGATTGAGGATTTTTGTATCTGTATTATACTTGAATTGCTTATTGATTCGTGCATAACTGAACTGAGTTACAGAAATAAATGAATTAAATCTATATGATATGATTTTTATGAATTAGATTTAATTACCTTCTTTAATTATTCAGTTATTTTATATTTGCAAGATGCTTATATATACCCTCCGATGTTGTACTGTCATGCACTTATTTAAGTGGATGACCTTCCTTTTTAATTTAGTACTGTATATTACAAAAATGTTGATATGCAATATGCATTAAAGTTAGCACCATAAGTTAATGATGACAAGCTTTCTGTGTGGAACTTCGATCAAAAGCTCACTAATCGATCATCTCTTGTGCATTTTCGAATTTGAAACATACATTAGGACTTGTCACTTATAATATTTGTTGAATACGAGTTCTTCCTAGTTTTAGGCATCCTTGTCAGTTATAATTTAATCTGAATGTAAATTAACAAAAGAGCATAATTGGTGCTGCAAAAGACGAAAGAACTTTGCATATAACGAAAGGAATTTGCATATAGCACACAATCAAATTTGAAACATAATTAAGTACCCTTAAAAAAGTGCAAATTCTAAACATACATTAGGACTTTACCAGCATCAACAAAATTCAAAAAGTGCAAATTCTATACAATCAAAATTTGATCTCTTTAGAACTGCTGGTACATGAGGCTCTGGTGCGTCTTGGGGGTGATACAAGAACATGAATTATAGAGCGCTAAATTGCTCAAGCCTTAAATTGAACCCATAATAGCAGCCTTCAAGCCATCTAATTTGTGCACCTTGATCTTGCAAAAATAAATAATAAAATAATGTTTCAGAAAAGATTCTTGTAATTAATTATTCAATTCAAACGCTTTTCTAAACGGGGAATAAACACGAAAAACCACAATAAATTGCAAAACAACAGTAAGAGAAAGAGGATCAGACTACCTTGGAATTTTTCGCTGGAAGAAAGAAAGCAGCTTGTTTTGGGTTCGAGATGAGGCGGAGGTGCTTCGAAAGGTGCAGATCGGAGTGCTTCGAAAGGTGCAGATCGGAGTGCTTCGAAAGGAGGCGGAGGCGGATGTGTCGATCCAGGAAATCCGAGAGGAGAAAGAGGTGCTTCGAGGAGGCTGAAATGCTTCGAGAGGAGCTGAGAGAGCAAGATTAGAGAAAAGACGGAGAAGTAGATGTGGGGAATGAATAGTAGGACGAGACAGCTCCGTTGCGGGCAGCTCTGGGCAGGGGTCGAGAGAGCGTATTTTTTCATTTTTCTGTGCGCACCGTTGGATCTTAAT
This sequence comes from Rhynchospora breviuscula, assembly GCA_027562975.1. Classification (NCBI taxonomy): domain Eukaryota; kingdom Viridiplantae; phylum Streptophyta; class Magnoliopsida; order Poales; family Cyperaceae; genus Rhynchospora; species Rhynchospora breviuscula. Next base: position 32,531,936 of record CM050401.1, on the reverse strand, counting down.
CCAACCGTTCAAACGAGAGGTCGGCACTCTGCCAACCTTTTAAAGGTTGGCAGAGGATACGATTCCAAGTTTCCAACAAACTTGTACCGTTATATAATTTTATTTACTAATGTTCTAGTACATATTTTTAATTGTCCAACACAGGATGGTACTAGAAGAGCAGCCTATGTTATATCTTGTGATTCTTTTACGTTTGCTTTTTTTTTTTTTCTTTACTAAGATATATATTGAAGCAATAGGATATATCTTGTAACTTTTACCTCAAGAGTAAACTGACTATCTTCTCCTACACCACGATGTTCTAGAGAAGATCTACAATTCTACACTGTCGACAACAGATTTACATTGAAAAGTTCCAGGCTTCCAGCACAAGAGATGAGAATCAAGTAGACTAGGGTGTCTAATGCATGTCTCTATTTGTTTTTTTTTTTTTTTTTGGCCCCAAATTTTGGCAGAAGCAGCCAAAATTTACCTAATGTCTCTAATTATTTGGAGAACAGTACTCACAATTATTTTTTTTCCCTTCACAATTTGAACCGTTCTTTCCACTCAATCAAGTTTAAAATGCCCAAATAGAATGGGATTTTTTTTTTCCTGTTACTATCCTTGAAATTACAAATGGATGCTATGCCAATTAGTTCCAACACTTCCCAAACAGCATCTATGCATTTGTATAAATTGTTTTTCCTTTTAACCAAAAAAAAATTGTTTGGAATAACGTCTTTTATATGAAACAGTATCAGAAGTAAGTTCCAAATACTATCTAAAAAAAAGTGTGATTGTAGAACTCAGCTCATTCATGCGAAGTGCAAAATTTCAACTCTGCAAAGAGGAGTTTAATTTATAAATAGTTTCATAATTTACGTATTTAAGTGGATTATTGGAAATTGCTATAATATGATTCGGATAATCAAGAGAAATCATGAGTCCTTTCTTGAGAACAAAACTTATACTAAACAAAAACATTTTCGTCACATTGACGGCTTTATAAGTTATTATCTCTTGATAATCAATTTTTGATATAGTGACAAAAAACAATGCATCTTGAGTGAAAAGATTGTAGGTTTGAAATTCAACATGAGGTCCTTTATGAATATATAATTTAAAAATTTGGAGACTTGACCCCAATTTATCTTCAAAAAAAGTTATTATCTCGTAGTTCTATTGTACGTTGTCTTTCATCCTTGCAATTCATATTAACTTTGTGAGATTCATTAAATACTTTTTTATATTTTTTTTTCATCTTTATTATGATTTATTTTTTTAAATTAACAATACAATATTTTCCGTTTCTGTAAAGGAAGAAAAATAATAATAATATGGTTTTAGTAAATGGGCAAGCTTAGTAAAATGCTGATCGCTCCTTAATGGATCGGATCGGGTTCAATCAATAACGACGGAAAAAATTAAAACTAACGTTACTGTTCACACGAATTTCGAGAATAACAGTTAAAAATTCCGAATTTTAAAAATAACGTTGTTGGATCGGCGTTTCAATCGCCGAAATCACAGAACCCTTGGATCGGCATTCCAATCGCCGATCCAAGGGTCTGACCATTACAGACCGCTGAATTTGCTTTTTTAGTGCGCAATTTGATTTTTAAACACTCAAAGTTGGTTTGCAATAATTTTTTTTGTCGTTTTCCCGTTTAAAATTGTCTATATAAGCTCAATTGTCATCATTTATTATTCACAAACTAAGTTTTTCTCGTTAGTCTGAAATTGATAAACTTTCTCCTCGTCATTTCATATTCGCAATATCACTTCTTCGTAGGTAATAATTTTAAATTAATTATTAAATTTATTTTATTTTATTTGATTTGCTAATAGAGTTTTAATTTTGAAATTTGAAGCAAATGGGTCCTAAACCAAGCTGCGTCTCTTCTGCTGTTATTTTGATCGGAGATCAGCGGACTAGCGAACAATGATTATTTTCTGCATTGATGTTACAATATCATGGAGAAAAATTTGTAGTTAAGAAATTAGAAGGAAATCAATATCATGTTAGGGGCCCCAAATTTTTTACAGATTTGGTTGAGAGGAATGGAGGTTTTGATCTTGGAGGGTCGTGGTTGACTCACCTGCCAGCAATTCCACCTGGTTTTGAAAATCATCCCGCAGCTTCAAATGTTGTCCATCTCCACTAAATGGAATAGTATTATGTTTCTGTCATCGGTATCTTATTAAGGTCATTATTAGTGAAATAAGTTTGTGTGACAGTCGTCACTTGTAATGTTTGCCTTATATTACTGAAATATGTTGTTTTGTCTATTTACTTTTATTAAATTTTTTTATGATATGTATTGAAAATTAATATGCAAAGAAATTCAGAATTAAAAAATGCACACTATTAGAAAAAGAGCTAAATTTTATAACCATAATATAAAGTAACACACCAAAATAAAAAAAAGAAAAAATTACTTAAAAAACAAACCATTCAGTTGCTACTTAAAAACAAACTACCTAAGAAAACAAAATATTTAGATATTTTGGGTGTTCGCATATTGTAGAATTTCATCCCACCATGTGTCTTCTTCTTCGTCTTCCTTTTGTTGTTGGTTGCTCACACCAGGATTATCAGCGAATTGAGCGACTTCGTTCCAAAAAGCTGCATCGGCTTCTTGTTGTTCTATCTCTGTTATTCTAGTTGCTGCAATACTTTCTGTTCATCTCTCTCCTTGTGCCATCTCAGGCTCTCCCTGATTTTTTTTCCAATTTCTTTTTCTTTCAATTTTTGCCTCTCTTCGGCAGCTTTTTGTGCAATTTTTCTCTTTTTTTCCACCTCATCTCTGTCTTTCCATTTCTTTTCTTGTTGATCCCACCAAGCTTGTTTTTCGTGGTCATCATAGTGATCACGCAAGATGGTCTCTTTGTAATTGAAACCTGACCACACTTTGTACATGTCACTGTGTGGTATCCACGAAAGTTGTAAATTCTTTCATAAACGGTGCAGTGTGTTTTTGGTGCTGAATATGGTTTTTCTGTTGGTGTTTGTTGGGGAATTGGTTGCGGTTTTTTATAGTAATTTTCATACCAGTCACAATTCTTATGTTTGGGTTTGCTCAGAATTCTTTGGAGGTGCTCCTTGCGATCTCTTTCTTCCCCACCATTAATGTGCCACTGGTAGTGTATTTTTAAATCGAACTCTATCCCGTCATCTTCGTAGATATTGTATTTGAAAGTGCGAAAACATGTGCGACATGTTGCATGATAATCTCCTTTTTCTATTTCATTTTGACAGGGGAATATTGGTAATTTGGCCAGTATTCATCTCGGGTAGCTGTTCGCCAATTTGGGACATCACTATTGGAGTGAGAGCTATTTCCTTTGTCCATGACAGTGAATTTTTCAGGAAGAAGAATTGAGTGTGTGTTGCATAATCTGGTTGATGAAAGGTGGTTTTATAGACAATTTTAGACTTAGAATCACACAATAAAAAATTAATTTCACGTGATTATTTTTCAGACCACGCCTGTCCTTTTGCGGGGGGCAGATGGGTATCAGTATACTTTTTCAGACTTTATCAGACCACGCCTGTCTTTTTGCAGCTAGTTATTAGGTTAAACAATAAATACTGCATTAACAATTAATAATAATATTATTAAGCAATCACAAAAATACATAATAAATAATAATATTTAATAATTAAATTATTATTAATATAATAACTAATAACACTTACCAATTTAATAGTAATAATCATGCAATAATCACAAAAATACATAATAAATCATAATATTTAATAATGAAATTATTACTAATATAATAACTAACAACAAGTAACAAATTTATAATAATATTTAATAATAAAATTATTACTAATATAATAACTAACAACAATTAACAAATTTATAATAATATTTAATAATTAAATTATTACTAATATAATAACTAACAACAATTACCAAATTTATAATAATATTTAATAATTAAATTATTACTAATATAATAACTAACAACAATTAACAAATTTATAATAATATTTAATAATAAAATTATTACTAATATAATAACTAACAACAATTACCAAATTTATAATAATATTTAATAATTAAATTATTACTAATAACACTTACCAATTTAATAGTAATAATCATGCAATAATTACAAAAATACATAATAAATCATAATATTTAATAAAAAAATTATTACTAATATAATAACTAATAACAATTACCAAATTAATATTAATAACAATGCAATAATAATAGCAATTAATAAGAATATTAATAAGTAAATATAATAATAGAAAATAATAATAAAAGATAAAACAGTAAAAGTATTAAAAAAAGTAACTTTTAGCGGGAAAGCTATTGGATCGGCGTTTCAAACGCCGATCCAAGCTTGGATCGGCAATCCGAAATCCGATCCAAGCTTGGATCGGCGTTTGAAACGCCGATCCAATTGGTTTCCCGCTAAAAGTTACTTTTTTTAATGCTTTTACTGTTTTATACTTTTTAATCATTAATTTTTAGCTTGGATCGGCGATTGGAACGCCGATCCAACTGGTTTTCTGACTTTTTTAATGCTTTTACTGTTTTTTATGGTTTTAATCATTCATTTTTAGTGGTTTTTATCATTAAAAGAATTGGATCGGCGTCCCAAATGCCGATCCAAGGTGTAAATTGAATTTAAGTGCGATTTAACAGTGCGTTTTAGTGCGATTTGATTTGATTGCTCATAATTATTTCGACTCTCATTTGGTTATAAATAGAACATGCCGTTCCGAATTCGAAAATCACCCATCATTTTCAAATACTCGACTCTCTATACTGTCAAAAGTATGATTTTCATTCCGGTTTTCGTTAATCAATCTCCATATAATCCATCAAATTATTTCAGTTTGTATTCAACTTCGCAAACTGATTATGAATCAATTAAAGAAATAATTTTATCAGCATTGGGATTTTATCAAGGTCATTATAATTTGAGAATTGTTTTCCATTTTAATACCATAATTGAAGGGAGGTTCCAGCAGATGCAGTTGCCGGTGAACTCTGAAAATGAATGGCGGTATGTACGACGTGAGTGCTTCCAAGCAAGAAGGCTACACGGCTTTCAACTTCACGTTGATTTGCTTCCAGCTACTGGTGGTGGCCTACAAGGTAACTTACGATAAATTTTATTAGTAAAATTACTTTATTATTTATTTTTGAATTAGGATTACAATAGTCATGAACATATGCAATATATAATTTGCTTAAATTAGGATTATAATTCTTTACTAAACATAATTGGCTTATTAAGAAACTTTTGGTTAAAAAATCTTTTGCATAATTGGACAAAATTACTAATTAAATTTGTGCCATTATAGAATTGATAAAATTAGTTTTTTAAAGTAATTAATTTACTCTTGCTATTAATTGTACGCATTTATAATTAATTTGCTCTTGCCTTTACTCTTGAATAATAAAGTTTTAAATTAAGCCTTTTAAAATAAAAGCAAATCAATAATTTTGATTACGACGACACAAAAATTATATAATTTTTTATTATATATTTTTAAATTAGGGGGACACACAAATTATAATTATTATTACGATTATAATTATAATTTGAATGAACAAGTCAATAATACCGAAGAAGACGAAGAAATAAATAATCAATACAATACGAGTGCACAGGGTTGGGATTCTTGGGAACAACCTGAGAGTAGTAGTCGACAACAAAGACAAGAGCGAACAAATATGAGTGCATGGGGTTCGGATCCTTGGGACCAACCTGAGAGTAGTAGCGGACGAGAAAGACAAGATGGAAAAAATAATGAGTACAACACCAATGCACATGATTGGGATCCATGGGACCAACCTGAGAGTAGTAGACCAGTTAGAGAAGAAGCAGAGGAAGATGAAGAAGAAGAAGGGGATATAGACGAACTTGACGAGACATACGACCGTGGCCCGGGTTATCAGTCGAATTATGCAACGGGAGAGGATTTCACTGATGAAGAGGAAGAGTTTTGGGCGTCACAGGATATGGAGGGAGAGGGTATGTATGCGCAGGGTTTCGCGAATCACGAGTATTACATTACCGGAAGGACCGATAATTATCATCCCGTTAGCCAATTTCTGGATATCTCTGAGTATAGAAATTCGATTCCACAACCGTCTCAAACAGAAACTTCTGGACCTTTAGCGCAAGGAAATATTTTTATGTCAAAATCACAATTAAAACAAGTTTGTAATAAATACGTCGTAGATAATAATGTATAGCATAAAACCACTAGAAGTACTCCAGAATTGTATGTATTGGATTGTATGGTGCCTACCTGTAAGTGGCATTTGTATGCCCGTACAGAAAGGGAAGGTGAATTTTGGAGAATAATAAAGAATGAAGAAGAACATACTTGCGTCAGAAGGGCCGGAAATTTCACGCATGAAAATCTGACGGCAGAGGTAATCGCAAACAGCATCAGGAATGCAGTGAAAAGAGATCTTGGTATTTCTATAGATGACGTAAAATCTATATTGGAGAAAGAATATCCAAATGTAAAACCAACCTATAACAAGTTATGGCGTGGGAGAGAGAAAGCGATCGAACAACTTTTTGGATCGTGGGAGGGATCATACAACAAACTTCCGAGTTTATTATTGGCTATACAGAGAACGACCCCAGGGACACAGATCAAATGGTTGACAGAGAGCGTAGGGGATCCCAACAGAGCTATGTTCGCCGCAGCAGCATTGGCATATGGGCCTTGTATCGCGGCAGTACCATACCTAAGGCCTGTTATCAGCATCGACGCGTCGTTCTTATCGGGTCGCTACAAGGGAAAATTGTTAGCGGCATGCGGTTATGACCCAGAGCAGCGGTTGCTTCCACTAGCATTTGCACTAGTGCGAACTGAGAACGAACAATGTTGGGGTTGGTTCATGAATTTTCTAAGGCGGAAAGTTATCAGGGAAGGAAGAAAATTATGTGTTGTTTCGGATCGCCATTGGGGAATAAGGAACGCGTTCAAACAACCCCAATATGGTTGGCAAGAGGATGCGAACCCTTCAAATGCCGTGCACCGGTATTGCATGCAACATGTATGTGAAAATGTGTTCAAGGCATCTGGAAAAGACGCAGCTCTACCAGACAAATTCAGAAATAAGTTGGCCAACAAGAAAAAAAGGAGGCCCTTCTACAAAATGTGGAACGAATTGAAAAAAACGAATCCAAAGGCGATCGACTACCTTGAAAAGTGTGGGAAAGAAAATGAAACAGATGGTAACGAGCAGTGGAAACCTGAAAGATGGGCACAAACGTATGACGGTGGTTATCGTTGGGGAATTATGACGAGTAATGGATCAGAAAGTCTCAATAGCAGGTACAAGACTGAGAGAAGACTACCAGTTGTTGGACTTGTGGAAGGCACTTGGTACAAAACTGTTAAATGGTTTAATGAGAGGAAACAAATAGCTTTGGCGAGACAGGCGGAGTGAGAACGATGGCCAAAAGAAATCCAACTTAAGCTGATGAAACATACTCTCAAAGCAGGTACAAATGTACTTCCAATGTAATCATATTTACTTGTACTCTTTAAAATGTATAATGATATAAATTCATATTTACAGCGGTAATAAACGTTATCATCGTTGATATTGAACGTGGAGAATTTGAAGCTCAAGTGCCATTCGAAAAAAATAATCCGGGGGTAACCTGGAAGTACCAAGTTTTCTTCAAACGTGATTACCAACCGAGAGATCCTCAACTACCGAGCAGGCGTGCTTGGTGTAAGTGCAGAAAACCTCAACTCACAGGAATACCATGTCTTCATGTGGTTGCCGTATGCGGTCATTGTAGGTGGGATGTTTCTGATTTTGTAGACTAACGGTACAGCACAGAAAATATGGTTAAAATATGATCAACAGGTGATTTTCACTGCTACGAAGACGAAGATAAGTGGCCTCGGTATGATGGTCCCGTGATCTATCCGGATAAGACAATGATTAATCGGGGCAGGCGAAAGAAGGATCGTGATTGGATGTGGATGGATGCAATGAGAAATAAAAATCAGGCAACGACACATCTCAACCTATATCGATGGAGGACCTTCAATCTGGTCGTCGTACAGGTCGTCCTACCAACACACCGAGGACACGGAGGACTACAAGACCTTCTGCAAGGAACAGAACTCAATCTTCTACAGGGAACCAAAGTAAATCTTTTAGGGAGCCCGTTCAACCTAGCCGGAATTCTATCAGTATTGATCCTCGCAATGAAAGTCGCGTCAGTCTTGGGATAGAAGGTATTCAACCACGTCGAAATTCCATTAGCCTGGGTGACCGATCAATGTCGCTCCGATTTCAAACAAGTCACGGAGCATCATGTAGCAGGGAGAGTCATGGCGCATCAAGTAGCAGGGGACCATCTCAAAGCACAAACAGTGGGGGAGGGGGTCTACGACGTGGGGTTGCCCGGCTAGGATCAAGGTTCATGAATATCTTACCAGGTGGAGGCCGGCGTTAGTTTTATGTAATATTTTTATCTATTTTTTTTTAAAAGTTACCCTTTATAGATCGTTTTAAGGGTTGACTTTATGTTATTCGGTGAAGATAGCTCTAATTTTAATATTTATGGTTGACTAAATTCATAATATTTTGCATCTACAATAATTATTTATGATTTTTTTTAAATTTTTTTCCGCGTAGTCTTGCAATCCTAAAAATGAAACAAATTAGAAGTAGGGTTCCTCGGAAATGATATCTTAGGTATTTTAGCGATTTTATGTTTTTTATGCGTTTGAACTTATGATATGAAACTTACAGGCATGAGAGTGCAGCGCCTTTATTACCTAATGTGATATTTTATGAATTTGTTAGAATTTTTTCGCGTAGTTTTGCAATCCTAATAAGTGACGGAATCAAAGCCAAATACGAAATATAAATATCACAATAAATATCACACTCGTACAAAAATATAAATATCACAATAAATATCACACTATCCTACTGATGTCCATCACGACGGAACCATCCCTGAGAAGGAGATAAATCCCATGCAGCACCAGGCAAGTTTCGGGGCTCTCGACCGGGAGCAAGTCCTGGGGGAGGAGGGGGGGAGGATATGTCGTAGAAAATGGAGCGGAATGACGAGGCGGTCTGCTAGATGAGGCCCCAGAATCACCGAATGGATGGTGCGACATAGGTGTGAATGAGTCCTGCAGTGGGGTACCGTATGCCTGATAGTATGCATCAGCCTAAGAGATAGGTGCGGGAGTAGGCACAAAGGACTGACTGTACCCTCCTCCGTACTGAGTCTGAGTATATGCTGGAGGCGGAGGGTAAGGACTCCTATATGTGTACTTTGTGCTGTGCGGTGGAGGCCGCGGCTGTATGGTCTGGGGCTGCGGACGGGACGGAGGCTGCGGCTGTGTGCTCCGGGGCTGCGAATGGGGTGGGGCCTGCGGCTCTGTGGTCTGAGACTGGGAATGAGGTCCTGTGGATCCGGAGTGAGGCTCAAAGACACCGGAATGTGACCGTCTGCTCCGAACCAGAGGCTGACTGGGTCGTGGAGCATCAAAATATGAATCCCAATCATGCAGACTAAAATCATCCTGTTATAGATAATATTATAAAACTAATAAAAATATTTTAAATAATTATAGAATATTAAGCATGAAAGGAACAATAATATTAATAAAAGTGATTGAAAAATGTATTATATCCGTATGAAAAGCTGCTCCTCAATAGATCCCGGCTCTGGCGCATCATCCTCATCATCCGTATCAGGGATAGAGTCGATGTCTGAATGAAGACCCTTCGACTCTAAGAGTCGAGGTAATCGAGCAGGCTCGCCAACAATATCCAAGGACGTTCTGCACCCCCTCAGCAATTGCTTCCCAGCACGACGAAATCCCTTCTTGACAACCCATGTACATCCTCGCAACGCCTTCCGCAAAGTATGCTTGACCTGTTCAATTTTGGTTAGCCAATGAATTATTTATTAGGCACAAAATTCTGCATAATATAACTTACCAAATTCATGTGACCAGGCGTCTCGCGAAGGTATGACAAGTTATGAGCCGGACCAAACGCTGGCCCTTCAGGAATTTGCATAAGATGCGCACCTCCATGTACGCTCAACCAGCGTCGGTAGTCGCTCCAAATATCTTCGCTCCACTGCCGATCCTCTATCACCCTAGCCTCATTAGTGTTCGCCCACTTGTTCACCTCATGCACATATAGTTGATGCCAGTCAATACCTCGATAGGTATTATGCTGGTATCCCATCAATTCCTCCATTCTCGACCAAGGCTGTTTTATTCAAATCACAGTTAATCAACAAAATATAATTGCGAGAATTAAATAATGAAATTAATAATGTGAACAGTTAAATATACCTCAGGTGGCGGTGGGGGAACTGTCTGATAGAGCATAAACTGATGCATGACACGATCTACGTGGTGCCACATCACGACCCAATAATAAATGCATGGGATGCGTAGAAGGAACATCCTCTGCTCAACCTGGGCACAACGAGGCATGCGGTCCCTGATGTGATCATAAGGCCTCCACACGACATGCTCAGGCTTCATTTTCATGCAGACATCCCTCGCATATTCTATCCCACTGCGAGTAGGGCCGGTGAACTTTTTCGATTTATGTCTCGTCGTCCACTTCCTGCATTTCCATTTTGTTGTTTGTTAAAGTCAAATAAAACATATTTTAAATATTATAATTAAAATCAAATCAACATACCTCCCATAAGGCGGACACGAGTCAATACTTGGTAGACCCCAACCATCAAAATCCTTCGTGATCGACGGCCGACTAAGTAGTAATCTTGCATACGACCACAACTGCAAGAGCAACCAAGGAGCACCAATATTTATATTGTTATTAATGAAGGCAGTGTCCAAGCCTCGGTATAGCATGACAAGAGTGGTACCACCCCAATTGTACTGCACCGAGTTACTAGAATGAAGATCCTGCAAATATGAATTATTTTCTTAAGGAATATCATCAACTCTTTCATATATTTAATTTCTTATTAAATTGCAATAAATGTGAGATATTTATTTCTTGGCTAACCTCCAATAATTGCAAATAAAAATATGGAACCGAGTCACCCGTGCCGTCAGGAAATAACTCGCACCCAAAAATCTCCAACACGCAAGCGCGTGTGTATCTGTCGATCATCGCTGCGTTATTCGTGCCAGGCCCCCCAATCTGATTCCAAATCTTACGCAGTTCCTTTAACCGAACGGAATGAGATTTCCTGCATTACATTATTAATGTAATTTGATTGTAAGAACTATATATATTTAAAATTAACATAAAAATAAATTTTTTAAAACCTTCTTACTTCCGTTCTTTTTCCCTGAAGCACTTCTCAACTATCGCCGTGTCTGTATCCTCCGGCAACGCCAAATTCTGGAGTAACTGTATGGCGTCGTAATCGGTCCGTCCAGTAACGGTTCTGCCAGCCGTAGATAAACTGTATAAGAAGGCCACATCCTGCAAATTGTTCAAATTTTATACATATATAGTTACAAAAAAAAATATTACAAATAGATATTGATCCTTACCTCTAGAGTGACCGTCATCTCGCCAACGTGCGGAAAAAAGAAAGTGTGGGTCTCTGGCCTCCAGAACATGGCTAGACCCTGCAAAAGCGAATGATCGAGCTGCATATGACCTAACTGAACGAAATGTATCAGTCCAAGTCTCATCAAACGCTCATCCACCTCAGCAGTTCGTGACATCTTAGCCCTATGTAGTACTGCCCTCCAATGCTGTATATATATATTTTTTAATTATTTTAAAAAATACTATCAAAATAAAAATATATAAGTAAAAAAAAGTAAAAGAACAATAATAATTTACACCAGTGCCACGAACTTTCGACTCATCCAAATGCAAGAGACGATCTGCATTAACAGGACCGGGGGGAACAACAGGATCCGCTGATGTAGAAGCCTCGGCATCAACAGAAACGGTAGATGTAGAAGCGCCAGGATCTCCACGAAGCCTCGTAGATCTACGAGGTGGTGCCTCTGGTACTCTTCTTCTCGGTGGCATTTTTAGTACACTATAATAAAAATTATCAATGTAAATAATCTAATAAAATTTCGGCAGCATCTCTCCTGTACCTGGAGTGTTTCCGAAAAAAAAAAACACCCAAATCCCACCTAATGACAAACCCAAATCTCATACAACAAAATTTCCAATCTCATACAACAACATTTCCAATCTCATACAACAACATTTTCAATTTTCTATTTTTTTACATATTTTAAAATTTTTTTAGAATAATTATTCTAATTTTTCATTTATTTACCTCAATAAAATAAATTAATTAAATGTATAAATATTAAAAAAAAACTCACCTTGACTAGAAGCGCTGTTTGTCTCTTTTTAGAAAATTTTCCTACATTTAAAAAATTAATCTATCAATTTTTATTATTTTATTTATTTTTTCTAATTTGTAATTAACTTATCCACAATTATAAAATGTACAAAATAATTCAAAAAAAGTTTGTAATTACATATTATAATTATTCTGATTTTTTATTAATTTTTTCAATAGTTATTCTATTTTTTTTCTATTAATTACCTAATTAAACTAATTAAATCAAAATAAATAAACTAATTAAATTCAATAAAAAAATTTCAAATTACATATTAAAATTATTTATATTTATTCTGATTTTTTACTAATTTTTTTATTATTTTTTCAATATTTAATCTATTTTTTTAATTACTTATCTAATTAAACTACTTAAATTAAATAAATAAACTAATTAAATTCAATAAAAAATTTCCAAATTACATATTATAATTATTTATATTTATTCTGATTTTTTACTAATTTTTTTATTATTTTTTCAATATTTAATCTATTTTTTTAATTACTTATCTAATTAAACTACTTAAATTAAATAAATAAACTAATTAAATTCAATAAAAAAATTTCCAAATTACATATTATAATTATTTATATTTATTCTGATTTTTTACTTATTTTTTCATTATTTTTTCAATATTTAATTTATTTTTTTAATTAATTACCTAATTAAATTAATTAAATTAAATAAATAAAATAAATATAAAAAAAAAACTAACCTCAGAAGCTCTGTCCCGCGCGCGAGAGAGAATGAGAGAAGGGGTGGGGATGGAGGGGTCGCTGTCTCGCTTATATAGGAGATGAGACCCTTGGATCGGCGATTGAAACGCCGATCCAAGCTTGGATCGGCGTTTCCATCGCCGATCCAAGGGTTCTGTGATTTCGGCGATTGAAACGCCGATCCAACAACGTTATTTTTAAAATTCGGAATTTTCAACTGTTATTCTCGAAATTCGTGTGAACAGTAACGTTAGTTTTAATTTTTTCGGTAACGAAAGTAAGTAAACTTAAATATTGTTTTTGTTTCATCTTATGTTGGGCCAAGTTGGCTGTTTTATAAGAACCGCACCTTAGAACTTAATAGGTTCCTTTGTTGATTGAGAGTTCCACTTATAAAAGACACAATAATAATAAAATAAAAGAACGTATGGAGTTGATATACAATCGAGAATCAGCCATATGGCGCAATTAAGGATTCTTCATGTAATCATGTTTTGCATGTGTCAGATTAACTGGATTAAGCAAAGCTAAGTTGGGAAAAGAACCATCAATGCAAAGTAGATGGTTTTTTGTTAAAGTACAAAAAAATTTGTTGATGAAAGCATGTCTTCCGAAAAAATTAAAACTAACGTTACTGTTCACACGAATTTCGAAAAAAACGCTTAAAAATTCGAAATTTTAAAACTAACGTTGTTAGATCGGCAATCGGAATGCCGATACTGGAAATGGCTTAGATCGGCAATTGGAATGCCGATCCAAGCTTAGATCGGCATTCCAATTACCGATCTAAGCTTAGATCGGCAAATGAAATTCCGATCAAAACAAAAAAAATGTCTGACACATTTTCTGACACATTTTTGGACGGCAAATGTTAAAACATTTGTTTAATTTACACTTTTTCATTTTAGCCCTCAAAATTTTTGTTATTGCAAAATATATAATTTGTGATTACAAATTAAACAAAATTTAAACATCTATTATAAAAATATAAGTATATATTAAATTATGCATGTTAAATATATAATATTGTATATGTGTATAATACTTATTTTATACATATATATTATGTATCATATATTTTATATATTAAATATATTATTATTGTATATAATTAAATTATGCATATTGAATAGTTATACATATTATTGTATATAATTAAATACAAATAAAAGTATTAAACATGTCATATTATAAATTCTATTTAATTTTACACATATATTATATTTATAATTATATATATTTGTATGTATATTTAATGTATATACAATTTTTTATATATTTATATTTACATTTAATGTATAACAAAAAAAAATATTGGACTATATTGTAAAAATAATAATTTTAGGGTCATCGGCGAAAAAATTGAATATATTTTTATTGAATTTATTCGCCGATGACCCTAAAATTATTATTTTTACAATATAGTCCAATATTTTTTTTTGTTATACATTAAATGTAAATATAAATATATAAAAAAAGTGTAATTAATTTTTCAATTTCAATCTTGTTTTTTTTTATTCTTCTTTTTTTATATTATCAACTAAAAACAAAGTGTACTTCTGTACGGTATCATTTTGTTACTTTTATCTACAATATTTATACTGAATATTTTAATTTAGTGAAATTTATTTTTATATACTTTGCAATAATTTATTTAAAAATATCGGACACTTTGGATAGATTATTAAGACAAATAGAATCATGATTTCACATATACAAAAAAAAACTTATTTGTTTAAAAATACTTACAAATTTCGAAAAAATGTAAATAGAATATTTTAGGATCATCGGTGAAAAAATTGAATATATTTTTATTGAATTTATTCGCCGATGACCCTAAAATTATTATTTTTACAAAATAGTCTAATAAAATTTTTTGTTATAAATTAAATATAAATATAAATATATAAAATATTTTTAATGTATAAATTAATATACATATAAATATATGTACATATTATGTACAATAATATGTATATATTATGTCTCATATATTTAAATTATATACAATATCTACATTAAAAATCTTTTATATATTTATATTTACATTTAATGTATAACAAAAAAAAATATTGGACTATATTGTAAAAATAATAATTTTAGGGTCATCGGCGAATAAATTCAATAAAAATATATTCAATTTTTTCGCCGATGACCCTAAAATTATTATTTTTACAATATAGTCCAATATTTTTTTTTGTTATACATTAAATGTAAATATAAATATATAAAAAATTGTATATACATTAAATATACATACAAATATATATAATTATAAATATAATATATGTGTAAAATTAAATAGAATTTATAATATGACATGTTTAATACTTTTATTTGTATTTAATTATATACAATAATATGTATAACTATTCAATATGCATAATTTAATTATATACAATAATAATATATTTAATATATAAAATATATGATACATAATATATATGTATAAAATAAGTATTATACACATATACAATATTATATATTTAACATGCATAATTTAATATATACTTATATTTTTATAATAGATGTTTAAATTTTGTTTAATTTGTAATCACAAATTATATATTTTGCAATAACAAAAATTTTGAGGGCTAAAATGAAAAAGTGTAAATTAAACAAATGTTTTAACATTTGCCGTCCAAAAATGTGTCAGAAAATGTGTCAGACATTTTTTTTGTTTTGATCGGAATTTCATTTGCCGATCTAAGCTTAGATCGGTAATTGGAATGCCGATCTAAGCTTGGATCGGCATTCCAATTGCCGATCTAAGCCATTTCCAGTATCGGCATTCCGATTGCCGATCTAACAACGTTAGTTTTAAAATTTCGAATTTTTAAGCGTTTTTTTCGAAATTCGTGTGAACAGTAACGTTAGTTTTAATTTTTTCGGGAATGTGTAGCTATATGGATGGGCCATATTTGAAGTGGGCCATCTCTGAACCAGCACCATAACTTGGACTGTCACTGTCTCATGTACAGTGGCGGGCCCATTTAACATGTTTAGTGGGGTCTCACATCCCCTTATTCCCGGGAAAACAAAAAGGAAGAGAGAGGGAGGGATGAATTATTTCTTCAATTTATTTATTTCTTCTTTTATTTTTTATTATTTTTTATTCAGGTTTGTAAGAACTAGCATTTTTCATTCCATTTTATTTGAGATTTGATATCCGTTGCGCTATGCAGCTTTGAGAAACATTTTAGTTGGTCTTATGGTGCTCAGGTGCTAGCTGTAATATGTTTCTCCTTCTCACAGAGCACATCTTATCATTTATACTACATTTCAGAATTACTAACTAAAATACATTAGCTCTAATTCTAAAGTAGGGGAACACAAAAGAATTCTGTATTATGTAGGTTTCACCTTCGCTTAATTCAAAGAAATGTTCACAATCATCTTGCTCATTAATAACACATGCAAAAATTTGAGGCATTATATTAACCATAACACATATCAATTTTTTTAATATTATATTAACAAAATCATATAAAAAAATTAATAAATTTTATATTTTTTTACTTTTTTTTCATGTACTTTTTTGTTAAGGAGAACTTTTTCCTTAGACGATATAGACTTTTAAAAACCCAATGACCTTTTTTCAAAGATTTAAAAATTTAGTTTATTACAAGATGTTAATAGATGAATTGAACTAAATTGATTGAATCAATCATTTAAATCTTTGGAAAATCATAATTTGAAGTCATAGTTCTTGATCGATGCTATGCATAATATTATATTATAGTCCCATTGAAATCATTTGATTTCACATATGATGTCAGTAAGGTGCTGTGGTACTGGTATATTAGCCTAAAGTTCACCTCAAAATCGAGGATTACAGTTCAGAATTAACTCACTTCAAATTTGAATCTGTATTACCTTCTCTCATCCCGCGTCATTGAAGTTTATCTCTGTTGTTTGTAGAGCGGGATCAACGATCCCTCGAATAGGTCTGGTCAACCACAACTTACTTTGTCTCTTCTAATCTCCCCTCCACATTTTCGATTTTAAAACACAGCCCTTAAAGTGTCAGATTATCCTTTTTGCAACCTTTTTCATCATACAGCATGCTTTTGTATTTTCCTTTTGCCTTCTTTTAAATTTAAGATTCCAGACTTCACTCCGAAAAGAAAATTATTTACTTGAAGGAAAAAAAATGAATAAGATAATTTATATAAACTTTTACGTTCGACAAATTTTAAACAAAAATAATCACTTTTATTGAATCGATAAAAATTCTTCTAATGAAAATATAACAAAAAAGTTGGGTGATAATATTTGCAGATGAACACATAAAGTGCTGCGTTATTTTAATCTAGATAAGGAAAATAATGATCAGAAGGCCGACAATAGAAAAAGACGATTAATGATTTATAAGTTTTAAAGCCAAATCAATTATTATTTAATTTTAATAGGATGTGCTTTAATTACAAAGAGGTGGTCCAATTTTTTCTAAAAGAAACAAAAAAGAAATAAAAGAGACAATAGTCTGGAAGGTATATATTATCTGACAGAGTACAAGCGAATCATAATTTTTAAAACAGTAAGGCAGGCTATTATTGATGATACTCGCACGACTCCTGGATCTTATAAAAATAAAATAAAACTCTGGTGGTTTAATTAATGTGGTTTTAATTGTCTGAGCTGAATCTGTGCGAAATATAAATGATAAATCAGAACGAGAAGAGCTAGAGCCTAGAGCACGTTTTCTAGCAGGAAATGGGCCTCAGAGGCACATAAGTTATATGGGCTCTCTGTTTCATTCGGTTATAAGTGGGGTTGGGAGAGGAACCACATCCTCAGCAGTCAGAGATTTGACTGTTCCAAACAGCCAACTTTTTTTTTTTTTAATATATTTTAACATTTTAAAATTCAAATGTTGAATCCAAACCGTTGATCTTGTTCAATTTTACGGACGATGCGTTTTCATATAAGTTTTATAAAATTTGGAATCGATTTGATACTTGATTAAGTGACCAAATTATGAACGTATTAGAATTAATCAGTGATAGTTAACCAGATTCGTTCATTTGTTAACCACTTAATCTAGTATCAAATCAACTTCAAATTTTATAAAACTTATATGAAAATGCATTGCCCGTAAAATTAAACAAGATCAACGGTTTGGATTTAACATTTGAATTTTAAAATGTTGAAATATCAAAAAAACAAAAGTTTGACTGTTTGGAACATGCAAACTTCGGCTGTAGAGGATGTGGATCCTGTTGGGAGAGGTAATTGACTGTCAGGAATGCCTTTTTTAAGGAAGTAAAGTATTATTTAATTTTGTTCAGTTAAAAAATTACATATAAATTTTTTTTTTGGAGAAAACAGGGGTCAAGTCCCAGTCTTTTATAACTGAGTAAATTATGTACAAAAGAAATTAGCCAGAGGCTAATTAGAAGTTAAAAAGGTGATTGCATATAAATCTTAACTTTGTTTGTACTTAAAAAAAATGAAATCTTATGGAATTTTTCTGTAGGATTGTTAGCAAAGATCATAAATATTATGTGTAAATGGGCCATGCATGCTGCATTGTCAGTTAAGTACATTGCTATAATAAATTCCATTACCCGAAAATCGAGACCACATGACCAAAAAACTAGGATATTCCTCAACAATTTAGGGTATTGCAAACGTGTGTAGTGTCTTATTCAATACGTGTTTGTTAGAGCTCGTGTCGTGTCGTGTCAACATGAATTAATATTTTTAAAGTGTCATGTCGTGTCGTGTTAAATGAAAGAATTTATTAACATGACACGCGTTATGACACGACACGTCTAGCACGACATGTCAACACACGTCTAACACGACGTGTTAAACGTGTCAAGTCATATTATAATTTATTCACTAAAAATTCATTAAAAAGTATTTAAATAATTTTTAAATCCAAAAAATATAATAAAATTTTAAAATAAAAATAATGATTAAATAAAAAGATTATGTATCAAAA
Source organism: Rhynchospora breviuscula (assembly GCA_027562975.1). Taxonomy (NCBI): domain Eukaryota; kingdom Viridiplantae; phylum Streptophyta; class Magnoliopsida; order Poales; family Cyperaceae; genus Rhynchospora; species Rhynchospora breviuscula. The sequence continues at coordinate 32,512,933 of CM050401.1, read as the reverse complement.
TTTATTAAATTTATAATAAACTCAATATAATTTAATAAATTCTAAATATAATAATTTTTATCATCTCAAATCGTGTCATGTGTCAACTCATGTCATGTTAAGACTTGTCAATATCTGAAAATCTCCAACACAAACGACATTGACACGACATGTTGACACACATGTATCGTACTAATTCCATAATCATGTCGTGTTGTGTCATATCAACACGCATGCGCATCGTATCAACACGCTCATATCGTGTCATTAATTTTGGAAAACACTACTCGACATTTAACAACAAGACAAGTACTATTTATTAAAAAAAAAACATTTAACAAGACAGGTGGCCCGTATGTTCCTGTAAAGCATTTTTGCTTTAGCAGTTGAGCTCGTGTCTTATTTGACGGTACGGATTATATTGAAGAGCTCGGAAAAAAATATGATACGATATTTTTAATTTAAATGGTCAAAATCAACTAAAACTGTAATCAATCTCATCCAAAATACTGGGATTAGACCTCTACTTTTCTTCAAAAAACATAATATATCTCATCCAAAATACTATGGAATGTGATCAAATAGAATAAAAGAGTCTGTATTGTTGAGGAAATTTGACAGAGTGAATAAATTTTAATAAATATTGAAAATCAATGGTTGAAAAATGAAATGATTCGTATATTAACTGATTAAAAAAGAATTTCGTACCTTCAATAAAACCAATTAGAAAAGAACTTAGACGTTATTCATATAGCAATAAGCAAATGAAATATGACACTCCTATTTTTGCTCATACTCCCCCGTACCCGGATTTTCCAAATTAAACAAACTTTTCAAGAGCGCCCTTTCTTTAATGGAATTGGAGTCGCAGGAAAGACGGAACGTGACAGAACTAAACAAATAACTTAGCTACAATTACAAAGTGCAGTTTTATTTGCCTATTACCAAGTTCGAACTTAATAAGGAAAATAGGCCTATAGGGTAAGAATGGACATCTTAACATCATAACTGGGGATATGCATATGTGTGCGTTTGGATGTATCATAGATAAGGATTGTGAATACTGAATAGAAAATGGTGAAGAATAAGTTATTCATGAATAGAAAAATGTTGTTTGGAATGTATGCTAAGAATAAAGAGGAAATTAAATAATATAATAATAATTTCTCTACATTAAATATTTTATCCATCTAAAAAATAGTGCATATTCATCACAATTCCAACAATTTGCTAGAATAGTTATTTATCCAGGGGGCGTTTGGATGGGCTAGGAATAGCTTCTTCCTAGACATAAATCTCTCTCACAAAGTTACACACTTCCCAACGTTTTAGTCTTAAAATCCTTATTCCCATACGATCCAAACGAGCCCCCAATAAATAAGTCTATTCATCTTATTCACAAAGGGAGCGTTTGGATTGTTTAGGAATAGCTTATTCCTAGACAATATTTTCTTCACGAAGTTACACACTTCTTAATGTTTTATTCCTAAAATTCTTATTCCTTCCTTATTCCCATACGATCCAAACGAGCCCAAAAAGATGTTTGGATGGTGCCTATTCACTCTAGTCATGAATAGAGCTATTTGGTGTGCATCCAAGTTATGATAATAGTTTCGATCCAATACAAGTGAACAAGACTACAAGAGTACTATCACTTATTGTCTTATTCCATGGAATTTTTCCTACCTGGCTTTGAAATATCACTTATGCGCAGTTATTCCTATTACCACTATTTTGGATATATCTCAACAAAGGACAAACAAAAGGCATTAGGGTCCCGAATTGCGTTCAAATTTTAAAAATTTGTTGTCTTCCCACAACATTCAATTACTAGTACATTAGAAAAGATCAGATAGCTTGATATCTTTTAGGTTCTTGGTAGCTCCGCATTAATTTCATAAATGCATCTTGGTGATTTCCCAAAGATTATGGTCTTGTAACATGTTCTGTCTGATCTATGATGCTATTCAGATATATAGTCATTTGTTCAAAAGGACTAGTTTTGTTCTTTTTCTTATTTTTTTTTCTAAATAAACTGGTAATACCATGCACGGTATGAAATTAAAAAAATGAAAATAATTTACACAATTATTGCACTAGAAGTCATAATCCTACAGAAACGATGTAAAGCCCCCCTCTCTCTCTCTCTCTCTCTCTGCACAAAGAAAGAGTTAGAATTAGAAAACTGGGCAACCTTTAACTGAAATGCCCGGTGCTGTTGGGCAAGTGGCCAGGGGACAATGGTCAATCGCAGTGCCCCACCATTTCAATTCAACATTGTTATTTTGTAATGCTAAGAATAGCAGCACCCCCATAAAAGCAGTGCCGGCATCCAGTGCCGCTGACAGGACGTAGTTGTACTTCTGCCACCACGTCTTCCTGTACCTGAACACAAAGTAGTTGAAAATAGTACCAGTTACCAGCCAGCTTGCAATATTGGTCGGTGTTGCCGGAGGCATGCCTGCGAACCCATATGTAATAACTGGTATATTGATGAGAGGGATCCACTTCTTCTCAGGAAACATCTTGCTGAGTACCCAAATAGGGACTGGCAAGAGAGCTCCTACAAGGAATAGCCACACTAGGTTACGGTATAAACCATGACGGCCAAAGAGTCGGGCCGGGCCAATGAGGCCCCAAATTACAGAGGCATCGAAGGTCACTCGGTATTTGGGGCAGGTCCACGGGCTGTCGGGGTGGATAGAATCTATGTCACATATGTTCTCTACATGCTCAAGCATCCACCATGCCACCGCCAGGTTCACTATCCCCGAGACAAATGTCCCCACTAACTGAGCTGTGTACATGCATCTCGGTGGAATCTTCATGTATTGGCCAAGTTTCAGGTCGGCCAGGAAGGAGAGAGCATGGACTGAGCTGATCCGACCGTATATCTTGAAAAGCAGGTTTGCGATTGGCTTCCCCGGAAGAATGTACCCAATGATGAATTGTGCTATTATGTCAAACCCTGGTTGCTACATTTTGCCAAACAGGTTATTTAAGCTTGTGTACAGTTGATGAGTTAAGTATTCAAACTTTCAAAGTTAGAATGGGTTATAAAAAGAGAAAATTTCCTAATACCTGATTGGTTGTAGCTTGGATGACACCTATAGGGAGAGTAATGATCCAGGCAAAAGCAAATGCGAAGAGCATGCCCCACCATGGCAGCTGAACTTCCTCTCTCCACACAAATGATATCATTAGGGAAAGCAACACACTTCCCACAAGTAGAATGAGAAACCACCATTGAGGGACTTGTTTGTAGTTGCGCATGAGCCTTGCATGGATATCTACCTTCACTGAATTCATTGCCGACTTGCTCTGCCTCCATATGTCACTGACAAGACAACAACATAGACATCAGTTAGTAACAAATTTTCTCTACATAAGAAAATTTGATACAAAAACTTGATGCATGTACATACCTTCCATTGAAGAGAAGCACATGGACAAGGGTTGCCGTGAATCTTGCAAATCCAGATCCAATTGAGAGTGCAAAAAGTGGACTAAGATAAAGCTTGCTGTAACTCTCATATGCCGCTAGATTTAAATCAAATTGAGGTGTCAATATTTTGGTGGTGTCATATTTTTGTCCTGTTGCAGTGAAAAGCTGATTCGAGAATATCGGAAATTTTCTTGCATCAAAGGTGTTGAACTTCCAGTAGCATATGGGCACTATGATGTAAATAAACATCATGAATCCAACTGCTATATTGACAATAGAAAACCATGGTGTAACAAGTGGGCTTCCATGATAAGCAGAGATACCGGCCCAATCCAGAGTAAATGCGCCAACACCAAGCCCATGGTAGCCCGACCCGATCTGCTGTGCTGTGATGTTGTGTGGCCAAACCCAGCAGGCCCAGGAGAAGAATGTAAGAATTGGAAACAGATAGCCAGGTAATAAATAATATGCAAAGCTGGCGAGGAAGAATATCATGAAAAATTTCATTCGAGATGGCCCTTTGGAAGTTGAGTCCTTCTCATGCAGTGCTCTGTAATAAATATTTGAAAAAAATAATTAGTTGATAGAACAAAACATTACAATATGTGCAACTTGAAGAGCAAAATCATGATACAATAAAAAAAGGGTACCTGAAGAGAGAAACCTGAGCAAGATTAGAAGGCCACCACATTTCAGCAGGTTCAACCAGATACTTCCTTAACATGCCAGCCCAACCATACCCGATAATCTGCACATTTTATGTTTCTTCAGATGGCAGTTTGCAACTCACATAACCAAATCAGAGGATCTGTATTCCTTACAGCTGCTTTGGTGTATAGGTATTGAACTAACCTTTTCGTATCAGTAATGTGTAGTGATAGATTGGCAGATGAAGAGTTTCTGATAAAATGTCATAGTAATTTGTTGTTTCAGTCTTTCATCCTACTGATTAATAGATATTAGGACTAAGAATTTCCCCTTTTGGATGTGAAGAGCAAGAGGTTTGTTTGATTCTCTATTTGTCAATTTTGATTTTACAATTTGGAAAAGGAGCTAGAAAATATTTGATATCAGAGATGAGAGACTCAAAGACATAACGGGGAATCGCCCAAAATAAAAAGCGAAGCCCATGGGCCTTTTTTGCTAAAGCTTAAAAAGCTAAGCCTACTGAATTTTATTTTACTTAATAATTGATGATTTTGATATCGGTGCATTAGCAGTGGACCAAGCTACTAGTAGTTGGATAGTGGCAGAATGAAAAGGGTGGGGACCACATGAGACGTGGTACAAGGTTGCACGACAATGGTACGCATGCAGGTCAGCTGGCGATCTTTTCAAAACGGCTAAAATAAACCCACCCATTAATTATTAATTATAATTATATGTGATTAGCCCCACGTGAACAAAATTTATCCATTCCTTTAGATAAAACACACTATTTAGTTTTTTTTTTTTTTTTTTTTTTGATGATTACACTATTTAGTCACTCAACTCGCATGCAATCATAATAAGCCTGAGTGCAATCACTGTTTAGTCACTCAACTTGAAAGAAAAGAATAAATTGAAAACAGGAAGGAAAGTAAATGAGAGTGCAAAACCTGAGTGGTGATAACAATGAGGAGAGCACAGAGGAAGCTCAAGCTCTGTTTATAATAAGCCTTCATCACCGTAATGGCGCCGATGGAGTACGCGTCGCCACCCCCATACGACACCCCGCAATTCGCGAAGATCGTAATTATCACGTGCTCCTTTATGTTAAACGGGCCCGGATTCAGGCTAAACCCCCGATTACCCCAAACCTTCACCTCGTTCTTCGGTAACACGGCAGCCATGAACCGTCCGATCGGAAGCACCGCGATCTGCATCAGGATGGCCGAGATGGTGAGCGGCTGTGTCCGGTAAGTGAAGAAGGTGTTGAGGAAGATCAGCACGGTGCACGACGTCATCCCTAGGAACCACGCTCTGAAGGTCATCACCGGAAGAGAAGGGTCGTCGGTCTCCGGCACCACCAGCGCCACCTCCTCCACTGCGCACCGATCCTCATCCCTCGATGATCCGTTCATCGAGTGCGCCTTGAGATTCGCGCCGCCGTTCGACGCCATTGGAGAGGTCGAAGAATCGGAGGAGGGAAGTGGGAGAGATGAAAAGAAACAAATGATCGAAATTTCGTGGGGATCGTATGAGGTAGTAAGAAAAGACAAAAGCCACAAAGAGACGAGGTTTTAGTTTTACGAAACGGCCATATAAGAAGGCGACGAAGCCTCGAGGCTTTGCGCTACCATTTCTTGGGTTTATTCTAAAATTTTACGGATGGATATTATTGGTGCAATTAGTGCCATGCGGGATTCGTAAACTATTCGTAAGTATTTTGCGTGGAAGTATAACAGTACAACAGCGTACTGAGGTACGGGTTCATCGTCTCGGTAAAATCGGCTGCGGAATGACGCTTCTACCCCTGCTAACGAACATTTGAATCATGCAAACGGAGCTTAGAGGATGATTAGTGGTGGATTTAATGGTAATTAAGAGGTAAATGCGTTTTGACTGGTGGGGCCACGAGTTGACGACAACGGCTCCTTTTGGAGGCACGTGGGAGCGCGAGTTGGCGCCAAGAGAGGCACAAGTTTGTCGCGGCGGGAAACGTTCTTTTGCTGAGCTGGCACCCACTAGACCAACTTTAGAGGCCATGTCATCTCTTACATGTCTTCCACGTAGATTTATTGGGGCCCACCACTGCAATTCATCCTTGATGCGTAGCACTAGTTGAAATTTAGAAAATTTACTTTGCCCAAATGGGTATCTGAGTGGGCTTTTGCTACCCTTTGTAAAATGTTATAATAATAATAATAAAGATTCTATATATGTCGTTTATCTATAGGTAGGAAAATGTTTAAATCAAGTAAAAAAATTTAAAGTGCATTCTGATCTTCTTTTTTACAAGTTCCTTTATTTGACTAATTCACTTCTTTTCTCACTTGTTCATAACCCAGATTTCCCTCATTTCTCTCTCACACACTTCCCGTTTATTGGTCAGCTTTGGAATTCACATAGCCGTGTCCCTTTAGAAGAATTAATACTCTGTCCAGCATTGAGATAAATTTTAGCAATTCAAAATAAACTTTTAGTTCTAATCAAATTCAGTTATGAGCAACCTACAGGTATTGCAACCAAAAAATAACGAAGCTCGTTATATTTTTTAGTTTGCTAATTTTTACTAATTGTTTTTTAAAAAAAAATAGCAATTATACAAGTAGCTAATCTAATTAACTAAATAATTAAATTAAGCTGCATGTGATTAAAATTTGAAGCTTAGGTACTAGAAAACTTAATAAGATTGCTAGGGCGTAAGGGTTTACCTATTATCTACTCCATGCTTTTTTAAGTTAAGTTTTTAAATTTTTATTTTGTTTTGGGTGAGGGGGTATAGTCTTAAATCTTAAAATAGATAAAAACAAAAACATACTAAACTAGTTCGGTTTTCTACTTTCATGGGTTAGTATACTTTCTTAAGTCACAAAAGTTTTATAGCCACTGATGAAATCTCCAAACTTCCTCGATTAGAATCACTTTTTTTAGGATTTCATTGATTTAATTAGAAGTTATGATCAACCATTTGAAATTTTAACAGTTGACGTACAGATCATGTTTAACGTCAAACATATTTGATTCTAATATTACTCATAGTTTTAATTTATTTTTCAATTAAACGGAAAAGCATCTACAATATAAAAAATTGGATATTGTCCTTCGTTTCACTCGAGTCCGGGCAACATAGGTAGAATTGCTTGCTTCTTACCTCACTTGTCCAGTTGTCCGTCCAGTATGATGGTACTAAATATGTATTTTCTGTAATGATACCTTAAATTTTAGATTAAGAAAGCCTTTTATTTGTTTAATAACCACAACCGACGCTTTTTTCGGGAACATCGATCTATACAGTTGACGCACTTGTGGTCATGTCAACCTTCTCATTGGGGACTTTTTAAAGCGGGGACCTAGAATCGCTAAATTTATATTGCTACTTGATGTCACCGAATATATTTCAGTTAATATTTTATGTCACTCAATTATATATACTCTCAACATATATCGACTCGCTTTAATAGAAAAATTATGTCTTATCTCAATCAACATAACTCTATATATTTTTTGTAAGTTGGAATTTAGTGAGAGTTTTGATAACCATAAAAACAACTTCTAATACGCAATTAGATAATTAATTTGATGTACCTGTATTTTATATACACGTTATGCATATTAAAATGATAATATCTAAAAAATATATATTTGCTATACATCGAATAAGTTAAAATAATATATTTCCTAATTGTGAATCTTTACATAATATCAAATTAAAATAATAAATCAACTAGATGAAATTTTAATATATAATTACTTTTTAATAAGATTATTAATTAACCTGCAAACGGAAATTCAAATGGATTAAAGGATTTTAAGACTAGTAATATATCTCAGGTTGATTATACTTTGTTACTTGGTTCCATTTAATATCTTTGCCCCCGTTTTAATAGAGAATGCAAACATAAACCAATGTGAAGACGAGAGATGACAGAGTAGGAAACAGGGAAACAAATTATTAGAGATACTCGTGAATAAATAAATTGAAAAGATGGTTATTCCATTTGCTAGTTGCAGTCGTAGTGATCGATTGAGAACATACAAAAGTATGATGACCTTTTAAGAATCAAATAAAAAATGGGTGATAGTTATCACTTTTCTGGAAAAAAAAAAATGTATTATTTCTATGTTCTCCCACGAAATTATAGTGACAAACAAATCGACAATAAACTTCTAATGAAATTATTTCTGAGATGATATATGAAGGGGGGTATCAGTAAGTACAACTAAGGTCAACGAATAAGATAAGAGTACACATCTTACAAACCTTTGTCCACTATTGAACCATAATTAGGCAAACACTCTTGAAATGGACGAAGCCTAAAAAGGTAAAGCCACTAGCTTGCCTGTATTAATTATCAGCATTCAGAACTTGACCCTCAAAAAAAAAAAAAAAATATTATCAGCACTTTACGTTTTGCTTGTACAAGCATTTTGACACCAAAAAGAAAGGCATGGAGGGTAGTAATGACCGGATGGTATAAAAAACTTTTCTTGTTTAAGGGATTCTGAATTTCTGAGAGTAAGACAACGGTGTGCTGACCATCTATGTTGGACATTACTCAAAAGATTGTTATATATAGTACAAGATATATGGTTTATTGTCAGTAACATCGTTGTTGTATTAAAAAAGAGAGAGAGAGTTAAAATCAATACAATATAATTAAGAACAAAGAAATTAGGATAATGATCAAGAAATAGTTAGATTTAAAATATAATAGAATTGTGATATATATTTTCAAACAATAAATATTGAACTTGAGCTTGTGTAAAAAGTTAAAGGAAAAAAAATAAATACAAGATATGCTTAGATCCTTAATGCACAATGAAAGGCTGTCAATCGTTTGGGCGGCAGCAAACGATGTCATTTTTGAATAACTTAACAGAAGCACACTTCACCTCATGCCTAGATATATCCGTCACTTCAGACACATACGAAAATTTTTTCGAAAAAGAATCAATGAATTAAATTATCAAATAATTGTAAGGTTATTAACCTCGGCTCTTAACCTAGTTGAAATATTTTACAGAAGCTAAAGAATTGAGTATATTAAAGCTAAGAATCAGTATCAGCTAAATCTAAGTAGAGAGAGATATGGAAGAAGGACACATGTCAAAAATTCTAGTGTAGTGCGCTATTCACACTAATTAATGACATAACCGTGCTATCCGACGAAAAGCCATTTGCACGCCAATTCTAATACAAGACAGCTTACATAAATTGATCAAGATGTTTAATCAAGTCCCACAGTTTGGATTTAATTAAATAGCAATCCAGACTAATCAAGATCACTTGCAAACTGAAAGAAGATAAATTTATTTTTTCAGTCTAATTTGAACATTGATCAATCACAATAATTTGTAATTTTGAAGAAATATTTTATGTTTCAACTCATATCAAAAGATTAATCTATTACAAATTTACCTATTTTTAATTTACTTCTATTTCCAATAGGTTTGCTAGACTGAAAAGGTTGTACCATTGCAATACAAGCCACGTCGTGTGAAGTTTGTCATTGATTTTTATACCGTGCATGAGATGATGAAAGTTGATAGATATATGACAAACATGGGTCATGCCTTGGGTCAAAATGAACAGTGATATGGTGTGGTGCCAACCCAATCCAACCGAATCCCAAAAGCAAGCATGAGGCATCCCACTCCCACCACTCAAGCACCCAATAACAACCCTACGACGAGTCGACGACCACCTCATAGATAGAAACGCAACAGTAAACCCAACAACAAATCGTTGACTTACAGATCATACAAAAGTGAAAAGTTCAAACAGAATCCTTCACATGCGTCCCAGTGGAATTGGCACCTCAACTCAGCCCTTTATGCCCCCAAAAAGGAAAAAAAAGGCCTAATAACTGTACGGTATCGTTTGTTTGATTTCTATGGGCCCAATTAAGGCCTGCTTTCTGGTAGAGGTACAGTTGTTATTAACAATTGGTCCTCAGGTTCTACAATATTAACGAAACTGCCATCGATGTGTCTTCTCCGAGCTACCATAGCAGAATCTTAATTTTTCTTTCTTAAATTGTGATGGTTGTGTTTGGATTTTGGAGAGGGGAATAGACGGGTCAAGGGTTCACCGTTAGATAGACCCGAATCCGACTTCTGCAGCTGCCATGGCATCCACATCCACAGATGATGCTGATGATTGGGGTATCTTACTCTCTATATAAGTTCTACTTTACTAATTTTGATTAGTAGACGTGGGGAATTTTTTAATTCTGTTTATTTATGTAGTTGTATAGTTCATTCTTGAAAAAATTTCAAGTACCAGATATTGGATAGAAAGAGGGAAAGGAAACTGAGTGGATAATGCCACTGGCATAGAATTCCCTTTTTATGTTGCTTTTTTTCTACTTTGGGCATCTGGTAAGATGATCTTTTTCCTATTTATGGTCCCATAGAATTTGTGCCAAAATCCTTCCAGTGAGAAATATCAAGCTGTACTTGCTTTATTTGCACTGTGATCACTGGTGGGTTTCGAATAGTTTTTACTGGAGGAAATGCATTTGTAATAGTAACACAAATGTTTGTATCATGACTATGTGAGAAGTCAAATCCCATCTAAACTTTGTGTTATTCATCTTCTTGTTCTTTTGGATGGGTGGTGTGGAGTGTACCTCTCCTTTAGTAACTTTAGATTAAGCTGATATTGCTAAGCTATGGTTGTTTAGTGTCTGATTTAATGAAAATCAAGATATGGCATCTCAGAAATTAAATACAACAAATGAAGTGAAGTGGCAGATTATTCATGATCATCAGATCTTGTTAGGTCCACAAACCTCTGAGTTGTGTACCAGTGGTACATTGCCAGTAGGTAGGCAATGATAGTTTGACTTGGTTTCTCTCTTGCCAGAATCCCCTTTGTTTCTATCCTCTACCTGAACAAAAGGGGAGAAAAAGCAGCACATAAAATTCCATAGGAAAGATATATGCCTGATAAAGTCCTAAAATACCCCCTCATTCTTTTAGCTATTGAAACAAAAAGCTCCTTGCAACGTTGTACCAGTATAACATGTTTCTTGTCTAAAAAGTGAGAATGAAGAGCATACCTTTCACGAAAACCAATTCCCCTTTCATATTTACTTATGTTTTATGAACCTATTCCACAAAGGAAAGAACATTAAAGATCAGTTTGGTTGAAGTTAAGATGAGGAAACATGAAAGGGGAAATTTAAATCACACTAAAAAAGATTAGAAAATCAATAAACTGAAGACAGGACCTGGTCCGAAGAAAGGCTTCTTCTCGTCTTCCACAATAATTCTAAGTCTGGGAAAGGAAACAAAGCTTAAAACAAGGAAATTAGTCTCCAGGAGAAAAAAGAAAACAAAGAAAAGAGCTGATAGCTTTGTCAATTTGAGTTTGTTCCCTCTTGTACAAAGTTAGGTTTCAGCAAACGATATAGTAGGGGGAGAGGTTGAGAACCCCGTCAAAAATGAAAAGTAGTGTACTAAATTGTTTGACGGAGGGACTAACTCTGTGCTACAGCTGCAGCAGACAAGCACCTGGTGTTGTCATTGGAGATCATGACAGCATCTAGGCACATGTCAGCAGCCCATCAACATGGTAAAATTTGGGAGTTTTGGTTGTTTCAGGATGAGAGAGGACTTGGGGTAGATGACTTAACAAGTGTCTCTGCACTGCTTGCAACAAGTTAATTATTTTCATCCATGCAAGAGAAAAAGCAAAAGAAATTCTTGTCCCACCAAACACATCTTCTGGTTTTTACTTTTTTTTTTCGGGATAAAATAAAACCGAATAGCAAAGCATTTCTAAATGCGTGTCTACTTGTTCAAATATTAGTTTATGGTCAGAACTGCCTAAATGAAACAGAATGATTTATTACATTGAAACTGTCCAGTTTTGAGGACAGCTCAGACCAAAAGTACACTTTCTATATTTGAAGATTGCTAATATAGCATCAAACTTTGGTTGAGCACTGTCCAAAATTTGAGGGGAAATGATTCGGACAACTTTTATCATCAATTATAGACAAAAATTTCCTCAATATCAAGAGTACCAAAATTAATATGTTGTTGGAGAAGTGAAGGCATTATTATCATTTAGAAAATGTGATGTTGTTTGGGCTATATTCATTGCTGCCCAAATCATTTACCAAAATTGAGTCTATTGAGACAACTTAGTCCATTGCGCATTTGCGCCACAGTTGGGAGTGCGCATCTTGATCATAGTTGCAACAAACTAGGGTAGATAATTGGTAAGGCCAGGATAAAGTAGCTCCATTTTTTGGAAAGATGGTATGTGATTTGTTTGTTACATCCCCAGACAGTGGGTAGGGTTATTCTCAAGTATTTGATTGAATTTCTTTTTGTTACTTGAATACATGGCTTTTTGTAATGACTGCCAAAGGTGATTCAATGTTTTAGTAAAATATATGATATCATTCCTATCACAGAATAAGCTAATTTGAACTTGGGACATATATTTTGAGATACAGCTTGATTAAATTAGTGAAATTTCATTTCAGATACAGACGGATTTGTGGTTCCTAGCATATCAACTGGGAATTCTGATGCTGGTGCTGGTGCTGGTGCCAACCCTCCTATTTCCGCCTCAGCTGGATCAGCCATTACAAATTCAGAGGTGAGTATTTACTGTAAATTAGCATTCAATTTAGGTCATTGCTTATCACATTAGCTGATGTTCACACCTAATGTTTGTGGCAGGCTAATGAAATTGAGGAAAAAGTTCATTTGGAGCCTGATTGCCCAGCATCACCATGTTATGCGAAGCAATTAGAACCTTCTGGCAGTGCTAATGCTGACACCCAAACCAGTACTAACGTTAATACTAGCAGGAAGCAAAAATTGAAGCATAAGTTGAGAGAGGCAGATAAAAAGTTTGGTGGACAAGTCAGTGGCCGCGAGGACAAAATCAAGAGCTTGACAGAGATAATGGGTGGTGGAACTCAAGCAGTTGACAGTGGCCGCGAGAACAAAATCAAGAGCTTGAGAGAGATAATGGGTGGTGGAACTCAAGCAAAGGACAGTGATGCTTCGCTGAAGGGGTCATCTCGAGATTGGCTTGACCCACATTGCCGTGAGTCTGAGTTCGACCGCCAACCCCATTGAGTTAAAGAAAAGTACATTCAGACTATGTTGGTCCTTAAATTTTATTACTGGCATTGTTTATGCCGCTTGATTTCAATTTTGAATCGACCAGTGTGGGTTGAGAGAGTCAAGTTAAAATAGATTGGAGGTACAGCAATGTTTCTGGGTGATTAAAATGAACTATTGCCAAGTTCAGGGGCTGATAATGAATTGCACTTTGTTTCTCGTGACAGTTGCTATCATGTTTTGACAGGTGATCCATCTGCGCTAAGAGAAGATTCCTTAAATTGTTCATGAATTTTTTTTAATTGATTTCTTTATGCACTTTATTTTAATTTTGAGAGGAGTAATTAAAGAATTCAGAGAGTCGGTTAAAATTCTCGTACTAGATAAAGAAGCATGTTTAGGTGACCACAATAAACTCTGAAGAAAACCGATGGAGAAATCTACTTCTTTCTGTTTAAAGTTTTGCTTTTGCTATTGTTCTCAATAAAATCAATCTTTCTTCTGGTTGCTACAATTCTTGGTGCTACCTATCACTGAAAAGAGTCGACTTAGTTAAATAAAACCTTTGAATGTGCCTGTTTTCGTCCACAAACTACAAGAAGCAATTTTTCATAACAATGCACATGTTTTGACTACATTGGCTCAAATTTCTGTATCATTTGCATGTTCAGAATCTCATCTCCGTGCGGAAAAATTTAAGTAGAGGCTTATTGTACTTTGTCATTTACACACCATCTGACGACGTGGAGAAACATCTCATAACTGGAAAAGAAAATAAACAAAAACTTGAGAAGACATCTTTGTTAGTGTGAAGGAGCAGAAGGTTGCTGGATGTTGCTGTGCTTCTCAAGCAAGAAACCAACTCCATTGTTGTCTTGTCTGGTTATTCACCGAACAGGTACCTTGATCCATCCATTAGCAAATGCAATGGCAAGGATGACAAAGGGGGTAGACATGCCAAAGATGATGATGTATGGCAATGGGGTCATCATGGGGTTCTCTCCTTTCCTCTCTCCTGCTGTTTGCCAGTACCTACACATATCATATGAATTAATTCTGATTTCTGCTACACAATTAAGGCAGCATCCTGACTTTTGAACTGCTCTATCTGGGACTTTGAAGTCTCCTAAGCTTTTCTGGGTTCAGTTAGAAATGGTCATAATGCCATTGCCAGCCATGAACCACAATCAGTCTTTGAACATGGGTTGAAGTTAAAAACCAAATATTGGTGGCTGACTGGCTGGCTGGCTGGCTGCTATTGTTAACTGCTCAAACATTTCTTCAAAATAATGTCTGCAATCCTCCTTTTTGTTTCTTGGGTATGCAGATAAAAATCTGTATTCTTTTTCTTTGTTACCAATATCCTAAATTGTAAAAGAAGGATCACAAACAAAAATCTACGACCTAAAAATAAGGTTCTCATGCATTACTTCTGGCCTCCCAACTTTTAAAAAATTATACAGGGTCCGTTTTACATTTAATACTTCTTAATTAAAGAAAATGCATTGCTTCAGCTGGAGGAAAAATTGGGGAATTACAAGTCTACAAAATCCACTTTATTTTACCAAGTACACGGTACCATTGGATAACAACTAATCTTTTGAGGAAAATTTATTTATGGCAGTGTATCACCTAATAAAGGAAAAGAAAATAGAGGGAAAAAACATACTGCTCAGGTTCTTCTTCTCTGGTGATGAATTTTTTCTTCCCACCTTGCTTCAGTTCTCCATCTCCCCCACCTATATAATAATAACAATAGTTGTCAAGGCAAAACAAGAAAAATTAACATTTAAGTAGACTGAGCAGTTTGGAGAAGTACCAATGTTTGCATAAATTTTCGTTCGTTTGAGGCTTGTGACCCCCCTTCTTTGTGAATGGACTGTGAAGAGAGGGGTTGACAATAGTTTAGGCGTAAATGCACTGCCTCTGCCTGTGGCGAGATGGGAAGAAAGAGCAGTCGCCATTATTTTCTTCTATTTTCTTGTGTAGAATTTTCTGTGTTAGAGGGAAATATGTTATAGGCTTACCGCTTACACATCACACATCAGTCAGTGGATTCGGATAAGACTCCTTGCTGGCAAAATTGTGGTCTTAGGCTTGTCTTTAAAATGTTACTCTTGACTCGGCTATTATATTATTTACCAATTACACTGGACGATACGCTTCGAAAAAATAAAAAAGAATGAAATTCAGATTACGAGTGATAAAAAAAAAATTATGTTATTACTTTATACCAATCCGATACAGTGCATAAGACGAAAAATATGGATAAGACGGGTGTTACAATTTGTGATTAATTACAAAAATAAGGTTAAATTGGCGAGTAATTGAAGGAATTATGGATTGTCAAGATCTCATGATACACGTATATTATCCTTTATCCAAAATATTTATGACAAGATAAATTCTGTGATTTTTTTAAACACACATTGACATTGTTTAAAAATAAAAATAAAAGTAAGATAAGAATATTTAATTTAAGACATATCGGATTATCTGACAATATCACACTATTTTTCTGTACATTAATTTCCAATAATATCACTGTTAATTTCATAATATCACTGTTAATTTCAAGAAAACATAAAAAATGCAACAAAATTGGCATTTAAGAATGGTTTACTATTTTAAACTGCGCAAACAGCCTTTTCAATTAGATAGAGAAGGCTCGAGAGTCGAGAATCATATTCTGCTCGTGTAACTAAAATTATTCAAAATCATCCAACTACTTGACCTTTAAACTAAACAAACAAGCAAGCAAATTAGAAACGAGATCTGGTCCCGCGCGGGACGGTGCAGCACACCCATCTGCATTGTCCAATCTAATCTCCATGATTAAGGGAGCCCCGTGCATAATACCAGATTGATAGGCCCGAACCATTCAGGTCAGATCGGACACTGCAAATGGTTGCGCTGCACTGTCCCGCGTGAGATGGAATACGGATTCAAGCAAACTATGTCTGTTGCCCAACACAGGTTCCTTTCTAAATGCTACACCCAGATTTATATTTAGGTCATTTTTACTGCATAATTTTAACCAACAACACGTGACCTGGTACTCAAGTTTGGGTATTTAGATCAAGTCATCAACCACCTAACATATGAAAGATTTTTAGTATCAAAATGTCATTTAAGCTGAAGATTAAACATTACAAAAATCCGAATCCTCCTAAATTTGTATAAACACATCTACCTTCAACAAAGGGCATTAAGGGATCTACAGAAGGAAAATTGTTGGCCTTCAATCTACTCTGTTCCACCTTTTTAGCCACCCTCCTCCCTTTGTTTTTTTATGGTTCAAAAATGGAAAAAAAGCAATTAAATCCAAGCAAGTTACAGTCCAAAGAAGCCGAGCTCGGTAGCTCTCTCCTTTTCAAAAGTCTCAAAGTATTGGTAAATGATGGTAACGGCGAGAAGAATTCCAGTGCCAGAACCAATTGCGCCCATCAAGTCAGCAAGCACAGTCAAAGCTCCAATACAGATTCCACCAAAGGCAGCAGCAGTAGGAATGTAACGGTTCAGCTCCTTCTGCAAGTTGGACTCTCTGTGCCCAGGCATAACCATTTGTTGTTCCTACAGTACATCACCGTTTATATTTCTCATTATTTAGAGTTGTACTCTCAATTACGAATTTTAGATTGGATTGATTGAAGAGAGAATGTTACAAAAATTAAATACCTTAAGCTGCTTTGCAACATCTCTTGCTGATGATCCAGACACCTCAATCCAGGTCTTTGAAAAGAGAGCGCAAGCAGACAGCATGAAAACTATATAGAAGAGTGCATGGAATGGATTTGCTATCACATCAGCCAAGCTGCATATGTTCACAACAATACATTATGAAATCATTCAAAAAATAAATCAAGCAGCTAAGCTTACTACCAACAAAAGAGCGAGAAAGATAAAGCACCGACCTTGAAGGAGCAGTCATGTAGTAGGCAAGGCCACCAACTGGCACACTACCACCTGAATATTCAGACTCTTGCCACTTGCCAAGCAGATTGACAAAGAAGTTTCCGCTGAATTTCCTGTACAACAACTGAATTTGCACAGACAGACACGTTCAGAAACTGCACATACTCCCCAACTGACAACAATAACAATGGCAGTTGATATCGAAACCACTACCATACCTGAGAAATGAAATAGAGGTTGGAGACAAGAGCGGACTGGAGAATGATTGGCATGTTAGAGGTGTAGAAAAGCTTGATGGGGTAAGAGCCCTGTTGACCACGAGCATTCTTGGACCTGACAGGCAGCACGACTCTGAAGCCCTGGAAATAGACCACAATGAGGAACACCAACACTGTGGCAAGGAGGTTGGTGACATTGGGGAGGTTCTGGCGGTAGAATGCCTCACGCAAGGCCCTCACTTTGTCTGTCCTTGTTATTAATAAGTGGAACAAAGCAATAATTGCTCCCTCAAACTCGGCACCCCTCCCACTGTTTATTGTTGTTGGGCTGAATGCCTTCCATATGATGTTCTCACTATACATCCACAATTATAAATTATTTTAAGGATGAAAGGAATTGAAAAATTGAATTATTAGTGAAACAGAAAGTAAATTTTGGAATTGGTAGAGAGAGGGGGGATGTGAAGTACCATATGTTGGTGGCTATGAAGAGCGAGATACCAGAACCGAGACCATAGCCTTTCTGAAGCAACTCATCTAGGCAAATGACAATTATGCCGGCAAAGAAGAGCTGCAGAATTATCAGAATGGCATTGCCAGTGCCGAGCTGGGCAATTGTGCCATACATCCCTGATACGACATATGCCACAGCAGTTCCAATAGCAATCAGAAATCCAAGCAACTTCTGTGCGCCGTTTCTGATATTGAACAATTACAACTAATTACTTAATGTTTTCAACAACAGGTCCTTGGTAATAAATTACATACAGATCCACAATTTATACCAATATAACTGACAACATAGGACACTTTAGAAACTCTATACTGGTATAGTAAAAAAAACAAAAAGAAAAAAGAGAGAGAGAGAAATTATGAGGTTAGATAGTTACAAGAGAGTGCGATCTTCTCTGACGCTGTTATCGACTTCAATAATCTTAGATCCGACCAGAAGCTGCATCACCATGCCAGAGGTGACGATGGGGGTGATACCGAGCTCCATAACGGTACCTCTACTGGACGCGAGGATAACCCGCATCCAATAAAACGGATCCGCACCCGTTGTGGAGTGGATCCCATACAGAGGCAACTGACTGCACACAAGGTAAATGAAAAGCGCGATAATGGTGTAGATCGCTTTCTCTCTGAACGGAATTCTCCGATCCGCGCTCTGAACTTCTGGTAAAATCGCCAGAAAAGGTCGTGCGAGATGCAACACCCTAAATCCTCCTCCCGCCATTGTTTCCTTCTACCTCCTTTCGATCAAATCTGATTCCGAATTCTAATTTTCGGGTTTTTCTTTTCTTTTTTTTTTTAAAATTTGAGCGGAGAGGAGGAGAGAGAGAGGAGAAACGGAGGCTGATATAGGGATACTGGGTTAAAGAACGAAGAGTCTACTACGCATGCCACGCGGTTGACCCAATCGGATTTGGCCGCGTGTACAATTGGAGGTTTTTTATTGGATGGGGGTGGTCTACCGTGTACGGAAGTGTCGTGATATTTTTTCCTTTACTAAGAGTGTACGAAATCGAAGTCTGACCTTTTCAGTTTTTACTAGGCGACTTTTTGGAAGAAAGGAGAAACCGCTTTGACCTTACTGTTACAATAAAGGCCCACCTCAAAGAATTAGAAAGCGAAGAAGAAAAAGGCTTAGTTTCTAGGGAATAATTTTACCCAGGCCTAGGCTTTAACTTACAGACAATTAAAAAATAGGCCTAAATATAGTGATGTACTCAAGTGGGCCTATTTCGAAGCCTCAATAGTCTTTTTTTTTTTTTTAATTTTGAAAAAAACTACTACCCAAACCCAACTAGGGTTGCAAAGCAATCGAACGGTGACGAAACTAGAGTGTTTCGTTAACCGTTTCGTTTCGTTGATGAAATAAATTTTTTATTTTGTTAATCGTTTCTTCCGGACGAAACAATCAAAATTAACGAAATTTTCGTGATTTACACATGGACGAAACTGTTTCATCCAATCAAACGAAATCGTTTTGTTGTTTCATTTACTGATGCCAAATGTTCATACAAAAAATGATCATTATATATGACATAAAAAAAAAAAAAAAAACAAAGCGACTGAATCTAAGTAGAATGAAACCAAGGCTTGCTTCTAATACAACCCAAGAGCAAACAACTTCAGACCATAAAGCCACAAAATTATATAGTTCATACTAAAACCAAGAAAGGCAAACACATCTAAGGATCCAACATATCTTCATTACCATCTTCCCCATTGTGATTCCCAATATTTTCAGTATTTCTGTTGTTGCGAACTCTATTTTCTCCGGTTGATCCAACATCACTATTGCCGGCATTTGCAGAGTTTCCAGCAATTCTAGAAGTCGCATTGTCTCTTCTAAAATGGTGCTCCATACCTATAAAGGAACCTATCCAAAGATGCAAAAGGTGCAAAGCCGCATGGATAGAAGAAAGGATATTTTGGCCATTACAATTATCAAATGTCCTTTTATTCCTCTCATTCTCATAAGACCCAAGTCCAAGCAACTAACAGGTTTTTAAAGAAAATACTATCTCTACTATTTAAGTTAACTATGGAATGTCACAGACTAGCTAAATTTGTAAAATCTAAGTGAGTTCCAGCAAGATTAAAATTTAAAAAAATATTCCAAAAAGAGTGAACATATTGACAATGTAGAAGCATATGTGTAGCAGATTCATCAAAGTTGCAAAAACTACATTTAGGAGAACCCAGCCTCTAGAAATGAGGTTATCTCTTGTCAACATTTTATTGTTAAGGGCTAACCAAAGCAGAAGTTTACATTTTAATAGAATTTTAAGATTCCAAACAGTGTAATTTTGGTCCACCTTAATTCCTCCATTGTTAAGAAAGTTGTACATAGATTTTACTGTATATGTACTAGTTTTATTCCAATGCCAGAAGCTAATATCATTATCATTATTGATTCCTAAATTATTTAGGATTGCAGTGGCTTCAGCGTTCGCATCGCTAAGAAGTGCGGAGGCACCTCTCTTTATATATACTAGATGAGGGGGAGGCGGCTTCGCCGCCATTTGTTAAACTTTAATGGCTAAATCTATCAATATATAAAGAAATATATATTTCCAATATATCTATTTTATATCTACTTTATATATAAAGAACTATCTTAGATGATTGGTACAACTATTTTTAATATATTTAACAAAAAAATATTTTTAATTAAAAACCAATGCAGTCACGGCTTTTAATTAAGAAGGATAAACTTCTAGAATATATTCAGATTGATCGATCAACGAAAATTGGAGGGCTCAAATTGCATGTCGCATGAGGGGATAATTTTTTTTTTCTATAGATTAGGCATGAATTACCTTAGACTTCCAAATATATCTACCTTATATTTCCAAATATATTTAATTTTTAAACTATTTTTTAATTTATATAAATAACAGTGTAAAAAAATTGACCCTATTTTTGACCGCATTTTAAACTTTAAAATGCGGCCACGGGTTTTAATTTATATATATATATCTTAGATATAATCCTGGATGGGTAGTTTGACCCTATGAATAGTAACATTTTGCAATTTCCCTTTCATTTCCAGTTAATTATCTAGGCGGTTGGATCTGGATCGATTGGTTAACTCTAACCGGTGGGTTATGTATATAAAGAGGTGGAAGCGGTGACACGTGTGTAACGTATCGATCACACTTCGTTACACGAATCAATCTTTCCGCCTAAATTTAAAGTTCGTATAAATAAACAGTATAAATGTGCACAATCAATTCATAACGAATGTAATTGTCACCGCTCTCAAATACTTATGTCAGTTTACAATAATTCAACAGATGCACATCATGAAAAAACATCATAGCTGTATGCACATTTACAAACATACTAAAATTTCCGATTTTAAATATCTCTGAAAAAAATAGAACACCTTAAACTCAAAATATCCCCTTCCATCAATTAAACTTCGCTTAACAATTACACACATTTAAACTCAAAATATCATTTCCTATCAATCGCAATATTTTATATTAAATATTTTCATAAACGGCATTATTTTTTATGAATAAAAACTTAAATAACAATTTGATAACTTTCCTTCTTCATACAATATTGTCCAATTTCCTTTTCAAGCTGTAAGGTATGAAGAATCCAACAAATAATATTTAATTACTTATTGTACGTTTTACCGTATAGACTAATAAAAACTACCAATTAATTAATCATATAATTTTATAATGCTGAATAAAATTAATAATTGTTCAAAGAATATTAATATTCCCTAAAACTCTCTATATCGTAATTTTTAAAACGAATGGTATTTTAATAGTTCGCACATACACTGTCAAACAATTTAGAAAAACGAAATTACTTAATAACACACAACTTTCACAAACGTATAATATATATATATATATAATATATATATATAGAATGAATATACTACTATTCATATGTAAACAGGCTTTGTAGGCTGGATTTTTAGGGTGTTAGATTTCTGTAAGATCCGTGCTTTGATTTAAATCGAGGGAGGAGATGTATGGGGAGAGTATCCTCTGCCGACCTTTTAAGGTTGGCAGGGTGCCAACTTTTGATCCGAACCGTTAGATCTAATCTGGACGGTTCAAATTTTTCGGGCCTATCAATCTGTATCATGCACGGGGCTCCCATTAACCGTTGAGATTAGATCTAACGGTTCAGATCGAAAGTTGGCACCCTGCCAAACCTTTTTAGGTCGGCAGAGGATGTGATTCCGAGATGTATGCGCTACCTCCTCCGTGAGTTTAATATTTTCCGTTAGTAGCTACTCCGTCTCCGTCTATTTACATCTTCCCTTCCAACGATAGCGGCAGCACCTCTGTGGATCCAAAAAATAGATAAAAAAAAGGAGAGCTAGAGCGTGAAAATGGAGAGGGGCTCGACCATTCCTCTACGCAAAATTGGTCGTCCCTCTCAACCATCTTCCTCTCTCTCTAATGGACACGCACAATACAAAACCCCAATTTCAACTCCATCGTAGGTTTAGAAATACTCTAGATTAACCATCGCAAAATCTTACCTTAGCTCCATCGCACATAGCAAAGGTGAGGCCTCTCTTCAATTTTGCCAAATTCATGTTATAAAATGTGTGTAGCAAATCTGAACCACCAAATTGCATCAAGTTTTTGCACCAAATTGTTGACAATTATTATTTTTATTAAGGTTAAACATACTAGTGCGCAATTAGCTGTTGTAGACAAATTATAGTTAGTGTTAATCATGTACTTAGGCAGTTAGACAAGGTTAATCGTGCTATGTATCTAGACTCCTTGATGTATCCGCTCTGCTATATATAGGGCTGTTCCTCTATACTGTAAACAAAATTTTATTTTACCAGTAAATATAAGCATTCAGAAAATACAAGCATTTTACCAGTTAATAGCGCAATTTCATTTCATTCAGAAATTACCAACGCATGGTACAACTGTACAAGCATTTATAGTACAAGCTTAAATTGACCTACGCCTGGTACAAGCATTCAGAGATTGCCAATGCTTGGTACAAGCATTATAGTACAGAGATTACAACATGTACAATAACTCCAAAAACATTACTTGATGTTAGTCTTTAATAGCAATTAACTCAAAGTAAATATCAAATCTCAATTACAGTAACTCAAGCATCCATCATATCAAGTACAGTAACTCAAGCATCCATCATATCAAGCATCTGTTTGTGGGTTTATATAGTATAGCTTCTGTTGATTTTCACGTATGTATAGCTTATGTAGTATCTATTGATTTCCATGCATTTGTCAAAAGGTTAAGTTTATTTAGTATAGCTTCTTGATCATCTATATAAATATGGAAACAAAGGGAGTCTCAGCAGTTTAGCTTCACCCTTCCTCAAAATTCTCATTCACAAAAACTACTAAACAGGCCCACTACCTCATTTATAGAAAGAGAAACAAAGAGGAAAGTGGGGAACTAGTAAAAATGAATTTTTTTATTATTTTACCACATACATTTCAATATGTCATCAAGTAAAATGATCAATTTGTTTCTGCTTTGCAATGCGTGTTTTCATGGTTTACTACAATTATCTCATTAATGTATCTTCTAAAAAATTCTAAACTCATCATCTTCCTCTTGCAATTTACAATACTCCCTACAAAAGTTAGATATTAGTATTTAACAAAATATGTACAATTCATTCAGTAAAAAAATGAAGAACTATATTATCAAATGGCAATAAGGGTACCAGTGCCTTCTATCTAGTGTACAGCTGTAAGAATTATTCAAAAGTTCTAAAGACCCTTAGCATTGTCAACTAGAATCTCCATCAAATCCACACTAATAAGTGTACCAGTACCTTCTATCCACTGGTACAACCAACGTTAGCTACTTTTGAACCCTCTGTATCTCAATTCAATGTGTATACCTCAATCCCAATTATTACACAAAAAATCCAATAAAAGAGACGACAATTAGAGTACATTGTGCCAGATTAGAATGGCATATACCTTATTATTGCAATTAGATTGAAGACAACCTAACTCAAACTAGAGGAGGACCTCATTTTAGCATGTCTGACAAACAAAACCAAAATCAATGCACAATTGAGCCCAATCTGAATCAATCTGAACTTAGAAAGTCAAATCACAACTTGAATCCATTATGCATGAACTACAGAGTTATTCAACTTCACAAGGGGGAAATAGGCTTAACAAATTATATCAAATTAGCAGAACCTAATCTGAAATTGAGTCAATGCGACTATCAATTGACATTAGCCATCAAAATTATCCAAGATTAAACCGAAAATAATATAAAAATAGCTAACAATTTAAAACAATGGGAAAAGAGAAGAGATTAAACGTATAGAGGGAAAGAGGCTTACTGCCAGATCACAAAGAGAGGGTTTCAAAGCTCTCTACTTCTATATCGCGTAGACAGCCAAGAGAGAAGAGGTGAGGAGGCCAAGGCGGGCCGAGCTTTTAGGGTTTAAGGAGGCGAAGAGAGGCATCTATGACGAGGAGGAGGTGGAGGCATCTGCGAGTTGTTTTTTAATTCTTTCGAAGGAGAGAAATGAGAGAAAGAAGTCACAATTCAGAAGGAGACGGTGAGAGCTAACGGAAACAGAAGAAAAATTAACGAATCGCTTCTCTTCAGCGCCACAATCCGAGCCGACCAATATCATCAAAGCACGGATCTTAAAGAAATCAAACAGCCTAAAAATCCAGCCTACAAAGCCAGTTTACATATAAATAGTAGTATAGCCATTCTATATATATATATAAAGAGAGAGAGAGAGTGGCTATCCCACCATCGATGGCACGTGCCATCGATTTTCTATCGACTCATTTTTCGAGATCACGGTCGATCTAAACCATTCAAGTTGATCACAATATTGAAATACCCTTGGAGACCAAATTTTACATTTTTTCAAATTTTTTTGCTATTTATTATGATATTTTCAAATTGGAGGGCCCAAAATATTCTAATCATAATGTTTTTAAAAATATCATAATAAATAGCAAAAAAATTCGAAAAAATATAAAATTTGGTCTCCAAGGATATTTCAATATGGAGAACAACTTGAACGGTTTGGATTGATCATTTGATTTTTGGATCTCGAAAAATGACTCGATGACATGTTAGCCATTCTCTCCCTCTCTCCCTCTCTCTCCCTCTCTATATATATATATATATGTGCGCGCTCGTGTGTGTGCCCGCGCGCGCATATATTTTATTTTTTTATTTTAATATTAACGGCAAATGCAAAGTGACATTTAATTTAAAATATAAAAACATATTCACATAACAATATTGAAAACCGTTACCTCTTTCAAAATATTCTAAAAATTCATATCCCTTTTTAATATTTCATGAAAAAAATTGGCCCTTCTAGATAAAGTATTTTCATAAAATTCAGACATAACTGTGCAACAATCGTATTATCGGGTCAAAGATACAGAACTAATTGCCAAGTTTTTTCACAAAACTTCAACCAAGGAGTGGTCGCGGCAAAGCCGCGACATCAAAGCAACCTAGTGAGTCTAAAGTTTGGATGTCCATTGTTCCAAATTTGACTAATGCTAGATAAAATAATCTTTTTTTAACTTTGTTAAAAAGTAATCTTTTTAAGCCTCAATAAGTCAATAGTCATAATAACTACAATAAAGAAGCAAAAGAAGACGATGGAAAGAGCCATCCCTCCACGGCTCCAACATGTTGAATGATAATAAAATAGCAATTATGTCATGTTTTTCCAACACATTGGCATTTGATATTGATAGTAGAGTCATGTCAGATAAAGTACAAAATGCAGTGGAATTTAGAAATCTCGTAATCTTGTGTGTTTTTGTAGAAAGGTGAATTAACGAGCAAGAGTAAAATAATTTAGAAGTTAGATGTTTGATATTTTTTTTCTTTAAAGTATAAATCATCTTTGGTGTAGCCATAATTTAATTTACTGAAGTAAAAGTTTGGTACTTTTAACTTGACAGTCCAATTACATTTCTAGGTGATGTACAGTCATATCTAAACACTAACAGTTAGAGTAAAAGGTTTTTTTTTTCTTGTGTAAAAATCAAATTGGAAAGTTAAGTGAACTCATCATACTCTGTAGATTGTTAAAGGCTAGCTGATCAAAGCTTTTTTAGTTTTAACCGAGTAAACTAGCATATATATCCGGTGTCGTCAATTCTAAACACCGACTTCCTAGTAATATATTGAGCAGACTAGTGATATGATGAAAGACAAAACGGATTGTTAGCAGTTATCACTACTTTCAGCAAAGTCAAGTCAATTTTTGTTAAAAAGCTGGAGATGTCTTTATCTGATTTAATAATAGAAACTAAAAATTGAAAAGAGCCTTTACCTGTCTAGCTAAATCGCTACCGACCAGTTACTTGGTCCCCAACGACTGGACAGTGTGAATATTTTGATAAACTAGATCAAGATATAGACTTGGCAATTTCCTATAGTCAATTACGAATATGTTATCTCCACAAGAATCTTTGAACATGATATATTGTTTGTGCTTGAGCAGATGCTGTAGAATATGCAGGCCGAATCCAAAATTTTGGATTATTAAATGTTCATTTTCTACTAAATAAATATAAATAACTTCCTAATTTATAAAGGTGTGCATAAAGAAAAGAGGTGTACATGCTAACTATCATGAGAGGCAAAATCAGCTGAATTTGTCTAGTTGCGAACCCGTATTTGATCTATAGAATGCACAAATTAAATGAATCACAATGTGCGAACCGTGTACAAATTCAAATTTGTACGCTGTTCACACACTTAATACAATCTGTTAATTTTGTTCATATATGACTTACACTTAATTTACACTAATATGTTGTACATAGTTAAGGGACGGATCCAGAAAAAAATTTAAACATGGACAAAACACTGGACCAAGAAAAAAGAGAAAGGAAATTAGACGTCCAATCCAGACACAATAAAAAAATTGAGCAAGATTCCGGTGCCACATTTTTTTGGTGCCACACAAATGGCACACTTTACTTTTCTATTTTAAATTTAAAAAAATTAAAATATAATCATTTGATCGGAACCTTTGATTTTGTTCATTTTAACAATAGATGTGTTATCCTAAAATTTCATATTTTTTAAAGTTTATTTAATACTTGATCAAGAGGTTGAAAAATGACATGTTAGAATTAATTTATTTTGGTTATTTTGATTCGTTCATTTTTTACCTTTTGATCAAGCATCAAATAAACTTAAAAAATTATAAAATTTTATGACAATGCATCCATCGTTAAAATGAACAAGATCAACAGTTTGGATCGGACTATTATATTTAAAATTTTTAAATAAAAAAATAAAGTGTGGCATTTGTGGCACCAAAAAAGCGTGGCACCGAAACCTTGCTAAAAAAAATCAGCCCAAATACAAGGCTAAAAATGCATAATTGGACCTTAATTACTTCTCAAAAAACAAGCATAGGCACATGCCTGGGCTTGCCTCTACTTGACTTCGTCTCTGACATAGTTCACACTAAACATGTAGGGTGTGTTTGGATGGAGTAGAATAAGGCTTGAATAAGAATAAACTTCAAATTCCTTATTCTTGTGCAACCCAAACAACACAAGAATAAGAAATTTGGACCCTTATTCTTATACTAACAAAACTATGGAATTTGGATAAGAATAAGGATTGGCACGAGATTTTAAAATTTTCTTATTCTTATTCTTATCCGGCCTCCATCCAAACACACCCGTAGTTTGTGCATATATGGCATATTTCTAGCTTGTTTGAGTTTGTACTAATATATTTGTAAAAATAATCCTTAGTGTTCGGGATGCGTTTGGATCACTTGAGAATAAAATTAGGTCAGTTATATATTCATATTAAGAAATTTTATTCCTAAATAATTGAGAATATTTTTTCTGAATTAGTAGTGTTATTTTTAAGTGGTTTTAGAATAAGTTCTAATTTTATTCTCATGCTAGTTGTTGAAACATGCACATGTTTCATCTTATTCCACAAAAAAATGTTAAGTGATAAAAGTTAATTTTTCCCAAAGAGGAAAAGAGAAAAGGCAAAACCAATAATTTTAAAATTTGAACGATAGAAAAGAAGTTGGAAATTATCTACCCGTGGATAAAAAGCGATACATGACGTTACCATATTAATTATCATCATAATTTATAAAAAACTTGGAGTTCAAGTTCAACGCTCCTATAATCATATGACGTAACTCACAAATGACGTCACTATGCAATTGCCATTGTAGCTAGACCTGTCAACGGAAGGAAAAATAACGTTATGCCGTTTCGTTTAAGCTTAACAGCATGAATAATGGCAGAGAAATGTGTTTCGTTAATGAAACGAAACGGCAAACGAAATAGGCCGGTATTGTGACACATAAACGGAACGGTAAACGAAATAGGGTGTGCCGTTTTCGTTATTTCGTTTTCGCGTATAAAATTCTACAAATTTAGAATTGTAAATAACAGAGAGACTGGACGGAGAAAACGAGGGGACAAATCTCGAGTCTTCTGCTCCATTCTTCGTGTCTCTCTCTGGCTAAAAATTCACTCCTCATTTTTCCATCTTTTTTCTCTACATCGCTCGAGAAAAAGAAAAGAAAAAACAGAAAAATAAATTAAAAATCCATGTCTCTCTCTATACAAACCCTAGCAATGGCCGATGAGGAAGCTTCTTTGAGACTCGACCGTCACCTCCGTGGAAACCCTACCCTCCGTTGAGCGCTTCCGCCTTCGCCACCATTGACGAGGGGTATGGATAGGGAGAGGTCGCCGGACTGAAGGATCAGCAAAGGCGCAAACTGGAGCGGATTTTGGATCGAGGTGTTGCTTGGAAGGTCCTCCGTCCCTGATCCAGATCCAGTTTTCAGTAAACTAGCTTCGATTTGGAAAATGACAGTTGACAGAGAGGCGATTTACTAAGGATGCAGGTGTATTTGTCGAATATTTTTGATTAAGAGATCTAGAAAGTTTGATTCTTAGAAAAAGTTAGTGAAAATTAGTACAATTTTCAAATAGTAATTTCATTTTCGTTCATTTATTGTTTTTCCCTTTTCTGAGAAT
Source organism: Rhynchospora breviuscula (assembly GCA_027562975.1). Classification (NCBI taxonomy): domain Eukaryota; kingdom Viridiplantae; phylum Streptophyta; class Magnoliopsida; order Poales; family Cyperaceae; genus Rhynchospora; species Rhynchospora breviuscula. The sequence continues at coordinate 32,484,108 of CM050401.1, read as the reverse complement.
TTGAGCAAAGTATTTTTCGGTATACTATGATTTATGTATTTGGCATATTTGGTTTATGTTTGTGGAAATGTAATTAAAACGTTTATGTTTGGCATATTTTGTGATTTGTTAACATTTTACATGATTTGTTTTGATTAAAATTTTTGGGCTTCAATATAGCACAAAAATTCTATACGGTTTAAACGTTAAATCGTTTTGCCGTTTACTTAAACAAAAACGATTAACGGATCTGAATTTTGAACCGTTTGATAAACGAATTGGTTAACGGCAATCAAATATGTGCCGTCTACTTAGACAAAACGATAACGGGCAACGGAAATTCTGTGATTGTTAGCCACGTTAGACAGGCCTAATTGTAGCCACCATTCCACCAACATTAGCCATAGATATATTATTTTGGATGGAGCTATATATTAATTAATTTTAACTGCATTAGCATATATTCAACTTCCAGCTATCATATGAGTGAAATCAAACGTCTGAGGTGGATCCTCTAGGACGTTTCTTAGTCGGTTTTTATTTTCATATTATTCAGGGCTTCTTCATTTCATTTGTCAATTAACAAATAAACTACTCAATATCAAACTTTTCTCTGCATTATTATTTTTTATATCTTTACGTTTGTGATGACTCACATAAATATATACAATATTCTACACATTTTAATATATATATCTTTACATGGGTGATGAATCGCTTAAATATATACAATATTTTACACGAAGTGTTGGAAACAAAATCCCAAAGAAAATTGAAAAATTATTCTACACAAAAGTATAGAAAAAAGTATTCCCACAAAAGTGGAAATATAGTCTTCTGGCAATAGTATCTAGGCAGCACACAGTTTACTTATTACCAAAGAAAACTTCTGTTTTCCTCTCCCTTAGTCCCTTTGAACTCGTCCAACTTAAACGGTGCAATTTCATCTTACTTGCCTTTGTGAATCGAAATTGTCTTTCCTCCTCCTCCTCCTCCTCCTTTTTTCTTTTATATTTATTTTTGTTTTTGTTGAAGTAGCTCAATGTACGAAAACTTCCAAATGTTCAATGTACAAACATGGAAGCAAAATAAACCAAAAAAAAAACTTCATGTACATATGTCCAGATCCAAACCTAAAACTTCTTAGATCTTGACGAGTTGAAGCTGCTGCTTGTCTGCATCCAATTGCCACCGTTTTTTCTGTATACTAATGAACGCATCGAATTTCCTATTTAAAGCATCTAAATCCAGCTTATTCAAATCATTTTCTACGCCAGCAATTTCTTTCACCTCATTATAAGGAACCAAACTCTCTACTACAGCCAATTGCCATCCAGTGTCATCTTCATTCCTGACCTTCATTCCACAGTCGTTGTAAACAATATCTATTATGGTTTCTTCTTCTTCTACAAGTTGTTCTTCCAGCTTGACATATTTTTCAACTAAAATAATGGATTTCTCAACCACCAATTCGTCCCTGAATGAGGTATTCGGTGATACAGCTTCTCCCGGAATGATGTTGGCATTTGATTGGTCTGACATCGCAAGATCCTCTTCAACCGTGCCATGGTGTGTTACAGTAGCACGAGTACCAGAGAAGTTGTTTATAATGATAGTTACGAGGAGAACGAAATTGAAAATGACAAATAAGACAAACTTATTGAAGAAATAGGGAGAGAACTGGAGCTTGATGCGATAGATGAGATAAAAAAGAAGGGAGAAAAACAAAACTTTCAATGGAAGTTTCATTGCAAGTTTGCTTGGTTTGCTCTTCCTTAGTGAATGGTGATGATCTTTTTCTTTTTTCCAAAAAATGGTGAGTAGGAATAAGTGGCATCCGATTGCCTAGTCGTATATTTATATGGAGTGAGAAAAGCAATACTTTCAATGGTCCTAATTTGAAATTAACAATTAGAAGTGGGACTGTGATGCATACATGAAGTAGCAGTGTAATTTCCATAATTTGGGCGGTTAGACTATGTAGCAATCTGGGTTTCTTAATTACTTGTCACACATCCTCATTATTATTAAAAAAAGGGCATGTACTTGGCGTCCCAAATCTTGACTCTAATTCGTGAGAAACTTACTTTGAAATTTTTATAGTGCAATATATTATATATATAAAAGAAAATAAGATCATATATGTTTCTTTTAATTACTAATAAATTCTAAAACATATACAATATATGTCAGTGTTAACAATGACAAAAATATATATCTTGAAGAACAATCTCATATACAGCGGTTAAGAACAATGCATAAGTGGAGGTCGCAAATTTAAAACTCAGTTGAAAATTTTATTTTCCCAAACAAAGTTTTACGTACCTCCATAAAAATCTGGAGTGACACTACTTTTGTGGGAATACTTTTTTCTAATAATTATTTTCTTACTTTTGTATTCCCACAAAAAATGTCAAATTATTATTAGAATTTTCTTCTAGAACACATGTCAAATTAAGCAAACTATTAAGTACCTACATGTTATGAATTTGAGTGACACTAAATGTAGATGTGATCTCATTTTTTTATGATTTTTTTGGGGATTCATTTGCTTATACATTACTGTTATTATTATGCATATATATATATATATATATATATATATATATATAATATGTGATTTTATGTTTTGGGAACCATATTGGGGCCAAAGTCGCGTACGTATTATATATATAATCGCCAATTTTATATATTACATTGAGGTCGTTAGCGTCATTAGTTGTGTGCTACACAAGCAACTTGCCAGCAGTGTCGCAATATATTAGATTTGTATACCTTAACAGGAAAGTATTGTATATTGCCTAGAATCTGTGTGTTTTGACCAAAATGGATGTCTACACGAAATAACATTCGCAAATTTTTCCTGAGGTCGAGAACCTAGCCTGTCAAAGTGTCAATCAACACGGGACTTTCTATTTTCCTTTTTATAACTGGGATGTTTACCTGAATAATTTTTTTTTATCTAATTAAACAAGAAAAACGTACGGTATTTGCATCTGCATCCTGCAACGTACTCAATAATTTGAACAGATAAATCTAAACAAAATAAAAGATATAAAATCTTGATAATGAAATCATTTGATATATCTTAATAATAACTTTCAAATATATTCAGAAATATTTGAAAACCAAAAGTTCATAAATAGCCTCAAGTTTTCGGACGAGATTGATCTTTGTTGCAAGTCATCCTTGCATCCCAAACGGCTGCACCGACAAAAACATATTCTGAAATAAAACCACATGTGCAATTTGAAATTAAAAATTTATTTGACAATTGTCGATATTTAAAATTATTTTATTGCCAATTGAATTTCCGATCTCATTTAAAAGTTTATTTTTACAACTTTTTCAGACGCAATTTAAAGAAAAAATGTTTGTAAACTAATAAGCTACCTGATACAGGTAATAGCAGAATAATTAATCAATAGGAAATGCAACAGTTTTAGAAATTAGAACGGAAAGACAATCATAAGAAGTAGGCCCATCAAGAATATAGGCCGCCATGACGGCCTGACTCGATATAAGTAATGTGTTTTAAAAGCCCATTGGCGATCAATATTTTTCAACTATGAGAAATTTTACTTTTTCTTTCTTTTTGTTAGTCGGATGATATTTCAACTAATTATCGGCTTCTCCACTGTGGCATCGGCGCCGCTCTGCATTCTTTCTTTGCATCAGTGCTACTCGGCTGTCGAGGTTCGGCTCCTTTTCAAGTTTTTATTGGCATTTTGTAGATAGTATTGCATGATAATTACACTTATTTCTGTCATTAATAGTTCTGTGCATCTGTTCTGGTAGCTATAAACAGACGAGGCTTCATGAGTTGAATAATGGTTTTATTTAGAGCGTTCCATTTTCTTCTTTCATCGCTGCTCTCTGTTTATACTGGTATTTCAGAGTTCAGACCTTAATTGCTGGCAATACAGTCCCAACAAAAAAAAGTTTTCAAAGACTGGACAAACCAACAATTTTCATTAAAACAAAGAAAAAAATATACATAAAAAATTACAAAATAACCGAACGGTAACCGGTACCAGTATCTGCTTACTCTTAACTCCCGACAACCGACCACCACTGCTGCAAACACACACCAAAAGTGGGTTTTTGCGCTGCACCAAAATCGGTAACACAGCTCGTCTCAACCCAAATTAGCGTAATCATATTATATCATATGAAAAACTTGTGCACTACTAGAAACAAGCAATTAAACATTCATTCGTCAGCCTCGAATCACGATAACACTATCTCCAATTAACTAAAATACAATATTTTACTTGAATTATTAGATGATCAAATTAAAGAGCATTGTTAACATTTATCGAGCCGTGATAAGTACCTCGTAGATGATCAAATTAAAGAGCATTGTTAACATTTATCGAGCCATGATAAGTACCTCGAAACATCTATTCATGAGTTGACTGGAAACCAAACAAGAAGGTGACCAGGTTACAAGAAGAGAGAAGTTATTGTGACCAATTGTTCCTTAAAAATTTTCTTATTTCCTATAAACCTCAAAACAATTAAGTCTCTTTTTCTTATCTTGGGTGTTCATTTTATTTTCATGAAATAATCACCTTGGGGTTGCAACTGTGGTTTCTTTTTCCTGGTTATGTGTGTTCAGGTTTTAGGTCAGTCCAGTTCATTTTAGATTCAGGTTAGTGGTTCTTAGGGTTCTTGGTTGATCAGGTTCTTCTGGTATGATTGACTACAGATTGGTTGGATTCGCTCCTCTGGTAAAATTTCGGTCATAAACTTCTGTGGACAAATCAGGTTGGTCAGGTTGCTTTAAGGGTTGTTTGTATGTTTGTGCAGCTGAATTTGATTTTGCCAGCATTAAGAATGTTACAGTTGCCTCATAACATTTATTTTATAATACCAACTAGGTTTACGTGCAATATGCAACATATAATAAGAGCAACAGTATTGCGCCATGTGCGATTTAGCTGCTATGCACAATCAGGAGCACTTCCGGCAAGTGGCAGTGAAGCATCAATTTACAGGATTCCCCAGATAATGCACATGTCAACACAAAGCGCAAGCTCAGAGCAACTCACGACTCGTGTAATTGAGTTGGTTAAGAAGTATGATAAGATTGATGCTGATAAGGTAAATGATGTCAGTGTTGTAGATAATTTATGTGCTTTCAGCACAATTTACACCATTTTATGATTTTTGTCATATCTTCAAAGCAACAACTGTCGCTTCCAACTAACACAATGCAGTTTGCAACCATATGGTTAGCTAAGTGCAATGATGTGTTCCATCAATTACTGACATCATTGCCCCTGACTGTGCTGGGAACTTTTCTTTTCCAACTTAGCACGCTATGAAATGCAGTCGAGCATAAAAATTCTGGGAAGCTAATTATATTGATTGTTTGGGGGTAGATTTAGTTAGTTTAACAGAATAATATTAGGCATGAGTAATGTTTCTTGGTCGGCTTCAATTGTTGAGGCTATTTGAACATAAGCCAGAGATAATTGGAAATGTAGGGTGCTTGTTTCAATGTGATTGAAAATAGTAGGTGTCATTTTCTTTTATGTTAACAAAGCAACTTTAGTGTTACTAGCTAGTTATCAGTAATTTCAGTGTTGTAGCTAGATCCCTATTGTATTGGTGGTTTGTTCTTTATATTTCCTCCAAGCTTGTGAGGTTATTAAGAAAACATTTTTATTGAACTGGCTGCTCACTTTATGTACGTAAATGTATAATAGAAAGAAAATTCTATTTTATCAGTTCCTAACCATATTGGAACCATACCACTCTGCAAGTTACCATTGATTTATATCAATAGGCATTATGATCTTCTTACACTAAAAGAAAAAAAAAAAAAATTGAATATGTTTCAGCACTAAAATAATTGAAATTATTTAATTTTCAGGTGACAGAGAATGCTGATTTTGCAAAGGATCTGAGCTTAGATAGTTTGGACAGAGTAGAACTGGTAATGGCCATAGAGCAGGAGTTCTCTATCGAAATTCCTGATAATGAGGCTGATAAGCTTAGTTGCTGTGCTGATATTGTCAGTTACATCCGTTCTCAATCTCAGTCCAACACTTCCAGCGCTTCTTAATATAAAACATTTGTCTTTTTTTTTTGGGGGTGAAAAATTGTGTAACAGTTTTTTGAGTCTTGATTGATACTTCTTTTTCCTTTCCCCAATGAAAAGTTGTTTGAAAGAACATAATGGTCAACAGCATTTGTGCAATTTCACTTTCATGTGGGCTCGAATTTTGTGTGAGTACTACAGGGGCCTTTTTGGAATCTCATGTTGCTTGCCTAAGTCAGCCGTGGCAGCTGTTGCTGTCATAGGATTCTTTCTCATATGCTTTGTTTTAATGTAGTTTTCAACTTTTTGTGAAATCTCTTTCTGATAATTATTGTTTCTTAGAGCTTGATATGAAATTGAGGTTTAGATTGTTATCGCCTGGAAAATCGATTTTTCATGCACTATTTTTCGCATAGATTGTGACAATTTGACATGCATGCATCTGTATTATGTACTCATTTGCATAGTTCAAACTTCGAAAGAGTGTGAGCTATCTGCTTCAGCTTCTATTAATTATACCATTTTCTCAGGGAAAGAGCTTATGGATTAAGTCACTAAATATAACTTGGTTTTTCAAGAGAGTTACAGTAGTCGGAGTTAGAAGATTTAACCATCAGCATCGGAATATCAAAAAAAGGAAAAAGTACAACAGTTTTATTCTTGAGTTTGTTCCGCTGATTTTTAACTCTTTTAGGGCTCGTTTGGATCGTATGTGAATAAGAAAGGAATAAGAATTTTAGAAGTAAAACGTTGGGAAGTGTGTAACTTTATGAAAGAGATTTATGTCTAGAAAAAAACTATTCTTAGAAATAGACTATTCCTAGCCCATCCAAACGATCCCTTAGTTTCTAAATGGAAATGGAAATGTACTTAATTACCCTTGAGAATTGAGATTTCTTTTCTTTTCATTTAAAATTGGCTAGTATTGTGAAAATATTTTTTTTTACCTTTTCTTATTTTAGTTGTGAAATACTATTATACAAACGGTTAATACTTGATTATTAATTGCACGAATTACTCGTGTCTCTGTGTCGATTATTAATTGCTTTAATTTGATTGATTCGAAAAAACTATTCTAACCACTAATCTACAAAAAGAAAAAGAGAGAAAAATACACTAATCTAAATCTATTGGTAAAAAAAATGAAATTAATGTACGGAAAAAAGGTGATGTGTATTGCCCCTGATTGGTATTAGGTGGAACATTCGTTTCATGCCCAGGCACGGTGTTTTTATAGGCCTTAACTGTGACAAACAACGTTGGCATTTGTCAAGATGGAAAAAAATATATATATATTTGTCGGTGTGTTCATTTACGTAAGTTATGTATCTAATTCAGCTCTTTGTTCAGAGTCTTTTCTTTGGACTATCAATAAAAATCGATAGATTGAACTATGAAGATTATAGTTACTTTATGAGCCACTGATTTAATAAATAATTTATCTGAGTATTCGAATAAAATAAATCAACGGAATTAATGTCCAATTTTTTCTATTTTTTTGTCAGTTTGGTAACAAGATACTTTAAATGGGTAAGGACACGGGAGCTAGAAATAAACTAATTAATTTCTTTCAATGATAACTTATAAGATTTGCTCATCTCATTAGGAAGTCCATAATTACTGTTATATTTAATTGAAAATTTGATTAAAAAGAATCAAGATTCGTATTACTAAGATTATGATGGTAGGAGATAAAAGTAAAATGAGAAGATAACTCCTGTTTATAATAATAATTTTTTTATTAGAGAATGATAGAGGATTAAAATGATAACTTTCATCACACATGGAGTGAGATACGAGGATAAATGCATCCCCTTACTTATTCTCCCCCACAACATAGAAATAAGAAATGAGATATCATTCTAATTCAGTGGGACCGAATTTGATAAGATATGTTACATATAATTCCTTTAAAAATAATAACTGTGATAATTTATTAGAAATTTAACAATTTTAAAGGAATAAATTATATATTGTTTATTTATAATTTAGATGGATTGTGTATCAAATTTGTTGCAATTTTTCAGCAATCAAGTGATTTGAAATTGTTCAAATTTGTATACACTGCCATGTCTAAATATAAAAATACATATTTATAATTTTACTTTCTTACTTTTGATAACTATTTAATTAGTTGTTGCTGTTGCCAAATAAAAATTGTTGTCCATATATCCGTACTTATATTTGAGGTTTACATCTATGAGAGAGGTAAGATGAATATTATTGATAAACTTGACTGAAACTGTTAAAGAGATAATAGGATAATAACTCTTACCTCTTGTAAGGGTGATGATAGGAATTATCTCTTTATCTCATAATCAAAATTCAAAACATAACCCACGAGAATAAAAGATAGGTTGTATATATTTGTCTTTTGTTAGCATATCCAACATAACTCGAGTGATAGGGATTCTCTCCCCCTCCTGGAAAAAAAAATAATAATAATAAAAAATTAAATTTTATAAAAGAATTATCTCCATTCTAAAACTCTATTCTCTCTTGTGATTATAGTTTTCGAAACTAATAATAAAAGTTATCCTCGCATCATCACTTCTTATACCAATCAAACATAAAATTATAAACAATTGTAAGTCTTTTGAAATGCTAATGACCTTTCACTATTTTGGGGAAAAAATGGTCAGTTTTATTAGAAAAAATAAATATATTCAATAACTTTTAAATTCAACAATCTTAATAATCACAAAAAAAACATGTAAAATAAGTAATCTAACTTAGTTAAACGCAATCCATCCGGTATATGCATTGTGTGTGTAAAAAAAAAAGAACTTTGATAGATGTTTTACTTTTTATCAAACAAATCTTAAACTTTTATAAAATATAAATTTAATGACTTTTGATGCACTGTCGAATTAATTTTTTTTTATTCTTATGAGATATACTAATTTATTAGGTTCCTGTTATTAGTTTCTTGTGATACAGTAATAAGTAGAAAAATTTATCTTTCACTCTTTTAATCATGTTAAAAGAATTACTTTACAGAATAGTAGAATACACAAAATAACTGCTCTCTTGACATCTTACTAACCGTTCTCTTAACAAAATAAATTTAAATCTCTTACAAACAGCTACAGAGAGACAAAATTTATGATCTTTTGTCCCAATAGGTTTAGATCTCGAATTATAATAGTTTATTTACTGTATAAGTAAAATTATAATTCCTTACATGTGTTGAAATAGTAAAAAGGTGAAAATTATTTTAACTTACAACGGGAAATTCCATTCCAGAAATTTTGAAATCAAGTAGATTTAAATTTGGAAAAATATTAAAAAGATAATCAAACAACCTCTCGCGCATAAGACGGGTAGCCGTACCCGACTCCGGACCCACTTGCAGTGGAAGAAGAGGTGCCACGTGGAAAACAACGTGGCTTGATGCTTGAAAAACGGCTGGATAAAACAGCGGACCCAGGTAGGACGCGGGACCCACCGAGTAACAACGTGGTCCCGATCCCAAATAAAACTGGATTGAAATTGGATTTCGGATCCGTCGTATAAAAGACTGGGTGCCGAAAAGGAAAAAATAAAAATCCCTTTGGAGTGTCTGTGTCTTGAGGCGAGAAAATATCCCTTTTTTATTTTTTAAAACCTTTTTTATTGTACTATCTATCTATCCCTCCCTCAAGCTCTCTCTCGAAGGGAAGAGGGGTTAATTAGCACCGAGGTTTCATTGATTCAACTTCTCACTACTAGATTCTTCTAAAGGTAAGAGTAAATTGTATCTGTTATTATAGTTTGTTTTTTTTTTCTATGGTAATTAGTTGTTTTTACACTGATTTTTTTTTGAAATAATGAGGCAACTAAAGCTTGGCTAGGGTTTCTTAAATTCTGTAATTTTCTTCAGAGAGGCGCTGGTTTTAGTTCCTTTGTGTGTTTTGTTAGCAAAAGACAACCAATTTGTCTTGCCTGTTTCATATTCTTCTCTAGGTATAGGATTTTAAATTTTGATTTTTCTGATGAATTGATCGTAATTGGCCCCAAACTCTGTAAATCTGAAATCTTTTGAGGTTTTTTTTCTAAAAACCTGTTGATTAGGAGTTAGTTTTTTTCATTTGCACAAGTTAGATAGGTATCCAGGCAAAATTAGGGTTTCATATCTACTTTTTGTTCTGATAGGTATAATTTGATATAGGCTGGTATGACTGAACCAGACACCACCACTGCAACAGAAGAAAACCCAGTGGCAAATGGGTCCGCAGAACTGGCACCACCTCCAGATCCCAATCCCATCGAAGGAAAGGGTTCTGAAGAAAAGGTAGAGAAAATTGTGGAGGAAAAGGATGGTGAAGAGGCAAAGGGAGATGGAGAGGAGAAGCTCCAAGGAGAAAATGGTGTAAAAACTACTGAAAAATCAGAAGAAAAAGAGAAGGGAGAAGCTGAAGAAATTACTAAGATAGAAAAGGAGGAATCTGATAAGGTTGAAACTGACACCGGTGAAAAGAAAGAGGCAGAAGTAACCAGGAATATGGAAACTGGGAATGGAGAGGATCAAAGCATGGGAGGAAAGGAAGATGGAGAAGCAGCTGATGTGGAAGTTACTGATAACAAAGAAAAGGAAGTTGAAGAAAAGAAAGGTGAAGTGGCTGATGTGGAAGTTACTGATAACAAAGATAAGGAAGTTGAAGAAAAGAAAGGTGAAGTGGCTGACATGGAAGTTGATGATAACAAAGAAAAGGAAACTGAAGAAAAGAAAGGTGGAGAAGTAGCTGAGATGGAAGTCGACGATAACAAGGAAAACATAGAATCTGGTAAGGAAACAATTGAGGATGCTCAGCCAGTTGATGACAAAGATGTTAAAATGGCTGAAGTTAAGGATATTGAAGCAGAGACGTCAAAAGAAAAGGGGGTCCATGCAAGTGGTGAAGTGAAAGAATCAAAGGATAAAGAAATTGAGAAGGAAGCGCCAGTCGCTGAGAAAGAGAAGGAAGAAGAGACGGGCGCTGATGATACCACTGAGAAAACAAAGGAGAATGAAACAGAAGCAGCAGGGAAGGATAAAGAAAAGGAAGCAGTGGTAGAAGAGGATGAGAAAGAGAAGGATGCTAAATCAGAGAAAACTGAGAAAGAGAAGGATGAAGTTAAAGAGGAGAAGAAGGTGGAGATACAGACACCGGTGACAAAAGGGAAGAGGGGGGCAAGGGGTGGTGGTGCAAGTAGTGAGAGAGGGAAAGGTAAGGAGAAGAAAGAGGAGCCGAAAGAGCTGTCAAGCCCTCCAAGCTCATATGTGTCCGACCGGCCTGTGCGTGAGAGAAAGACTGTTGAGAGACTTGTTGAGGTTATTGAGAAGGAGCCTATTAAAAGCTTTGTGGTTGAGAAGGTTTTTCATTTTTCTTTTCTGTCAATTTTATTTTGCTAATCTGTTGTGTCACTTTTGTATGTTGTGATTTCTAATTAATTTTCATTTTTTTTTTTTGGGGTACTTCTGTGACAGGGCCGTGGAACTCCATTGAAAGATATTAAACACGGTATGTCTCCTCCTAAGGTTTATTGAATTGACTAATCGATGGATGCTACACAGTGTCAATAAACGCAACTTTTAAGATAAATTGTCAACCAATATTCTGGAATAGGAGAAGGTTGAGTGTCAAACTGTAAATTAGATGGCCTTATAATCTTGTTAAGTAGAAACCCCAGCACTCGCATGTCAAGGCATTTGATGTAGAGTATTGCAATAGTTCGAGTGGAGAATTTGTTTAGTTTTCAGGTCCTAATATTCTTTGAGTTCTTGTTATATGTTATCGCTAGTATTTAAAGCTCACTATGTAGAGTCTGTTTTTGCCTTCATTATGTATCATTGCACGATGCTCATGAAAGCTGTTGGGGCCAACATTTTGTTTTTTTGCTCTTGCGATAAGGATCTGAATTTATAGCTGTTGTTAAATCAATCTCTCTTGTTCATCTGTACCTGAAATTAATTATTGAGTTGGATATGATTGTTTATTTGAAGTTGATATTTCTGTTTCCAAATTTGTTTCCAGTGGCACATAGATTAGCAAGGAAGAAGCCTGATGATATAAAAATGATCCACTTCACTCTTTTTGGAAGGAAAGGAAAGGTTATTTCAATACCTCTGTGACTTCTTTTTGTAGTTTCTTTTTATCAGAATGAGTTACTGTTGTCACATCTGAACTTAAAAAGTTTATTTTGCATGCTAATTTATGGTGCTAAATTTGTAAAACCTCTTTGGCTTATGCGTACTAATTTATGGTACTAAATTTTTAAGCTCTTGTGACTTGTGTTTATGGTACTGTGACTTCCAGATCTTTGCCTTTTACTCATCTTCCCTTATCACTACATTTTCCAAGTTGTATCAACATAGTTGGTGATCCTCATTGGAAGTACTCTCTTCTTATGAGAGAATGGCCATTGTCATGGAGCTTGAATGATTTGGCCACTCATAAAAGATTTTACTGAACTGTTTATTAATTCTTTTCTTTATTCTTGTATAATTATCCATAATACAAATGGGGCTTAATTTCTTTGGGCAACTGTCTTCTCCATTTCTTCTTAATTTTTGCAACTTAGTCCTTAGCATAAAGCATCACAAAATATTCTGATAGAATTATAGTAAAGTGCAGATGTGACAATCACAATCTAATTGTGAAATTACCACAATGGGGTATGGTAAAGGAGGGACATATCCAATTTGAGTGAAATAGAACAGTCACCTGAGGCACTTTGACTTGTAGCTTTAACAAAATATACTAGATTTTGTAATGGATGAGAAACTTTTTTTCAAGGCCAATTTAGATAAAGAGTTTTAATATGTAACAGAACGGAATATACAGAAATATTAGATACACAATTGGAGGTTATATAAAGAAATAGTTGATCCACCTTTGAAGGCCATTATTTGGGGCAGCCTCCCAAATTCTGAATTAGTAGGAAAAAGAAACCAAAAAACAAATTTTTACCTCAACTTGACAAAATAAAGGATGCTTTATAACCTCACGTAAGGACAATTAATTTTTTTGTCCAAATGCTCGGATTTATGAATTTCTTGGTGATATTTAATATCTTAATGTCAATTGAGAATACCTTTGGGATAGTCTTCTTTTTTAAAGTGGCTAATTTCTTTTGAACATATTATGTACGGTTCCAAACCTGTACCTGCACCATAAAATTAATCAAGGCCTCACTGCTCTGGTGCAAACTGAGATATGTTATAATATTGTGGAAAACATTGCTAAATTTGTCTGCTTCTAATTTTTTCAGGCACCAGATTTCAAAACTCACATACTCCAATACTCTGGGTTTGTGTGGCATGAAAGTGATGTATGTATTTTTCCTCCGTAATAAAATTCTCTATTCCCTTCTGAATTGTCGACCAATATATGTGATTGTTACTTATTAATGCAGGAAAGACAGAGAGCAAAGGCAAAGGAGAGACTGGACAAATGTACCAAAGACATGCTTCTAGAATTGTGCGATCTGTTTAATGTTTCTACTTCAAAAATCTCGAGCAAGAAGGTATTGGAAATCTCATCATTACCCTTTTCTCATAAATTTCCTTTTTAAGATGGCCATATTTTTTTTCTGGTACTGCACTGCTTAATTCTTTCCAATTTCTATGCAACATTTAGCTATGATTGGGTTAATTTTTTTTCTTTTCCTGCACTCTATTAGGCAACAAGTACGGCCAGCGGCAGCCTGTAGAATGAATATGTTTTCCTCATTGTAACTCAGTTGTTAAATTACTTTGTATATGATGAGCTGACTTGTGTAGGTTAAAAATTACATTTATTGCCAAACTGAAAAAACTAATAGTTCATGTCACAATCTGTCGGCAAATGCAGTATTTATTGAGTGATACAGCAATCCTTTTCATTTGATTTAGTTTAAACATTTGCAAATGAAATTTTGGATTAACAGGAAGATCTGATAGAAAGGCTCCTGGACTTCATTGCTGAACCACATGCTTCGACTGGTGCCTCACTTTCAGATATGGAAACGGTGTGTCCTCAAGTTTACATTTGTCGTTTTGTACTGCATTATTCTCTGATGAATCTGTTTCAATGTGTTTATTTATTAATCGGTTATTCTTGGAATGTTGCATTGCAGCCAACAAAATCCAACAAGAGGAAGAGGACATCGAGAGGAGGAAGTGCATCAAAGGAGGACGTAGACTTCAGTCCCTCGAAGAAATCTCGCAAGGTATATCTGCGGTTATGAACTTCACCGTAATTATTGACTCACTTCCCTTGTTGGGTCTGTTTCTGATGTTATCCTTCACAGAAAAGAACCCTGCATTTCCTATTCAAACGTCTGATTTACAAACAAACAAACAAAAAAATGAGCCACATTGGATTGACTTATATTTTTTAGTGGGTTTTTTTATGTGATCTGGATTGTTCATCTAAGATTGGAACAGGACAGAAATTCAGATTCCTGCATTTCTTTAGCCTGGTTGTTAACCCATGCCTCTTTGGGCTATCTGTCAATCATCCAACTGAACTATATTGCCTTTTGCACTTGCTGGAGCTTTTTTAGCTGTTTATCAATAAATTAACTATTTTCTAATTTCTCATTGCTAATTAAAGAAAGAGAACATGTCTAGCTCAAAAAGGAAGGGAGGGATGGATACAGAGAGTGAGGAAGAACAGGAGCATGAGGACGAGGAGGAAGATGAGCCCGTAGAAGATAAAAAGAAGCAATCAAAGAAGCAATACAAAGAGGAGGAAGAAGAAGTCGAAGAAGAGGAAGAATATGATGAAGAAGAAGAAGATGATGATGAGTATGGGTCGGGAAGGAAGAGATCTTCTGGAGGTGGGAAGAAAAAGGGTCCTTCTAAGAAGGTGAAGAGCCCTCCTGCAAAGGCAAAAGCAAAAACCCTATCTTCTTCATCAAAGCGCCTGGCCTCCTGCACTGTAAAGGATGAGGAGGAGAGTGCAGAGGCTGGAGGCACTGCTAAGGTCTTCTCTCGCAAGAGAAAAAGTCTTGATACCACCCCTCCCAATGACAAAAAATCTTCTGGTATCTTCTCTATTTTTTCTCTCCTTAAATTTCTTCCCTCTCTGTTACTTTCTGAATCAGCTATTTATGCTGTACTACTTAGGAGGGCGGGAAGTTGGAAAGCATTGTGTGTTCTGACAGTTTTACTTAAAAGAGTATGGATATTTTACTGTTTGTTTGCAATTTGTAGAAACTATTTTCAAAATTTTTACTGATTTGTTCACCAGGCAAAAAGGCTGCTGTGAGTGGAAAAAGCAAGGGCAAAACTGCTGCTGAAGCAGAAGAGGCTGAACAATTATCGGGACCAAGCAAGGAGGAGCTACGTGCCACCATCACCGAGATTCTCACAAAGGTTGATTTTAATGTGGTATGCTATTTTCCCCTTTTTTTGTTTAATTCATAAATTAGTTTCCAAATATCATTGTGAAATGAGTACAAGACGAGATGGTATTAACAGTTGCATTTGTTTTGTTCTCAGGCTACCTTCAGTGATATCCTTAAGAAGCTAGGTAAATATGCAAGTCTTTAATCAAATCTTTAATCAGTCATTGTTCGTCTAAAATTTTTTCTAACAATGAGGATGAATGAATGCCATGAGCAGCTGCGCATTACAAGATGGACATGGCAGCAAAGAAAGTCACTGTGAAGATGCTGATTCAAGAGGAGCTGCAAAAACTAGCAAATGAGGCTGAAGAAAACGAGGATGAAGAAGAGGATGAAGAACCCATCAAGAAGTTGCCTGCTCCAAAAGTTAAAGGCTCGTCTGCAAAGGGTGTCAAGGCATGATTACTTTTATAGAGGTTCTCTCGGCCGGGGTGCTACTCACCTGTGGTCACTTCTGTCAGTATTTTGTAATCTGTTGTTAATTATCATTATTGTAGTATTTAAACTGTTATAGCAGGAGTTGTTGTCCATCTCTAGCCTCACCTTTGTATTATGTTGCTTTAACGGGAGAGATCTTTTAGGTTTGATAGCCTTCTGTATCTGTCAAGTCCAAGAGTCACCTGACAACAGATCTAAGTAGACTGAATTAGACTTTGTGTATGTTGATGGTTAACTTTCTTAGAGCTTGAATGACACGTATTATTTGGATCCTTGTAATATCATGTGTTTCATGTTGTATTCATGAATCATGCTTGGTGCTAAATCTCGCTCCTGCTGCTACTTTGTGGAATTTGATGCAAATAGGAGATGCCTAGCTGGAACTGCTAGCTGTTTGGTGCAACAAATTGATACTCAAATGAAAATGATCTTGTACTTTGTTTGGTAACTAGCCCAGCCCAGAGCCCACTAGGTCCATCCTACCACTCTCCTTTTCTCCACCGACCAGTTCCTGGATTGGGCCCACTGTTTCTATCAACGGTCTAGATCAGCCTAAACCGAGCATATCCACGGCATGTAGTATCTCCACGTTGTCTATTCTTATCAATTAACTAACGGCTGTGCCGCCTCCACGTGACACCCTTCATCCGATAATTATTACTTACGATCCAACGGGCCCCAACCTCCCTTCCCCATTTCTCTATTCCTTTCCTCTCTCGCCTTTTCTCTTCCTTCCCAGTTTACACTTTACAGTGAGAGGAAAGGAAACAGACACAGAGAGCGCAAGGGAGACAACCAAAGTTTCTTCTACCTCTACTTGGTGGAATCACAACTTGTAGGGTTTCTCCCTTGCCTCAAAAACCTCTGTCTCTCTCTATACCAATAGATCATAACAGACTACGCATGTCACGATACAAAAACCATGTGAATCAAGAGCTTCTCGTTCCTTGGATCTCTATTAGAGACTACTATCTACTGCTTTAAGTACTGAGTGGTCTTTCAGTTTGCTGGTTTGATAAGAATTCTCGAGGCATGGCAGATTCTGATAACGAGTCGGGAGGCGGGGGAAACAATGGAAGCAGTGGCAGGGAGCAGGATAGGTTTCTACCTATTGCTAACGTCAGCAGGATAATGAAAAAAGCGCTTCCTGCCAATGCCAAGATATCCAAGGAGGCAAAGGAGACAGTGCAGGAGTGCGTGTCTGAGTTCATCAGTTTTATAACCGGTGAGGCTTCCGACAAGTGTTTACGCGAGAAGCGCAAGACCATCAATGGAGACGACCTTTTGTGGGCTATGTCGACACTAGGTTTTGATGACTATATTGAACCCCTCAAACTTTACCTTCACAAATTTCGTGAACTTGAGGGAGATAGGCAAGGTGCTGGTACTGGTGCAGCCGGTGGTGGATCTGCTTCATCATCATCGTCACAACCAACTGATGTTCTTGGGGGAGGGGGTAATGTCGGTGGTAGTTATGGTTCAGGCTTGTATGGCACTGGTGCAGGTGGCGCCGGGAGCGGGGCAAGTGGCATGATGGTTATGGGTCAACAGTTGTATGGTGGGTCCCCTACATCAGGATCACTATATCAGCATCAGCAACATCAGATGGGGGGTGGCTTGTTTCGTGGTGGCACTGGCGGTGGAACCGGCGGCGGCAGTGGTGGAAGCTCTTCTCCTTCAGGGAGGCGAATCTGATGTGATTCTACCATGCATGAGTCATGTATAATCTGATTGGGGAAGACAGAGACTCCAATTAGTGATCTTTTTATATTTGTTAATTAGCGGCGTCAAAACTCGAAAGCTTAATTGTTTGGGAGACTCCAATTAGTCATCTTGTTATCTTTGATATCTTTTTTGGGGATGACGAGAGGTTGTAACTAATTTTCTTAGAAAAATGTGTCTTTTCTGATCTTTATGGATATCTTTAGATATAATTTTCCTACTGCATGATGCATTAACCAACTCTTTGTGTTAAAACTAAACTTGCTTTGATTTGGTTGTTGGCAGAGATAAAAAATATTTCATTTGTTCTTAATTGATTTTTTTTATGTTCTTTTATATTTACGACCTAAGCATTCTTTCATATAGAGATCAGCTATATCGTTGAATTTGTTATTGATTGATCTTGTAGATTCTTACATTTGCAACTATCATAAAGATGGTCTGTTTGCCTAATTACAGTTCGTTTGTTAAGAAATTATTTAATTATAATGTTATATACAGTATTAGTAACAGCTTTAGTCAGGTTCAAATGTCTCAGAAGGTACGTTGAAAGATAACGGCTCCATTTGTAGATGGTAATGGTGTCTCCAGTGCACGCTTTCTAGCCAATTAATAGCTTTGACTTGTTTACCTAATTATAAACAATCGAGTCGCAATGGAACAACCTGAAATTTTGTACCTATCAAGAGTCGTCTACTTTTAACCAACTTTAAGATTTCAAAATAGCAGGTTCAATCGAACTATTACTCTTCTCAGAAAAAAAAAAAAAAAAAAAAAAAAAAAAAAACGAAGCTTTTTGCCCTTTTTTTTATCTTTTTTTATGTGTGCGCGTGTCAGTCAGGGTCACGATCTCTGGAACTACTGGTGAATGACTTGACCGTGGAATGTTGAATATTAAATTATTAAATCGAAGCGCCTAATTGGTCTGCTGTACACTGTGTAGTAGAAATTTATTTTTTAAAAGGATCGGACAGGAATTCTGATCATGCGTGCAAACAGAGAGGGATGCTCTCTCTACCTCTAAATTTGCTTATGTTGGTTGCAAGCCGTTGCTCCCCACTCTTGAATGTCAACGAATAGCGAATTTAGAGGAAAAATCATGTCCTCTATGTTGCTCTTTCACTGTTGCAATGTGTGCGGCGGGTCATTTAGCAGCTAGCCATTATAGTTTGTGCCAAATTGCAGTATTCATTTCTGATAGTTTCCTCTATGAGGTAAAATCCTGTCTATGATCAAACATGACCAACTTATTCAATTGTTCTCAATTGGTTTAATACTTAATGGTGATCATTTTATTTGAAATTATCAGTCCTGATCGACTTGAGACTATCAAATGTCATTATATCATCATTAAAGAGGAATTTAATTGACGTTTCACAGAGTCCCAATATGTCATGCCAAGAAATTATGCTTTAAATTTAGGTAAGGCAAGGTAGTATCAAACGACTAAACGATAATTTTGAATTTTCTAAATATTTTCAAGGCAAGATCCATGCAATCTTCGCTGTCAAGCAAAATTTAACATCTATCCGCTGCACATGAGAGTGCAGCCATAAATGCAACAGAAGACCAAACAGTCCAAATAGTATCATGGATAAGGATTGGAAATCAAAATCTGATCAGAGAAGAAGAGGCAGTCCCAAAAGCTCCCACCAGATCTTTTACAAGGATTACAGCAAAAGAAAAACGAGCTCCTATTGGCTGATTCCATATCTCCTCTCACACTAGTGGCTAAAGCTATGTCTCTCTTTCTCTCTCTGCTCAAGTGGTCCCCATTTATTCCCCTCTACCCAAAACTACCACCATCCCTTTCAACTCCTTCATATTTATACCAATATCAATAATTCAATAAATATGCATGACTTACATATCAGCTTTATAAATTATAAGACCCAACCGCGCGCCCAAACTACCATCCATTTGGATAAGTACTGATTTTTTATGATGCTAGTGACATGATTAATGCCTTTTAGCAATAATGGAATGGGAAAAAGTTACTGTTTATTTAGAGTCCAAATCTGAAAAGGACTAATGAAAAGCATGCGTAATGGAGTTCATAACTAACAACTAAGAAATAATATATATGACCCCTCTTATATACAAAATAAAAAGGAAATCAAAGTCAGAATAGATGGGAAATTGCCTGGACAAAAGGCAAAAATCTCTATCATTTGACTTATCTTTTTAAAGCGACTCCTATTCCACTGAACCAAAGGTAGTTTTCAATATCTTAATTCTGTCCTCTCTTAGATGCTTCTCTTTTATTATGTTCACATTTATGTCCTTTTCAATTGACAAGATAATAAAACGATATAAAAGGAATATATTAAAAGCATTGTGGAACATCTTTGATTTTAAAGGAAATTTCCTCTGCTTCAGTAGATGCGAGAACATGTCAGTAAAACACAAAAACTAAGGTAGAGACTGCTTCAATGTAGAAACTTCTATTACCATTCAGCTTCAAAATTTCAAATCCTGCTAGACTTCTTTTTATAGTTTTGCCTACCTTGTTGAAGTAACCTGCCTTAAACCAAGAGAACGAATATGGCAAATTGGAAAAAACGGCCAGGCAGATGAAATTCAGATGCTAATTAGTACAGACTTACAGCATGCCCCAACAAGGGCTAGGATGATTTAGCACAAGGATAAAGACTATAATTATTTATTCCGACTTTTTCCAAACAAAGCAGTGCAGATCAACTTTTTATGAACTCTTTAAGGCCTTTGTGAGATTATCATGGTAGAACACTTATTCTTGTAGTTAATTGTTTTAAAAAGAATCAAGAACAATAATTACAACATGTGTTGAAAATTTGAAATGCAAGAACTATTGATATTTGGTAATGTATATCTTATTATTTGTCTAGTGCCAGCGCAACATAGGGAAAAAAAAAAAGGAGAGACATAATGGTCCAAATTGCCTTCTTATCATGGCTTGCCACTACCAACACAACAACAGCAATAAATGAGAATATGAAATAAGGATATTTTAAATCAACAAAAGAAATGCTTATTTTATTTTAATTATTCTGCATCCATTATATTCTCAAGGGAGCCAGTCAGCCAGCCCTACCAACAATCCCTCAGGCCCAAAAAGCCCACTAAAACAGAGTCAACCACTATAAACTGTCTGACATGCATCCGCCAAACAAGCATTCCACTGATCCAGGTAAAAGACTTTACCAGATAGCAATTTCAGAATGGCCGTCTTCCACTGCACAGGCTCTAAACATGCCGGTGGTATTAAAAGGCATGGCAACATCTCCCTTGTCAGTAACCGCTACTAGACCAACAGTGCCCTTAGGTGCATTTGCTATTACCTGGTTTGCCGCATCTTTCAGAGAGAGGCCTTTGTACTCCATGAGTGCTGCCACATCGCGTGCAATTGTGTTCCTGATAATAGATTCGCCTTTTCCGGTAGCCGAAACGGCACAGATTTTATTGGCATAGGTGCCAGCACCTATGACAGGAGTGTCACCTATCCTACCGACCATTTTGTTTACTAGACCGCCAGTGGAGGTGGCGGATGCCAGATTGCCATTTCTATCGACAGCAACGCATCCAACAGTCCCAATCTGACTGTCACCTTCAGACCTTGGGATAGCCTGCTCTTTGATTGGCTGCGGCTGGGTGTAATCAATCTGAAAGACAGAAATATGAATTAATTATAGTTATCAGTCATTAGACATCTTTCTTTTTCAGTCCAATACCCAATATGCATCCAGTATTTCAATATCAGTTTTTGCGGCCTGTAGTCTTTTTTTTTTGTAAAATTTCAGGATCAATGACGCAATCATGCAATACAGATGGACTATGAGAGGCAAAAGAAAAGAAAAACTCATCAAATCATTTACTATGGAATAGGGTTTTTACTTATCTTTTCTTTTTCTAAATATTAAAAGCTTTGAAAAGAAAAACTCATCAAATTATTTACTATGGAATAGGGTTTTTACTTATCTTTTCTTTTGTCTTTTTCTAAATATTAAAAGCTTTGTTTTTTATGTTCCAAGCCCTATATCATTTCCTCTAGGCATGACATCCTATAGCCTATAGGGCTGGAAATTAGATTTATGTTATCTAGTTCTACAGAAGGCCTGGAATTCAATTTTGTATTCCTTCAAAAAAATAGGATCTATTCCCTCTGGGCCAGAAATCACTAAAGTAGAACCTGGCCCAATCAACTAGGCCGAACTAAGCATAAGAAATCATAAATCACAACCATATGTTACAGTGTTATACATTGGATCCTCCTTTTCAATTATCAAAAAGAAAAACTGGACATTCCAGTTGGTACCAGACTACAAGGTGTAGATGATATTACAATGATATCATTTTTCTTTTTTTGTTTCCTTCCCATCTTTTGTGGTCTTTTCATGTTTTGAACATTTGGCTCCAGCCGAGAGGTCAAAGTCTTGTTGGTATCACAACCTCCGACTAGCTTGGTACCAAAAACTGGCTTGGTCTAGTACCTGAATTGATAATCTGTATTTTTCTATTTAAGGATGAATGCATTACTATACATTTAATATACTGGCTGATTTGAGAAGCCTACCTGAACTCTGTTGGCCTCCTTCGCTTGCTTTAATCTTTCAATATTTTGTTCTGTAATGAAATAACTCTGATCTCGAGTTTCTAACCCCTGCAGGAAAGGGGAAAAAAAAGACTAAACTACCAGTAAAAGGTAATTTAACGGTACCACATATAACATATTATATGGAAGAACACAATTATGACCCTTAAACTTTAATCAACAAAACATTGAAACTCAAAAATGATGTAATAGTATTGAAAAATGAAAATAACCTGTTCTCTAGCAAAAGCCTCAGCTCCATCAAAAGCAAGATATATATGAGGCGTTTTCTCCATAACAACTCGAGCCAGAGATATGGGATTAACAACTGTGGTTAGACCCGATACGCAGCCGCATCCTTTACTGGTACCGTCCATTATCGACGCCTCCATCTCCACCGTGCCATTTGTTGCCAAAACCGATCCCCTCCCGGCATTGAAGTGGGGACAATTCTCCAGCTCCCTCACCTGCATCAAAACATTGATCCTTCAGAAATCTATTTATAAACAACCGATATTAATTAACCGGAACAATTTAAGTTGGAGTATATATGTAAATACTAAATTTAGGATACCACGAGTTCTACGACACCAAGAGGAGAGCGACCGGCCTTGAGAGCGGCCACTCCAAGGTCGAGGCAGTGGCGCAGAGTGGCCTCACGCGGGGCCCGCTTGTCAGTGGGCAGATCAACAGGGATATCTCCTGCCCCACCATGCAGTGCTATGGCCCACCCCATAATGTATACCAATCGAACAAAACCGAGGTGTAAACTCAGCACACGGATTTGATTTAATAAAAGAAGAAAGTACAGAAGGTTTATGCGCTAGTGTAGAGTCACTTGGGTAGTTTAAAAGGGCAACGAAGGAGCCTCAGCCGACCAATGGTGGCGTTGTTTAATGTTTAGTGTGCAGATGGAGACAAAGTAGAGAGACGTTATTACTGCCGTGCCGTAATAAAATATCAATACACAAAAAGATAGAAAGGTGGATCCCTGGCAGAGGGATTTGTTGCTTGTTGGGGGATGGATGGATCGAGGTCGCCGATGTCGGGAAAGGCAATTGAAATTGGGAAATGGATCGGAGAAGTAATACTGGGCTTTTTCTAGGCCCATGGGCCAATTTGTTCTTAATTTCAGGTCTGATAATCAGGTTAATCTCGATCATACTCAAGTACAAGACACAGGAAATCATGAAACAGACAATTCGGTTACCGTTGAGAGGTGCATCCGAATCAGGAAACATTGATATAATTTTAGTCACACAACAACTTTTCTTCAAAGTTTTCTAAACCAAAATTATACTAGTTAGAAGTAAGAAATCACTGGAAGTGGCAAAAAACATAGATATAATCGCACTGAAACAGCTACTGCACTAGTTCCTACGAAAGGCTACAAATAGATTTCTGATGTGGGAAAGGAATTTAAATTTTGAAATGGGAGAGAAAAAACGGGCTTCTTCTAGGCCCATGTTGGGATATTTTTCTATATTTGGGCCTACTTATGATTAATTTTTCAAAAAAAAAAAAAAAAAAAAACTTGAACCAATCGCATAAAAGGTACGTATCCACTGCGCACCTATCTGTTCCCATTTTTTGAAAAACCAATTTGGTATCTTGTTTAGAACATGTGGGTATTTGTGTTTTAGCTTTGATAATAACTAAGAAGTTAGAAGCGTCAACGGCTAAGATTCCTAAAGCATTCAAGACAAATTTTCATCACCGTTTTATAATTGGAATACATGTAGTGGTTCCTATCAAACTAGTTGCATACTAAACATTCTTCACGTTATACATATGGTTCAACTTGCAGTTACAAAATTTTCTGATAGCTTAATAGTATAAATTTCATAATTTAAAACTATCACAAAATGAAATACAAGATAGTTTCACGCAACCATTTTTAATATAAAGAAACTCTCGAGTAAAGTGGCGAATGCCACATCGATATTACCAAAGAATTAATCCACGTGGCTAATGTATAAAGAATTATACTACTTCCTGACCACAAAAGAAGAATGTATGAACATTCGTGCAGTCATTCTACCTGATTTTCCCTTTCTACGATAAAGGATCCATTAAATTTTTAGATTATGCATAGTAATTACGAATATAAAATGTAAATAATGCTTATTATGTGTGACATTTTAGCATTCCAATCGTTTCTACATTCATTCTAATTCATTTCATTACAATAATCTACATTTAACATCTCTAGATAGTTCAAAATATGATTTATATCTTATTTATTCAAAAAGATTGAATTATAAATAGTAATTACGCATATAAAGTGCAAATAATGCTTATTCTGAATATCATTTGAGCATTTCAATCATTTCTGCATTCATTTTAAATAATTTCATCACAATAATCTACATTTAACCTCTATCTACGGTTCAGAATATAATTAATATCTTAATTATTCAACAAGATTGGATAATACATAGTAATTACGCATATAAAGTGCAAATAAAGCTTATTCTGAGTGTCGTTTGAGCATTTCAACTATTTCTGCATTCATTCTAAGTCTTTTTATAACAATAATCTACAATTAACATCTCAATACAATTCAGAATATGATTCATATCACATTTATTCAAAAAGATATGATTATACATAGTAATTAGGCATATAAATTGCAAATAATGCTAATTCTTAGTATAATTTGAGCATTTCGAACGTTTTTGCATTAATTATAAGTCATTTAATAACAATAATCTACATTAAAACTCTTTATAATGTGATTCATATCATATTTATTCAAAAATATTGGATTATACATAGTAAATACGCATAAAAAGTGCAAATAATGCAATTCTGAGTATCATTTGGGTATTTCAAGCGTTACTACATTCATTCTAAGTAATTTCATTACAATAATCTAAATTTAAACTCTTTATATTGTCTAGAATATGATTCATATCATATTTATTCAAAAAGAATTGATTATACAAAGTAATTATGCATATAAAATGCAAATAATGCAATTTTGTGTATCATTTGAGCATTTCAATCGTTTTTGCATTCATTCTAAGTCATTTCATCATAATCCTACATTTAAATTGTTTATATTGTCTATAATATGATTCATATCATATTTATTAAAAAAGAATGGATTATACAAAGTAATTACGAATATAAAGTCCAAATAATGCAATTTTGTGTATCATTTGAGTATTTCAATCGTTTCTACATACATTCCAAGTCATTCCATCACAATAATCTGCATTTAAACTCTTTATACTGTCTGGAATATGATTCATATCATATTTATTCAAATAGATTGAGATATACATAGTAATTACGCATATAAACTGCAAATAAAGCAATTCTGAGTATCATTTGGGTATTTCAATCGTTTCTGCATTAATTCTAAGTCATTTCATCACAATAATTTACAATTAAACTCTTTGTACTGTCTAGAATATGATTCATATCATATTTATTAAAAGAGATTGGTTTATACACAATAATTACGCATATAAACTGCAAATAATGTAAGTCTGAGTATCATTTGGGTCTTTCAATCGTTTATGCATGCATTCTAAGTCATTTCATCACAATAAGCTACATTTAATATCTCTATATTGTTTAGAATATGATTCGTATCATATTTATTCAAAAAGATTGAATTACACATAGTAATTACGCATATAAAATGCAAATAATGCAATTCTGAGTATCATTTGGGCATTTCAATCGTTACTGCATTCATTCTAAGTAATTTCATCACAATAATCTACATTTAAACTCTTTATACTGTCTAGAATATGATTCATATCATATTTATTCAAAAAGAATGTATTATACATAGTAATTAGGCATATAAAGTGCAAATAATGCAATTATGTGTATCATTTGAGCATTTCAATCGTTTTTGCATTCATACTAAGTCATTTAATCATAATAATCTACATTTAAACTTTTTATATTGTCTATAATATGATTCATTTCCTATTTATTAAAAAAAATAGATTATACATAGTAATTACGCATATAAAATGCAAATAATGCAATTCCGTGTATAATTTGAGCATTTCAATCGTTTCTGCATTAATTCTAAGTCATTTCATCACAATAATCTGTATTTAAACTTTTTATAGAGTCTAGTATATGATTCATATCATATTTATTAAATGAGATTGGTTTATACACAGTAATTACGTATATAAACGGCAAATAATACAATTCATAGTATCATTTGGGCCTTCAATCGTTTTTTCATTCATTCTAAGTCATTTCATCACACTAAGCTACATTTAATCTCTTTATACTATTTAGAATATGATTCATTTCATATCTATTCAAAAATATTGAATTACACATAGTAATTACGCATATATAGTGCAAATAATGCAATTCTGTATATCACATTAACATTTCAATCGTTTCTGCATTCATTCTAAGTCATTTTATCACAACAATCTATATTTAAACTCTTTATACTGTCTATAATATTATTCATATCATATTTGTTCAAAAATATTGGATTATACATAGTAACTACGCATATACAGTGCAAATAATGAAATTTTCAGAATTATTTTAGCATTTTAATAGTTTCTTCTTTCATTCTAAGTCATTTCATCACAATAATCTACATTTAAAGTCTTTATACTGTCTATAATATGATTTATGTCATATTTATTCAAAAATAATGGATAATACATAGCAATTAAGCATATAAATTGCAAATAATGCAATTCAGAGTATCATTTGAGCATTACAATCATTTCTGCATGCATTCTAAGTCATTTTATCTCAATTATCTACATTTAAAATCTTTATACTGTATAGAATAAAATTCATATCATATTTATTCAAAAATATTGGATTATACATAGTAATTACGCATATAAAATGCAAAATAATGCAATTCTGAGAGTATCATTTGAGCATTTCAATTGTTTTCTGCATTCATTCTAAGTAAAATCATCACAATAATCTACATTTAAACTCTTTATACTGTCTAGAATATGATTCATATCTTATTTATTAAAAAAGAACGAATTATACAAAGTAATTACGCATATAAAGTGTAAATAATTCAATTCTGAGTATCATTTGAGCGTTTTCAATCGTTTCTGCATTAATTCTTAGTTATTTCATCACAATAATATACATTTAAACTCTTTATACTGTCTAGTATATTATTCATATCATATTTATTCAAAAAGATTGGATTATACATAGTAATTACGCATATAAATTGCAAAAAATGCAATTTTGAGTATCATTTAAGCATTTCAATCGTTTCTGCATTAATTCTAAGTAATTTCATCACAATAATCTACATTTAAACTCTTTATACTGTTTAGAATATGATTCATATCATATTTATTCAAAAAAAATTGAATTAAACGTAGTAATTAAGCATATAAAGTGCAAATAATGCAATTATGAGTATCATTTGGGCATTTCAATCGTTACTGCATTCATTATAAGTAATTTCATCACAATAATCTACATTTAAACTCTTTATACTGTCTAGAAAATGATTCATATCATATTTATTCAAAAAGAATGGATTACACATAGTAATTAGGCATATAAATTGCAAATAATGCAATTATGTATATCATTTGAGCATTTTCAATCGTTTTTGCATTCATTCTAAGTCATTTCATCATAATAATCTACATTTAACCTCTTTATAACTGTCTATAATATGATTCATTTCATACCTGGAGGAAATAGAAATTGAGGGTTCATCTCCACAAATTTGTGCAGGGCTTGCATCTCCCCCTACACTGAAGTGCTGGTAAAGCCACATGAGCATTATATATATCAATTACGCATATAATTTGCACAAAATGCACGTTCTGGACAAACTTAGAGCATTTCAAACGATTGTGCATTCGTTTTAAGTCATTTGATCACAATAATCTATATTTAAGCTCTTTATACAGTGGAGAATAAGTTTGTGATATTAAAAATTCAAAAGAATTGGATTATACGTGGTAATTAAGCTCATAAAGTGCAAAAAAATCACGTTCTAGACAGAATTGGAGCATTTACAAGCGATTGTGCATTCGTTTGAACTCATTTGATGGTAATAATCTATATTTAACCTCTTAATACAGTAGAGAATAAGTATATGATCTTAAAAATTCAAAAGGATTGTATTATACGTGGTAATTACGCACATAGAGTGCAAGAAATGCACGTTCTAAACAGAATTGGAATATTTCAAGCGATTGTTCATTCGTTTTAAGTCATTTGATCGCAATAATCTATATTAAAGTTCTTTATACTGTGGAGAATAAGTTTATGATATTAAAAATTTAAAAGAATTGCATTATCCATGTCAATTACGCACATAAATGCAAAAAATGCACGTTTTGGGCAGAATTGGAGCATTTCAAGACATTGTACATTTGTTTTATGATATTTTATCGCAATAAGTTATATTTAAGATCTTTATACAGTGGAGAATAAGTTTATAATATTAAAACTTCAAAAGAATTGGATGATACGTGGTAATTACGAACATAAAGTGCAAGAAGTGCACTTCCTAGACAGAATTGGAGCATTTCAAGCGATTGTGCATTCGTTTTAAGTCATTTGATCATAATAAGGTATATTTAAGCTCTTTATACAGAGAAAAATAAGTTTATGATATTAAAAATTCAAAAGAATTGGATTATACGTGGTAATTACGCACATAAATTGCAAGAAATGCACGTTTTGGACAGAATTTGAGCATTTCAAGCAATTGTGCATTCGTTTTAAGTCATTTGATCGTAATAATCAATAATTAAGCTTTTTATACAGTGGAGAATAAGTTTATGATATTAAAAATTCAAAAGGATTGTATTATACATGTCAATTGCCCACATAAATTGCAAGAAATGCATGTTTTGGGCAGAATTGGAGCATTTCGAGCGATTGTGCATTCGTTTTAAGTCATTTGATCGCAATAAACTATATCTAAGCTCTTTATACAGCGGAGAATAAGTTTATGAAATTAAAAATTCAAAAGTATTGCATTATACGTGATAATTACGCACATAAAGTGCAAGAAATGCATGTTCTGGACAGAACTGGAGCATTTCAAGCGATTGTGAATTTGTTTTAAGACATTTGATCGCAATAAGCTATATTTAAGCTCTTTATACAGTGGAGAATAAGTTTATGATATTAAAAATTTAAAAGGATTTCATTATACGTGGTACTTACGCACTTAAAGTGCAAGAAATGCACGTTCTGGACAAAATCTAAGCATTTCAGGCGATTGTGCATTCATTTTAAATCATTTGATCGCAATAATCTATATTTAAGCTCTTTATACAGTGGAGAATAAGTTTATGATATTAAAAATTCAAAATAATTGGATTATACGTGGTAATTACGGTCATAAAGTGCATGAAATGCACGTGCTAGACAGAATTGGAGTATTTCAAGCGATAGTGTATTCGTTTTAAGTCATTTAATCGCAATAGACTATATTGATGCTCTTTTTACAGAGGGGAATAAGTTTATAATCTTAAAAATTCAAAAGGATTGGATTATACGTGATAATTACGCAAATAAACTGCAAGAAATGCACATTCTGGGCAAAATTTGAGCATTTCAGGCGATTGTGCATTCGTTTTAAGTCATTTGATCGCAATAATCTATAATTAAGCTCTTTATACAGTGGAGAATAAGTTTATAATATTAAAAATTAAAAAGAATTGTATTATACATGTCAATTATCCACATAAATTGCAAAAAATGCATGTTCTTGACAGAATTGGAGCATTTCATGCTATTCTGCATTCGTTTTAAGTCATTTGATCGCAATAAACCTATATTTATGCTCTCCATACAGTGGTGAATAAGTTTATGACATTAAAAATTTAAAAGAATTAATCATACATGGTAATTACGCGCATAAAGTGCAAGAAATGCACGTCCTAGACAGAATTGGAGTATTTCAAGCGATTCTGCATTCGTTTTAAGTCATTTGATCGCAATAATCTGTATTTAAGCTCTTTATACAATGGAGAATGAGTTTATGATATTAAAAATTCAAAAGAATTTCATTATACGTGGTAATTACGCACATAAAGTGTAAGAAATGCACGTTCTGGACAAAATTTTAGCATTTCAGGCGATTGTGCATTCGTTTTAGGTCATTTGATCGCAATAATCCATATTTAAACTTTTTACACAGTGGAGAATAAGTTTATAATATTAAAAATTAAAAAGAATTACATTATACATGTCAATTACCCACATAAATTGCAAAAAATGCATGTTCTGGGCAGAATTGGAGCATTTCAAGCGATTCTGCATACGTTTTAAGTCATTTGATCGCAATAAACTATATTTAAGCTCTTTATACAGTGGAGAATAAATTTATGATATTAAAAATTCAAAAGAATTGGATTAGACGTCGTAATTACCCACATAAAGTGCAAGAAATGCAAGTTCTAGACAGAATTGGAGCATTTTAAGCGATTGTGCAATCGTTTTAAGTCTTTTAATCACAATAGGCTATATTTAACCTCTTCATACAGTGGACAATAAGTTTATAATCTTCAAAATTTAAAAGGATTGCATTATACGTGATAAAAAGAAATACACGTTCTAGACAGAATTGAAGCATTTCAAGCGATTGTGCATTCGTTTTAAGTCATTTGATCACAATAAACTATATTTAAACTCTTTATACAGTGGAAAATAAATTTATGATATTAAAAATTCAAAAGAATTGGATTATAGGTGGTAGTTACGCACATAAAGTGCAAGAAATGCACGTTCAAGACAGAATTGGAGCATTTCAAGCGATTGTACATTCGTTTTAAGTCATTTGATCATAATAAGGTATATTTAAGCTCATTATACAGAGAAAAAAAAGTTTATGACATTAAAAGTTCAAAAGAATTGGATTATACGTGGTAATTACACACATAAATTGCAAGAAATTCACGTTCTGGACAAAATTGGAGCATTTCGAGCGATTGTGCATTCGTTTTAAGTCATTTGATCGCAATAAATAATATTTAAGCTCTTTATACAGTGGAGAATAAGTTTATGATATTAAAAATTCTTAAGAATTGGATTATACGTGATAATTACGCACATAAAGTGCAAGAAATGCATGTTCTAGACAAAATTGGAGTATTTCAAGCGATTCTGCATTCGTTTTAAATCATTTGATCGCAATAATCTATATTTAAGCTCTTTATACAGTGGAGAATAAGTTTATGATATTAAAAATTCAAAATAATTGGATTATACGTGGTAATTACGCACATAAAGTGCAAGAAATGCACATCCTAGACAGAATTGGAGCATTTCAAGCGATTGTACATTCGTTTTAAGTCATTTGATCATAATAAGGTATATTTAAGCTCATTATACAGAGAAAAATAAGTTTATGATATTAAAAATTCAAAAGAATTGGATTATAGGTGGTAATTACGCACATAAAGTGCAAGAAATGCACGTTCAAGACAGAATTGTAGCATTTCAAGCGATTGTACATTCGTTTTAAGTCATTTGATCATAATAAGGTATATTTAAGCTCTTTATACAGTGGAGAATAAGTTTATGATATTAAAAATTTAAAAGGATTTCATTATACGTGGTACTTACGCACTTAAAGTGCAAGAAATGCACGTTCTGGACAAAATCTGAGCATTTCAGGCGATTGTGCATTCATTTTAAATCATTTGATCGCAATAATCTATATTTAAGCTCTTTATACAGTGGAGAATAAGTTTATGATATTAAAAATTCAAAATAATTGGATTATACGTGGTAATTACGCACATAAAGTGCAAGAAATGCACATCCTAGACAGAATTGGAGCATTTCAAGCGATTGTGCATTCGTTTTAAGTCATTTGATCGCAATAAATAATATTTAAGCTCTTTATACAGTGGAAAATAAATTTATGATATTAAAAATTCAAAAGAATTGGATTATAGGTGGTAATTACGCACATAAAGTGCAAGAAATGCACGTTCAAGACAGAATTGTAGCATTTCAAGCGATTGTACATTCGTTTTAAGTCATTTGATCATAATAAGGTATATTTAAGCTCTTTATACAGTGGAGAATAAGTTTATGATATTAAAAATTTAAAAGGATTTCATTATACGTGGTACTTTCGCACTTAAAGTGCAAAAAATGCACGTTCTGGACAAAATCTGAGCATTTCAGGCGATTGTGCATTCATTTTAAATCATTTGATTGCAATAATCTATATTTAAGCTCTTTATACAGTGCAGAATAAGTTTATGATATTAAAAATTCAAAAGAATTGGATTATAGGTGGTAATTATGCACATAAAGTGCAAGAAATGCACGTTCAAGACAGAATTGGAGCATTTCAAGCGATTGTACATTCGTTTTAAGTCATTTGATCATAATAAGGTATATTTAAGCTCATTATACAGAGAAAAATATGTTTATGATATTAAAAATTCAAAAGAATTGGATTATACGTGGTAATTACACACATAAATTGCAAGAAATTCACGTTCTGGACAAAATTGGAGCATTTCCAGCAATTTTGCCTTCGTTTTAAGTCATTTGATCGCAATAATCTATATTTATGCTTTTTATAAAGTGGAGAATAAATTTATGATATTAAAACTTCAAAAGGATTGTATTATACATGTTAATTGCCCACATAAAGTGCAAAAAATGCATGTTTTGGGCAGAATTGGAGCATTTCGAGCGATTGTGCATTCGTTTTAAGTCATTTGATCGCAATAAACAATATTTAAGCTCTTTATACAGTGAAGAATAAGTTTATGATATTAAAAATTCTAAATAATTGGATTATAGGTGGTAATTACGCATATAAATTGTAAAAAATGCATGTTCTGGACAGAACTGGAGCATTTTAAGCGATTGTGAATTCGTTTTAAGACATTTGATCGCAATAAGCTATATTTAAGCTCTTTATACAGTGGAGAATAAGTTTATGATATTAAAAATTTAAAAGGATTTCATTATACGTGGTACTTACGCACTTAAAGTGCAAGAAATGCACGTTCTGGACAAAATCTGAGCATTTCAGGCGATTGTACATTCATTTTAAATCATTTGATCGCAATAATCTATATTTAAGCTCTTTATACAGTGGAGAATAAGTTTATGATATTAAAAATTCAAAATAATTGGATTATACGTGGTAATTACGCTCATAAAGTGCATGAAATGCACGTGCTAGACAGAATTGGAGTATTTCAAGCGATAGTGTATTCGTTTTAAGTCATTTAATCGCAATAGACTATATTGATGCTCTTTTTACAGAGGGGAATAAGTTTATAATCTTAAAAATTCAAAATGATTGGATTATACGGGATAATTACGCAAATAAACTGCAAGAAATGCACATTCTGGACAAAATTTGAGCATTTCAGACAATTGTGCATTCGTTTTAAGTCATTTGATCGCAATAATCTATAATTAAGCTCTTTGTACAGTGGAGAATAAGTTTATAATATTAAAAATTAAAAAGAATTGTATTATACATGTCAATTATCCACATAAATTGCAAAAAATGCATGTTCTGGACAGAATTGGAGCATTTCATGCTATTCTGCATTCGTTTTAAGTCATTTGATCGCAATAAACCTATCTTTAAGCTCTTTATACAGTGAATAACAAATTTATGATATTAAAAATTAAAAAAAATTGGATTCTAGGTTGTAATTTCGCACATAAAGTGCAAAAAATGCACGTTCAAGAAAAAATTGAAGCATTTTAAGCAATTGTGCATTCGTTTTAAGTCATTTGATCCCAATAAGCTATATTTAAGCTCTTTATACAGTGAAAAATAAGTTTATGATCTTAAAAATTCAAAATGATTTCCTTATACGTGGTAATTACGCACATAAAGTGCAAGAAATGTACGTTCTAGACAGAATTAGAGCATTTCAAGCGATTGTGCATTCGTTTTAAGTTATTTGATCGCAATAATCTATATTTAAGCTCTTTATACAGTGTAGAATATGTTTATGATGTTAAAAATTCAAAAGAATTGGATTATACGTGGTAATTTCGCACAAAAATTGCAGGAAATGCATGTTTTGGACAAAATTGGAGCATTTCAAGCGATTGTGCATTCATTTTAAGTCATTTGATCACAATAATCTATATTTAAGCTCATTATACAGTGGAGAATAAATTTATGATACTAAAAATTCAAAAGGATTGCATTATACATGTCAATTACGCACGTAAAATGCAAGAAATTCACGTTCAAGACAGAATTGGAGCATTTCAAGCGATTTTGCATTTGTTTTGAGTTATTTGAATGCAATAATCTATATTTAAACTCTTTATACTGTAGAGAATAATTTTATGATCTTAAAAATTTAAAAAGGATTGCTTTATACTTGGTAATTACACACATAAAGTGCAAAAAACGAACATTCTACACAGAATTGGAGCATTTCAAGCGACTGTGCATTTGTTTTAAGTCATTTGATCGTAATAATTTATATTTAAGTTTTTTATACATTGGAGAATAACTTTATGATATTAAAACTTCAAAAGGATTGCATTATCCATGTCAATTACACACATAAAATGCAAAAAATGCACGTTCTGGGCAGAATTGGAGCTTTTCAAGAGATTGTGCATTGGTTTTATGACATTTCATCGCAATAAGCAATATTTAAGCTCTATTTACAGTGGAGAATAAGTTTATGATATTAAAAATTCAAAAGAATTGGATTATACGTGGTAATTACGCGCATAAAGTGCAAGCAAATGCACTTCCTAGACAGAATTGGAGCATTTCAAGCGATTGTGCATTCGTTTTAAGTCATTTGATCACAATAAACTATATTTAAACTCTTTATACAATGGAGAATAGGTTTATGATAATAAAAATTCAAAAGAATTGGATTATACGTGATAATTACGCACATAAAGTACAAAAAATGCATGTTCAGGACATAATTGGAGCATTTGAAGAGATTGTGCATTTGTTTTAAGTCATTTAATCAAAATAGGCTATATTTAAGCTCTTTTTACAGTGGAGAATAAGTTTATAATCTTAAAAATTCAAAAGGATTGCATTATAAGTGATAATTACGCACATAAAGTGCAAGAAATGCACGTTCTAGACAGAATTGGAGCACTTCAAGAAATTGTGCATTCATTTTGAGTCAGTTGATTGTAATAAACTATATTTAACTCTTTATACAGTGAAGAATACTCTTATGATATTAAAAATTCAAATGGATTGCATTATACATGTCATTTACGCACGTAAAATGCAAAACATGCATGTTTTGGGAAGCATTGGAGCATTTCAAACGATTGTACATTCGTTTTAAGTCATTTGATCCCAATAAGTTATATTTAAGCTCTTTATATAGTGAAAAATAAGTTTATGATATTAAAAATTCAAAAGGATTGCATTATGACCCACATAAAGTGCAAAAA
The DNA here is from genome assembly GCA_027562975.1 of Rhynchospora breviuscula. NCBI lineage: Eukaryota > Viridiplantae > Streptophyta > Magnoliopsida > Poales > Cyperaceae > Rhynchospora > Rhynchospora breviuscula. The sequence continues at coordinate 32,448,601 of CM050401.1, read as the reverse complement.
ATGTTTGTTCTGGACAGAATTGGAGCATTTCAAGCGATTGTACATTCGTTTTAAGTCATTTAATCGCAATAAACTATATTTAAGCTCTTTATACAGTGGAAAATAAGTTTATGATATTAAAAATTTAATAGGAATGGATTATACGTGGTAATTATGCACATAAAGTGCAAGAAATGCACGTCCTCGACAGAATTGGAGTATTTCAAGTGATTGTGCATTCGTTTTAAGTTATTTAATCGCAATAAGCTATATTTGAGCTCTTTTTACAGTAGAAAATAAATTTGTAATCTTAAAAATTTCAAAGGATTGCATTATACGGGATATTTACGCACAAAAAGTGCAAGAAATGCACGTTCTGGACAAAATTTGAGGATTTCAGGTGATTGTACATACGTTTTAACTCATTTGATCACAATAATCTATAATTAAGCTTTTTATACAGTGGAGAATAAGTTTATAATGTTTAAAATTAAAAAGGATTGCATTATACATGTCAATCACCCACATAAATTGCAAAAAATGCATGTTCTGGATCGAATTGGAGCATTTCAAGCGATTGTGCATTCGTTTTGAGACATTTGATCGCAATAAGCTATAATTAAGATCGTCATACAGTGGAGAATAAGTTTATGATATTAAAAATTCAAAAGGATTGCATTATACATGTCAATTACCCACATAAATTGCAAAAAATGCATGTTCTGGACAGAATTTGAGCATTTCAAGCAATTGTGCATTCGTTTTAAAACATTCGATCGCAATAAGTTATATTTAATCTCTTTATATAGTGGAGAAGATGTTTATGATATTAAAAATTCAAAAGAATTGTATTATACGTAGTAATTACGCACATAAAGTTCAATCAATGCACGTTCTAAACAAAATTGGAGCATTTCAAGCGATTATGTATTCGTTTTAAGTCATTTGATCCCAATTAGCTATATTTAAGCCTTTTATACAGTGAAAAATATGTTTATGAACTTAAAAATTCAAAATGATTTTATTATACGTGGTAATTAAGCACATAAAGTGCAAGAAATGCACGTTCTAAACAGAATTCGAGCATTTCAAGCGATTGTGCATTAGTTTTAAGTAATTTGATCACAATAAGCTATATTTAAGCTCTTTATACTATGTAGAATAAGTTTATGATATTAAAAATTCAAAAGAATTGAATTATAGGCAGTAATTACGCACATAAAGTGCAAGAAATGGACGTTTAAGACAGAATTGGAGCATTTCAAGCGATTGTGCATTTGTTTTAAGTCATTTGAGCCCAATTGGCTATATTTAAGCTCTTTATACCATGAAAAATAAGTTTACGAACTTAAAAATTCAGAATGATTTCATTATACGTGGTAATTACGCATATAAAGTGCAAGAAATGCACGTTCTAGACATAATTTGAGCATTTCAGGCAATTGTGCATTCGTTTTATGTCATTTGATCGCAATAATTTATATTTAAGCTCTTTATACCGTGAAGAATAAGTTTATGATATTTAAAATTCAAAATAATTTATACGTAGTAATTACGCACATAAAGTGTAAAAAATGCACGTTCTAGGCAGAATTGGAGCATTTCAAGCAATTATGCATTCGTTTTAAGTCATTTGATCCCAATAAGCTATATTTAAGTTCTTTATACATTGAAAAATAAGTTTATAATCTTAAAAATTCAAAAGAATTTCATTATACGTGGTAATTATGCACATAAAGTGCAAGAAATGCACGTTCTGGACAGATTTGAAGCATTTCAAGCGATTCTGCATTCGTATTAAGTCATTTAATCGCAATAGGCTATATTTAAGCTCTTTATACAGAGGAAAATATGTTTATTATCTTCAAAATTCAAAAGAATTGCATTATACGTGGTAACTACGCATATAAAGTGCAAGAAATACACGTTCTTGACAAAATTTAAGCATTTCAGGCGATTGTGCATTCTTTTGAAGTCATTTGGTCGTAATAATCTATATTTAAGCTCTTTATACTGTGGAGAATTAGTTTATGATATTAAAAATTGAACAGAATTTCATTATACGTGGTAATTACACACATAAAGTGCAAGAAATGCACGTTCTTGACAAAATTTCAGCATTTCAAGCACTTGTGCATTCGTTTTAGGTTATTTGATCACAATAATCTATATTTAAGCTCTTTATACAGTGTTGAATTTGTTTATAATATTAAAAATTAAAAAGGATTGCATTATACATGTCAATTACCTACATAAATTGCAAAAAATGAATGTTCTGGACAGAATTGGAGCATTTCAAGCGATTGTGCATTAGTTTTAAGACATTTGATCGCAATAAGCAATATTTAAGCTCTTAATACAGTGGAGAATAAGTTTATGATATGAAAACTTCAAAATAATTGGATTATACGTGGTAATTACACACATAAAGTGCAAGAAATGCACGTCCTAGACAGAATTGAAGTATTTCAAGCGACTGTGCATTCGTTTTATGTCATTTAATCACAATAGGCTACATTTGAGCTCTTTTTACAGTGGATAATAAGTTTACAATCTTTAAAATTTAAAAGGATTGCATTATACATGATAATTACGAACATAAAGTGCAAGAAATACTCGTTCTGAGCAAATTTGAGCATTTCAGGCGATTGTGCATTCATTTTAAGTCATTTGATCGCAATATTCTATAATTGAGCTCTTTATACAGTGGAGAATAAGTTTATAATATTAAATATTAAAAAGGATTGCATTATACATGTCAATTACCCACATAAATTGTAAAAAATGCATGTTCTGGGTAGAGTTGGAGTATTTCAAGCGATTGTGCATTCGTTTTGAGACATTTGATCGCAATAAGCTATATTTAAACTCTTTATACAATGGAGAATAAGTTGATAATATAAAAAATTCAAAAGGATTGCATTATATATGTCAATTACCCACATAAATTGAAAAAAAATACACGTTCTGGATAGAATTGGAGAATTTCAAAAGATTATGCATTCGTTTTAAGACATTTGATAGCAATAAGCTATATTTAACCTCTTTATACAGAGAAGAATAAGTTTATGATATTAAAAATTCAAATGAACTTCATTAAACGTGGTAATTACGCACATAAAATGCAACAAATACACGTTCTGGACAAAATATGAACATTTCAGGCGATTGTCCATTCTTTTTATGTCATTTGCTCGTAATAATCTATATTTAACCTCTTTATACAGTGGAGAATATATTTATAATATTAAAAATTAAAAAAGATTGCATTATACATGTCAATTACCCACATAAATTGCAAAAAATGCATGTACTGGGCAGAATTGGAGAATTTCGAGCCATTATGCATTCGTTTTAAGACATTTGATCGGAATAAACTATATTTAAGCTCTTTCTACAGTGGAGAACAAGTTTATGATATTAAACATTCAAAAGGATTGCATTATACATGTCAATTACCCACATAAAGTGCAAAAAATGCACGTTCTGGGCAGAATTGGAGCATTTCATGAGATTGTGCATTCGTTTTAAGACATTTGATCGCAATAAGCTATATTTAAACTCTTTATACAGTGGAGAATAAGTTTATGATGTTAAAAATTCAAAAATATTTCATTATACGTGGTAATTACGCACATAAAATGGAAGAAATGCACGTTCTGGACAAAATTTGAGTATTTCAGGCGATTGTGCATTCTTTTTAAGTCATTTGATCAGAATAATTTATATTTAAGCTCTTTATACAGTGGAGAATAAGTTTGTGGTATTAAAAATTAAAAAAAATTTCATTATATGTGGTAATTACGCACATAAAGTTCAAGAAATGCACATTCCGGACAAAATTTTAGCATTTCAGGCAATTGTACATTCGTTTTAGGTCATTTAATTGCAATAATCTATATTTAAGCTCTTTATACAGTGAAGAATATGTTTATAATATTAAAAATTAAAAAGGATTGCATTATACATGTCAATTACCCACATAAATTGCAAAAAATAAATGTTCTGGACAGAATTGGAGCATTTCAAGCGATTGTGAATTCGTTTCAAGACATTTGATAGCAATAAGCTATATTTCAGCTCTTTATACAGTGGAGAATAAGTTTATGATATGAAAAATTTAAAAGGATTTCATTATACGTGGTAATTACGCACTTTAATTGCAAGAAATGCACGTTCTGGACAAAATTTGAGCATTTCAGGCGATTGTGAATTCGTTTTAAGTCATTTGATCACAATAATCTATATTTAAGCTCTTTATATAGTGGAGAATAAGTTTATGATATTAAAAATTCAAAATAATTGGATTATACGTGGTAATTACGCACATAAAGTGCAAGAAATGCACATCCTAGACAGAATTGGAGTATTTCAAGCGATTGTACATTCGTTTTAAGAAATTTAATCGCAATGGGCTATATTTAAGCTCTTTTTACCGTGGACAATAAGTTTATAATCTTAGAAGTTCAAAAGGATTGTATTATACGTGATAATTACGCACATAAATTGCAAGAAATGCACGTTATTGACAAAATTTGAGCATTTCAGGCGATTGTGCATTCGTTTTAAGTCATTTGATCGCAATAATCTATTATTAAGCTCTTTACAGTGAAGAATAAGTTTATAATATTAAAATATAAAAAGGATTACATTATACATGTCAATTACCTACATATATTGCAAAAAATGCATGTTCTGGACAGAATTGGAGCATTTCAAGAGATTTTGAATTCGTTTTAAGAAATTTGATCGTAATAAGCTATATTTAAATCTTTATACAGTGAAAAATAAGTTTATGATATTAAAAATTCAAAAGGATTGCATTATACATGTCAATTACCCACATAAAGTGCAAAAAATGCACGTTCTGGGCAGAATTGGAGCATTTCAAGAGATTGTGCATTCGTTTTAGGACATTTGATAGCAATAAACTATATTTAAACTCTTTATACAGTGGAGAATAAGTTTGTAATATTTAAAATTTAAAAATATTTCATTATACGTGGTAATTACGCACATAAAGAGCAAGAAATGCACGTTCTGGACAAAATTTGAGCATTTCAGGCGATTGTGCATTCTTTTTAAGTCATTTGATCGCAATAATCTATTTTTAAGCTCTTTATACAGTGAAGAATAAGTTTATGATATTAAAAATTTAAAATGATAACATTATATGTGGTAATTACGTACATAAAGTGTAAGAAATGAACGTTCTGGACAAAATTCGATTATTTTAGGCGATTGTCCATTCTTTTTAAGTCATTTTATCGCAAAAATCTATATTTAAGCTCTTTATACAGTGGAGAATATGTTTATAATATTAAAAACTAAAAAGGATTGCATATACATGTCAATTACCCACATAAATTGTAAAAAATACATGCTCTGTACAGAATTGGAGCCTTTCTAGCGATTGTGCATTCGTTATATGGCATTTGATCGCAATAAGCTATATTTAAGCTCTTTATACAGTGGAGAACAAGTTTATGACATTAAAAATTCAAAAGAATTGCATTATAAATGTTAATTACCCACATAAATTGCAAAAAAATGCATGTTCTGGACAGAATTGGAGCATTTCAAGCGATTGTGCATTCGTTTTTAGTCATTTGATCGCAATAAACTATATTAACGCTCTTTATACAGTGGAGAATAAATTTATGATATTAAAAATTCAAAGATTTGGATTATATGTGGTAATTACGCACATAAAGTGCAAGAAATGCGTGTTCAAGAAAGAATTGGAGCATTTAATGCGATTGTGTATTCGTTTTAAGTCATTTGATCGCAATAAGCTATATTTAAGCTCTTACAGTGGAGAATAAGTTTATGATATTTAAAATTCAAAAGGATTGCATTATACATGTCAATTACCTACATAAATTGCAAAAAATGCATGTTCTGGGTAGAATTGGTGCTTTGCAAGCGATTGTGCATTCGTTTTAAGTTATTTGATATCAATAAACTATATTTAAACTCTTTATATAGTGGAGAATAAGTTTATGATATTAAAAATTCAAAAAAATTGGATTATATGTGGTAATTACGCACATAAAGTGCAGGAAATGCACGTTCAAGACATAATTGGAGCTTTTCAAGCGATTGTGTATTCGTTCTAATTCATTTGATTCCAATAAGCTATATTGAAGCTCTTTCTACAGAGGATACTAAGTCTATGATCTTAAAAATTCAAAATAATTTCATTATACGTGGTAATTACGCACAAAGTGCATAAAATGCACGTTCTAGACAGAATTTGAGAATTGTTCACTCGTTTTAAGTTATTTGATCTCAATAAACTGTATTTAACCTCTTTATACAGTGGAGAATAAGTTTATGATATTAAAAATTCAAAATAATTTGATTATACGTTGTAATTACGTGCATAAAGTGCAAGAAATGCACGTTCTAAACAGAATTGGAGCATTTCAAACCATTGTATATTCGTTTTAAGTCATTTATTTGCAATATATTTGAGCTCTTTATACAGTGGAGAATAAGTTTATAATCTTAAAAAATCACAAGGATTGCATTATACGTGATAATTACGCACATAAAATGCAAGAAATGCACGTTATAGACATAATTGGAGCATTTCAAGTGATTGTGCATTCGTTTTAAGTCATTTGATGGTAATAATCTATATTTAAGCTCTTTATACAGTGAAAAATATGTTTATGATATTAAAAATTCAAAAGAATTGGATAATACGTGGTAATTTCGCACATAAATTGCAAGAAATGCACGTTCTGGACAAAATTGGAGCATTTCAAGTGATTGTGCATTCGTTTTAAGTCATTTAATCACAATAATCTATATTCAAGCTCATTATACAGTGGAGCATAAATTTATGATACTAAAAATTCAAAAGGATTGCATTATACTTGTCAATTACGTACATAAAGTGCAAGAAATTCACGTTTTAGACAGAATTAGAGCATTTCAAGTGATTGTGCATTTGTTTTAAGTTATTTGAATGCAATAATCTATATTTAAGCTCTTTATACAGCATAGAATAACTTTATGATCTTAAAAATTCAAAAGAATTGCATTATACGTGGTAATTACACACATAATGTGCAAAAAATGCACATTCTACACAGAATTGGAGCATTTCAAGCGACTGTGCATTCGTTTTAAGTCGTTTGAAAGTAATAATTCATATTTAAGTTCTTTATACAATGGATAATAAGTTTATGATATTAAAATTTCAAAAGGATTGCATTATCCATGTCAATTACACACATAAAGTGCAAGCAAATGCACTTCCTAGACAGAATTGGAGCATTTCAAGCGATTGTGCATTCGTTTTAAGTCATTTGATCGCAATAAGCTATATTTAAGCTCTATATACAGTGAAAAATACGTTTATGAAAATAAAAATTCAAAAAAATTGGATTATACGTGATAATTACGCACATAAAGTGCAAAAAATGCATGTTCAGGGCAGAATTCGGACATTTAAAGAGATTGTGCATTTGTTTTATGTCATTTAATTGCAATAGGCTATATTTAGGCTCTTTATACAGTGGAGAATAAGTTTATAATCTTAAAAATTCAAAAGGATTGCATTATACGTGATAATTACGCACATAAAGTGCAAGAAATGCACGTGCTAGACAGAATTGGAGCATTTCAAGCGATTGTGCATTCGTTTTAAGTCAGGTGATCGCAATAATCTATATTTAAACTCTTTAAACAGTGGAGAATATGTTTATAATATTAAAAATTCAAAAGGATTGCATTATACATCTCAATTATGCACATAAATTGCAAGAAATGCACGTTCTGGACAGAATTGGATCATTTCAATCGATTGTGCATTCGTTTTAAGTCATTTGATCGCAATAATCTATATTTATGCTATTTAACAGTGGAGAATAAGTTTAAAATATTAAAAATTTTAAAGAATTGGATTATACTTGGTAATTACGCACATAAAGTGCAAGAAATGCACGTTCTAGACAGAATTGGAGAATTTCAAGCGATTGTACATTAATTTTAAGACATTTGATCATAATAAGCTATATTTAAGCTCTTTATACAGTGGATAATAAGTTTATGATCTTAAAAATTCAAAAGAATTGGATTATACGTGGTAATTACGCACATAAAGTGCAAGCAATTGCACTTCCTAGACAGAATTGGAGCATTTCAAGCGATTGTACATTCGTTTTAAGTCATTTGATCACAATAAGTTATATTTATGCTCTATATACAGTGGAGAATAAGTTTATGATATTAAAAATTCAAAAGATTTGGATTACACGTGGTAATTACGCACATAAAGTGCAAAAAAAGTATGTTCTGGGCAGAATTGGAGCATTTCAAGCGATTGCGCATTCGTTTTATGTCATTTAATCGCAATAGGCTATTTTTAAGCTCTTTATACAGTGGAGAATAAGTTTATAATCTTAAAAATTCAGAATGATTGCATTATATGTGATAATTACGCACATAAAGTGCAAGAAATGCACGTTCAAGACAGAATTGGAGTATTTTATGCGATTGTGCATTCTTTTTAAGTAATTTGATTCCAATAAGCTATATTTAAGCTCTTTATACAGTGGAAAATAAGTTTATGATCTTAAAAATTCAAAAAAATTTCATTATACGTGGTAATTACGCCAGGGGCGGAGCCAGAATTTCAGAATTGGGGGGGCATGATTTTTTTTTTTTTTTTTATAGTGCCCTTAAGTCTTAAGTCCCTAACTTGGACCAGTACAACATACCTAACTAGTGACATGTGCAACATAACTAACCAAGATATCCTCCTTACGGTAGTACTAGCTAACAACAAATTTTGAATTTACCAATTAAAAATAAAATAAACTAACATAGTGTTTCATAGGAAAATCTATATACCTGATGTTATTCTCTTGTTTTTTCATCACTGAAATGCAGAGCTCAGAGGTTAGTGCTTACTTCCAATAAATCATAAAAATAAAAACAAATTTAATGCAACAGTAAAAAGCTTAAGAAGTATAAAAGTGCAAACCTCAATAGATCGTTCAATGCATGCCTTCCTTGAGCAGAAATTGGCAATTCCTTCCTAAAATCACAAATTAATAATAAAAGCTAATATGATGAGTAAATTAAAAAATAACTTGCTACTAATAACTTGTTACTAAAATTTACAATTAAAGTGTAAGTGTTTACATATTCTGGTATAAAAGAATTGAAATGCTACACAATTGACATGTAGTTGTATAAGGCTGTAAAAATATTTTAGACAATATTTTGTATAATTGTCCCAGACGTCCAGGCCACTAATAATTTTCATTGATATTGATTATTTGGTTATTTACTCAAAAAGAGCATAATTTAATCTTAATGGTTATAAATCTCAAACAAAGAAAAAAAAAAAAAAGACTTGACTGTTGTAGTACCCAATTGGCCAATCATCATTTCATCAATCGTTCAATGGAAATTATGGAATTGCCCAATGCTATTTGATAGCTAAATAATTTACAAATTCGCATACTATCTAAGTAATAGTAACCTGGTAAGTACTTGGTAGCAAATTCAAATTAACAAGCAACTGGCGAGCGAAATGAAGAGAGTGGTGTATTGAATTTGATAAAGTAAACTTAAATTAAAAATTTAGAATCAGAATTAATAAGCTGCCATGCCGTGCAGCCGTGCAGGGCGGACTGGCCAAGAGAATTCGGAGCCGGGAGCCGTGGAGGTGCAGGGCGGACTGGGGCAGCCCGCAGCCGTGAGCAGTCGCCCGTCGATCAGCGGCCGCAGTGAATGAATGGTGGGGTGGGGTTAGGTTTTATCGATTCGCGTCGACAACGTTTTAATTTATTCCTTCCAAGTTCCAACTTCTGACTTCTGAGCCTTGAGAGAGGTAAATAACTTAATGGATAAAACACTCGGAAAAGTATTGAACATTTGGGCTTTACGTGTACAGACAAATAGACAATTGAACATTTGAAATTGAACACTTGGGCAGTAGGGCTTTGACATTTTACATTTTGAGGACATATACCATGACAGGGGGGGCTGCCACTTCCATACCATCCAATTAGACTAACAATACAATATATAAATCATAAAATTTTCAAATGACGGGGGGACATTGCCCAATCCCGCACCGGTATTCTCTCCTCCCCTGAATTACGCACATAAAGTGCAAGAAATACACGCTCTAGACAAAATTTCAGCATTTTAGGCGATTGTGCATTCGTTTTAAGTCATTTGATCGCAATAATCTATATTTAAACTCTTTATAAATTGGAGAATAAGTTTATGACATTAAAAATTCAAAAGAATTGGATTATAGATGGTAATTACGAACATAAAGTGTAAGAAATGCACGTTCTAGACAGAATTGGAGCATTTCAAGCGATTGTGCATTCAGTTTAAGTCATTTGATCCCAACAATCTATATTTAAGCTCTTTATACAGTGCAGAATAATTTTATGATCTTAAAAATTCAAAAGTATAGCATTATACATGTCAATTACACATATATTTTGCACAAAATGCACGTTCTGGACAAAATTGGAGTATTTCAAGCGATTGTGCATTCGTTTTAAGTCATTTGATCACAATAATCTATATTTAAACTCATTATACAGTGGAGAATAAATTTATGATACTAAAAATTCAAAAGGATTGCATTATACATGTCAATTACGCACATAAAGTGCAAGAAATTCACGTTGTAGACAGAATTGGAGCATTTCAAGCGATTGTGCATTCATTTTAAGTCATTTGAATGCAATAATCTATATTTAAACTCTTTATACAGTAGAGAATAACTTTATGATCTTAAAAATTCAAAAGGATTGTATTATACGTGGTAATTACACACATAAAGTGCAAGAAATGCACATTCTACACAGAATTAGAGCATATCAAGCGACTGTGCATTCGTTTTAAGTCATTTTTTCGCAATAATCTATATTTAAGTTCTTTATACATTGGAGAATAAGTTTATGATATTAAAAATTTAAAAAGATTGCATTATTCATGTCAATTACACACATAAAATGCAAAAAATGCACGTTTTGGACAGAATTGGAACTTTTCAAGAGATTGTGCATTCGTTTTAAGACATTTGATCGCAATAAGCTATATTTCAGCTCTTTATACAGTGGTGAATAAGTTTATGATATTAAAAATTCAAAAGAATTGAATTATACGTGGTAATTACGCACATAAAGTGCAAGAAATACACGTTCTAGACAGAATTGGAGCATTTCAAGCGATTGTGCATTCGTTTTAAGTCATTTGATCACAATAAGCTATATTTAAGCTCTTTATTAGTGGAGAATAAATTTATGATATTAAAAATTCAAAAGTATTATGAACCTTTTAAAAAAAATCGGAGCATTTTGGGTAGAATCGGAGCATTTTAAGAGATTGTGCATTCGTTTTATGTCATTTGATCGCAATAATGTATGTTTAAGCTCTTTATTAGTGGAGAATAAGTTTATGATATTAAAAATTTAAAAGTATTGGATTATACATTTTAATTACACACATAAATTGCAAAAAATTCACCTTTGGGCAGAATTGGAGCATTTCAAGAGATTGTGCATTCGCTTTATGTTATTTGATTGCAATAATCTATATTTAAGCTCTTTATACAGTGGAGAATAAGTTAATGATCTCACTTATTCAAAAAGATTGGATTATACGTGCTAATTACGCACATAAAGTGCAAGAAATACACATTCTGGTCAGAATTGGAGAATTTCAAGCGATTGGGCATTCATTTTTAGTCATTTGATCGCAATAATCTATATTTAAGATTTTTATACAGTGGATAATAAGTTTATGATCTGAAAAATTCAAAAGAATTGGATTATATGAGGTAATTATGCACATAATTTGCAAGATATGCATGTTCTAGACAGAATTGGAGCATTTCAAGCGATTTTACATTTATTTTAAATCATTTCATCGCAATAATCTATATTTAAACTCTTTATACAGTGGAGAATAAGTATAGGATCTTGAAAATTCAAAAGGATTGGATTATACATGTCAATTACACACATAAAGTGCAAATAAATGTACGTTCAGGGCAGAATTGCAGCATTTCAAGCGATTGTGCTTTTGTTTTAAGTCAGTTGATCGCAATAATCTATATTTTAGCTATTTATACAGTTGATAATACATTTATGATCTTAAAAATTCAAAAGAATGGTATTATACATGTCAATTATGGACATAAAGTGCAAAAAATGCACATTCTGGGCAGAATTAGAGCATTTTTCAAGCGATAGTGCTTTCGTTTTAAGTCAATTGGTTGCAATAATCTATATTTTAGTTCTTTATACAATGGAGAATAAGTCTAAGATCTTAAAAACAAACAAGGATTGGATTATACATGTCAATTACGCACATGAAGTGCAAAAAATGCATGTTCTAAACAGAATTGGAGCATTTCAAGCGATTGTGCATTCAGTTTAAGTCATTTGATCGCAACAAAGGTTAAAATTGAATTTGTTCATTCAATGATTCAATTTATATAGTTGCAGACCCAATGATTCAATTAATCATCCTTTAATTTCTATTGTTTGATTGATATAGTTAAATTCAATGATATATTTATTATAATATAAACTTTTAAATATCTACTTTTTTTTTGTATTTTTGGTGTTGAATAGTGAGACAAAGATTAAAAAAAATAGAATTATGAAAACAATTATTTTGCAATAATACCAGTATCTTATTCCATTATATTCCATGAATATGCCAACGCATTATTGCTCATGCATATGTATCCGTGGGAACATAAGAAAAAATATCTTTGAATTTTTCTCAGACAATACATTGCATCTAAGGCTTTGCTCCAGAAGGGATGAACGGGAGCTGAGGTAAGGAAGCTTAACCAATATTACTTGCTCCAGAGGAGGTTGTTGGGTGAACGAGGGAAACAGAAGAAATCCAACCGCCCCAAAATTTAATTTTAAGGAGAGGACCGGTTACCCCCGAAATTGGAGTGTAACGAAGAAACGTTAGGAAATAAATCTGTTTTCCAACTATGCCCTTGATTTATCATTGCAACATTACTCTTCCATTCAAATCAAAGGGTAATATTGTCTTTTTACATATTAAACAGAAGGTTATCACCATTTACTTTTATGTATGCTTTTTGTAACATGGAGCAGGTGAATTTCATGTTCTTCTACTTCCTTAGCTTTGATTTCTCTTCCATTCCTTTCCTTAGCTCCGAATTGCTTGTTCTGGAGCAAAGCCTAATATACCACTCGCTAATCCTAAATGAGACAGAGTATCCAAAGAGCAGTCCCCAATTGGGATTTAGGGATTAATCTCGGACGGGCATGACTTATAATAGTTCAAATTCCGGCAATTTAGTCCTATATGACAATACAACTAATATATGAAAATGTCAAATAATTAATTAACCATGCATACAAATTGGTAATTCACTGAATTGAAATTATTGAGGGTTAAAATAGAAAATTACCGGATTTATCTCCAAACGATGATTTTCTCGCTTCAATAGAATCACATTCTCTTCCTCTTCCTAATTAATCACATCAAAATGAAAGAAAAAATCAATTACAAATACAAAAAATTTCTTAATATATAAATAATAAATAAAAGCTTCAAAAATTAAAGAATAAATCTCAAATGCAAATTTTTTAACTTCTATTTGCTCTTCTTTATTTTTTTTATTTTTCAATTTTTCTAAATTTTTAACTAATTTTTTAATGTGGATTTGGAGAAGAGTAAATGATCTCGGTTTCGGAGGGAAAAAAATCGAATATGAACAATAATGGTGGCTAGGGATTTGAGAAGGGAAAGAAAAGCAAAAAAATCAGTTCTAAAGTAAAGCAGTTTTTTCTTTTTTTTTTCAACACTTTAGCACCGGTTAGAAAAACCGGTGCTAGAGTTAAACTCTAACAATTACGAAATTGTCACTAACTCTTTCTAAAATAGATTTTTTTAAAAACAGATATTAATGTGGTGGTGCTAAAAATCGTTTTTGTTGTAACGACAACTACTCTATTTGATAATTTATTGATTCATATGCTCGTATCATTTGAGCATTTCCATCGTTTCTGCATTAATTCTAAGTAATTTCATCACAATAATTTACATTTAATTCTTTATACTGTTTAGAATGTGATTTATTTCATATTTATTCAAAAAGATTGAATTACACATAGTATTTACGCATATAAAGTGCAAATAATGCAATTCCGTGGGCATTTCAATCGTTACTGCATTCATTCTAAGTAATTTCATCACAATAATTTACATTTAAACTCTTTATACTGTCTAGAATATGATTCTTATCATATTTATTAAAAGAGATTGGTTTATACACAGTAATTACGCATATAAAGTGCAAATAATACAATTCTGAGTATCATTTGTGCCTTTCAATCGTTTCTGCATTCATTCTAAGTCATTTCATCACAATAAGCTACATTTTATCTCTTTATACTGTTTAGAATATGATTCATATCATTTCTATTTAAAAATATTGAATTACACATAGTAATTACGCATGTATATTGTAAATAATGGAATTATGTGTATTACTTGAGCATTTCAATGGTTTCTGCATTAATTCTAAGTCATTTTATCACAATAATCTACATTTAAACTCTTTATACTGTCTATAATATAATTCATGTCATATTTGTTCAAAAATATTGGATTATACATAGTAATAACGCATATAAAGTGCAAATAATGCAATTCTCATAATCATTTGAGCATTTTAATTGTTTCTTATTTCTTTCTAAGTAATTTCATCACAATAATCTACATTTGAAGTCTTTATATTGTCTATAATATGATTTATATCATATTTATTCAAAAAGAATGGATAATACATTGCAATTACGCATATAAATTGTAAATAATGCAATCCAGAGTATCAGTTGAGCATTACAATCATTTCTGCAAGCATTCTAAGTCATTTTATTGCAATAATCTACATTTAAACTCTTTATACTGTATAGAATAAAATTCATATCATATTTTTTTTCAAAAATATTGGATTATACATAGTAATTACGCATATAAAGTGCAAATAATGCAATTCTGAGTATCATTTGAGCATTTCAATTGCTTTCTGCATTCATTCTAAATAATTTCATCACAATAATCTACATTTAAACTATTTATACTGTCTAGAATATGATCCATATATTATTTATTAAAAAAGAACGAATTATACATAGTAATTACGCATATAAAGTGCTAATAATTCAATTCTGAGTATCATTTGAGCGTTTCAATCATTTTTGCATTAATTCTAAATCATTTCATCACAATAATCAACATTTAAACTCTTTATACTATCTAGTATATTATTCATATCATATTTATTCACAAAGATTGGATTATACATAGTAATTACGCATATAAATTGCAAAAAATGCAATTCTGAGTATTCTTTGAGCATTTCAATCGTTTCTGCAATAATTCTAAGTAATTTCATGACAATAATCTACATTTAAACTCTTTATACTGTTTAGAATATGATTCATATCATATTTATTCAAAAAGATTGAATTACACATTGTAATTACGCATATAAATTGCAAATAATGCAATTCTGAGTATCATTTGGGCATTTCAATCATTACTGCATTCATTCTAAGTCATTTCAATACAATAATCTACATTTAAACTCTTTATACTGTCTAGAATATGATTCATATCACATTTATTCAAAATGAATGGATTATACATAGTAATTAAGCATATAAAGTGCAAATAACGCAATTTTGTGTATCATTTGAGTATTTCAAACGTTATTGCATTCATTCTAAGTCATTTCATCATAATAATTTATATTTAAACTCTTTATACTGTCTATAATATGATTAATATCATATTTATTCAAATAGATTGGATTATACATAGTGATTACGTATATAAATTGCAAATAAAGCAATTCTGAGTATCATTTGAGCATTTCAATCATTTCTGCACTCATTCTAAGTCATTTCATCATAATAATCTACATTTAAACTCTTTATACTGACTATATTATTCATATCATATTTATTCAAAAAGAATGGATTATACATAGTAATTACGCATATAAAGTGCAAATAATGCAATTCTGTGCATCATTTGAGCATTTCAATCGCTTCTGCATTCATTCTATGTCATTTCATCACAGTAATCTACATTTAAACTCTTTATATTGTCTAGAATTTGATTCATATCATATTTATTAAAAGAGGTTGGATTATACATAGTAATTACGCATATAAAATGCCCATAATGCAATTCTGAGTTTCATTTGAGTATTTCAATCGTTTCTGCATTCATTCTAAGTCATTCCATCACAATAATCTACATTTAAACTCTTTATACTGTCTAGAATATTAATCATATCATATTTATTAAAAAAGATTGGATTATACATAGTAATACGCATATAAATTACAAATAAAATAATTATGAGTATCATTTGACCATTTCAATCGTTTCTGCACTAATTCTAAGTCATTTCTTCATAATAATCTATATTTATACTCTTTATACTGTCTAGAATATTATTCATATCATAATTATTCAAAAATATTGGATTATATATAGTAATTACCCATATAAAATGTAAATAATGCAATTCTGTGTATCATTTGAGCATTTCAATCAATTCTGCATCCATTCTAAGTCATTTCATCACAATAATCTATATTTAAACTCTTTATACTATCTATAATATAATAAATATCATATTTATTCTAAAAGAATGGATTATATATAGTAATTACGCATATAAAGTGCAAATAATGCAATTCTGAGTATTATTAGAGCATTTCAATCGTTTTTGCATTCATTCAAAGTCATTTTATCAAAATAATCTACATTTAAACACTTTATACTGTCTAGAATATGATTAATATCATATCTATTCAAAGATATTGGATTATACATAGTAATTACACATATATAGTGCAAAATAATGCAATTCTGTGTATCATTTGAGGATTTCAATCGTTTCTGCATTCATTCTAAGTCTTTTCATCACAATAATCTACATTTAAATTTTTTATACAATGCATTCATTCTTTTAGACAATATTAAGAGTTTAAGGGTGTGTTTGGATAGGTCGGAAATAGAGAATAGGAATAAAAAATTTCGGTTTACGTGCTTATTCTTATTCTTGTGCAAAACAAACGGTATAAGAATAAGGAATTTGGGCCCTTATTCCTATACTAACAAAATCATGGTATAAGAATAAGGAATAAAGATAAGCACACAAATCGAAATTCCTTATTCTTATATCCTATTCACGGCTTATTCCGTTGCATCCAAACACACCCTAAATGTATATTATTGTGATGAAATTACTTAGAATGAATGCAGAAATGATTGAAATGCTTAAATGATACTCAGAATTGCATTATTTACAATTTATATGCGTATATTACTATGTATAATCCCATTTTTTGAATAAATATGATATGAAACATATTATTGATAGTATAAAGAGTTTAATTGTAGATTGTTGTGATGAAATGACTTAGAATGAATGCAGAAACAATTGAAATGCTCAAATGATACACAGAATTGTATTATTTGCACTTTATATGCGTAATTACTATGTATAATCCAATCTATTTGAATTAATATGATATGAATTATATTCTAGATAGTATAAATAATTTAAATGTAGAATATTGTGGTGAAATGACTTAGAATGAATGCAAAAACTATTGAAATTATCAAATGATACTTAGAATTGCATTATTTGCACTTTATATGAGTAATTACTTTGTATAATCCAATCTTTTTGAATAAATATGATATAAATAATATTATAGATAGTATAAAGAGTTTAAATGTAGATTATTGTGATGAAATGACTTAGAATGAATGCAGAAATGATTGAAATGTCCAAATGATACTTAGAATTGTATTATTTGCACTTTATATGCATAATTATTATGTATAATCCAATCTATTTTAATAAATAAGATATGAATTATATTCTAGACAATATAAAAAAGTTTTAATGTAGATTATTATAATGAAATGACTTAGAATGAATGCAGAAACGATTGAAAGGCACAAATAATACTCAGAATTACATTATTTAAACTTTATATGCATAATTATTATGTATAATCCAATCTCTTCTCTTTTAATAAATATGATATGAATCATATTCTAGATCGTAAAAACTGCACTATTTGTCGAAACGAAAGCGAAATAGTCCATTCCGTTTACCGTTCCGTTTCGACAACGTTTTGTCCTCTCATTCCGTTCACCGTTCCGTTTTTGGGAACGAAATGGTTTGTACCGTCACTCGTTCCGTTTGGACGGAACATCCACGAAAAACAATAAACGGTATACTGTAGTCACCCTAAAGTTGGACGGGCAGCATTCTCCGTTTATATTTAGGCATGTGATAATTTAAGAAATTTAATCCACCTCTCATACCTTAAAAAAAAAATACACGTGCTTTTACAAAGCATATTTTTCTCCTTTTTTTTTTTTTTCTTTTTTCATTGATTTTCACAGAGGTAGATTCGAAGATTGAATAAAGGGTCAAAACGGCCTTTTTTTAGACAATTCTTAAAAACACACAATTATTTACAAGAGGTCTTAGTTTATTACCTCAACTGGTTTTAAGGAGCTACCAGGAGTCCAGGGGAGAGAGAGAGGAGAGGATAGGCCGCTTCCTTTTCATTAACTCGTAAGCTCAAGATTTGAGACAGAGAGAGAGATGAAACGAGAGGTCTAACTAACGAGGTTCCCTACCCGAATCAACTATTTCTCTTCCAATGGGTACTCTCTCTTCTCTTCTCCTCCTCTAGCTTACTTCTCCTACAAAACCAACAAAATTGCTTCTTTCTTTCTAGCTTAGTAGTTAGTACTTCACAATTCTTGTTGATTTTTCCGCCTAATTTTGTATTTTCTTTTTGTCAAAAGAGGTGAAATATTTCGACCATGTTCTTTAAATTATTTCCTGCTGTTGGGTATATTTGATTTTCTTCAGTGGTAAATTTTTTGAAGCATTTCTCCAGTGGAATAATTTGATGCTATGGGAATTCAAGAGCTCGGTGTCTGTTACATGTGTTTGCCTTTCGAGGAAATATCTCATCTTGTCTGAATCTTTCCATTAAATTATTGGTTTTTTGTAGAGCTTTTGTTTTATCTTTTCTGAGGAATCGATTCGTTTTGCTTTGATTTGTTCCCAGCTTTCTCAAAATTATGTTCTCCTTTCATAAAGTGAAAAGCCACTTTCAATCTAGCCCTTTTTTAGTGAATTATTTGTTTTCTTACTTTAGATGCAGATTTTAATCCCACGTGGGAGAGTGATGATGAGTACGAGAAATTCATACAAAAGATGAATCCACCTAGGTATGTTTACTTTATCTGAATGTTTAATTTTCTTCAAATTATTGTAAATATCAATGCTAAATTCCCAAACATTGTTTCTTTCATTGAATTTTAACCAATTATAGTTTCTTATCAGGGTTATTATAGACAATGAAACTTCTCTCATTGCAACTGTTGTCAAGGTATTATCACCATACAATCTACTTGTTAATTTTTTAAGTCATTCTCTAGTTTTTTTTTTATAATTTTAATTTTAATAAACTTGAAGGTGGATAGCGCAAACAAGAACGGAATTCTTTTGGAAGTGGTTCAGGTTCTAACAGACTTAAATCTAGTCATAAACAAAGCCTATATAACTTCTGATGGGGGCTGGTTCATGGACGGTAGAACTTTTATTTTAAACTTTCTTAATTTTTTTCCTATCAATTCTATTATCTTTTTAAAATTAAATTAAGTATTATGCAATTGAAGAACTCTTTTGCATTTGCAACAGTCTTCAACGTGACAGATAGAGAGGGAAAGAAAATAAAGGATGAAGCGATACTCAATTCAATCACCAACTGTATTAGAAAGGTTAAAAACAATTTTATAACAAACTCTTTAGCAAAATCTGATTTCTTCTATAAATTAAGTACTTTGCACAAAAACAGTCTCTAGGGACCGATTCGAATTACATCCGTTCAAGGAGGCAATCAGTCGACATTGCACCTTCAACGAATTACACCTCTATCGAATTGACTGGTACCGACCGACCAGGCCTACTATCAGATGTGAGTGCTGTTTTAACTGACCTCGATTGTAATGTGGTAAGTGCTGAGATATGGACCCACAATACACGTGCTGCCGCAATTATCCGTGTTACGGATAAGCATGCCGCCTTACCCATAACTGATCCTGATTGGGTTGCCAAAATCGAGGAGCGGCTGTCAAATCTGCTGAGAGGAAGCAGCTCTGACCTGTCACGTGGTCCCCGGACATCAGTTTCCAAGTGCACAACCCACACAGAGAGGAGGCTCCATCAGATGATGTTTGACGATAGAGATTATGTCAAGTCTGATGACATGGCAAGCAGCAATATTGTGAGACCATATGTCACACTTCATAATTGGGACGATAAGGATTACTCGGTTGTCACAATTAGGTGCAAGGATCGTCCGAAGCTTCTCTTTGATACCGTTTGCACGCTTACTGACATGAAGTATGTTGTTTTCCATGCAAGTGTTAATGCAGAGGGCTCAGAGGCTTTCCAGGTACTTATAATTGTAATTGTTATTAAACTTGTGTTATGTTAGTTTCTGGTAAAGTTAACAATTAATATAATTTTTGTATGTGAAGGAGTTTTATATAAGACATACAGACGGGTCACCAGTGAATTCTGAGGCTGAAAAGGATCGGGTCATTGAATGTCTTAAAGCGGCCATAGAAAGGAGGGTTTCTGAGGTAAATCAATACAGTAATTACCAACAGGAAGAACTTATCAATTTCAATTCCATGGTTGCTTAATCGTTCTCAATGCAGGGGGTGAAGCTGGAATTATGTACAGCTGATAGAGTGGGCTTACTGTCTGAGGTGACTCGAATATTCCGTGAACACAGTTTAATAGTGACAAGAGCAGAGGTAACTACAAGAGGAGACAAAGCCGTGAATACTTTCTATATATGTGACTCGACCGGCAATCCGGTTAACCCGAAGACTATAGACACTGTAAGACAAGCCATAGTTGAAGCTGTAGGTCTCACAATTTTACAAGTGAAAGGCCAGATTGAGGAGCCTAAATCGCTGCAAGAGTCTTCCCCAACCCGGTTCCTTTTCGGTGGTTTGTTTCGAGCTAGACCTCTCAGCCACTTTGGCCTTGTCAGGCCTTGAATTGTGCATACTACCCCTTGCTTAGCGTTGTAAATTTCTCTTATACTGCATAGATGAAGTTAGCTATAGTAACTCTTGAGTTGCATCAGCTGCCATAGCAACCAGTGGTCATGATGCCATTGGATCACTGACAAATGCACCCCACTAGAAAGCTACTATGTGGGGTTCATGTGTCAGTAATCCAATGGGGTACACCATGGAGCGTATGGCAGTGGATTTGAACTCTAGTAACTCTTGTTGTGGTACAAGAGTACTCCCTATATATGTTGATTTAGCCCTTGTGCATTATCTGATATAAATATGTGATTGTAAATATATCATTGTAAAATAGAGTTGTAAATAGCAAATGTATTACATTGAATTAAGTATAAATTTCGTAAGAGTATTCAGTAGCAAAGATCATTCTCTCACGTGTTTATTTCAAATACCTCTGGTATCTTTATCAAAAGTTATCCATGAAATAAAGCCGGGTTTGAAATTGACTGCATAGATATCATACCGCCTATGCAAAAATCAGTGTTCGGTTAAGTAATTCATGACTAAAGAGATTACTAGGAATCAATCAACAAAGTTTAACTCAGTACAAAATAGTAGCGCTTGGATGGTTAATATAATATCACCTGCACAAATATGAAATTTCTCAACAACTCATGTTAATTAATCCATGTCTAATTATATTTCACACATACAAACTAACCCACCCACCCACCCAGCCCCACAGGCACAGACAGAAAGAGCTCTAGGGATGAGAAATAGTGGTGGTGGAGATCTTAGAAGAACTTGTGGAAACGGTTCAGGCGGGTGTCTTAACATTTCACTCTCATTTCAACATCCTTCAAGGCCTTAGTAGCTCTATTAGAATCTGATGATAAAGACCCTATTGGTGTATTTTTATGAATGTGATTCTCATTCTTTCTCAGATGACACATTTGACCCTTTCAATTGAGGCAACTACAAATCAGCAATCTTGTTCTAAGGTAGACCTGGTTCTTTAAACACGACAAGCGAATAATCAAGTAAAATACTGTTAAAATTAAAATGTAAAATTGAAGGCTGATTTTTTATAGGTCATAGAGGTTGTGTATCAAATTTATACTACACTTTAAAATATGGCTTAATTGATATTCCATGGAATTGTTTGAAGAGTTATCAGTTTAGTTCATCAGTAATTAATTAGTAACAAAATAGTTTTTATATCGTATCAAATTTGATATACAATATATTTAAGATATGCAATTTTACATTTTTTTTCCCTTATTTTGGTTTTAAAATTGAAGCTATTTTAACGACGATGCTGTTTTGCCCTCGTTGTAGTTGTCAAATATATATGATTATCAATATATTTTTTTTCCAGTAAATCTTGTGTCCGTCCATGATCTTGTCTTGAAATAAAGAGCAAAGACATGTCTGGTTCATGCTCATGCACCGTTGTGTTTGTATCCGGACAAAAGTTCGGACACTGTTGTGTGATTTTTTCTGAAGTTGTGATCTTTTTGCATTTATTTTAACCGGGGCATAGGCCAGAAAGTTCTTCTGCGTAATAAATGCAGCTGCAACCTGCCGAACACTGACTGGTCAAGGATTCTTCACATGGGGGTCCTACCTTCAGAAAAAAAAAATTAAATTAAATAAAAAAACATGGGAGTCTAATTTTTTTCTACAATCTATAGTGCAGAATCCTTAATTTATTCTTGATATTTTTTTCATCTAAATATCTTGTAAGTAGTCGTAAAAATGGTAGCATATATATTTCTAATTTTCTAAAGAGATCTAATAATTTCAGAAGATACAGATATTGACAAGCCAGAAATCTTTCAATAAAGTTTACTAAAGTAACTCAGAGTTAACAATTAAATTTCGATCAATATCGATAAAATTATAAATGATATAAAAATATTAAATATATAACTATAAAAATCAACAATGAAGTTGTTATATATATTTATGAAGATTAAATGTAAATTTTTTAAAACAATCATATTAATATTCCACCAAAATATATATATAAATATTTGATGGGACAGGGATACTGCATCTTATAGGGTTTATTTGAATCTTCCACCAGGCACGGTAAGTAATGTCTCAAAATCGGAGAGATTCACATTTACTCCGGATTAAGAATTTTAATAGCATGCAAAGGATTCTAGGAAAGGGACTAGAGGTACATTCCATCAAGTTGCAATAATTATATTACAAAACAATCAAAACATAGATAAATTGGAGAAGACATCTAATTGGAGTGGAATTAGGGGGGAGACCAAGTTGAAAGTTCAATTTGATGTAGAAAGAGGTGTTAATGACTGTGAAAGTATGTCCTTTACTTTGCCTTTTGGAATTAATTATGGAGGCGTGATTGCCTTCATCATCATTTGTACTTTACTCTGGAGAACCTCGTGATGGTTCTTCTGCTCAGATCCGTTGCTATCCTCTCCATTACAAACAAAAAGGAACACAGGATCTTTCCTGTTGTTATTGTTGTCAAATCAATCTTTAGCATAATTAGTTATGTTCATTTTTAGTTATACGTGACTTTGAAATTTTCCTTTGATTATTTCACTTATTTATTTGTTTAAAAATTGCAAAAAATTTGCATTGTATATCAATGACTATGTTTGCTATCGCCTATCTATAAAGGTGACATCATGTACTTTTAAGAAATTATTTACATCACGAAACTATTGATTTTTCAGGTTAAGCATAGTCCGCAAGCATGCAACTATATAATCAATATATATTCTCTTTTATTTTATGTTAATTGCAAATTTTATAAATATACTAATATTGTTGTTTCTAGAAGAAATACCAGAACCAATCCTGAAAATTTGAACATATTTTCGAGTGCACTGGCTAAATGCATTTCAGATGCAAATAATCAGATCTCACTCTTTTTTTTTTTTTTTTAGATTTAGCGATCAATTATAAGGTGGGTATAAGTTCTCTATTCATATTTCATAGACAATATTATTATTTTTGTTGTTGTTATTGTTATCATTATAAATTTAGGATTATATAGCAAGAAAATTGTAAACAACTTCTTTGATAGACATGATTATATCTCTATTTTGTCTATTTTGAAAAAAAAAAATGAGAGAAATTGAACTTGACAACCTTTTCACTTCCATCTGCCTAGTTTTGTGGAGTACTGTTGCTACTGCGGTCACTGTTAAAACAGCACATTGTACCGTACCGGTTGGTGCAACATAAAAACTTACATTCCCACAATTTGGTAAAGTAAATGGCAATTTGTTACAGTAAATAAGACATATAAATTAAAAAAAAGTTGACTGTAATTTTTATAAGTACAATTAGGTGGAGGTGGTAATCTGCGTGTATCCCTCACGCTAGTGTTAGTTGCTCACATTTGGGATCTTGGTATCAGCTGATTGAGACTCCAGCTTATTCAAATTATTTAATAAACACGACTGATTTAATGACAGTAAAGGTTGTTTTTTTAATAATTTATTTGAAGACGACATGAACAGAATCTCTGTTTCTTTGAGCTACAGAGAAATTTCAAAAGGCACAAAAGTACAAATATATGTAAAAATGTGGTAAGCTCCGAAGTCAGGCTCACATCAAACTAAAATAATTCAATAATTAAATGAATACACAGTTGACACGGTACAACAACAGGTGCCCAAAAAGGCTAAAATAAATGACTCTATTGTTGCAATGTGCTTTGTGCTGGAATACCTAATATTTTAACTAATACTAGTTGGCGTTCTAATCTAAATCCACTGCGCCATTATCCTGGAAATAAGATGTTATAATTAGAGCAATAATTAAGGGATATTTATTTCTTTTTCATTGTTATTTGAGGATTGAGCACTTAGGACTCTGAAGTCTGAACCTTATATATTTTATCCCCAAAAATTACAGGGGGCGGAGCCAGAATGTAAGAATAAGGGGGGCAAAGAGATATTATGTTGAAATTTTTGGATTTTTGAGGGAGCAAATTGAATAAATCAAACTTAGTATGTAATTTTTGTACTTTTAAGGGGTGATTTTGAAAATATAGGGGGGCAATTTTCCTGTTTTGAATACATGTACCTCCGCCCTGCCAAAAAAGGGGAAAAAAATATGAGAAAAGGGAGGGGCAGAGAAAATTCTGTATGCACTAAAATCTCTTCAATGTACACCAACAAGAAATTTTTTTCTGTAACTCGCTTGATTATAATTATAAATTTATAATTCATGCATACTGCAAAGAAGATCAAAGATCTGTTCCTTTATGCTTGTAAAAATGGACAAGCAATAGCCTTAAAAATGAAAAAGAAAATAGGTAAGTAACTAATGTTTGCATTTTTATGGAAAAATTAAAGATAGTGCATGCTATACACGTATTATTCTGCTCCTTTTTGCAAGTGATGTTGGTCCATTTCTCATGCTAAGCAACTTGCTCTTGCTTCTTTGCTCCGTGTAAATAATTGATTCCATACAAGAGATTACACGGCTATAATAAAATTAATAAACTTGCTCCACCGAATGCTGTCCAAAAAAAGTAAAATAATAATAATAATAATAATTTTCTTTCCATGAATTCAAATGCAATAGTTTTAAACTTTTAATTGAACTCTTTCTTTAAATTTTAAATATCGTGGACAGGTGGTATTTTTGAAAGAGGAAAGTAAAAGATAGCGGTTTTTGCTTGGGACAATTCTATTTTTTTTATTATTATTTTTTTTATATGAGACAAATGGTTCAATCACCAGCTTTCATTATTTATTATTATTTTTTTTTTTGTCACGTGAGATGACTTGGCTCCTTGTCAGATATTTACTTTTGGTTGTATTCACTCAAAAAAAGTATGCATTCAACTTCAAGTACAACGGGTTCACTTAACAGCCACTGTTAAGTTCTCTAAAAAAAAAGTACAACGGGTTTGTTTCTCTCTCTGTCCGTCTGTCGCAATGATAGGTCTTCAAAGTTGCATTTGATTTTTCCTCTGTCATTACATATAATGTATATTGCTGTAAATTATTATTTTTTTTTAAATTAGATCATTTATTTATAGAGTCATAGTTCACTGACCATCTGTACTAGACTCCCACGTTTAGACCTGCATAACGTGCGGAACGGTCACTAAACTAGAGTGTTTCGTTAACCGTTTCGTTGACGAAACTGATTTTCAATTTCGTTAACCGTTTCGTAAGGGACGAAACAATCGAAATTAACGAAATTTTCGTGATTTACACATGGACGAAACTGTTTTTTCGTTTCGTCCAACCAGACAAAATCGTTTTATTGTTTCGTTAACCGTTTCGTCCGGACGAAACAAAAAAATGGATAAACGGTCTTCCGTTTGTAGGCCTACCCACGTTCTATTGCTATAAATTGTAATATCGTCCTACTCTTGCATGTAGTGCTTCCACTCTTTTGTTGGGCCGATCCGCCGATGACACCATATGTTTCTTTAGTGGGCCAGAATCCTGATTCCGGACTGGAATAGATAACAAAACAAACTAAGCTGGCGAAGTTGGGTTGCAAAGGGAATGATATCCTCTGGACGTCGCCCAAAGTGGACATCGGCATCTGAATCATCCGATCAATTATGGATGCCCTATGATTAATATCAGATTGATAGATCCGAAGAAAATTAACCGTCGAGATTAGATCGGACGGTCCTCGTTGAGATGTTCACTCTAATTAAGATTTCTAGAGGATATGAATCCGTTGCAAAGCATATAGGATTGTTGTTAGGGGTGAAAATGGCGACTGTTTTAATCGCTTTTTCGTTTCGTTTCATCCAAAACGAAACGAAATGGTTAAAGATTTTGGTTGCGTTTCAAAAACGAAACGATTAACGAAAGTTTGAAACGGTTTCGTCCATGTGTATTTTCGTGGTATTTTCGTGATTTCGATCATTTCGTCTAAAATAAAACGGTTAACGAAATTGGTAGTCAGTTTCGTGTCCAAAACGAAACGGTTAACGCAACTGACCATTTTCATGGTCGTTTTAGACGTTATGCACCCCTGATTGTTGTGCCACGTGTTCAATACCATTTGCAATAACAGATTCAGTACGAGTATATGAACTCCAATGGTATAATGGTATATGTGTGGCACATAAAAGGTTATGAGTTTCATAAGTTTGGTCCAATTGAGGCCAATTGACCATCAATTGACAATTGGGTAAGAAAATTGAGACAATAACCACACTATAATTTATTTGGGTAAGAAAATTGAGACAATAACCACACTATAATTTATTTACCCTTGATTAATTAAAAGTATGTAATTCATGCTCAATTAAGCTACAACAGCCTCAAGAAAAAACAAGCCCAAAGCAAATAAATAACAGAAACAAAAACTAATGGAAATTGATTAATGCTATTTGCAGTTTTGTCATCCCTTGTCATCGCTAAACAGAAAGTGAACACATAAAATAGACAAGATGAACATATATAGTGATCAAAGTGAACACATACAAACAAATAAGTTCAATAAAAATAAGTTGAATGTGCATATAAAAATCTGAACAAGAGATGACAACACTTATTTGTCTGTAAATGTTTATTTTGATCGCCTATATATTTATCTTGTCTGTTTTATGTGTTCACTTTGTGTTTAACGATGGCAAGGGATGGTTAAACTACAAATGACAGTTATCATTTTTGAAAACTAATTGCTAAAAAGCATAGAGATTGACTAATGTACATATCGCTCTCTGCGATTTAGAATCCAAATTGAACCTAAATAAGACAATCAAGCAAAGGGAGGAGTAGTACCTGTTAACAAGGCATCCATCGTAGATCAGACTGTTCCTAGAATCACATCCTCTGTCGCGCTGCAGAGTGCAGCGCTTTCATCACAACCGTCCAATCTATGATGGGTTCCCCGTAAATAATACCAGATTGATAGATCCGAGAAAATTTAACTGTCGAGATTAGATCGGACGGAGTGAAGTCGCGGCAGCGATTTGCAGCTTTTTTTGGTCCGGCAGAGGATTTTGGAAAAGAAAAGGACGAAAAGGAAAGAATATCCTTTCCAAACCGTGCGCCAACTCAGCTTCCAAATCCTACCATACGAATCACTAATCCAACGGCTTAAATGTAAACCGCAAGAAAAAATCGAACACGTGGCACAATCCGAACATTTCCTCCTCCAACGCGAACCATACCAGCTTTGGAATTGGGATTCCTGATGTCTGGCCAATTCGTTCTCTTGCGCGCCATATTTGCTCTGGTACACGCTCTCTTCCAAACCCTAATCATATTTAATTTTCGCCAATTACTAATTATAGCGTCAATTCGACTCCAGATCAGTAGTAGAGATTCTTTAATTGAGGGAACGACTAGAATTTGATGTACCTTGTTTTGTTTAAATGAGTAACAAACCTTCAGATTTGGTTTTAATTGTTGTTTAATTGCATTAGCACAGTCTTAAAATTGAATAATCCGGCTAGAATTAATTGTTAATTGATTGATCTGGAGATGCTTTTGTCGGATGTACTTGGTGAAAAGCGCTTGAGATTTGGCTCTTTTATGACTATGTAATTTAGGCCTAGTTAATCTCAATTCAGCCATAATACAACAAAATTACAGCGAAGAAACATAGAATGTGTCTATTAGTATTATAAGAATTTACTATTCTGGAAGGATACCTAGTGTAATGCTAATCCTTGGTATGATTCCAGACTTAACAAAGTTATTGTTTTATTGTACAACTCCTTGCATGTAGATCTAAATGTCAGGAAGGTCCCGAAGGATGCCTTCTAAGAAGTACGAACAGAAACAAGATATGAAAAATACGGTGGTTATTGATTCTGATGATGACTCTCTAGAGAGCCCTTCAAGAAATAATTTTTTTAAATACTTAGAAAGGAACAAAGCAAGTGTTGAGGTTTCTGATAGCAGCAGCTCAGACTGTGAGATTACAATACGTGACCAGTGGGAAGAGGCTTCTTGTAGATCGAAGAGGAGCAAAACTTCTACTTGGTCGAGCGAGTGTATATCTGACATGCCAGATGTGCTAGATTGCCTTGGTATGATATACACTAAGTACTGCAGCGATGATTTGCCGGACTTGGGTGTTGCGGGCTCTGATGTGGTGGTTGATCGAGAAAAGCACAAGGAAACGGCTGAATATAGGCATGCTGAGGAGGCTGAATGGGAATCACGGAAGCGGCTTTTGCAAATTCAGGTCTTATATGTTTTCAAGTGACAAACAGCCCCTTCAGCAAAATGCACAAATTTTAAAATATTTGCAAAATAGGCCCAACTAACATCCAATATGCAACCTTGTAACCTAATATGTGATTACATATTGTTAGATTTCCTCTAGATTGGCTTGGACAAAAAATGACTTATTAGACATAAGAGCAAACTTGACAACAGTGAACAATCTTTTTAAATTTTTTCTGGCAAATTGCTCATGAACAAGCTTCTTATCATGTTTCACCTTATGGTTGGGTCGTATTTGTAAATATCTCAACAATATTGATTCCCAATTGCTATCATCAGCAACATTGGGTGTTATCTGCAAACATTGCAGAAGTAGCTGTGCATGGATCCCATATGTCGCATCAATTTGTGTTAACGGACAAAAGGAAGCACCTTGATGTTTATATGATGGTTGTTTTCTTTGCATAGGCTGAAGAAGCACAGAGAGAGAGGAAAAGAAGGAAAGCTGAAAGTTTGCGGCAACTTGAAACTGAGAAGAGACAAAAGCAACGTTTAGAAGAGATTCGTCAGTCTCAGAAAAAGGTTGTGCAACCATCTTCTATCCATTGACTTCCCTGTTATTTATTATTTATTTAATTATTACCCTAGTTGATGCTAGATTTCAAACCTGCAATCTGCCACACTCAGGGTGTTGTTTGGCTAACTAAGCAAGATATTGTTCTCTGTTTTTTTTTTTACTATTATTATAATATCTTTTTTGGTTTATTTCACATGAGGCGTGGGTTCTCTACTTATAAATATTTTTTGTATTTGCACATTTTCCTTTCCTAATCTTCTTAAGATTTTCAGAATAAGCTTTCTTTCCACTAGAAAAGTAAATCATATTTTAATCTAAACATCCATAGTAATTTTGTATTCTGAATTGTATTTAAGGTTGAGGAGTTGGTAAATCTTAAAGAGAAAATACGTACTGAAGTCAGAAAGGAACTTGATGCTATGGAACGGAGATTTGGTACCATGGCTTCAATTTTGCGCAAATTAGGAGTACCTGTGGAGGGGGGTTCATGCCCTCTCTCGCATCAGGTACTTCTCCATATTCTTCCTTGCTTATCTATTCCCAATAATTGATATATGGTCTTTTTTCCTTATGTGCTCATTTTGTCTGTGTTGTTGTGGTGGCTTATGTCCCTAATGTAATTATGCTATGTTGTTATTATTTGTTGGGTTTGTGCAGGTAAATGCTGCATATAAGCAGGCTTTAAGGAGATTTCATCCTGACCGATTTTCTACCAGTGAGATTCATGAACAGGTCAAGGCTGAAGAGACCTTCAAATTTATCTCACGCTTGAAAGAAAAACGCCTCCCAAATATGTAACTTGTTTCATTGGTAGTTACATGAGAACCAGTGAATGATGCAATTATAAGTGCTATTCGGGCTCTTAATCAACCGATGCTTGGACCACAGGGTTAACACGTCATCCTGTTCTTCATACTGGATCATAGATGCTTTGTGCGTTTTATTATTATTTTTTTTTTTCATGTTTGTAACAAATTCTTGTTGGTTTTATTGTAGAAAATATTAACTGTTAGTGATAGGAGATGATAGGAGACTTAGATTGTTCGTTATAGTCAATTACAGCATGTAAGATAGGTTATTGTGCAATGTTCTTGCCAATCATAAATTTACGAGCACTTGTCCTTATGTAGCTGTAGTGTACATTGGAAGGCCTACAAAAGTTCAAGGTCGCCTTACATGGTCTGTTAAGTTAGGTCCGTTAAGTTGCTATAAATTTTCCATGGTCGGTTTAACGAGTAAAGACGAGAATATTTGTAGTGTTGCATTAGAATAATAAACCATGGTTGGCTTACATGGTCGGTTGCACGGTTTCTTTGGAAAACCATGGTTGGCTTACATGCTATCACAGGAATCATTTCTTCCCGTCTCATAACATATCAAGGTTTCCGGTTGTTTCATTGTTCCTGTGCTATCAGCCTATCACAAAATCATTCTACATGATTGCCAAGCTTGTCTAAAAAAACTTATGAATGAGAGAAATTAATTAAATTATGATACATTTTAGATTACACAAAACAGAATGCTCCGCTAATATTTCCCTACAATTAAGTCCCACTCTGACCTAAACTAAACCATTCTGCTTACAAAAACTGAAATACAGAAGATAAAGAGCTAAAAATGGGGTGAACTTCCTAGGCAAGCCTTAAACTGAATCACCCATAAAGCACGTACAGACTGTCAAAATTGCACCCCCAAATTGCCACATTTTGGCAACTTCCCGCAAGTCAACCATCCAAAGTTCCAAGCTAGAATACAGCGCTAAGTTTAAATGGCCAGCATATATAAAAAATCATAGAGCAAGGCCATGCAGTGTAATAACACCAATCAGCAAGCGCTATGACTTCAAATCCAGATTTTGAGATTCAAATGGCTAATCCAAAGTAATCAATTTAATCTACATGTCTTGTACATCAAAAATTTAAAATCTTTTAAGATTCTTTTTCTATTATTTTGGATAGGGAAACAACCTTTGAATTTAAAAATTTCCAGACCTGCCAATAGTAAGTGATTTTCCATATTGAAAATAAAAATAGTAAAGAATACTAAAAGTTGTAAATATTAATTTTCTAAAAGATTTCAATATTGTGGATCAAATTGAGCAGATCAGATTGGCCATCTGGATCTCAAGTAATGGGATTTGAAGCCATAATATCTGCTGGTTGGTGCTAAGCAACAGACAATACCCTAACTCAAAATAATATACACAATTAGAATCACTAAGGCTCTGGAACAACTTTGGCAAATGATCAGTAAAAGAACAGAGAGACCTTAATTCATATTCTATCGTCTCCTTTTTCTTCCCTTGCCGAGTTGTCCTGACTTGAAGGCGTGCTCTTGTTCTTGGAGAAAAGCCATGGCCTTACCATACTTCTCTGCCCTCTCCTCCTCTTGTTCTCTCATTTTCCTTTCTTTCACTCCCAACAAGAATGCATTGTCCTTGCGCAGCTCCCGGATTGCCCCCTTCTTCTCACTCTTCAATTGTTTAATTAGCCTCTTCTGCTTTACCCTCTCCCGGTCTGGATCATAATCTACTCCCTTCACAAAGCTGTAAAATTATATTAAGATAAATTATGAGATAACAGTGGTACAAGTTTCAGTTAATTGAAATTGCAGGAAGTTGAAAGATTGCATACTTCTCTTCAAATTTGGGATTCAATAATCTGATTGGTTCAGGCTTCTTTTTTCGCATCTGAAGTGGTTGCCTCAGTTGATGGTGCTCTGCTGTTTTCTTCTTAATTATATCGTCAACATCTTGCAAATTGCCCCTTAGGTGGCTTGGAATTTTGTACTTGTCTAAAATGGTACGCAGTAGGGAGGAAACTGGCTCAAATATCTCAGGGAAGGCACTTAAGTCTTCATACACATGAGCAAATCCCATCAAAGCTTCAGCAGCCAAATGGAGAACACTTGCCCTGCAATGTAAAAACCACAAAAATTTCCAATTTCAGGTTTCATAACATACTTTGCTATGTCTTGTACCATGACAATAATACGACTTTCTTAGTTCTGTTATTCTGTACTTATTTAGGAAGAAGGATGTACAAAACATAGAATGAAGCGATCAGGGATAAACCAACAAAGCAAGTTTTTTTTTTTTTGAAACCTTGACAGTAGCTTTTTTTGAAACCTTGACAGTAGCTGTCAAGTGAACCAACAAAGAAAGTTGAATGTAAAATGCTAATAAAATTGATTGAGTGAAAATTTTCTTACTTGAAAGTGTCAGAGGAAAACACAGGAGAGTCAGGCGGCATGTCGATAATGGAGAGGATATCGATAAGGCTGACCTCGCATACCTCATTGTCGATACAGAGCCATGACTTCACTGTTCTATGCCCATCGAGTTCACTCAACTAAATAAGAGAACAATAATATCAATCTAGTTCGACTTTGCAAGGACATAAAATAATACAAAGAAGATTATTGCTAAACACTTCAATTAGAATACATAATTGAGCTGGTTTCTATGAGAATGGAATATCATACTCAAGTTTTGACTCCTAATCATACTAATTAATACAATAAAGAATATTACTTGGGAGGGCAGTTCGAATCCTTGTCGGCCATCAATGCAGGACAGAAGAAGGGTTTGTAAAAACATCATGGCTTCCGGACAGAACTTCTTTGATTGCTTGGTCAGCTACAAACAACATTAAAAAATTTAGATAAATAAAAAGAAAACTACAAGGGAGAGAATAATTTGACAATGACTTGTTCCTCAAAATCAAATTAAAAATTGCACACATATTTTCCAGCACTAGATAGTAGATAGGCTGGCCAGCAAGTTTGGTGCAATTTGAAAATGGCTTAGTCATCAAGTAGTATGAATTTTAATAGTTCAGTTTTAACACCTATTTATCAGCTACTTTAATCCATCAACCAATTTGAGATATTAACATTGTAATTAATTGCACCAAATGATAGACGAATTATCTTAAGTGATGGTGAAATATATACGCTCTTAATTTTTTTTTTTTTGTATAGTTTTGACATTAGTTGCCACAATCAAGTGAATTCATTGTCAATCAAGGTTTAAAAATCACTGATAACACAGAGATTATTGCTGTGTAGTATTTTTTTCAGCCCTTGTGCATAGAATCAACCGTTTAGCAATGTTGTCAATTCCGCATCATCTAGCGCTCATAAATACGATTTACTGGTCATCATTTACCACAAATATCAGCCACAGCACTTCTTTTGACTTTTTCTTCTTCCTTGTGTGTCTCCTGACTCTTATGGCATCCTCTTTTCTCTTTATGGGCCCAGTGCTCTTGATGCTGCCTGTTAGCCTCTCTCCTTGACCCTCAATGGCTTACAGCTGATGTCGCTCAGCCAGGCCTTATTTCCGTCTCTTATTGCGCACTGCTCCTACTCATACCTCTAGTCCACTCTCCCCCTCATCACCTCATGGCCTGATTACATCCTCGCACCACTCTGTGCTTCCATTCTTCAGAATTTGAGGATTTCCGACAAAATTGGGATAATAGATACCTTCTTTCTTTACCATGAGATACTCATACCTCTCTATGCTCTCTCATCCTCTCTCTCTCTCAGCATTATCCATGAGATAATCCATGAGTAGTTGCAATTCATGCTTCTGCTTTATTTCCCGTTAATTTGCTTCTATATTACCGAACTGTTTGCAATTTGGTTTTATATTCTGGTGAATTTTTTTTTTACATTTGGTAGCAAGAGAGAGAATGGCGACGAGGTAGATTACTATGCTATTTTGGTGAGTTTAAAGAAAAAGTGGTCTTCCTAAGGGACTACATACAACTCAAACACTAGAAGACTTAGAATATTTGTTAGCCCTACCAACAGTTCTTTCACTTTGTCTCTCAGGATTTTGTAGTTTTCATGTCATATAGATGATTTTACTGTACTTTGACTTATTTCTATAACTGAAATCTCATGTCATGCACTGCTCTTTCACTAATGCAATATAACCTCCGAAATTTCCCATTAAAAGAAATCATGACTTAAAGGGCTGAGCTGGCACGGCCTTTAATGCTGTTTCATTTTCATTATTTTCCCTTTAATTCTCCTTCATTTGAATTTATGTTTTTATGCAAAAATCACAGTTAACTCTCAAATATTGAAGTATAAAAACTGTCTGAAAAATATTTGCTTGCTCAACTTCATTCAGGACTTTACTGATTGATACTGTACTGTGCAGAGCAGCTGGCTGAACTACATACAACTCAGTCTGTGTACTGGCTGCCCTTTTTCTATACTGACTGAACTTCCAAAGGAGAACCAGGAAATCATGCTTTTCAAATATTATTATATTTCTTCCCATTTTAATTATAATTGTTCTTTAAATTTGAAAAATGACGGTACAACGGGGCTAGGTGTTTAATATAGTGGCTGGAGGGGAAGTAGCATCCGTTGCTAGCATCATAAGCATTTCAGATTATGCAATGCCTAATGTTTTATATAAACCTGCCAATATTGTGGTCCGCTTTAAAGCTGCTAAAAACTAGTACTGCTAAACAATATTTTAAACCTTGTTGTCAATACAAATTAGGTAAAGGTCAAATCCAGTAGAGACTTACAGAGAGAAGCATGCAGCACAAGAAACAACCAACAGCCAAATCACGAGAAGACTCTATCAGACAATGCATCAGATACTCACAGATGAGAAGAAGCATTGGTGTCATCACTGGGTGACGAAAATCAGAGCACGGGAATGTCATCGACCATAATCTCATCAGCATTACTGTTTTCAAGCTGGGCCACCCACTTTTCCCTGTATAACTAAAAGTATCAGATACCCAATGAAGCAGTACACATATTCCAACTGTGAGCTCAAAATAAAGATGAAGACGTATAAATGAGAACAAAAACAGACCTGGAGTCTTGAGGTCTTCGCAGAAACGAGTACGAATTTGAATAATGCGTTGTCTGGCACAGATGGCTGCAAAGTAAGGAGTCTCGGTGCTCATATCTATCAATGGTTTGACAAGAGAATTTATTATCTTCAAGTTTACTGGGCCCTGACTAGCCAACACCGCAAAGTATTGCACAAGCACGCCATAGAAAACCTATAAAGTATACCCCAAAGCCATAGCCTCTGTTAACAGTTTATATGAACTCAAACATTTTCTGTAAAAGCAGTTTACACTATAAAAAATAGCTAGAATCCTTGACAATTTTACAAGGAAACAAGTAATAATTTGAAATACCTAATAATCAGAACTACAAGTATAATCCACAAGAAAAAAATAGAACTTGATGCAAGTTTTACCAGTCATCAAACAACTTGTAACGAACAATGCTAATTGCATTAAATTTGTTGTGCAACCAATTGATAAGGCTAACAGCAAGCTACCAACCTTCTTTTCCTTTCAATTCTTTTTATTCTTTTTAGATAAAATTCTTGACAAGATCATCAAGTTAATCTATTTGTCAATGAATTCTAATCATAATAAAAATAAAAAAATTACCTGCATCTTCCTCTTGTTCTCTGGACCTAGACGAATAGAGTTGCAAGCTCGGATGCGGTTGATAGCCTCTAACACCTCACTTTCTGACCTGTTGTCAAGCAACGCATTCAGTTCATTCAAGTTACTTGGGGCCTCAATCACAAAGGGGAGCCCCTCAACGACTGCTTTCTCATTTCGAACAGCTGCTTTTCCAGCTTTACACTCAGTTTTTATCTCCTTTTCATTGATATCCTCCTTTCCCTCCGGATCTGCGATCGGCTCATCTTCGTCACTTTGCTCCCAATCTCGTGCCAACATATTCTTGCCAAACTCTACTTCATCTTCATCTTCACCATCATCATCACCTTCGTCATCTTCATCTCCATCGTCATCGTCATCGTCATCGTCATCGTCATCGTCTTCTTCATCTTCATTTCCATCTTCCTTATCACCTTCTTCCTCACCATCATCAGATCCATCACTTCTATTATCTAAGATTGAATCAGCCCAGCCCTTTTTGTTAGCTGTGTCATTGTCTAGAACAAAGGAGTCCCCAAGATCATCCCCAGATGCTGATCTCAACTTCTTCTGTGTTGTCTTTTTACCATCTGCACCATCATCGTCACTGTCTTCCTCATCCTCAGAACTACCATCAGGTGCATGCATTCTTTTTTGCCGCTCCTCCTAAGAAAGGTACTATCCTTTTATCAATAAAAATAAATGAAAGGGGTCATCGATATTATTTGTAAAAGACATAAAAATGGACCAAACCTCCAATTTCTCTAGACGCTCTCTTTCCTCCTGGGCTAATTCTTCAGGGGTTTTAGTACGATCCGATGGACGAGCACGTGCATCCATTGCCATTTGTTTTACCAACTTGTCATATGCATCAGGTTTGTCCTAAAAACAATAATATAAGAAGTACAAGATTCAGTTCACAAATGATTATATTGGTAGAAGGTTCATATGAGTTCCCAGATACCCAAAAAAGATCAATAAATTGAAAAAGACTAATACATACCTTGTTATGAGACTCGCCAAACTTTGAACTTGCCAATCCTTCATTTTGTGAAGGAGTCGCATCTTTTTTATTCAGTAAAGCTTTCGAAGGAATACCCTTCGAACTTAAAGCGAGAAATGCGTCTGTTTGGGCCAATGATGCAAAATCTCGGTCCAGTTTCTCCAAAAGCCGTTCCTCTTCCTCCTTGTCCTTTGCTTTTTGGGCCTGATGTGCAATAAAAAAAAAATTACCCAGAGTTATAAAAAATGTTAAGCGCGAGACTTCCCAGTACAAACACTAAGCACAGATATTGAAGCTGAAATAAAATGAATTATACCTTGTAAAATTTACTCTTTTCAATAATCTCTGCCATAACTTGCTTCTTTGATTTGTGGCCCTGCTACGACAATATATTATATCATCATATCTAGCGACAAGTAATTGTGGGATTAAACGACGAAATGTAGCTATAGCTTCCATAAAGATTCTTTGCACTGATTATGTTTCAGAAAAAAACTCACCTGCTCCTCTCCCACAGGCAAGTTCACATTCAAAGAGCGTGACATGTCCTTCATGTGTAAATTCTGCGGTAATTCTCCATTATCTGCAATTCCCGCAGCATCATTACAATAAGAAACAATGACAGTCAATTTATTTTTATCTTATTTGCATAACATGCTCAGCATCTTAATATTTACAACTATAACACAACCATTAGCTTATGGTAATAATATTCAGGTCCACTCTATATATTCTGTTCAGTACCAAAGTTCCTACCAGCAAATGAAATGAGCTCATTCCTTTCCACTGTCCAAATTTATTTAACTAGAATAAAGCATAATGATATTAAACGTGTGCTTTATACTAATTTTCACAGGTCCATTAGGCGAGCTTAAAAATGAACACCAAGGTGCATTTTACTCAATTTTGCTGGCTTATCCAGTTATAATTATTATTGCAGACTAAGCCAAAAATGATGGATTGATAATGCAAATAAGAGCAATTAAATTCACGATTTCAAAATTTCAGTAGCTGTTATTTGCAAGATCCTAATAATTAGGGTGATCAGCAAAATAGCCGATTTAAGGATAAAATACTTCATGATAAATACTGTAATTGCTTTACTAAAATTATTCAATAAAAAAAAAAAGTACCATCAGCGTCATCCTCATCAGGAGGTATGAACTCCTCAAAATCATCCTTGTCAGAAACTGATTCTGTAAAAGGCACTGCCATATCAGCTTCTTCCTCATCATCAGACAAATTGAACTTGTTCTTTCTCTTCAATTTTGACTGCAAATTAAACCAATAGTAAATCAGTCCAACCCAGAAAACACCTAAAATAATTATTGAACACAAAGACTGTTACAGGGGAAAAGACATACCATGCGCTCCTTTTGAAGACGCAAAATCGCCTTCTCATACTCTTTGAGGGAATCATCGTGCTCACCAATTCTCTTGTCTATAAATTGAGATGATTTGGCACTCTGTTCATACTCTTTCAGTAATGTTTTCTTCCTCTGTCAGAACAATTAAATATACCCACTATTGTAAGGAAAAGGATAGCCCATTTCATTATAGAACATAATAGGTTGAGCAGAAAGCTGAAATCTTTCTTCTTTTATTTTTTCCCCTCCCATACAAGCTGCCTGACATAAATCAAAAGGCAATTGAATAAAACAGAACCTTTTGAATGGCGAGAGAGCGCGACAAACCAACGCGGCGCTCCTCTCCCTTGCGCTTCTTCCCTAAGAGATCGAACTTGCGCCGAGACCAGATCGTCTCGAAGGGGTTCTCTTTCTCCTCCTTGGTTGGTTTCGAACCGCGTGGCCGAGAAAGGACGCTCTTGAGCTTCTTGTTCTTATTCTTCTTCTTTTTACTGCTGCTGGTATTTGCCTCCGTTTGCCTCGGCTCTGGTCGGGTTTTCGCCATGATTGAGAAGGGTTTTGCTTGTCAGAGGTGGCGGGAAGCGGCGGCTTGAGCAGTTGAGCTAGGTAGAGGTAACTGGTAAATTGGAAAGTATAAACCCTTGCGCGGTTGTTCAGACTTGAGACGATTAATTATTCAGCCCGTATGAGCTATCAGTGGAATTTAGAATAAATTTGGGCTAACTTCGAATTGTCTTAATCCTGTAACAAGGCCGTATTGGGCTTTCATATCACTTGGATTAAATGATAACCAGGTCTTATATGCACCATCCAACAAAAAACCATCCAAACCATCCAATAGGCCCAGGGACTGAAATTGGACCATTTTGGACTGTCTAGACGCATTTGCCTCGTGTTGATAGGGCTGAAAATGGTAGCTGTTTCGACCGTTCTTTCGTTTCATTTTGTCCGAAATGGAACGGTAACGGTTAAGAATTTCAGTTTCGTATAAAGAACGGAACGGGTAACGTAAATAGAAATACAGTTTCGTCTCAGAACGAAACGGTTAACGAAACAGAGCTGTTTCGTTATCGTTTATTTCGTCTATTTAATCCTAAATTGTATGGTATTGCTATTAATTGGATTGCAGAGGAGAGATGGCGGAGAGAACAATGGAGTCGACTAAGTTTTTAGGTTTTCTGCGTCGCATCTTTTCGTCTCCATCAGAACACAAC
The DNA here is from genome assembly GCA_027562975.1 of Rhynchospora breviuscula. Classification (NCBI taxonomy): domain Eukaryota; kingdom Viridiplantae; phylum Streptophyta; class Magnoliopsida; order Poales; family Cyperaceae; genus Rhynchospora; species Rhynchospora breviuscula. The sequence goes on along the minus strand of CM050401.1, from coordinate 32,408,724 downwards.
ACATATTCCTCTTCTCCGCTAAACCCCTTTCTCTAATCATCTCTCTCACCTCTCTTCTCTTACGCAGCAACCAACTCCACAGCTGAACCCATCTACCCTCTCCCACCCTCTTTGTGCTCTTCTCTCCTACAGAGCCGAACAACCAAAGAAAAAAAAAATGAAGATCCTCCCCTTCCTGAACCCTCTCGGCCCCCACCTTCCATCCACCACCATTTTACAAGATCGAACCACTGTTGGAAAGCTCTCACCACCCTCCTTCTATTGTTACCCTTGGATGCCGCCATCTCTCCCTCTCTTCGCCGCAAAAAATCATCAAAGATTTAGACTTGATGCCATCAACTCCCCTCTTGAAGCTGTTGTTCACTGCCACGGCTCTCTAATCGACTTCTACACCCCTCATCGACCTCAAGCTGCTGCCGGAGAGCCCCACCACTCTTTGTTTTCCGACCATGCCACCTTGGTTCTGCTATGCTGGAGTTTTTAGTTGCAGTGAACCTTAATTCAAAGGTAATGCAGTGAACCTTTAATTTTTGTGTGTGTTTTGGTTTCTTTGAGCAGTGAACCTTTTGTGATTTCCTCAATTTTCGAATCTTTTTCATTTTTTGTGTAAATGATGAAGTAAATGGCTACTATTATAGAGAAAATGGCTACAGTAAAGAATTACTGATTTTTAAGAAATATTGGTTTTCAAAGCTGGTTTTTACAGTTAAGAATTACTGATTTTTCAGAAAAAATATTTATGGATTCCAAGCGAATTACTGGTTTTCAGTAAGCTGGTTTGTTACAATTTCTGATTTTAAGGATTCCAAGCAAATTACAATTTTTCAGTAAGCTGGTTTGTTACAATTTATGAGCAATTTAACTATTTCATTTTTGCAACAGTGGAGACTTGGAGCAGTGTTTTGAGATATTTGATTATGATGGTACCAGCTGTTGGAGTTATGTCCTAGAAGTCAATAATTTAATGACTTAAATATTAGTTTATGTTATTGATGATATTTGATCATTTGTTCCTAGGATTTATTATTGACAGATCATTCAGGTTGAGGATCTGAATTGTGGATCTCTGTGGATCATTCGTTAGAATGACAATAATAAATCTAAACTGTCAATAATCTTGATAATTAACAAGAAACATTAATTATCATATAAGATTAGTACGCAAGTTAAGTGATGATTAAGTTCTACAAATCATAGGTAAAGAGTTACCAACTTAATTGCATATGTGTATGTTATTGGAACATAGCACGGGACTTGACCCAATGAAATAAACATATGGATTGTGTTATGTGTCATTGTTTATTTCATATGAGTTTGATTCTAAGTTTGAGATGGTTCAACTTTTCCACACGAGGATAGGTTCTATAAATATCGTCTACCGTTGATTCCTGATAAGGGCTGCTATACGGACGTTATTTATGTTCTCTTGAATTGTGCGGGGAAAAGTTGTTCATCAAGAAAACCGTATGTCCCTCATTAGTATACCTAGTGAGTGATGATATCTGTTTGGGCCCCTTGATGGAGTTGGATTGTTTGGCCAACTTGTGCAATCAACTCTAGATCAAGAAACGTATAATCTGCAAGAATGACATATTCCTATCTTGGATTATACGATGATATCATGTGACATAAGAATCGGACAAGGAAATACTTTTATTTCTTATGCAGAATTTGAATATTTGTATCAGTACATTATTTATGCGAATTGGGAGTCATAACGTGTTGCTAGATACCGCTTATGATTATTGGAATCAAATAACGATTTAATTCCATGGCCAACATAGCATAAATCCTCAAAGGGTCACACAAATAAAAGTTTTAACCATGTAGTGCATTATTTATTTATTCGCAGCAGTGAATGCAATGAAAATATGATAAGTTGATTAATTAATTATGTGCTGTTGCGAACCGTTATAATTAATTAAATCAAAGGGATCATATAGAAATAAATTAATGTATTTGCTAATCCAAAAAAAAAAATTATCAATAAGTTGATAATTAATTTTAACATATTTAATAATATTGAGCTTATTGGTTTTTATTTAATTAGTAAATTAAAAAAATCCGACTTTAGAACAAATAAGAGAGCATTTAATTAATTGAATTAATAGGTTAAATGCAACATGTGATGTTGCATAATTAACCACATAAATTTTCAGATTTGGAAGGATTTTTTAGTCCATCTAAATTAAGAGAGAAAGAGGTTGGAGTTCCTATATATAAGAATGTTATTTTAGGAAACCCTAACCTCCTAGAATAGCCCCATCTCCTCTTTCTCTCCCCTATTCAAATTTTGGACGAATTTTTTCAGAAAAATATGATTTTTCTCTCTTCCATTGCTCTCTTCTCTTATCTTTCATAGGTCTCATGTGTTGAGAATAGTTCTGCCAATAATTCAATAGTTAATTGATTGGAAGAACACAAGGGATTGGCATCGTTCTAGAGTTTGTGATAGAGGTTTCAGAACCTAGGTCAAATGAATTTGTATTCCTTCGTTCTACCCTACTAGTCGTTGGGCAAAGCTAAGGGTCGATCCACAGGGACAGTAAAAATGATTACCGGACTTAATTTTTCTTAAAAGCTAGACAGAATGATTTTTGTGAAGTTTTAATATAAAAAGGCAATATTGAATAACAATTAAAATTAAAGATATAAATGATAAAATATTTTTTTAGGTTGATTTTTGTATTTTTCTAGACTCAAACAGATGCAAGAAAATGTCCTAAGGATTTGGGTTCATTTAATTTGGCTCTGGAGCGTCAACGCTACTCGCTTTCGCGCGTAACAGAGGAAATTTCGGACCGAAATTTATAAATTCCTGACCGAAATTTATAGACCATCGTGCCGAAATTCACTCCAGACTCTCTGTTTTGGTTTGATAATTTTTGGTTAAGTTATGTGAAGGTTACTTGTCGACCAGACCTAAATCCTGACCTCAGCTGTCGCAATTTTGGATTGGATTTGGTAAGGAACTCGATTTTTACCACGTAACCGACTAGTCCTAGACTTTCGTGTTGGAATTTAGTCAATTAAGGTCTTTGTGTTGGAATTCCAGAGATATCTAAGTCCTTTCAGATCAGTAGAAACTACACCTATCGGTTGATCAGTTAACCCCTCTTTCGAGTGAATGGCTTACCTCAAATACTTAGTAATTTTTACGATCTATTCTAGTTTAATGGCCTAAAGACGCTGCAGTTCATCCATAGGTAAACAATCAAACAAATCATAAACATAGCCAAGCATATAAATAATATCTCAACACAGCAACATCACATAACGTAGTCGTATCTCATCAAACCATAACAAACACCAAATTAAACTACTACCTAACCTTAAGACATATTAAAATTTAGCCTAACATATTCAAACTACGAATAACAACAAGTATCATGCATAAAACAACAAATAAACCCATAGAATAACAAGATAAAGTCATGAAAGAGTTAACCAAATAGCCTCAATGCTTTACTTCTTCTTCTATGGTCAGAAATCGATGGAGAACAGATCTGGGTAGCTGCCGCCGTGTCCAAACTCCGCTGCCTTGCCTTCGAACTTCGTGGAAAGAGCCAAAAACACTTGTGCAAGAGATGGAAAACTATGTGGGAGAAAGTAATGATCTTCGTCTGCCTGTGAATCACGCCTAGAAATACCCAGGGAAAGTCCAGAAGGCGGCTAGGGCCAGAGAGAGCCTTTCCTTTCTTGCAGAATTACCAAATTTCACCTTCCATATATAAATTTCGGACCGAAATCTGTGGATTTCGGACCGAAATGTCGCTCTTGTCTCGGGGTATGGGCTGAAACTTGGGCCTTCGTGAGGAATTTGATCTGCCTTGGTGCTTGTGGGTCTTTCCGGGTCTATTTCATGCGTCTGTGAGCCAGGAATGAGTCGTCTGGCTATGGATTAGGCTCAAATCTTTCTTGTTTGTCGTGTCTCGTCTTCAATTTTCACGAAAATTCTACAAAATAAATAAGAAGCGGCGGCAGTACCAATATCCTGGAAATCACAGTTAATTATGAGGTAATTGCATTGGTTTGAGTGTAATTTTGATGCTAAGCATGGTCAAAATGAGTATAAAAATAAGAGATATCAAATCCCCCCAAACTTGAGCCTTTGTTTGTCCTCAAACAATATCCTAAGTCTAAAGGAATCGACAATACCTAGACTTACCATTAAATCATCTCAAACCAAACAATGCATTGAAAAATCGATCATTCAAATTTACTCAAAAATTTCACACAATGAATTAAAGCAAGTTCAAAAATTGAATTCAAGGACAAGGGTTTAGTTTTTTTGAATTAAATTCGTGCCTCTCTTAGTCCTAATGAATTTCATTTTTCGAATCAAGAACCCTAGCTTCTCTTCGTCAAAACAATTGCAAACTCAAGTTTAATTGCCCGTTCTTTTTCATGTCTCACAAAAATTTGTAAAGGTATTTTATCAAAGTCAAAAATTTTATAATGAACCCTTCTCAAACATTTTCATTTTCACCAATTTTCATTGTGCAAGTCGAGTCGTGGGGCTTTGCACCCTAGAGGATTTGATGCGAGTCATTGACCTTGTAAAAGCTACTGGCACATGTCGCACCAGGGAGGTCGGTCCGGTTTTTACGCATTTTTCGCTACAGACCACTACGGACTTCAAGCAGATTTTTGTTTCTGTTAAGTTCCTTAAGCCTCCGATATTTGTGGTTCAGTTGGTGGGAAAAGGTCTCGACGCGTCCTCGTTTTCACAACTATTTTGGATTTAAGTCACTTTAAAAATTTGCTCGTTGGTGATTCAAGCATTCAAAACACATCCAGATTCATCTTATAATTTTCCAAATTCATAAAATCCCTTTTTAAACAAAAGTTTGCAAGATACAAAATCGTTCACTCGACAAAAGCTTATGAGATTTGACTTAGACCATTTCGACAATTTCCAAGCATCCAAATTCGGGTTCTTTTATCTCAAATTTTTTTTCAATTCGGTCTATTGGTGCACAAATCAATTAAAAGCATCTAAACAATCAAGAGTCCTTGAGAAAACAAGACTTTCAATATGCTTTTGAAATTCAAACAGTGTGAAACAATGAGAAATTCCATCAATTGAATCAAAACAGAGACTGCACATGCATAAGAAATCAATTTCCCAATTTTTCAGAATTTAAAATGCATCAGAAAAATTTAACAGCAAAAATTTCGGACCAAAATGACCCTGGTACCCAAAATCCATTTTTCCAGAAAATATTTCGGACCGAAATTAAATAAATTTCGGACCAAAATTTTTCATTCAATTTCAAAAACAGCGTGTAATAATTCAAAATTTGGCAATTTTTCCTCTGTATCCCCCCCCCCAAACTGAATAATGCACTGTCCCAGTGCTTCACATTCACAGAAAAAGTAAAAAGGAGGGGAAATTGCACATACCAAATCAATAGAAGTGACCGGGGCCACCGTATGGCCCGCCTGGAGGGTTGTTGGGGTTGTAGTTGGGGAAAATGTCCAGGAAGCCTCCTGCGTGCTGCTGCTCATTTGGCGCGAAGATCGGATTGGATTGCGCTTGTCGAGGTGGAGCAATTGGATGTGTCTCTGGAGGAGGACCGTGCCAAGAAGCGCTTGGTTGTTGGGGTTGCTGCTGTGGTGTAGGCTCATGGTGAGTCGAGTGCACGGAGGGAATGCTCGAGGAATCCGGAGAAGGCAAGTTTGGGTCATTGCCTCTGCCTGGCCAATACCCTTTTTCCAAATAGAACTTAATGTCATTGGTTGTGTCAATCGAGTCGCTGAGTCGCTGCCCAAAGCTTTCAAGTTGCTTTCCATAGTTCATCACTTCATCAGAAACTCTGCCCAGCTGTAGGCCAAACTCATCTTGCCTCTCGATGCTTGTTCTCACCCCTTCCTTCACATCCTTGATATCAACCAACATCGCCTTCATCAGATCAGTCAATTCTCCATACCACGGTGGGTACGCAGTCGTACTGGCACGTCCCCCAGAGCTCTCAGGTACGTCTGTGTGCATGGGAGTGGGCTGAAAGTACATGGAGCCTCTGTGCTGTGCTGGCTCCGGCTCTGCATAATCATAAGGAACTAACCAAGTAGAAGGGTCAGAAGGATCTACCTTGTTTGGGTATGGCAAAAGGAAACCTTGGCGGTTATGCATCCTCCATCTGTACTTGTACAATGGTCCAACTCCTTCAATCTGAATGAACTGCATCTCTCTGTACCTGTCTGCATCAGTAAATGACCATGCTGTGCAATCCGTCCGCTCTGGTAGCGGAACATCTGATGCAAGTGCAAGAAGAGTAACAAAGGCACCCATAGAGATAGCACCAGTACCTGTCTGATCACGCTGGTCAATCCAATGATCTATCATGAGCTTAATGATGCACAATTTCTGTGGCTCAGGCTGAAGTATTTGATCCAAGAGCAAGAGATCCTCTGTGATGGCACGCCTCATGGTCTCACCTCGAGAAAACACCATGGACGCTATCGATCGGGTCAAAATCCTCAAAGTAGGGTGTTCAATCAAGTGGATAAAAGTGTTAGATCCTGGGGAGCGTGTAATCCGGCTCCAAACCTTATCTCTTCTCCCTTTACTACCTCGCCCCTTGATATCCCTAACTGGGCATCCAATCTCCAACCTAAACACATGCCCAATTGCATCCGGCGTGGTTCTAATATCAGCATTATTCATCCTATACTCAATCCAATCCTCCCCATTCCTCTTGATCCATTTTAGAGAAGAGAGAAATTCAAGAGTATACCTTTTGTAGGCATGGTGTTCAATTGACCAGAACCCTTCAGTAAACCCAATTTTTGTTGTCAACTCCAAGAATTCATCCTTGACCCCAAGTGTTTTCAACACATCCAAATCTACCAGCCTGGTATGCTCGATGGGTCGCCTCAAAAGCCGCTTGTAATTGTCAAATTGCCATTTCGTAGGCATGTAGAAACCGGCTTGTGCTTCGTACCTCGCAGCTTCGGGGTCCCTGGCCTCATTACTGCCCAGAGGCGGCTGTCTGGAAGAAGAACCTCCCTCTCCACGGGTCTGGGACCTAGTTTTTCTTCTCAAAAAGTTCATTTTGCTTCACAAAATCACACAGTTAGTCGCAAATTTCGGTCCGAAATCCAGAAATTTCGGTCCGAATTTTTGAGAAAAGTTTCAGTTTAGTCCCTGTCTTTTGTGTAATTCCTCCAATCTCTCGGTTATAATTCAAAATTTCCTCCACAATCCTTTTAAACCCTGTTTTAGCCCCTTTTACGTCCCAGAAAAATCAAAGAAGAGAGATAGGAGAAGTTTTGACCTTTAAAAATCCTTGGAAAATTCAAATTCCATTCTGTGCATCAAGGAAGCACATCCTGCTGCAGGAACAAGAGGCAAGAGGCTCAATACACTGCAGGAAGACCAAGGGAACCAAATTTCGGCTCTGTTTTGGTGCGAAATCGCCGGCTTCAACTGAAAAATCCGTCGCGAATAGACCGCCTCGTCCGAAACGAACGACACCAGTGAAGAGAGGGCAGCGAGGTGGTTCTGATGGAGGTTCGATCTGTGGCAATGGTGGAGAAGAGATGAGGCGTGAGTGGTGGAGTTGGGTTTCGGGTAGAGGTGTGAGCCGATTTTTCGTTTTCTTGAGGTATTCGAATGGGGAAGAAAGGGAACCAGGGAGAGGGATGGGTTTGTAGGTTAGTGGGTCGGGTTTGGGCTATTGGGTATGGGTTTTTATTGTTAAAAATCCGCATCCATCAAGGAGAATGAAAATTTCGAGTTGGGCCTGCAGAAAATAAACAGTGAAATCATTAAATACTCGGCCCAAATGATATTTAAAATTAATAGTGGCCCAAAATAATTAAATGAAAACCCAAAACAGGAAGGACAATCTGAAATTTCGGACCGAAATTTCTGCTTTTTGGGGCGAAATTTTGTATCCGATGAATTCAATTGAAGTTTCAGATGCTCCATTCTTCCTGAAAATTTCACACCATGCTCTCTAAAAGGTAATCCAAGATTGTTGCGAATAAAATTCTGATTTCATCACTGGAATTTCAAAATTCGCTGAGAAAGACTCAATTTCGTGCGATTTCCAAGACTTGTCGCGGTGCAACTCGCATGAGGTCGTGCGAAGGCCAATGCTTGCTGGCCAGTGGTGCTCTAGCACGAGTTGCTGCTCTGTTTAGCTCCATTTGACTCCTCTTTTTTTTTCTGCACAAAAACAAAAGAAAGAAATTAAACTAAATTTTTTTATATTTTCTCATTTTTCCATTTTTTTTTATTAATTTTTCCAAAATTTTTTTTATATTTTCGGATTTTTCTGAATTTTTTTTTTTTTTTTTTACGCTTTTTTTTTTATTTTCTAATTTTATGAAAAATTAAAAACAATAAAAATTGAAAAGAAAGAGAGAGTGTCTTGGGTTGCCTCCCAAGAAGCGCTCGTTTAAGGTCATTAGCTTGACCACCCTTGGCTACGTTTCTTTTGTGGGTTCGGAGAGGTAAACGCTAGCCACCTTTTCCATATCCTCGTTGGCGATGTAATGCTTCAATCTTTGTCCATTGACTTTGAAAGGCTCCGAATCCTTATCACAAATGTCAATAGCGCCAAAAGGATAGACTTTCACAACACGAAACGGTCCAGACCACCGCGATCTCAACTTGCCAGGAAAAAGCCTCAACCTTGAGTTGAACAAAAGTACTAGGTCGCCTTCCTTGAATTCTCTTCTCGAAATTCTCCTATCATGCAAAAGTTTTGTTTT